>OY744516.1:30700792-30718292 GCA_963556195.1 Sepiola atlantica | reverse complement strand
TGTTCCCTGGTTTTTATACTCACAATGAAAGGTTTATTGCAATAGAGAGCGTAATAATGGATAGTCAGAGATTAGTACGATATTAATAATCTCTGAAGCAGGACGGTAGGGTAATGCGGTGCTCACTATATACAGTTATGCAGTTGTGAGTTCACATAGGAAACGGGGGCTGTAGAATATTCTATGGAACCAGTTCCGAATTTGATAACATTACGTTGAATAATGAAGACAAAGTAAAGCAGATATTGGAATATAAAATTAGCTATGTATATATATTTTTATATTTGTATGTACAATATCTACTCCTAAACTAATTAACCGATCATTATGAATGTCGGAACACATATACTAGGCGTAAACGGTCAAATGTAGTTTATATTTAGTTTAATTTAGTTCTGTGCAAAGGGGTTAAAAAGGGCACGAAAATTCAGATACCTCCGATTTTTAAAATTGTTTAACAATAGGTATTAGACATGAACTAATAAATATTCTCCAAATTTCTGTTTCTTTGGAGTATTTTAAAGGGTTTTTAGGGGGCAAAATATGGGCACAACCTCCTATTTGAAAATTCAAATATTTCAGATTTGCATTTAATTTGCTCCATAGTCATTAGACACCAATTTAGAAAGATTCCCTGAATTTTAATTTCTTCTTAAGACTCCTTAAGACACCTTCAATTATAGACATTTTCTAAAAATCAAAAGCATGAAAGTGATTATGATTAAAATTACGTAAGGAGACATAAATGTGGTGTAAAACTGTCCTGTTGAGAGAATTCGGTAATTTTACCAGTCCTGGGACGGGTTTCCTATTAGTTTCTTTATAAGCTCTGAAAGTTCGAAGTTTCTTTCTCTCTGCATTATCTCTGGGATGTTTCAGCCACTGTGTGCCAACTTTAAGCATTCGAACAGAAATGACAATGTTGTTTCGAGATGAATATTAAAATGCCGTAGTTATCATGATAGATGTTGTTATCCCCAAGATCTCGGTTATCCAACGCGTGAGCAAGATACAGAGATAGAAAACGGTCATCAAGGTTGTCGTACACCCTGACAGATATGAGAAGAATGTTTCAAAAAATAGAAATCATTATAGCTATATGTATTTCATATTTTTTCATGAATGGATCACCACTTATCAATGCCAAAAGCCACTCGAGGATAAGGATTAATGAGATGGAATAATTTGTCAGTTGATTGATGTGAAATCTTATGGGAGTATTTAGAATGGTTGATGAATTTCATGACAGGAATCTGTTGACATTGAATTGAAAGCAGTCCCGTGGTAATATGCTACACATATGGGAAGCCCTTGCTAAGAAACTTTGTTCATGGAAAGTCCGCCTGACGATAGGCGCACAGAGGCAGAAAACAATGGAAGCAAGGTGAGTTCTTGCTGTGGAAGTTTTACAATGGGCAATTAGAGATTGGGGCTCAGTCGGGCAGTCATTGGCATAATGAAAAGAAAGAAAGAAAATCGACAAAAAGAAGGTGTGAATTACTATATGTTGGTGAGTTACTGATATATGATGAAATGAAAAGAAAGGAATAAACAAAGAAAGAAACAAACGGGGGATGAGTGTAAGAAAAGATGTTTGAATTACTATCCGTTTGTGAGTTATTTGTATAAGGAAAATGGAGACAGAAAAAAGGAGAGAAATAAAAGAAGTGAAAGAAAGAGAAAGATGGAAATAATCAACAAAAGAAAGAAAATGGCACAGTGTAAAAAATGGCAAGTGTAAAAAATGGAATTGTGTAAAAAATGGCACAATGTAAAAGATGGTAGTGTAAAAATGACACAATGTAAAAAATGACACTGTGTAAAAATTGCACAATGTACAAAAATGGCACAATGTAAAAATGGCAGTGTATAAAATGGCACATTGTAAAAATGGCGCAATGTAAAAATGACACATTGTAAACAATTGAACAGTGTATAAAATGATACATTGTAAAAAATGACACAGTGTAAATTTATAACAAAGAATGAAAATTGTCCAACGGACAAAAGAATGAATGATTTTTTTGTTGTTTTTACAACAAAATTATAAAAGTAATATTTATTCTAAAGAAATAAATATACTTCTTTTAGTAAAGAGCCCATGATTTAGTGAATCGACAGGAAAGGGTTCGTTGTGTTACCATTTTGGGTGTTAACGTTTTAGTTGGTGAAACCTCCAACATTCTTCAGATACGTCTTGTCAAATTTCGGAATCTTCCTGACAAACTTGAGAATCTGTACGGAATTTCGAACCGAATCTTTTATTTAATCGTTCCGTCAGCCATGACCGGGTAGAAGTCTTTAGTCATTTTTAATTATATTCTTAGTATTGCCTGTACTGAGGATTGAACTTTCAACTCCAAGAGACTGTCACTTGAAACTGATTATTACTTAGCATTTTTCCGTTGCGTCACAGGACCATGTGCACGGGTCAGTAAAGTTTTCCGAGTCCGACATAAAGATTATCCGTGCTTATCAAGATGAGGTTACATATGGAAAACGCATTTCCAAATAAAAACTCTTGTTTATACTTACGTATTAGGCGATAATCAGTATACACGGAAAAGAATTAAGAAAACTTATCGAGTAAATTTTTAATAAAAAAATCAAAATCAGTTCTGTCGTATTTTGCCGACCGCTATTGATTTATTACGTGTTAATATCACACACTCAGTTACGTTCCCCTGCTTTCTATGTTTTTCGCTGTAATCAATGGCGGGTCCATAATATACGCTAAGACTGATTTTTATTTTTAATTAAAATTCTACTCGATAATTTTTGATAATTTTTGGTGTAGATAACTATTTTTGTCTGATACATAAGTATATCAAAGAGTAACTCGGTTAATTTATTTGGAATTGCTATTTTAACCTGTTTTTTTTTATATATATGACCTCATCTCTATCAGCGCCAGATTCCCGAGTTTGACAATACGCACCCGAAGTAGATCGACGGTGACATCGGCCGAAACGTTGTGATAATAACATCCAAAATGAGAACAGTAGTCCAAATAATACAAATCCCGAAACAAGGTTTGGTTTGGTTCGTTTTACGGCATATAAACGTAAACAAAAGAAAAGAAGGGCGTATATGAAGAAAATAAACAGAAAAAAGGAAAGAAAAAGGGAGAATGAATAACAAAAAAAGTTATTAAAAGAAATAAATAAAATGAAACAGAAAAGAAACGAAGGAGAGAAAATAGAGATAGAGAGAAATAAAGAAGCGAAACAAGATTGAGAAAATAAGAAAAAAGAGAGTTTTACGTACTAACGAGTCACCGCTTATCAAGGCTAAAAGGCCACTCGAGGATAAGGTCTAATGAGTTTATCAAATGGACGGTGAGATAACACTGTGAGTATTGTAATTTGAGTATTTAAGTAGACAACTCAACATATTGTAGTTAGCTGGGAAGCAGCCTCATGGTGTTGAGTTCCAAAGAAGAAGAAACTTTGCTCATGGAAGTTCCGTTTAGTTTTAGGTACACAGAGAAAGGAAGAAAACAAAGAATGAAATGCTCAAAAAAAAAGAATGGAAGAAAAACCGAAAAAAAGAAAAAAGAAGAAAAACGAAGAAAATCAAGGAAAACGAAAGAAAGACATTAAAAAAGAAAGGACGAATTAATTATCGAAAGTAAGAAAAAAATGGAAGGAAGGGAAAATAATTAAGAATAAAAGAAAGGAATAATAAAAGAAATTAAAAACGCAATTTAAACAGAAAAGCAAATAAAAACATGTCTTAATGAATTCAATAATGATTTTTCCTGGTTCGTATGTAAACATTTGAATGGAAGTCTCTTAAAAAACTTGTCACTCTCGTCGGACGTTATCAACGTCGGCAGACACGAGAGTTGGGTTTGTTGACGTCACCATCCCTAATGAATTCATCACCTTCAATAAACGTCAAGTGACAGCCGAACGATAAAAAGAGACTTTTCATTTCCTCCCCCACCTCCTCATTCAAATCACATTATTGCTCGGGGCGAGGTGGGTCTTTACTTTATAAAGAGCAATGATTTCTGCCTATATCGACCTGAGACTGGCACTGGGAAACGTTCAGTTGATTTCCTGAGCCACCAATTGATGATCTTACTATTGTTCGGGGATATCCATTTTAGTTTTTGATTCAATTTTGTTCGCTAGGTGGTCCCATGCGGTGCGACCCCTTATCCAGTAAGTCCTCACGAAGGAGTAACGATAAATTGGATGGGGAGATAGGAAGGGGGATAAGGTTGAACTAGGAAAGAAAGTGTCTGAGACTATCGGGATAAGGGTGCCGAATAAGCAATCACCAACATCCATGCTTATCCTGTTGGATTCTCTCCGCCTGCTGTTTCGCGTTGCAGAGATTTCTTCCTGTAAGTGTCTTCTTTCAAAAAAATGTTAAGATACGTCCATTGGATAAATACTTCAGATGCGTCGATTCAATATGTGCGTTAGGTGATTAAAATGCTATTTCAAAACATGAAAATGCTATTTCAAATCATAACAGACCGACGAAAATTCTATTTAAAACTTAAGCATGACAGACGAATGAAAATGTAATTTCAAACTAAAGCATGACAGACAAAAACATTCTATTTCGAAAGTAAACATGGCAGCGCAACGAAAATTCTATTTCGAACGTAAGCATGACAGACTAATGAAAATACTATTTCGAATTAAAACATGACAAACGAAATAAAATTCTATTTCAAACGTAAGCATGGCAGACAAACGAAAACTCTATTTTGAACGTAAGCATGATAGACGAATAAAAATTCCATTCTTAACTAAAGCATTACGGACAAAAGAAAATTCTATTTATATATAAATGAAAATGCCATTTCGAACTAAAGCATGACAGATCAATGACAATTCTATTTCGAATGTAAAAAAGACAGACAAGCGAACACTCTATTTTGCATGACAGACGAATGAAAATGCCATTTCGAACTAAAGCATGACAGATCAATGACAATTCTATTTCGAATGTAAAAAAGACAGACGAACGAAAATACTATTTCGAACTAAATCATTACAGACCTGCGAAAATTCTATTTCGAGCATAAGCGTGACAGAACAAAGAAAATGCAATTTCGAATTTGAGCGTGACAGACGAAAATACTAATTCAAACTTATGCGTTATGTACCAAAGAAAATGATATTTCGAACCGAAGCTGGACAGAGACACGTCATTGGCTTTTTGGCTAAGAATAAAGTGTAATATCTGTTCTGATACTACACTTTATCTTTTTGTCCTCAGTCAGTGGAGGAGAAATCCTTCTAGACTGAGGCAATTTTTATTTTTGTCCTAAATTATTTTGGGAAAATGGAGTTTACCCACATTAAAACCCCAACTCTGGCCTCGTGGTGAAGCAAGTAAATAGATGCGCATCTGAAAAAAAGATATATGCATTCAATCTGCGCGCTTAACGCTGAAAATGCTATTTCAAAATGAAGAGTGAGAGACGGACTGACCGACTGACTGACGGAGCCACTCATAAAGTTGCGAGGATGCAACTAAGCAGTTCCGCTTCGTCTAAACGACGCGGGCGAAATTATGACATTTACTGAATTTGGATGTTAAAAAAAATTCACCTCACCTCCCCCCCCCCCCCATTTACGTACAGCTGTTCCCGTTCGGCTTTGGGTGTTGAAAATGGAACGACACAGGTGACAATTTGTTGATGACGAACGTACCTCTCACAGCCTTTAAAGCGGCGACGATCGATGGCGGCCCCATACCGTGACAACAGCCTTTGAAAAGGGATTTCCTCACGATTATCATTGCTCCTTTCCTTTGCTAAATGCTCTACTCTAAGTGGTTTCAACATTTATTCCGGGGGACGAATTTACAACGTAATCTATATAATAATGCGCTAAGGAAATTTCATGTTTGTATGCACGTTATTACCATACCCCCCCCCCCCCTTTTAGAAGCAATGAAACAAACGAGTAATTTTTTTCATCTGATATCGCTGTTGGATCGAACGTGAAACTCGAACTCGAATACACGTTTTTTTTTTCCTTTCGCGCTAGGATCAAAGTGTAAAATCTGTTCTGGCCAAAGATAGTATTCATCCCCTTGTCAGGAGGTTAGACACGAGGTCAGGTGATGGAAATTTTTACAGTTGTATTCTTGTATATTGCTGCCGTGCTTTCAAATATTTCCATTCTATGGACGTCCGACACGAACGCAGGCCCCACGCTATTATTGTGCCACCTTTGAAACGCACTTATCTAAGTATTCGAGTTAATGCAGTATTAGAAAATATCCGGCCCATCTCCAAAACCTCTGAATTTACCTCCTTACCAGGAGGTGAGACACAAGGTCAGGTGTGGTTTTGAGAAGCCAACGCACTAGGATAAGCGACACCAGAGAGAAGTATGATAGAGGATAATGTGATCTATTAAGTAGCAATTAACTGTAGATACAGTCAAATATAGAGAGGGGGTGAGACTTACAGAGAAGAAAAGAGAGAATAATTCACACGTGTTGATATATCGGAAAGGATGACAGAAAGAGAGAGAGGGAGAGAGAGAAAGAGAGAGAGAGAAAGAGAAAGAGAAAGAGAAAAAGAGAAAGAGAAAGAGAGAAAGAGAAAAAGAGAAAGAGAAAGAGAGAGAGAGAACAGAATAATATTAAATATTTGTGTGTTTGGAAAGTAACCGACGTAATAATTGTTATGTATTTACTGATAAATTTGATGTTAAATTGACATTCATCGCTAAGTCGATAACATGATAACACTAAAACCTATTCTTTTAATTAACTGCATAACCTGCTAGCACTTAATAATTACCAAAATCGTCAATTATATATTGGTCTTGCCGTTTTACTAAAAAAAAAATACTAACAGATAATGTGCATTAAATATTACATGGATTCTTATTTCATGTTTTTTGTCTCGCGTAGAGGGTGCGTACCATCTAGTGGGTGTCTTCTTTCTTCTCTCTTTCTGCCGTGAACCACGCCGTCTATTGTCTGCAGCAAAAGCTTCATGACCGACTCACTAAACAAGAATCTTTTTAACTTTCAATTCTTTTTATTGCAAGCGTTAGTTATCTATAGGCTTGGAGATATTCACCAACGGAATTTGTATGCAATAAATTCTGAAATAACTTTTTTATTATTTCTTTTGCCTTTTAGCTGGGAGCAAAGTGTAGTATCAGTTCTGATACTATAATTCATCTGTTCCGTCCTCGGTCAGTGAAGAAGAAATCCTTCCAGACTTAGGCAATTTTAATTTTTTACCCCAATCTAGACTGTCCCTTTATGAGGAGCTGTTTTTTTTTTTTTTTTCACATTGTGTCTAACTCTGCCCTCGTAAGTAGTAAATTAATTAGGAACTCCTTATTTTCCTTTTTGTCGAATTTACATTGATCTCGTTTTTTATTGGAATATTCTTTTATTCTTTGAACGTTTCTGGTCAATTTGTCTGATTCTTTTAAGTCAATTCCTTGGATATTCTAAAAAGATATGCATTCCACCTTGTCCGACTGCGACGATTTCAAACATTTTGACGCCTAGAATTACAAAATATTCGACTCCGTCTATGACTTCTTATTTTTAAGTATTCTGATATTCTGACTGTCTGTTAGTTCTTCGGGGTACATGTAGAAGTTTAGACGACCCGTGTAGATTATGTCTGAATGAGAAATTTGAAATTCTAAACATTAAAGACCCCCAAACTTATTAAACTGTAGAAGTGAAATAGCAAACAACTGCTTACACTGAATAAAATTTACTCAAGGATAAAAATACATGATAAATAAATAAACAAATAAATAAATAAATAAAGAACTAAATTAAACTAACACCTAAAAATTAAAATACAAGCATGCACGTGTTCAAATAAGATTACCTATTAATTCGATACAACAAACAAACGGAGATGAGTCACCCCTATATAAAATAGAACAAAAAATTTGAGAGTAAAATCAAACGAACCTTTGTTTGAAAGAATCCCTACGATTGGCTAATGGAAGCATTAACTCGTGGAAAGGAATAACAAAGAATATGATTGGTTAACTAGCTAGACTAACACCATGTGTATATATAAAAACACCCGGCAATACAAACTTTATGCATTTTAGCCTGACGATTCCCTTACGGGGATGAAATGCGGAAGCCTCTGTGTAGCTTAATTGACATAAATATATTTTCATAACTTACTATATGTATATATATATATATATATATATATATATATATATATTAAGCAAATTAACAAAAAAGCTGGAGAAAGAAGAGAATTTTAAAGAGACGGTGGAGAAACGCGCATAGAACGTTTTCCGCATTTGTTCTGTGATCCCATCCAGCGTTGCTGAATTTAAAATCGTCAACAACTTCCTGGAACAATGCACGTTTCTCAACTGTCTTTTTAAAATTCTCTTCTTTCTCCAGCTTTTTTGTTCAAAGCGGAAATTTAATCTCGAGAGCTGTTTCGGCCAACATCTCGTCCGGAGAAATCATTTGTATACAAAATATATAATTAACGAGAAAGAATAAGAATAGAGAAATTAATAGCCGGTGAAATGGAGGAATAACCGTTTTAAAATCAATTAATTAATTTAATAAATCGAATAAAAAGGTTTTAAAAGCAAGTTAGTTTTAAAAGATTACAAAAAGGGTGGCCAACTAATTTTGCCCACAAAGAATCGAAGATCTTACAAAGTATTTTTGCTTGCAAAGGGAAAACTTTCGCAAAACGATACCGACAGATTCGAAGATTTTCAAATGAGAGATTCCGCCCAATGTAAAAAACTTAAACCACATATTTATATATGAGGAGTAAATATGAAATAAAATTTAAGACAAAATGTAAAATTAGTTTATTGAAATATGGATAAGCAAGACAACATGCTAGTAGAGATAAGCACACTAACAGATCATTATAGCTTGACTATGATATTTCGGGCGATAGGTTCGACCATAGTCGTTTGGTAACGAAGGGGTAGAGAGAGAGACGAGAGGTAGAAGTGATAGACAATATATAAAATAAGTGCGAGGATCAATCAACATGAAGTGAGAGAGGGTGAAAGTGATAGATGAAGTTAGTTAGAAATGTAAAGAAATGGGTGACTTGTTAATTACGGCTAATTAGAGCGATTAAAATGGAAGTGTTTTCAAACATAAGTAAATCCCCCAAAATAAGTGTTTAAGCATGTGTTGCATACCCCTACTTAGGGCCGCGGCATTTCTTGTTTTCGTATACTCGTCCCGCAACGGGCCGTGGCAGTCCTCGTTTTAACACTCGTCATTTTTTAACACCAACAACCATATAGTTTGCATACCTTTAAATGTCTTCCTCGTCGCGTAGAGGGTGCGTACTATCTAGCGGATGTCTTCTTTCTACTCTCTTTCTGCCGTGAACCACGCCGTCCATTGTCTGCAACAAAAGCTTCATGACCGACTCACTAAACAAGAATCTTTTTAACTTTCAATTCTTTTTATTGCAGGCGTTAGTTATCTATAGGCTTGGAGATATTCACCAACGTCGAGAGAGAGAGAGAAAGAAAGAGAGAGAGAGAGAGCAAATTACTGCTTTCGTAATTACTTATCAATTAAGTCTTAACCATTCGTGGAGGGGGGAAAAGGGATCTTTTGCCTGTATTTACTTAGAGAAATATTTCCCTTAACTATGTTGCAGACTACATGGTAAAAATCACGTCTGATAAGTTCGCCTCCAAAACCCAGACTGCTAAAACTCGCTTCTCACGAAGAACGAGTGACGTCACGGATCCCTCTGCTTCCCACGCAAAGGCCCGTGGCGTCACAGAGCCTCTCGCAGGTGCACATTGACCCCTGATCTGAGGTCTCGTCACTCGGTTACCCTGTCACGTCTGTGAGCTCCGACTGTGAGAACAGGCCCTATTCTACACTCGACTGCACGGGTCCACCCGCGCTAATTCGCGCAAATCAAACCAACGATCTCCAACGGATACGTCCATTCCCATAGGGCCATTATCCAACAAATGTATTTTGTGTGATTAAAATATATAGGTAAAAAGACTTAGGGAAACAAACGTTGATTTACTCTGCTTGAGTATGATATATATATATATATATATATATATATATATATATATATATATATATATATATATATATATATATAATATTTAAATGTCGAATTAAATTAAATTAAATCAAAGATAATTAAATTATCGTTTAATAATAATCTATCGTAATTATATATAGCTCAATATATTGAATACTTTCAATCCACACCGGCTTGAAAAATATCGGCTCTAAATCCATTTTTTGTAACCTATCGAAACACTAATCAACTAGGGAGCTATAGGTTTTCATAATGCACACTTAGATATACATCGAACTCTGACTGACAAACTTAATTCAGAACCCTGTGAAACGGATAATTCCACTATCGGACTATTGCACAGACAGGAGAAATTGGACTTTACGAACAGCCGTCTAAAACTCTGCTTCCTAACAACAACATTTGGACTCCTAAACAATTTGAGTATTCTTTTTCAAATATTCATTTCCAATATAACAGCTGTTTTATTTTTGACGTGTTTTTTGACGGCGTCAACCCTAACTCTACGTTCTCATCTCAACAAAAGACTCTTTATCTTTTGGTTTTTATTTTGTGTATAAATTTTTTTCAATGTTAAATGTTGCCGATAATATTTACAATTACATTGTCGTTTCTTTTTTCTATCCTCTGATGAAAAAAGTTTATCTTTGAAACTCCATGGATTAAGGATATGAAGTTCCTTGCTTTGAACTTCTTATGTTCTAATAAATATTGTATCTTTAGATTTTTTTATTCTCATCTTTCATCTCTAGAATATATATATATATATATATATATATATATATATATATATATATATATATATATATCCCAACTCTCCTGCTTTCTCCCCCTCTCTCCCCCTCTCATTATCTTCTTTCTTATCTGTTATCTATCAAACAGCACATGGAATCCATCCAACCGAAACAGTTATTCCTGGATTTTACAATCCAGTAGTGAAACGATCCAGATCTAATTGGAAATGAATGAATGAAATGTGGGGAAAGACAGACAAGTGAAAGTTAATTAACCAACGTAAAAAAGAACGACAAAAAAGGCACTTGGAGAGCGTAGATACCCGCCAGGGCAGAGTAATGATTATCCTGATCAGCTGACTTGATGAATCTACTTTCAGATCTGTTTTCTACATTTTACCATGTATTACCATTTATTTAAATACTATATTCTCATAGCTATTCGCAAGACAACACTAGCTACGTATGCAAATAGTTTTTTTTTTATTTAACAATGATATCCCACTCCATCAGCTCATTTACCTAGTCAACTTTCGCAGCTTTTCACTGAATTTGTAGTATTTCGCGAATACGAAATGCTAATTACATTTACACAATAGTAGAATACCAATCTGAGGACATGTAATATTTATTCCTCCGAGTGGAACAGCTTTTTATCACTTCTATGTCCCGTAAGAAGATTAAAATCGAGATATAATTATACTAAACCTTATTTCTAAAATCCTTGTTCTAATTTTGATGAACATTCCTTTACATAATTTTGATTTTTAAAAATGTCTCAAATTTACGGCTCAAGCTTAAGGGGTTTTAAGAAGAAATTGAAACTCGGGTGATCTTGCTTAATTGTAGTCTAATGACTGCGGATCAAATTTAATGCAAATCTGAAATATTTGAATTTTAAAATTGGAGGTTGTGTTCATATTATGCCCGCTATAATCTTTTTTAAATGCTCCAAAGAAACTGAAATTTTAGGGAATATTTATTAATTAATGTCTTGTACTTCTTGCTAAAATTTCAAAAAGATCGGAAGTATCTGAATTTTACAAAAGGTTTTCACTCTCCCTATTTGTCTATTTTACATGAAACTAAATTAAACTAAATATAGCTCACATTGTCCACATTTACGCCTAGCATCTGTGTTCTAAAATTCCTAATGATCGATTCATTTGTTTAGGAGCGAATGATGTACATACAAATATATAAACATATACACATACCTAACTTTCTATCAATAGGGATAGTAATCCAGAAAATTTAAATGTGTCTGAATGTAAGATGTAGCTTAGATCCAGCGACGTTCTGCCAGATTAGCGTAGATGCAAACGAAAAATAAAATAATACGAGATTGATAATGTATGATATAATACGGCCAAGCATGTCGCTGAGTATAAGAGTGAACAAAAAGAGGGGGGATATTTTTTTTTACTCCGAGTACTAGACAGATTGGACGTCAGAATCAGCGTTCTCTCGATTATACATTGTAGTCGATCACAGATAACCGCAGATCTTAATGGCGCAATAAAATCTATAAGTTTATTTTCGTAATAATGGAGTTGCGTGAGTTCTTCACTCTGCAAGTAATATCACTATAAAACACTAGCTGAAATAGTCGTTTTATTAGGGCACACTTGATCTCTTTACTAATTACCAGACGGCAAACATCAAAATACGTAAAAACAAATCATAAGTATTCAGGATCTCCAAAAAAGTTTAAATTTAATGAAATAAAATCTGTATTTATGATAATAACAGAACTTATACATTAAAAAAGAAAGAAAAACTTGTTTTACTTCATTATTGCATCATTTCCATTACGTGATCTTGTTTTACGCCATCTTGTTTAACGCTATGTTGTACTCCGCCATCTTATTTTAGCTTTTCCTGAGCGTTGCATGTGGCAAAATGGCTCGTCACAATGAGATACACGCCTCCTGATTGTTTCTTGAAAAATGAAGTTTTCAGAATTAAACCACAAACAATTGATCAATTAAAGTCATTTATTGAGGAAGAAAATTTGAAAATAACTCCGAAATTTCTTTTCTAAAAATGTGATGCAATCGTTTGCAAGAATTGTATGGCAAGTGGGGTACATTCGGTTTAATGACATACATTTTTAATATATATTGTTCAATGTGTATCAATTTATGAGCAATACAGTTTTGATATTATTAAAACCATAAGGTTTTAATATTAAAAGTATAGGATGATAACTTTTTGAAGACCCTATATTTCAATGGTTAAGAGGAAAAGGTACACACACACACACACATATATATATATATATATATATATATATATATATATATATATATATATATATGGGGTCTGATCAACTCTGCTGGGAAGCCATGAAATTAAATACTGTCTTGTTTTTAAATTCCCGAAACAGTTTTTCATGGTAAACAACTGATGATCCCTTAAAATAGTGTTAGAAACTAACTAATATAATAAGTGTAAAAAATAAATTGACTTACATGAGTGATTTTCCACTGGAAGACTTGAGACTATAAGTTTGTTTTTTTTGTTTTTTATATATATATATTTTTTTATATAGTTTTAATGGTTGAGAAACTTCCTAGACTATATATATATATATATATATATATATATATATATATATATATATATATATATATATATATAGATAGATAGATAGATAGATATATGAGAGAGAGAGGGAGAGAAGGGGGGAGAAGTAATTAGGACTGCAAGGGTAAGTGTGAAAGAGCAAGGTAAGGGGGCAAAGGCGACAGTTACGGATGATGCCGACAGAGAAAAATAACGTTTTTTTCAATTTTTTTTTCTTTCGTTTTAAAGGCACAGAAAGAACGTTACAAAATGGCGCTTGTAATTAAAATAAAAAGTTATTAATCATTATAAAACCGCGCTTTTTGTCCCCCACCCCTTCTTCGTCGGTCATCCAATCTTTGCTGGCCATAGAAAAACTTGCCAATCACGGCGTAACGAAAAAGGGGCGGATGTGACCTGCGGCTTCCCTGATCACCACTGAAATGCGAACAAAAGCTCTTCGTCAAGTCGGAATAGATGGTTGCCGATCGATTGTGCATTAGGGATCCGAAAACATAAATCTTCAGGGCAATATCCGATGTCACCATCAGAACCTTCATCATCAGCATCACAATCTCTATCAATAGTATAATGATGCGGATGATGATGATCATCATCATTAGCATCAATATCCCAATAATTCTCATCAGTATCATCATCAATATCATCTTCATAATCATAATAAGTATCATGATGATAATCATGATCACCGGCAGCCCTATCAGCATCAGCATCGTCAATATTTGACTTAAACTTTCCGTATCTGCGAAATAATAAAACTTTAGAAAAAAGTGGAGTAATCAAGTCAACTGGCCAGTAAATAACGTTTTGAGGTTTGGTGAAGATCTGCGCTCTCCAAGTGCTATTATTTATTTTTGGTTATAAATTATATATATAAAGGACTGAACATAGGTAGAGGATCATTCTGACCAATTTATTTAGTTCGTAAATTGAATAGCCAAAAAGTCGTAAACGGACAGGCAGACACGGGGCTGCCGTATTTCTATTTATATAAAGTTAGGTATGTGTATATCTTTATATATTTCTGTGTATAATATTCGCTCCTAAACTAATTAACTGATCATTACGAAAATGTATGTGGGTAATATGGGCTAATTTAGTTTTATGTAAAAGGGGGCACAGATGGGGTGGAAGCTCTTCGTGAAAATTCAGATACTTTCGATGTTTGTGAAATAGATATTAGACATCAATTAATAAATATTCCCCGAATGTCAGTCTCTGTAGGGTATTTTAAAGGATTTTAGGGGACACAACTACCCATTTGAAATTTCAAATATTTCAGATTAGCATTGAATTTGATCCATCGTCATTATACATCAATTAAGCAAGATTACCTGAATTAAGAACCCGTTTACACTTAAGCCTTAAATTTTAGACATTTTCTAGAATCAAAATCATGTAGTTAATTTTGATCAAAATTGCAGTAAGGATTCTAGACATGAGGTTTAGTATCATTATATCATGATTTTAATCTGTGCAATGGGACACAAAATTGGTGCAAAATGTTTCTGTTCGGGGAATTAATTTTACTTGCTATGGGACGGGTATTCTTCTAGTATATATATATATGGCATCAAATTTACAGATGAAACCCACTGCTCATGATGAATTATACAAAACCAACCTCTTTCCACCTGAGAAGTGATATCTGTACAGGTGAACAAAGTATCATGTGTCAGAAACCTACCTCGTCAGAGGTGTTTATTAGGAGTGTTCCTTCTCCTAAATACTGACGTGCAGAGACTTGATTGTTTGGTGATGCCCATGGTTAACTCCTTGCTTTTATGCTCCAAAAAGTCACGTATACGTTCTAGTACTGAGAAATATTATGAGAAACGAGATAGTTTGAATATGATTGGATGCCCTATCTCCAATTTGGATGCCTGCGACCACTAACCCGACCCTCTGCACGCTACTGTGCATTAACTAATGGTTTTGCGTAAGCCTGAGATGTTAATTTAATTTACTATTTCAATCATAACACAGTGTCGTAAAGTAAAAAGATCTCTTAGGTAATAGCATGATTACATTAGACATCTCAAAGCAGCTTGAAAGATGTCATTGCACGATCAAGAAAGCAATTGCGAGCATAACAAATACCATACACAGATGTCCTAAAATCGTAAGATGAACGTCAGCTGTAGCACATTGTGGCCGTAAATCCATTACAAAGCGATCGTTAGATATTTGAAACTGCTGGAATTGAACGAATAAAGCGTGAGAAAAGATGCAGGATCATTTGTAACGTACTTTCAGTAAAGAAATCAACCGGATAACTTGCTATAATCACAGCTTACATTTAGAAACGTCTAAATTGGACGAGAAAGTTCAGTGATGAATCAAGAGCCTTTTTGAATGGTCTAGAATCTCGACCATCTAATACGACTCCTGATTCAGAAAAGTGAAAATGTTGGCTTCTATCGGATGAAAAAGTATCTGTAACTAAGGGAGATGGCGTGATAGTGATATGGACTAAAATTGTTGACGAGATCACGATTAGAGCATTTAAAGTTGATGAAGGAGTTTTTATGAAATATTTTCTTTGAAAATTGTAATTGCAAGACACATTATTTGTTCATAATGCTACTTTCTATAATTCGAGACTTACTCCTGCCATTCTACAGTAATACTGCTGCCATTCTACAGCAATACTGCTGCCATTCTACAGCTATACTTCTGACATTCTACAGCAATACTGCTGCCATTCTACAGCAATACTTCTGACATTCTACAGCAATACTGCTGCCATTCTACAGCAATACTTTTGACATTCTAAAGCAATACTTTTGACATTCTACAGCAATACTGCTGCCATTCTACAGCTATACTTCTGACATTCTACAGCAATACTGCTGCCATTCTACAGCAATACTTCTGACATTCTACAGCAATACTGCTGCCATTCTACAGCAATACTTTTGACATTCTAAAGCAATACTTTTGACATTCTACAGCAATACTGCTGCCATTCTACAGCTATACTTCTGACATTCTACAGCAATACTGCTGCCATTCTACAGCAATACTTCTGACATTCTACAGCAATACTGCTGCCATTCTACAGCAATACTTTTGACATTCTAAAGCAATACTTTTGACATTCTACAGCAATACTGCTGCCATTCTACAGCTATACTTCTGACATTCTACAGCAATACTGCTGCCATTCTACAGCAATACTTCTGACATTCTACAGCAATACTGCTGCCATTCTACAGCAATACTTTTGACATTCTAAAGCAATACTTTTGACATTCTACAGCAATACTGCTGCCATTCTACAGCAATACTTCTGACATTCTACAGCAATACTGCTGCCATTCTACAGCAATACTTTTGACATTCATCAGCAATACTGCTGCCATTCTACAGCTATACTTCTGACATTCTACAGCAATACTTCTGACATTCTACAGCAATACTTTTGACATTCTACAGCAATACTGCTGCCATTCTACAGCTATACTTCTGACATTCTACAGCAATACTGCTGCCATTCTACAGCAATACTTTTGACATTCTACAGCAATACCTCTTCCTAGCACTTGCTCTTATTTTCTTTTAAATGAACAGGTGATTTTCTTGGCTCTGCCTTTACTTAAGTATAATCTCGGAAAGTTCTAAGTTTCTATTTGATGCACCTCTAATTAACGCTCTATGTCGTAAAATCCCAGATGATATCTCCATTGATTTGGAAGTATTCTACTTTTTACTCGTTCTGGTTTGTATTTGGACTGCTGTTTTCTTTAGATTTCGTAAATGCCCTATATTTCGGGACTTTACTGGTCAATATGGATTCTTATTTCAAGAAAAGTTCAAACACATGGTTCTTTATAATGCTGCGCTACTCAGGTGTTTCGGCAACCATTATATATTCACAATTTTTTTATTAATAGCTTCCTTTGGTTTTCACCGTTTTTATGGGAACTATATACATTAGTAAAGACTACAATATACAGCGTGTGTTATACCTTCGTATTTATAGTACCCTATAAATCGCATTTCGTAGTACCTTATATATCGGATTTTCTATGTAACTGTAACACTAGGGTAGAGTGGTTACAGATCATAGCCGCAGACATGTTATGCTATGTTCGAAATCAATCGGAGATAATGTTTCACTTTCATTGTAAGA
>OY744516.1:30680792-30695792 GCA_963556195.1 Sepiola atlantica | reverse complement strand
TAATAATAATAATAATAATAATAATAATAATAATAATAATAATAATAATAATAATAATAATAATAATAATAATAATAATAATAATAATAATAATAATAATAATAATAATAATAATAATAATAATAATAATAATAATAATAATAATAATAATAATAATAATAATAATAATAATAATAATAATAATAATAATAATAATAATAATAATAATAATAATAATAATAATAATAATAATAATAATAATAATAATAATAATAATAATAATAATAATAATAATAATAATAATAATAATAATAATAATAATAATAATAATAATAATAATAATAATAATAATAATAATAATAATAATAATAATAATAATAATAATAATAATAATAATAATAATAATAATAATAATAATAATAATAATAATAATAATAATAATAATAATAATAATAATAATAATAATAATAATAATAATAATAATAATAATAATAATAATAATAATAATAATAATAATAATAATTATTAGAGATGAGAATGGGATAACTGGATATAGCAGAGGGCATGCAAGAGGAGATGGTGTCGCTTGGCGAATTTGATACCTTTAAGTATTTGGGAGTTCTGGAAGCAGACCCCATAAAATCAACGGAAATGAAAGAAGAGATTGAAAAAAAAACACCTGGAAAGAACAAGAAAACTCATAGAAACTAAATTATATAGCAGGGATTTAGTAAAAAGAATTAAACACCTCGGCAGTATCACTAATAAGATATTCTGGACCATTCATAGGCTGGACAAAAGAATAACGGAGGCATCTTGACCATAAGACTAGGCAACTAATGACCATAAACTAATGACTAATGACTGAAGGGTTACACTGATAGACTCGACGTAAAAAAGGGGAAAGGGGACAGAGAGGACTGGTAAGTATAGAAGACAGTGTAGGTGACACAAAAAAGAACTGGAAAAATACATAATCAAGAACACATAAAGGATAATCACCGCCGCAAGAAATATCGTCAAGGAGCAGAGTAATGAGAAACGACTAGAAAAAAAGTGGGAAGAGAAACAGCTACATGGACGATTCATAAGGATGACAAGAAAAGAGACTCAAGAAAACATCTGGACATGGCAACGAAAAGGACACCTAAACAAGGAAACAAAATCGCTACTGACAACCGCACAGAACACTGCAATTAGAACAAATTATACCACAGTTAATACAGACAAAACACAGGAAAACAGTAAATGTAGATTCTGCTGACGAAAAGACGAAACGGTAAATCACATAAGATGTGAAGGCAGCAAATTAGCCCTAAGAGAATACAAAAACCAACACGATTGTGTGGGTAAGGCAGTACACTCGGAACTATGCAAATGACTCCATTTTGAATATTCAGACAAATGGTGCAGACACAAACTCACTGGAAAACGAAAATCACAAAATCCTCTTGGATCTGGGGGTGCAAACATAAATTCAGATGTCGTAACGAGACGAAAAGAAAATAGACAAATCCTAGATGTTGGCGTCCCAGCAGCCCACAGGGTGAAGATCAAACAGACAGAAAAACGAAGCAAATACGCGGAACTTGCCAGAAAACTAAAAGATATATGGCACATGCAGAAAGTCAATATAATGCGAATAATCGTATGAGCAATATGAACAGTTCCGACAAATCTGGAAAAAAGACTGGGCTAAGTTGGAATCAAAGGGGAAACTGAGACTATACAACGGACAGCAATGGTGAAAACAGCTGACACTTTTAAGAAAAATCCTTGAATGCGGAGACCAATCAACGTAAACTACGAACGGTAACCCGCTACATAGAAGTTGTAATAGAAATGAAATTTTAAAAATAGAAAAAACACAATGTGAACCAAAGTAAAATGAACGTCCAAGAAATTCAATACCCCCCCCCCCAAAAAAAAAAAAGAAAAAATCCACACAATGTGATCGGCCAGCCTAGACTGACACCACACAAAGTATTGTGACGGGTCAAGGAGGATGGAAAGACCAAAGAGGAAAAGCACTATCCAGACTTCCATTGGAGGGTAGCGGATAGTACTTGCACTTTGCGGGGGAGGGGTTATTGCAACCTAACATTTACAGACGACCAGTGATCGTTACCAGCAGGAAATCAATGGTAATCAGCATTTCCAAAATTCATAACGACTGGTTAATTAGTTTAGGAGTGAATCATGTACATAAAATATATAAATAAGTACACATACTTATCTTTATATAGATAGAGATGCGAGTTTATCAACAGATGTTTCCCTAAATACACGCATATATCTAACTTAGTTCTGGGATTGAGTGATGTTTTAAATAAAATCCGTTTAATCGTTCTAATTAGCGTAATTTATAATTAACTGAACAAATCGCCGATTCATTTCTTAGCTATCTATGTATTTCTCTCACCCCTCTCACTCTATGCTGATTCAATCAGTCTCTAGTATTTCTTAATGTTTCTCTGAGCATTTAGAAAAAGAGTGACACTCTCTTTCCAACTAATTTACAGAGTGTGTTCTTTCACACCGTAAACACGTATGTGAATTAGATAGCAAAATAATAATAAGTCTCTTTACTTCTATATCATGCATAAAGATAATATAGAATTAAAGAGACTTATTATCGTTTATTATGCAAGAAGAATTTCTTAAAAGATATATCTTAGTTTATGAAAGTTCCGAATGAAATCAAAGTGGAACACATAGTAGTGGTGACACAACGGGTCAGGTGTACGTCTAGTATATATATATATATATATATATATATATATATATATATATATATAAAATTGATGCTTACACTGATAATGGCCGATTGTCTAAAAATTTATTAGAGTTTTTTCCCCTTAAATCACCTATACACACACACACATATATAATTATAAATATTTGTATTTATCTACATACGTATACGTTTCATCTTTTAAGGAATCGTTAGTGTAGACATGATTATTCATACTGATCGCCAGACTCGAACCCTGGAATTCGAGTCATGATTCAAACTTAAATTCTGACGTCTTAGCCCACGCGGCCACTATCCACAACCCGGTAAATCAGCGAGAGCATAAACCTGTTAAAGGCAGTTGTCGTCAGAATATATATATATATATATATATATATATATATATATATATATATATATATATATATATATATATATATATATATATATATATATATATATATTATATATATATATATATATATATATATATATATATATATATATATATATATATATATATATATATATATATATATATATATATGTATATATATATATATATATATATATATATATATATATATATATATATATATATATATATATATGTATGTGTGTGTGTGTGAGAAAGGAAGGATGAAGGTAATCCGACGTAATGGGAAATGAAAAAGGAAAAACCAAAAAGGATGTTTTTTTTAATATATTCATCAACGTTTCGTCTTTATTTGTAAGACTTCCTCAGGATGATCATTTTAAGAAAAATGTCATGCAAGTACGTGAAAATATTGGGTTGACATGATGGGTTGATGAGAAAAAGTGGTAGCCTTTACTGGGTGCGCAGACCCGAGGTCCGGGCTTAGTGAAGTCAGTAGCATTAAAAAAAACATCCTTTTTTGTTTTTCCTTTTTCATTTCCTATATATATATATATATATATATATATATATATATATATAACTATGGCACAATCCTCTGAATGACAGATACCAAAACAAAATAAAACACGGTGGAAAGAAACCAGAGAGGGGTTCCTCCACCAGGAGTGAAATTAAAAAAACTCTGATGATATATATATATATATACATATATATATATATATATATATATATATATATATATATATATATATATATATATATATATATATAATAGCTACATTGGTTTTACAACAATTACTCTATCCCACCGTCTCACCATGCATATTGTAAACTCTAGCTCAATTTATCAGCATTTACAAAAATATAACTGCCCCCTGCTCTGATTTAAGACAAATTTTAGTTAATAACACAAGAATAATACATTCTAAATCAAATAAAAATACTCGACGCTAAAACCCAACAACCTACAATTAATAAAATAACATATAAAACTTAAATGCTTAACGTAATGTAATTCACTCTGTGATGCTAATTCTGGCGTCTCGGAATTTATATTGTAAGCGTCTCTCTAGGATATACACAAGTTTTATTGAGACGTAATTGCATTTACGTAGGCTATTTTAAATGTTTATATAATGCATATTTATCAAACTCTACCTTGTATTGAGCACTTTTTAAAGAACTATTGGGTTTAAGTTCATGTGTTCATTATATTCGAACTTGTTTAATTAATCTCTCTCTCTCTCTCTTTATATATATATTTATATATAAAAAAGTTCAATCTAAAGAACTAAAACAATTCAAGTTATCATTCAAGATATCATCAGGAGATCAATTGATGCAAAATTTAGTTGTTAACAAATGAGCTCGCATGAAACTCTCTATAATAAAAAATAAGCTCAATGATTGTATCAAGAAGCATTTATATTATAATTCGGTAGATTATAACATTCATGACATAATTAATTAAAATGTTTAGTATGATAATCAAGCTCCGAAAATAAAAGTCTTAAAATATATATCCATATTTACAAGCGTTTCAGAGGCTATTTATTAACAGTTTAGCATCAGAGTAAAATTTAGAATGTCATGTGATTTTACTCATCAGCATATCGACTTCATCAATTACAATTCAGATAATTTCCATTGGATATATCCGCGACCAGTTTGAGAAAAAATAATGTCCAGATAGAGAGATCGAATGAAACATTTGTTCAATAAGGGAGGCAAGCAAAACATGAAAATCATAAACGCATTCCAGGGTGGGATATCAGATATAAAAGAGAACCTATTATGCTAAAATCCAGTCTAGAATCAACTTTGTTTTCACATAGGATGATCATATCATAAGTGGCTAACAGCATGGACTGACAACCTGGGTGTGCCATGTTCGAATCCGGTTCGTTCCACAAAAACACTTTCACTTAGGACATTAGCAACCTTCATGTGGTCCCTCCTATTCGTACCCAATGTCTTTCTATAAGGATTCTAACAAACAAAAAACTATCGGGGAAACCAATGCCAACAATAGAATCATCTGATTCATACGAAATGAATAAATGAAACTTAAGTACGTATTTAGAGTAAAATTTCACGAAGTTCTAATTATATATATATATATATATATATATATATATATATATATATATATATATATATATATATATATATATACATATACATGATTATTTATAAATAAATATTATTTTCAAAATAAACCCATATACATACGTGTTTCATGCCAAACTTGCAATCGTCAGTATGGGAGGAGACAATCCCTGTCGGTCACACGGTTCGAACCCCGATACGAAAGTCATGTTTGACTCAGTAGCCGAGGCGCGTACTAATGCCACAACACGCACTGTCTAGAAATGGGAAGTAAAATAACATCTAAATAGCAAACATGGCCGCTATCTAGCAAGCAGTCGAGAGAGCACTCAATAGGCGGTACTCAGAGTTATGCATTACGCAGAATGACGAATTACTGTCAACTTAACTTAAAGTTCTTTATCATGGGAGTACCTTGAATTATTATTCATAAATAAATATTATTTTTAAAATAAACCCATATGCATATGTGTTTCATGCCAAACCTGCAATCGTCAGTATGGGTCGGTCCAACGGCACGAACCCCGATACGAAGGTCATGTTTGACTCAGTAGCCGAGGCGCGTACAAATACTCCAACGCGCATTGTTTAGAAATGAGAAGTAAAATAATATATATATATATATATATATATATATATATATATATATATATATATTTATATATATATATATATAGCAAATACGGTGGTAATCCAGCAAGCAGTCGAAAAAACTCAATAGGCGTGACCATATATATATATATATATATATATATATATATATTTATATATATATATATATGTGTGTGTGTGTGTGTGTGTATGGGGAGGGATAATGTTGCAAAAACAATTATTTTATATAGTTCAGATCGATTTTTATGGGTATCAGATTACAGAGTAAAAATTAAGCTCAATATTCAAACCTTTAAATAGTTATTTAGAAAATTGTTAATAGAGCTATGAATAAATAAATGTGTTTGATCCTTCTAGAAAAAAACATGTTAGCTTTCTTTTGCTTCGAAACTGACAATAGGTCACTGTATGTTATTACTTTTATGTTTCAATTTACTTATATATATATATATATATATATATATATATATATATATATATATATATATATTCACTTTTACCCATTCTCTGCGTCACATATATTGTTATATTTTTCATCGATTTACATATATTTTTCTCTAACTTTCTTTATTCCTCCCTCTCTGTTTCCATCTCCCCCTTTCTTCACATTCGCGTTTTGTCCAGCTTTGTTTCATTTCATCCCTTTCTCCTTATTTTTATATTATCTTTTTTCGTTACTTCTTCCTTTTCCACTTATTCATTAATCCATCCATCCATTCACCCCCCTTTCTCTCTCACTCTCTCTCTCTATCTCTCTCTCTCTCTCTCTCTCTGTATCTCTCTCTCTGTATTTCTCTCGCTCTCTGTACCCTCTCTCTCTCTCTCTCTCTCTCTCTCTCTCTCTCTCTCTCTCTCTCTCTCTTCTATCTGGTTTCTCTGAGTATTGAAGTATGGACGCAATACGAAACATGTCGAACGTATCAATAGACATTTTGATTACGCGTTGGCAGTTTTTATCTGTCCGCACGGTAAAAGCGGTAGCAGGCACGCGAGAGGAGCCGGGGGTTGGGTGCTGAATGCCCTGCCCCGAGCTTCCTCCATCCACCACCACCACTACCAATCCAGAAAGGATGATAATGTAACCCTAGATCCCGGAACATTGTGTGCACTGTCAACGTGCATCGTCAGCTTAACGTGCCAAAGGGAGCATGTCGGGAATTTCATCTCTCAACTTAATAACCACGCATGCAAGACACTCATGAATAACGGCTTTCGATAAAAAAAAGACGGGCATCATCAGTAGAAGCATCATCATGAGACAAAGCAAAAGTACTATTACTAGATGTGCCCGTGGACATTCCGCAGAGCTCAGATAACACAATAGGTTGGAATAACTACATAGAAGATGTTGCCAAGTCTGCTGCAAAGAAGGTAGACTCCCTCTACCGGACTAGAAATCTTCTTAGATCTGCCAGTGTCCTATCTCTATAAAGTCACTATTCGTTCGTGCATCGAGTACTGATGCCCCGTCTAGGCCGGCGCACCAGCCATTAACCATTCCACCTTGGACAGAGTGCAAAACAGTTTCTAACCTGACAGGTCCCGCACTGTCTGCCAAGCCTCCCTCCCCTGTCGCAAGGCGTAGTGTTACATCCCTGTGCTTGTTTTACAAGTACTTCCACAAAATGTGCTCCGATGAACTTACTGCACTTGTCTCCTACCCTCAATGTAAATACCTCCGACCTACACGACTTGCAGCAAATTCCATCCCGTCACTGAAATTATTTTACTCTGATAGCTTATTTCCTCGGCTCGGTTGCCTTTGTAAGTTTTTGCGTGCTCCCTGTTTACTCGATCGTACCAACATGCAAACCTTTTAATGTAATGTGAACAAAAACTCTGCTTCCCAACTCCCCATCTCCCCAGCTCTCCAGCTCCCCAGCCAGGTTTCCACTATAAATGTTACTTTTATCTCAGTGTCCGCTTACGCTTCAGTGATAATAATCTGTGTTTGGTATAAAAAGGTAACATCGGTAGGTAGTGGTGTAGGTAGTTAGTGATAAACGAGTTTAATATATACTTTATTTGGTGTATCTCTATCTCGCTGTTAGACGATGTAATTGAAAACCATGTCAGTAACAGAAAATGATGGTAAGGGCTCGTCACGCCTCCTCCTAGATGGATGAACCGACAAAATGTACGGATCCATCTCGCCGAGTGAGGTAAACTCATGCCTGTGTATTTTTAATATACCCACTTGGTAAAAAAAACACAAAGTATCTACTTAGATACAGTTGTTCGTGTATCTTCTAGAAAATTGAAAATATGTCCCACTCCCATATATATATATATATATATATATATATATATATATATATATATATATATATATATATATATATATATATATATATATATATATATATATATATAACCTTTCATTAATCATTCACTGGACATGGAATCTGTGCTTACATCGGCGACGGTTTTTCTATGTGGTAGTGACATATATAATGTATGTATAATACTCAACCAAAAGTTGTATCCCCGTTCGGAAGCTATGGGGAGGGCGCCTCTCCCATCTTTAGGACCTCATATGTTGAGTATTAAGGAAATGAAAATAATTATTTAATATAATCATAACGTTAAGCCTAAAAGCTAACCCTGACTCTAACCCTGAACCCTAACTCTAACCTCTAACGCTGAACCCTGACTCTAACCTGATATACTATTGAATTTGAATCGTCTTCTGCTTTAATTCATGTCCAATTATGTTGGTCAGGCACTATTCTGAGAAAATGGACAATTTGGGTTTAACTAAATTAAGTTCATATAAGGTTTATCTAATAGTTTGTATAGTATATAGAATAGTTTTCTCACTCATAAGATTATATCTCTGTAAACTATCGTTTAGTGTACAGAATTTTCCTATGTTTAACTAGTATATACCATTTGTATATATCTATATAATATGGGATTTTCCTGTCTTACAGAGTTATGAATGCTCGGTAGGTTTTAAAGGATGTATCCACAAGAGACAAGCACTACTCATAAACTGGACTGACCGATTCACATAAGTCTAGATACTCCCACCCTCTGCTTCTAACTATTACTAATATAGATAAATTTAAAAAATACGAACACACACCTTATCAACTCATATCCACATTAATTTTCTAGAGCAAAAACTTCGACTTTCACAAACAATTCCTCCAGTCAATATGAAGATAACACCTCCATTTCACAATTTATTTCTCGGGGATTAGACTAATCTCACAAACAAACCCAATTAAACGACTTCAAACCATTTAACATTCCAACAGAGTTACCTCCCTTAGACATTCGGGTTGTTTAAAAGAATTTTAACACGAAATTAAGTAACGACTATGACTATGAGCCTGTATACTCTTACGTGCGTTTAACTTTACATATGAATATTAGTCCACATACAGAACAAAATATGACTCTTCTCCCCTTTCCGCTTTCACCATAGCTACACATATGTACATTTCCAGGCGAATACACCCGCCATTCACACCCTTTAAATTTATGACCCCTACTTTCTTATCCACAATTTTAGTCAGGAATATATAATCTCCTTTACCCATAATGCACCCACTAGAACGCTAAAACTATGCCCACTAATTGCTTGTCGGAGATTCTTACCCACGTCCGTTACCCTATGTATTGCCCCACCCCTCCACTACTTATCATTTTTACAGTCATATTTAATTTACGTTATTTGCCATATTTTACTTATATTCTACCTTTCTAAATATTTAATTTTTTTTCAATTTTCATAATTGTTAACTAGTCTTTAATTAAATTTTATTTTACCTTTAACTATTATAATTTATAATTTTTTATACATGACCTTTTATTTTAACTTTTTTCTGGCCTGCATGCTTCTATATATACCTTTTATTTATAAAGACCCCCTCTAACACCCCAAGTTCTTGTAGCCCGTCAATAGTTTCTCATATTTCACCATTCGTTTATTGTAAGGATTTTTTCTATCTCAACTGGCAAGATTCCCTGCAACTTTTTGTAACCGCCGGTATCAATATGACTAATTGTATTATAACTATGTAGTATTAGCCATGATGACTACATATACCTCCTTCTTGGATTGAGTACTCTGGTAAGTGAAATCGCTGGCTACTTTGTGAAAATAATGGAGAGTTTTACGGTAGCTAACAGTGTTTATATAAACATTGAGATTTCGCTTACTCATGGCTCGTGACTGAGAAACAGATGGTTCGAATCGACGACTGTCATATAAACGGTCGAGTTTCGATCCCAGCTTGAAGGATTTTTCTGTTTCATCACACTGAAGAGATGTATTACAGCGAAACAGTCCGTGGATGACTATATATATATATATATATATATATATATATATATATATATATATATATATATATATATATATATGTATGTATTGTGTGTGTGTTTGTGTATTTAGGCAGCATTTTCTCATTTATGCAAACATTGTTAAAACTAACAGAATTCGTCTGTTTAATTATACCTCTTTTTATTTTTTCAATTTTTCTGATAGTCTTTTTTGTATTAGAATAAAAAAATTTTGATAAATGTTCCATAGATCTGTTCTTCGGATGTCATCTAGCGTTGCTGAATTTGGGGTCGCCAACGACTTCCTGAAACAATGCGAAAATTCTCTTCTTTCTCCAGCTGTTTTGTTCATTTGCTTTTGACACCTGAGGATAATTCGACGAAAAATCGAAAAGGCTCGTGAAACATGTGAAACCTATGGAACATTCATTGATTTTTTTTTTATTTTAATACAAAAATAACCATCAGAAAAATTGAAAAAATAAAAAAGGTATAGTTAAACAGACGAATTCTGTTATTTTTAACAATGTTTGCATATATATATATATATATATATATATATATATATATATATATATATATATATATATATATATATATAAAGCCGAAATGTGTGTGTTTATTTGACTACATATTAGTTTTTAAAAATCTGACAAAAAGAGTAATAAACAGCGATGAATATACCATTTGTTAGAGTAAGGAACTTTGCGATGATCTCTGTTCCGTATCGGATATGTATACCATGTGGGCGTTGTTCATCATCTTAACAGCGTCATAAATATTACATCAATTCTCACTAAAAATAAATGGACTTCTATAAAAAAAAAATTCCATTCCGTGGTAAGAATATGATTACATAATACGTTTTGAGACAGATATATGATTATTATTATTATTTACTCACTTGGAGTTCTCACACAGGTTATCAGTGATTTCTCACCGACAACCGGTGGTATTCCCTGGAGTCTGAGTGACAACAAATCTCCTCAGACTTCCAGTATTCTCCACCTCTTTTCGATAGCCACCGCAAATAAATTTGCAGTATCACAACAGCTGTTTACCATTGATTTCTCGCTGGTAAGGACCATTGGTCTTCTCTGGGGTTTGGGTGGCAATAAGCCTCCCCAAGGTCCCATCAGTCTCTGCACTTCCAGTGGAGGTCTGGTTTGTACTGTCCCTCCTCGGTCTTCTCATCCTCCTTGACCCTATGCAAATATTTTGTGTGGTGTCAGCCTAGGCTGGTACCTTTTTTTTTTTTCATTTTAATTTTTTTTTTGGGGGGGGGGGGGCTGATTGTTTTTTATTTCTTTATTTTTTTTTTTGTGTGGGTGGGGGTGGTTGGTGAGCTAATGGTGTTTCTTGCTATTTTTGTTCATTGGTCCATTTTTGTGTTGTGTCAGTTGAGGCCGCTGTAATTTATTGGGGGAGGGGGAGCTTATTAAGTGATGTTTCTTGCTTTTTCTGTTTCTTTGTTTGTGGTGTCTTCTTTCGTTAGTTTTGTTTTCTTCCCGTGTTAGATTCTGTATGATCCTTCGTAGCTTATGCGGGTTAGTTTCCGCATTACATAATTTTTCTTAAGATTGTAGCTGTTTTGATCATTGCTGTCCTTTGTATAGTTCCAATGATTCCTTTGATCCCAATTTCTCCCAGTCTTTTTTCCAGGTTTTTGGGGATTGTTCCTAGTGCTCCTACGATTATTGGTATTATACTGACTTTCTTTATGCTCCATATTCCTTTCAGTTCTCTAGATAGTTCAGTGTATTTGCTTCGTTTTTCCGTTTCTTTGCTTTTCACTCAGTGGTCTGCTGGAACGGCGAAGTCTACGATTTTGCAAGATTTTTCCTTTTTGTTGATTATTATAACATCCGGTCTCCTTGCTTGTATGACTTTGTCTATTTGTATATCCATATCCCAGATGGTTTTGCGTTTTTCGTTTTCCAGTACTGTTTCTGGTTTATGTTTGTACCATTTGTCTGCGTATTCGAAATTCAATTGTTTGCACAGTTCCCAATGTACTGCTTTCCCCACACAGTCATGTCTGTTCTTATACTCGTTTTAGGCTAGTTTGCTACATTCACTTATTATATGATTTTTTATTATTATTATTATTATTATTATTATTATTATTATTATTATTATTATTATTATTATGTACTCACTAAGAGTTCTCACACAGGTCATCAGTGATTGCTCACCGACAACCGGTGGTATTCCCTGGAGTCTGAGTAACAACAAGTCTCCCCAGATTTCCAGTATTCTCCACCTCCTTTCGATAACCACCGCAAATAACCTTGCGGTATCGCCACAGCCGTTTACCATTGATTTCTCGCTAGTAAGGACTATTGGTCTTCTCTGGAATTTATGTGGCAATAAGCCTCCTCAAGGTCCCAGCAGTCTCTGCACTTCCAGTGGAGGTCTGGTTTGTGCTGTCCTTCCTCGGTCTTCTCATCCTCCTTGCCCCTATGCAAATATTGTGTGTTGTGTCAGCCTAGGCCGGCACCATTTTAAAAAAAATTCTAATAATTTATTTTTTGGGGGGGGGGGAACGGGGTTTATAGTGTTTCTTGTAATTCCTGTTACTTGGTTCATTTTTGTGTAGTGATAGCTGAGGTTGGTGTAATTTATTAGGGGGGATTATGAAGTGATGCTTCTTGCAATTTGTGTTCCTTGGTTCGTGTTGTGGTGTTCTTCGTGTGATTTTGTTTTCTCCCTGTTGTAAATTCCTTGTGACTGGTTACCCTTTGTAGCTTATGCGGGTTGGTTACTGCATTCGAGGATTTTCCTTAAGATTGCAGCTGTTTTGATCATTGCCGTCCTTTGTATGGTTTCGATGGTCCCTTTGATTCCAATTTCTCCCAGTCTTTTCTCCAGGTTTTGGGGGATTGTTCCTAGTGCTCCTACGATTATTGGCATTATACTAACTCTCTTCATGCTCTATATTAATTTCAATTCTCTGGCTAGTTCTGTGTATTTACTTCGTTTTTCCGTGTCTTTGATATTCACTTTGTTGCTTGCTGGAACGGCGAAGTCTACGATTTTACAAGATTTTTCCTTCTTGTCGATTATAATAACATCAGGTCTGCTTGCTTGTATGAGTTTATCTGTTTGTGTATCCATATCTCAGAGGATTTTATGTTTTTCGTTTTCCAGTACTGTTTCTGGTTTATGTGTGCACCATTTGTTTGCTTATTCGAAATTCAATTGTTTGCCCAGTTCCCAGTGTATTACTTTCCCAACACAGTCATGTCTGATCTTGTATTCTTTTGGGGCAAGTTTGCTACAATCACTTATTATATGATTTACTGTTTCGTCTTTTTATACGCACAGTCTGCATTTGCTGTTTTCCTGGGTTTTATCTATTTTAACTTTAATGTAGTGTGTCCTAATCGCATTGTTCTGTGCAGCCATCAGTAAAGATTTCGTTTCTCTGTTCAAGTTTCCTTTTCTTAGCCATGTCCAGCTATTTTCGTTGGTTTCTTCTCTTGTGAGTCTTATGAAGCGTTCGTGTAGTTGTTTTTCTTCCCACTTTTCTTTTCTTGTCTGTTTCTGTCCAGTTTCGATGCTTCCCGCGTTGTTCGTTGGAACGGTGTTTTTTGCTGTGGTGATCAGCCTTTCTGTGTTCTGGTTTATGTATTTCTCTAGCTCGTTTTTAGTGTTGTCCACACAGTCTTCTATACTTACCAGTCCTCTTCCCCCTTCGTTTCTCTTCACGTAGAGTCTGTCTGTATCGTCTTTTGGATGTAGTGCGTTGTGCATAGTCATTAATTTTCTAGTCCTCTAGTCAAGGTGCCTGAGTTCTTCTTTAGTCCAGCTTATGAATGGTCCAGAATATCTTATTAGTAATACTGCCCAGGTATTTATTCCTTTGATTGGGTTTCTGCTATATAATTTTGTTTCTAAGAGCTTTCTTGTTCTTCCCAGGTACTCTTTTCCAATCTACTCTTTCATTTCTGTTGATTTGATTGTGTCTGCTTCCAGAACTCCCAAATATTTATAGCTGTCTTGTTCACCTAGTGCCTTCATCTGCTCTTGGTTGGCTAGTTCTATGCCCTCAGTCGTCTCCAGCTTTCATTTTTTGATCTCTAGCAATGCACACTTTCTTTTTTAATCTCTAGCAATGCACACCTTTTTTAATCTCTAGCAATGCACACTTTCTTTTTTATCTCTAGCAATGCACACTTTCTTGTTTAATCTCTTGCAATGCACACTTTCTTTTATCTCTAGCAATGCACGCTTTCTTTTTTCATCTCTAGCAATTCACACTTTCTTTTTTAATCTCTGGCAATGCACACTTTCTTTTATCTCTAGCAATGCACACTTTCTTTTTTATCTCTTGCAATGCACACTTTCTTTTTTAATCTTAAGTAATGCACACTTTCTTTTTTATCTCTTGCAATGCACACTTTCTTTTTTATCTCTAGCAATGCACACTTTCTTTTTTCATCTCTAGCAATGCACACTTTCTTTTTTATCTCTAGCAATGCACACTTACTTTTATCTCTAGCAATGCACACTTTCTTTTTTATCTCTAGCAATGCACACTTTCTTTTTTATCTCTAGCAATGCACACTTTCTTTTTTATCTCTAGCAATGCACACTTTCTTTTTCAATCTCTAGCAATGCACACTTTCTTTTTTATCTCTAGCAATGCACAATTTATTTTTTAATCTCTAGTAATGCACACTTTTTTTATCTTCAGCAATGCACAATATATTTTTTAATCTCTAGCAATGCACACTTTCTTATTTAATCTCTAGCATTAGTATTATCATCATCATCATTATTATTATTATTATTATTATTATTATTATTATTATTATTATTATTATTATCATTATCATATGGAAGTTACATCCTTATGTTTTGTTTAGATGTCTTTCTTTTCCATTGGAAA
>OY744516.1:30673292-30678292 GCA_963556195.1 Sepiola atlantica | reverse complement strand
CGCCTTTACTTACAGTATTTCCCCCTATTTTTATTATGCTTATTCTCTCTCTCTCTCTCTCTCTCTCTCTCTCTCTCCTTATTTATTTATTCTTTATCTCGCTTGTGGTCTTTCGTTTCTATTTTTCGTTTTTGCTCTCTTGTTGTTGTTGTTCTTCTTCTTCTTTTCTCCCTAATCCCCTCCTACCTCCCTTCTTCTATAAGTCTCCCTTTTCACACTTATCCACTTTCTCTTTTCGTCATCTTCATAAATTCTATTTCTATTTCTAATCTCCTTATTTTCTTTTCACTTCTTTGACCTCTTTCTCTTCTCTATCATCATTCGAACTACTACCCGCACTTCTCCTTTCCCTCTCTTTCCCCCTCTCCCCCTCTCTCTCTCTCTCTTGCTCTCTCTCTCTCTCTCACACACACACACTCTCTCTCTCTATCTCTCTTTTTCTTTATTTCTTCTTCTCTCTCTTCTCTTTCTCATTATTTCTCTCATCCTTATTCTCACTCTATATCTCTCTCTTTCTTCAATTCTATCATTATCTCACTCTCTATTTTAAACCCTTTTTTTCTTTTCCCAAACATTTTACTTTCTTCTGTATTTTCTTTTAAACTCTCACTTTTATATTCTCTTACCTCCCTTTCCTTCTTTCTCTTTTTACCACCTTGTGTTTACCGATTTATTCCTTTTCGTGTGTATGTCTGCCACACATACATCCACACATATATAAACACAAACACACACACACGCACACACATACAAACACACTGTCTCTACTAATTATCTATCTCATGTCCCACTTGTATATATCGATCTGTCGCTGTATGCATTTCTGACTCTGTTTCATTGTGTCTTATGTTCACCCATACCGCTGGGTAGAATTGCTTGAAAATTGGCATGTGGACTACTGATCTCTCAGTGAAGGTCATAGGCTATATAAGAAATATATCACTTCAACGCTTGGGATCCTCAGGCGCCTCCCCCCCCCACCCAACTAAAAACTGTTTTCCCTTTGAATTAAATGAAATTAAAACTATAGGTAAATGACCAAAAATGATGTTTATTCCCAAAATTTCAGCAAATTTGATAATATTAAGAGGGTCCTCGAAAACACAAGCTCACATACACACACACTGTGTGTCAGGTTCATATTATATTCCAATAACCATGGTTTTATTTTATTTATTTTATTATTCTTTTATTATTTTATATATATATATATATATATATATATATATATAGAGAGAGAGAGAGAGAGAGAGAGAGAGAGAGAGAGAGAGAGAAAGGGGGATAACGGTTTCTCTTCCTTCCAATATGTTATTTGCGCGGACGTATTTTATTTCGCGTCAGTTTCTTCCTGAAAATACTTATACCGGCCCTGGTTGATTGTGGTCTATACGACCGGATGAATAATGATTCGAAGACTGCAGTTAAAATGGATAGGATGAAAGTATTTTCGGTTGGTAATTTGTGGAAGTTTGTTGTGAGTATTTTATATTCATAAATAGAAATTTGGAAGAGGGGAGTGGTGGCATCTTACATACCACCACTCATACACCTACAAATGTATATTTACCAACATTTAACCTAAGATGCCTGCACATCTGATAAAGAACGTGAATCTTTATAGCAGTTAAAATAACCACTACAGATTTTTAAAAACACCATGGTGACTGGCTTTTTTCATAGAACAAGAGAGATGACAAAACAATGTACCACTTAATCTGCCATGTCTTCAGGCCTCAATCATCATCTATGGTATCACTGAGGTCCAAAGATGAGCCCATCCCCATAAAAGTCCAGAGGGCATTATGAAAAGGTGAACTAAGCACTTAATGGATATATTATACACTCTTTCAGTGGGCGACAAAGGTGTTATCAATATTCTGCCCCAGTAGAACATCTATCAAGCAAGGAAATTCCCAAATGTTTACACTTTTATTGTCATTAAGGGTATGCGAGCACAACAGGGCTATGTATTTTACTGGTAGGAATTTTTCTTCAGCGCACCTCACACACTTCATCCACTTATGCATAGAGATTTATACTGTAGTGATGTGATAATGAAATGGTTGGGTTGATATGTAGTCATACCCTTAATTAATGACAATAAAAGTGTAAAAATCTATCACTTCGCCATCTAAGAGATTCGTAGTACAATTAAGAACCGAACCGGTTGGCCTTGACAGAGGAGATGGCAAACGACCTGATGGCCTGACGGTGTTTTCCTTTACAAACGGTACACATGGGATGCGAATTGTGTCGACACTTCTGCGCCCTCGTCAGTGATAGAATCGGCAACAAACCCTGGGCATGCAGCAGCGTTGGCAGAGAGCCGCAAGCGGTCAAAATATGGCAATCTTCTCGACAGATCTGTATTACAACCGATCGCTGTAGAGACGAGTGTAGTAATTGGCTCTGCCACACGCGACTTCTTCGGCAGCCTTGGTATATTAATGACGCGCAACACCGGAGACAATCACGAACTGTCTTGGCTTTACGAGCGCCTCTCTATCGCCATTATTCGTGGAAACGTCTTGAGTCTGCTCTCGGCCTGCCAAGCCAGACAGACATTCGAAGAAAACTATGGACTGTGATACGATTGCATATAAGGAATCAGGATTTCTTGATATTGAACTAAACAATATCCAAGTTACGAATAAGGGATTTATCAATTATTTATTGAATTATTAATCTTATAGTTTACTTTTTCACCGAATGGATCAGTGTAATATTAAGCAAATGAATATCGGGAAGACACCTGGTTTTGATGGCATTTTAGCTGATGTTCTCCACTATGAGGGTGACAAGATCACCGCAGAAGATGATGAGTGCCCCTCGTTAACAGGACTGTATAGACACGATTCCGATTTCGCTATACAAAGAAGAACGAACACGGTTGGTCTGTCGAAACTCTCAAGGTAGACAAGGGTTTTGTTTAGAACTTGTTTAACCGGTTCACTGTGTGGATGTGTCCTTCGGTTATCCTAGAACGCTAGAGCGGTACAATAGATGTGGTCTTTTCTGTCCGAGTATTTTAGAAAAAAATGCATTGAAAAACGATGCACACTACCAGGTTTTGTGTACGTGGTGAAAGCTTCTGATACTGAATAGAGTACACCTTAAACTTGGATACCCATCAAAATTCGCCACAATGCTTAGACAACTTAATCAGGACATGAAAGCATGCTATCACTTTTGTGGTGTACTTTCTGAAACAATGAATGCTGTTAACCAGAATGATATACTTACACCAATGTAGTTCTTAATATACTTTGGGATGATCGCTCATACGCTATCCGAAACTGTAATATAGGCGTTCTTATACGTTTCCGAATCACTCGTTCTAATGCATGGTCAAAACTGTCATACCAGCACTGATGTTGCTTCAACATCTCACGGCTCACACACAAAATAAACACATACATTAATTTATCATTAGCGTAACACACACCACCTCCGTTACTGTCGCTCTCTTCTACGCACGCATAGAAAACCAATGTGCGTACATTGAATGTATATATAAACATGTAAGAGAACTAAACAGTAAAAATATACAATACAGCCTAAAATGGTCTATACTAGGCCGAGCAGGGAAATATAAACCTAACAAATCTGAGATGTAACCTCTGTATTCTGGAATCCTACAATATAGTTATGTTTAAAGAAAATTTATTAAATAAAAGACAGGAAGTGGTTCAGAACTGTCTTCATAGAACCGCATATATCCTATCCCGTTACAGACCCATATTAAATACCTGTGGTAGTAACCCTTTCATCAGCATTAATATGAAAGTATCTAAGCTATAGGAATATTATATATATATTGTATATTATTATATATTGCCAAGATAGGCAATAGAAACCATAAACCTAATAGTAGATGATGGAGTACTAATACTCCAATATAAAACATTTAAATATAGAACACATCACTCACAACAAAACGAAGCGACTAAGCTTAAACCTAGCCTATAAGAAATGGTAAGAGGGTCAGATCATGAGAGTATCAGTAGAATTTTGTTTCAATTTAGTTTTCATCTGTACTAATTAGTGAAGAAATGATAACTAGTAGATAAGGTAATTTTTGGAAGGAGTAAGAACAAATAATGCAATAATTATTTAAAATATAATGCCAAATAAACGCTCAATATAAAAATAAATAAATAAATAAATAAAAATTAAAATTAAAATTAAAAAAATAAATTAATAAATAAAATTTAAAAAAATAAATAAATAAATAATTTAAATGTATATATATATGTGTGTGTATGGATATATATGTATGTGCGTAAATATGTATGTGTATCTGTATAGATATGTATATATATAATATGTGTGTGTATGTATGTGTATATGTGTGGAGGGTTCGGACGCAGAACGCGATAAATCCAATTCGTTTAAATTGAGACCTTAAACAATAAAAATCACGAATATATTAAATCTAGACTTCGAATGAAAGCTGATTTTAATTGAAAGCAAAAGAAACTATTTGGTATTATATTATGTAACACATAGTTTTGAGGTGTCGTCGAGTGTTGAAATACAACCCTTTTTGTAGGGACAGTTTCGTGATTTTGAAAATGGCGGTTTGTCGCGTTTTGCGTTCGAATCTCTTTGTATATGTTTATTAATAAACATATTAATAAATAAAAGAATGCACACAACCTAATATTAAATATAGGCATACAATTAAAGTGGGATCTGATAGTGACATTGATGATTGTCGGTATTCACCTGATAATACGAGTTAAATATGAAACGTAATCACAATTAACTTTAAGTATAAATGTCTTTAAAAGTACTTTTGAATCCTCATAATACTTTATAATGAAGTATTAAACATCATTTAATAAAAAATAAAAATAAATAAAATAAATAAATGAATAAATATTTAATAGCTTCTTTCGGTATTTTGATTCATGTCTAGGTAACTATAAACTATTTTCGTTGTAAGGGACAAATTCTCCCGTCCCCCTTAGTTTCGCATTTAATAGAAACTTACTACT
>OY744516.1:30655792-30670792 GCA_963556195.1 Sepiola atlantica | reverse complement strand
TCCTTCTTTTACACGTCTTTCTCTCTCCCTTTCCCTCTCTCTTTTCTTCTCTCTCTCTCTCTCTTTCTCTATTTCTGAGGCATTTCCTACTCTCTTACCCCTGCCCATTATCTTTCTCATCGCCCCCCCCCCCCGATCTTTCTCTCTCTACTCACGAAACAAATCAACTATACTATGCTTATCGTTAGAATCTTGTAGCTTTATCGGTTTTCAATTTTTATCGCTGTCACTATGGAATGGATGACACGGGCAAAAAGTATTAGCTCGACCTTAATTGCGTTTTGCGTTTCTTTTCCTTATTCGTTTTAAAGGTTGGTGCGTGCATCCATCTAACCTGGCAACAAGAGTAACATAAAAATAACAAATAGCTAAAAGGAATCTCATAAACGACGAGCTATAATATTGTCATCGGTGTGTCGTCACACGAAAGTCATATAAATAGCAAAAAAGGATGACTAGACGAAGTAAGGGTGGAGTGGAACCTACCCTTACAAAACTTATGATAAAGCTTTCAAATTAGAAAGAGCCTCATAATACTAATAGCATATATATATATATATATATATATATATATATATATATATATATATAATAATTCAGGTAAAGTTAATATCCACGGGATAAGAATCCAAAGAATTCAAACCTGACTTATAAAAAGTGCTTAATATCAAATAGAGCTTCATGTATATGCTTGTTCTAAAATTCAAACAGACATGTACAAAATCTGCGACACTAGCATGTCGATGTTATCGATCTACAGTATGTAAAAGCTGAGATCTCATCAGGCAGAATTAGAATTTGATCCTTTTCTCAGATTGTATGAAATAGGGGAGGGGGGGAACAAGAGAGAAAAGAAAAGAAAAAGAGAAAATTAAAAATGTGGAAAGTCACGTGGGCAGATATGAGACTGTTTAAATAAAACAAAATATACTTGTTGAGGATAGGAAAGAAGAAACGGAGGAAGAGAGAAAAGAGAAATAATTTTAGCTAAAGTGTAGACGTGTCAAAATGTCAGGTTGACATCTATGTCTACAGGCAGAAATATTTCAAAACTGGGTAGGTTAAAATAATAACAATAATAGCTATTACTATGATTATTTTATCATCATCAATAACTATCATTACTATTATCATTACCTTTATTACTATCACCATTATCATCATCGTGTCTGTTTGAATAAAAACAATTATATATATATATATATATATATATATATATATATATATATATATATATATATATATATATATATATATATATATATATATATATATTTCATGTATCCACATAAAATTTTATAAGGAGATATAATTTTTTTATGTATCCATTTTCAGTATTTACTTCAATACGTAAGTAGAGCTAGGTAGTAAGTTATGAAAATATATTTATGACAATTAAGCTACACAGAGGCGCCCGCGTTTCATCCCCGGGGGAATCTTCAGGCTAAAATGCATGCAGTCAGTTTTGCCGGGTGTTTATATATACACTACTAGCTAGTTAACCAATCAGATTCTTTTTTGTTCTCTTAGCCAATCGTTGGACTTCCCACGAACAAAGGTCCGGTTAGTTTTACTTCCTATATCCTGTTCTATTGTTCTGTTTTCTATAGACTGGCCCATATCCCGTTTCTTTGTTGTGTCAATATAATGGGTGAATTTATTTTAACACGTGGTTCCTTGTATTTCTATTTTAGGTTTTAGTTTTTAAATTGTTAGATTTTAGTTTAGTTTAGTTTTTTACTTATTTGTTTGTTTATTTATTTATTAACCTCACCAATAATTGAATGGAAAATAATACGACAGGCCAGTACATGTAGAAATTTAGACGACCCGTGTAGGTTATGTCTGAATGAAAAATTTGAAATCCTAAACGTTAAAGCCCCTTAAAATCTATTAAACTGTAGAAGTGAGATAGCAAACAGCTGCCTGCACAGAATTAAATTTACCTTAGGTTAATAAATAAATAGGATATAGGCCACTCTATCGAAAACAGAACAATAGGACAGAATATAGGAAGTAAAACTCACCGGACCTTTGTTCGTGGGAAGCCCAACAATTGGATAAGAGAACAGCTAAGAATCTGATTGGTTAACTAACTAGCCGTGTATATAAAAACACCCGGCAAAACTAACTCCATGAACTCCTGAAGATTCCCCCGGGGATGAAACGCGGGAGCCTCTGTGTAGCTTAATTGCTATAAATATATTTACATAGCTTATTATATATATATATATATATATATATATATATATATATATATATATGTATGTGTGTGTGTGTGGGCGTGTGTGTGTGTGTGAATTATGACAATATATGTTTTAGCATATACTATCAGTGCTTTTTATTTAGCAATCTCTTCAAAATTCAGCTCAATGATTATCAATCAGTAACATTAGAGCATATATATATATATATATATATATCTTTTTCTCTCTCTCTCTCTCTCTCTATAGATATATATATATATATGTATATATATATGTGTGTGTGTGTATATATATATATATATATATATCTTTCTCTCTCTCTCTCTCTCTCTCTCTCTCTATATATATATATATATATGTATATATATATATATGTGTGTGTGTGTATATATATATATATATATATATATATATATATATATATATATATATGGGAAATGAAAAAGGAAAAACCAAGAGATATTTTTTTTTATATTCATCAACGTTTCGTCTTTATTTGTAAGACTTCCTCAGGATGAAATTTTAAGGAAAATGTCAGTCAAGTACATCGAAATATTGGGTTGAAAATGTGAAAGTACTTGCGGGTATGACTTTTTCTTCGATGCATCTCAGTAGAAACGTTCTCCTGTTGTTGTGGGAGTTGGCTGTGAATAGTGTGTTTTTATATTATCGTAGCTTCTGCTGGAGGGTTTGGTTTTCCATTCCGACAAGATGAGAAAGGAAGGATGAGAGTATAAAAAAGTGGCTTTTTACAGTTAACACCTGTAAAAGAAAGCTATCTCTTTTCACAATCATCGCTTGGATCCACGTTTAGCCCGTCGAAATGAATGGCCCTCTCAATGTAATCTAGCCTTGTCAAGATAACCTCTTAGAATTAACGTTCACTTCAAATCCAAAATGAAAGATGTATATTCAGTCTCTCGCTAAGGTTGCTGGGAAAAGAAAGTACCTAACTCCAGTTGCAATCTTCTTCGTATATAAGAGTCAAATGCGTCCAAAGATGGAATACTGCTGACACATCTGAGGGGCTGCCGCACAGAACACAATTTCTTGCCTTGACAGAGTACAAAACCGACTTCAAAATCTAGTGGGATGATCGCTTCTCTTCTCTACAATCCTTTTCTCACAGAAGAGCCGTTGCTATCCTCTCTCTATTCTAGCGTTAGTTCCATGGAAAGTCCTAGACTAAGCTGCAGTCTTTGGTTCCTCCTTGTAAAACATCTACAGCAAGAACTCGTCTTCTGCCACATCGGAAAAATACTTCCCTTTCTCTGTCCATGTGCATAGCGTCAGGCGGAATTTCCATGGGGATAACGTCAGGCGGAATTTCCATGGACAGGGCGTTTTTACAACAGCTTCCAACCCGTGGAACACATTGCCGCGGGACTGTTTCTCGGTTGATTACAACTTGGTCATCTTAAAATCAAAGGTCAACAATTTTCTGTCGTGGGCCATGCCAAAGGTAACTAAAGGCAATTCATACGTTGATCAATGTTAGTACTCCCATAGTGTTCCTCAACTTTCGGCTGCCATTCATTCCCGTCTCATTAACCCTTATCATCGACTGACTCTTGGTCTTGATATGCGGTGACCTCGATTATAAAAAATGTTCTGATGGATATATAACATGTTATTTGTCCCTATTATTCCATTCCAGGACCTTTTCTGTTCCTCGAGAGAAGTCCAGGGATATTAAGGGAGTGGTTGAACTTTTCGCTTAATAGTCCTTTAAGATTTTACATATGATTGGTAGGTAGGTTATTGGTCTGTAGTTGCTCGTGATCGTATCTTGTAGCTGCATTTTTAAATTAATAGGTGTCTCATCTTCGTCATCCATCCGTATGTGTGGTCTACATATATATTTTTCTTAATTTGTGTACTAGTCTTTCATATAGTGTATTGAATTTCTTAAACCAGAATCTATATATTCCGCCGTGACCAGCTGCTTTCCAGTTTGTCATTTCTCTTAAGGTCGTCTTCCGGGTTTCCTCATTAATTTAGGTTTCTGTTCTTTCTTCGATTTCTTGTAGATCTTTATTAATTTGTTTTAGCCACTCTGCATTCACGTAGAAAGGGAGACTATGTGTTTTCCCCATGTATTGCTCCAAAAGTGCTTACTTTCTGCTGGATCCGATGCTCTCTTTTTGTCTTTCTTTTATTTACATTCTAACTTTCATTATAATTATTATTATTATTTGTACTCACTAGGAGTTCTCACACAGATCATCGCCAGTGATTGCTCACCGACAACAACCGGTGGTATTTCCTGGAGTCTGAGTGACAACAAGCCTTCCCAGATTTCCAGTATTCTTCACCTCTTTTCGATAACGATGCGGTATCGCAACAGCCTCTTACTATTGATTTATCGCTGGTAAGGACAATTGGTCTTCTCTGGGATTTGGGTGGCAATAAGCCTCCCCAAGGTCCCAGGATTCTCCGCACTTTTCCAGTGGAGATCTGGTTTGTGCTGTCCCTCCTCGGTCTTCTCATCCTCCTCAACCCTCTACAAATATGTTGTCTGGTGTCAGCCTAGGCCGGCACCATTTTAAAAAAATAAAAATAAATTAATTAATAATTAATATTTTTTTAATTAATTAAAAAAATATTATTAGTAGTAGTAGTAGTAGTAGTAGTAGTAGTAGTAGTAGTAGTAGTAGCAGCAGCAGCATCTATATATTAATACAGGTGTATTGAATAGGAAATTGAAGAAAGATGAAAGAAGAAGATAATACTAAGATAAAAAAGCAGACGAGTAGGAAGATGAAAGAAAAGAATCCTTGTTCACATTGGAAAAATTCTAATATGTTCACTGAAAAGCCAGACCTTATAATATCAACAATTTAAAACCTCCAAAATATGTCCCCTCGTTGAAATATTTAAAAAAAAATAATGTCATTTCATTAATAATGTTCTAAATTCTATTAAATACTTGAAAAATAATATAATTAGTCGATCTTAATTTTTCCATTTTCTTCCTATTAGTGTAGTCATTTTATGACTCTTGTCACACTTCTTTGTATGCATTCCAATCTAAATATTACATTCCAATTTAAATTCAAATTTGATTGGCCCCACACTTTCTTCTTCTCTGCACCCTCTCCCGTTCCCTCTCTCTCTCTCTCTCACACAAACACACACACACACACATACGTGATGTTGCTAGTCTCAGTCTTTTCTACAAACTCTATTATGGTATATGTTTTTCAGAATTGCTGATGTACTCTATGCTCCTTTGTTCCAGCTCGTTTGACTCGTTGGTCTAGTCATCTCCATAAATTCACTGTTTTGATACCTCATTGTAATGCGGTTCCCTATTCCAGTAGCTTCTTTCCAATAACTGCAGATTTGTGGAACTCTGACCGTTTTCATTCTACCTATAGCCTTGGTCTTTTCAAGACTAAGGCACATAGGCATCTCCTGTCTTTGCGATAATCATCTTTCGTTCTTGTTAGCTCCTTACATCAAGTGGCTTAATGCCTTGTCTGGAGCGATTTCCATAAACAGATTTTCAAAGACGTCTAAACACTGTGACCCAATGATGAGCGAAAGACTCTAATTTAATATATACCTTTCAAATATATTGAAACTCATTTTCTTTCATCACAAATATTTAAGTATAATTTTTTTTTTAAATTAAACATTATTATGTAATCTAAAATATTGACTTCATTAAAGAGACTGTAAAATTAGGTAATATATATGGAAACGACGTCCTACGTAGGTAAAATATTAAAATATAATTTAATACTATTAGAAACCTTTTAAAGTAAAATTAAAAGTAGAGCACTATTGGAGAGATTAAAAATGGACATTCACCTAAAGCTTCGTCGAGTTCTATCGAATGTCTTGATGCTCTGCTTTCAGTGTAAATATCACTTAATTTCTCCGTTATCACGTGACAATCTTCCGTGGCCTAAGGAATTGAGCGAACGCTTACAAATTCAAGGTGTCTCTGGGAACCGGGTTCGCGCTCTGTGACCGTCTGAGATTGTTATTCTCCTGTGCTGATGAGAGTCGGAAGCTCAAAACGACGTCGTACGTAGGTAATATATATATATATATATATATATATTTCACACTTTACAACAATTCGGATTACCATTTTTTATTGAGTTTTGGTTCGTTGCTTTTTGCCTTTGGATCTGTTTACTTGAAAACAGGAAGAAATGCGTTTTCTTAATATGGCTAATGTTGTCTTATCCCCCCTCTAAATACTAAGGACTTGGGTGGAATCTTCGCTGTTGGATTTTCATGCAGATTCTTCTGGATTCACCAATTACATCTGAACCCCATACAACTTGGATCTCCGTATTTGGTGACTTGCAGTTCCATTGAAACACACCCGTTTGAACTTTTAAAACCTTTTAAAAAGAACTTTTTTTTAAAAACTTTTTCCAGATTTTGAATATTGACTGTTCTTATCTGTCAACTTATCAATCTCTACTTCCTCTGATGATAAGATTTTAATCTTTGAAAAGCCGCGCTTAAGGAATGCAATTGAAAGAGAAGAAGAAGAAATATTTTTATTTACTAAATGCTTCTTGTTCTGGACAACTGAAGATATTGATCTGTTTCCATTTACAGGTCTAACTATTTTTCATTGACTCACCTTATGTTTGCTCTATCCAGAATATTGAGCTTTCCTCATCTCACAATAGGTCTAATTCTCTAAAAGTTATCTTTTAGTTATAAACCTTCATATATATATATATATATAACCTCATTTTACATATATATTAAATTTCTTCAAGAAAAAAATACAAAATTATTTTAATCCAAAAGTATTTTACACGTGTTTCAGAGAGCGTAGTATCCAACTTAAGGATGGTAGAAAGTGAACATCCGGTTTACTTTCGGCATTCTCGCAACTCTCGCTTTCTTTATTTTGTCCTTTAGTCTTCATATTCCATGAGTGATGTTTCTGACAAAGGGGGAAGAATTGCTGTTTTTGGGGTTGAAATCTATCCATATAACACTTATCGTTGGCTGGTTTTGACCTTGAATTAGTATTTTTTTAGTTCCTTACATCAAGTGGCTTCATGCCTGTCTTAAGCGATTTCCATTAAGAAAATTAAAAAAAAACAAAAACTATTGCTTGAACCAGGATGGTGAAGCGAAAATAAAGCAAAAATAATTGAAAAATTGAAAGTCAACACTTTTACGTTTTTATCCCAAGTGATATCACTATTCCCAGGTGATATCACTATGGATATGTCTTCTTGTCAGAATTGGTCCAAACAATATAACTTTCATCCTCCGGCAGTTTCCAATAAACCATGTATTCAGCATCGGTAAAAATCCATTGGTTAAAAACACAAAAGACCAAGAGAGCAAAGTAAAAGTCCGAATTAAGTCGATCGTTTCTGCCCTCAGTCGTTAGAGAATTCAATATGTCTTCTCAAAATAATATCATTGAAAGGGAGGTAATTTCGAGAGATTTCTTTTATAAATCGATTGGAAAAGAGTAAGGGAGATAATTCTGCGATTTCCATTATTTTTACATTTAATAAGACATCCAACCCAGCCAAGTTTAATGAAATTGCTGAAGTTGCTAATAAGTATGGATTCTAATAAAAAATACTGGGAATGTATCTTTATAACATCTCTTCCACGTAATATAGTTTTTAAATGTATTTTAAGCAATCTGTTAGTTGGTGCATTGCATAATGGTCAATTCTCGCCTTCCCAGTAATATTCGAGGCATATAGCTACCGTTTTAATGCTATGAATTTATTTTTCGAATTAATAGAACATTAAGGCAATCATACTTTTCCCAAGAAAAGACGACGTTGCTATAATTAATCTATCAATGTAAACACAAAATACGATCATATTTCTAAACTAATTACTTTCCAAATCTAAGCTATCAGCTTACCAGCCAAAGTGGACACAATTAAATAGGCTATCTTGACTAATATATTAAAGTAAGCGGATGCCTGGTTACTTAAGTATGCATTAACTTGGAAGCACAATAATAATACTCGTTGATTTGTCCCTGAAAAAATTGAAAACAAAGCTTGAGTTTCTAGTCGAGCAGAAGCTAATTTAAACGCTTATTAAAGTAAACCTTTAGAGTTAAGCACTGTATTGTTGCTCGAGTTACAATATCAAATTTACTAGAGCCATATTTGATTAGATGCGGTTAAGAGTTGTGATGCTAAGGCAAAAACAGTTTTATCTACTTATTTAGCTGATTTTAAATTTGTGACATTTAAATTTCCTTTTGTTCAGACAGTTAGATATGATTTCAGATTTCTTGTTAAATATTTTTGCATTAAAATATAAATAAATATTATTGCTTTTTTCAGCTGAAAATTTGAGTTCTGTTCAAAAGTAGGGTGAAACACCAATCCTTATAATTAGCTCTATGGGAGTTATATTATTGAGATAAGAATTGAATTATCTTGTATAATTTAACCCCCTCCATCACTCTGTCTCTGTGTGTGTGTCTCTCTCTCTTTCTCTCTCTCTCTCTCTCTCTCTCTCTCTCTCTCTCTCGCCGACCGTTGAGAATTAGCTTCCCGCACTGAAGATTGCGTTAGCATGAAACATCGATGTCTGTAGGTAATAAATAATTAATATTTATTTATAAATATTATTATAAGCCCCCTTCATTAAAGGCCGGGCACTCTGAGTGAGTTTAATAACAAGCAGTACAAATAGCTTCATGCAAAAATCCAAACACAAGTTTGTTGATTACTTTAACTGCTTGTGTAAATTAGCCGCCGACTCGCTATTTACAAAGTTAAATTCCTCTTTAATTATTAGCTAATTCCCTATGGCCGAGGGGTTAACGCTCTTGACTGCAAATCACTGGCGATTTGTGATCGGAGTTCGCCGACCGTTGAGAATAAGCTTCCTGCACTGAATATTGCGTTAGCATGAAACATCGATGTCTGTAGGTAATAAATGATTAATATATATATATATATATATATATATATATATATATATATATGTATATGTGTGTGTGTGTGTGTGTGTGTGTGTGTGTGTGTGTGTGTGTGTGTGTGTGTGTGTGTGTGTGTGTGAAAGGAAGGATTAGAGTAATCCGACGTAATGGGAAATTCAAAAAGAAAAAAACCAAGAGATAGTTTTTTTATTTATTCATCAACGTTTCGTCTTTATTGTAAAACTTCCTAATGATGATAATTGAAGAAAAATGTCATGCAAGTATATCGAAGTTTGGGGTTGACATGGTGGAGAGATGAAGGAATGGGAGAGGTGAAAGGGGGCTGAGATTTTTGTTGTAGTGAGGTGTGGCATGGATTTTGATAGGCTGGAGGAAAAAGGAGGAAGGAGGAAACACTGTGTGTTGAGCATGTAGGTAGTATTATAGTTGTAGAAAAAATATTTGAAGAAGTCAACTCCAAACTTCGATGTACTTGCATGACATTTTTCTTCAATTATCATTCTGAGAAAGACGAAACGTTGATGAATATATAAAAACTCGCTTGGCATTTAGCCTGAAGATTCCCCCCGGGGATGAAACGCGGAAGCCTCTGTGTAGCTTGATTGCCATATATATTTTCATTGCTTACTACCTAGCTCTACTTACGTATCGAGCACTGTTGAAGTAAATACTGAAAACTGATACATAAAAAAATATATCTCCTTGTAACATTTTATGTGGATACATGAAGTACTAATATATATATATATATATATATATATATATATATAAATATATATATATATATATACATATATATATATATATATATATATATATATATATATATATATATATATATATATATATATATATATACATAGACACATATATCTGTCTATCTACACAATGTTACAATCTTATGTAATACCTCCATCATAATGGTCTGGTGGAAACTCCGTACGATATTATAATATTTCGGGAACTACCCTCTTCTTCAGATCTATGTTCAACTCAAGTTCAAATGTGCATATGAAGGAAGCAGTGAGCAAATACTGGTGAAATTTGAAATCTAATCAGATTTTTAAAGTTTTATATTTTAAATTTTATCTATTTATGTTTACATTATTCATTCATTTATTTTCATCCTCTCACTTTTTCAATCAGTTTATCTCCAAATTCTAAATATTTTTTTTAGAATTTTTTTGTTTTGTAAATTTTAAATCTAAATGTTAACTAAGTTTATTGTTCGCTTAAATTAAATTAATGTGTCGGTTAATATTTCCATTAAACATTTCATTATCTATTGTTCGTTTTAGATAATTGTGTATATTAATATTTAATTTATTTATTGTTTTTTTTTAATTATTTAATTTTATTAATTAATTTAATTCAAGCTAGTATTATTTGTTCATTCATCGCTCGTATCTGTCTAACAATCGAAGGGAGGTAATTAAGCTGGGTCTTTTTAATGATGTTTCATCGCTTTTAAATTTAATTTTTTCTTGTTATGTTAGATCAAATATTATTATTCTCATATAACGAATGCATTTCTTTTTTTAATTAATGTTATAGGGTGTTATTCTCGCCGGGGTGGTTTCGATATTTTTCCCTGTTTTACTGTTATTATTATTATTATTTTTATTATTATTATTATTATTATTATTATTATTATTATTATTATTATTATTATTATTATTATTATTATTATTATTATTATTATTATTATTATTATTATTATTATTATTATTATTATTATTATTATTATTTTTTTTTTTTTTTTTTTTTTTTTTAAATTTTTTTTTCCATTCGGCATGCAATGTCGATTAACTTTTAATGTTGTAAATTGAATGTTCACGCGTGGGCAGTCGCAATATTTCTTATAATGTATTCCTTATATTGTTTTAATAATTTCATTATTTTTTTAATTATTTATGCATTCAATGTCTAGTGAGTGCTTAACCTTATCTTGCTGTATTATTATTTATAATTAATAATATCATTGTTATCATATATTATTATAAATGATGTTTTGTTCTTAGTGTAAATTATTACTATTATTAGTTTATAGACATACTTTTTTAGATTTATTCATTTACTTCTTTATTTTATTTATTTATTTATTTATTTATTTACTTATTTATTTATTTTATTTATTTATTTATTATTAATTTTTTTATTGTAATGTTTTTCCTCTGTTATTTCGTGTCGAGTGAGTATTTGACCTATGTTGCTATATTATTATTATTATAATTATAATTATTATTATTATTATTATTATTATTATTATTATTATTATTATTATTATTATTATTATTATTAGGTGATGTTTTTTGTTAGATTATTAGTCTTTAGTATTTATTTAAGGGTTAAATTAAATCAAATCAATACAAAAAGAGTGAGATGTGAAAATGTATCGGACTAGAAATGATGATCCTAATTCGAGTCGGTGATTTATCTGGAGACATAATTTTGCTATCAGTATCGATTCCTTTATTCGAAGGTTGCCAGGATATCAATGTTTAATGATTTGCTCGTGTTGCCACATGCATGTATGTTTGTGGAAGGAATAGGTGCGTGTTTGGAAATATTAACCGACACATTAATTTAATTTGAACGAACAATAGACTTGGTTTACATTTAGATTTAACATTTACAGAAAAAATTCTAAAAATAAAAAATTATTTAAAAAAATATTTAGATTTGGGAGATAAACTAGTTGAAAGATTGAGAGGGGGGAAATAAATAAATAAATAAATAAATAAATAAAGTAAAAATATATAGATAAAAATTTTTAAAACAATACTTTTAAAATCTGATTAGATTTCAAATTTCACTAGAATTTGCTCACTGCTTCCTTCATATGCACATTTGAACTTGAATTGTACACAGATCTAAAGAAGCGAAAAGTTCCCGAAATATTATAATATCATACGGAGTTTCCACCAGACCATTTTGATGCAGGTATTACATAAGATTGTAACATTGTGTAGATATCCGGTATTGCTTAAATACAGTGACATCCAATACGACTAAATTCAATGCTGGGATAAGTGGAGAAGGACTGGCGTTATTTTAAAATTTATCTTCTCCTAGGCTAGTTACCCTATCAAGGCTTGAGAGTCTCATCTATGCTACTAATTCAATCATAGCAAAGTAAATGGAGAGATGGAACCATACTTCTCACAAGGTCGATAAAGAAAGTGACTCTACAGCAACTTCCACTTCCAAACTTACAGCACCAGGTGCTCCCAAATGATCACTCATCTACGTACTGCCCAGGCCCAACATTGCTTAGCTTCGGTGATTTTACAGGAACCAATGTTTCAACGAGTAATCTGATAGGATAGAATAATGTTTAATAGTGATCCTGTTTTTTTAGTATTTGATTGTCGTCTGTTACCACGCGACTAATGACAAGGACGTTGATCACGTGACCGCGGTGAGAGGGGTGATATCCTATCCCCACCCTCTACTCAGGTACGGACGGTGAGTCATCAGGTTGTTTAAATTCCCTCGTCTTTTCACGCTTCGTTGGAATATTTCGACGGGTATGATGAGATCAGGGTGGAGTGGTTGGTGGTAACTATGGCGTATAGAGGGGTGGGTGAATAGAAAAAGGTAGAACCGTAAGGGTTGGAGAGGGAGTGGGGTCACAAGTGTGGGAACAAAATTTAAGTTGGGTAGTTTTAAAAATCAAAATCAATGATAGATAGATAGATAGATAGATAGATAGATAGATAGATAGATACATACATACATACATACATACATACATACATACATACATACATACATACATACATGCATACAAAATGAAGAACTGACATTCTTGGACTTTTGGCTAGGAGCAAAGTGTAGTATCTGTTCTGATAGTAGACTTCATCTTTTTTATCTCGGTCAGTGAAAGAGAAATCCTTCTAGACTGATGCAATTTTAATTTTTGTTCCAATCCAGTGTGCCCATTTGGGGGATCGATCATTCCCACATTAAAATCGACCTTGTGTCTAACTCTGCCCTCGGGGGGGGGGGTTAAATAGGAACTGACATATATATGTTAGTAAGATTATTCGGCGTCGCCCGGGGTGATAATTCCGTAAAATTACGTAAGTTACAGGTAAAACTAGACAATCTGCTTAAAAAGCGATGTTAATATTTGCATAAAATAAGCTGCCCTCACCCCCTCCTCCAGTCAAATCGTTTATTTTTGTGAAATATTTCAGTCGCGTAAATTATTTAGAGCGAAATTGGTTTCGGCATTTCTCTCAAACAACTTAAATCATCTTCAGTAAAAACAAAACAAACATTAATTAATTCGGAAAATGAATTGTCTTTTAAAAGCAACACATGAAAAACTAAGATAGTGAAAGTTTCATCGTACACGTGAAACACCGTAACGAAAAGTCGCTAGAAATAGAATGTAGTTTAGTGGGTATAATAAACAGTAATGAAAAAAAAAGCAATAAGGATTTTGGCTAAGAGCAAAGTGTAGTATCCGTTCTAGTGGTACACTAAATCGTTTTTGTCTCAGTCAGTGAAGGAGATATCCTTCTGGACTGAGGCAATTATTACTTTTTGTTACAATTTAGAGTGCCTTTTGCTTTTTGTTTTTTTTTATTTTGTAATAATGAGTCACCTTATCAAGGTCCAAGGCCACTCGAGGATAATGATTAATGAGTTTGCCGGCTGGAATGTAAGACGACACCGTAATAATCGGTAATGATGGTTGCAAATGAACAGAATTTTATTATTTAAGAGGTTGGCTCAACAAGAATTTGTTTACATTGGACTTGAATATGACAATGTTGTAGTCAGATGGGAAGCAGCCCAATGGTATTGTGTTACACAGACGGGTAGTTCTAGGAAAGAAACTTTGCTCATGGAAGTTCCGTTTAGTTTTAGGTACACAGAGAGAGAAAGGGACATTATTTACAGTGGTTGTAGCTAGACGAGTCTTTGCTGTGAATGTTTTAGAGAGGAGCCGGCATAGATTAGAGCTCTGTCGAGCACATATTATGAACATAACAATAGAGAAGAAAAAGACTAGCAAAATCTCTTTTGTGAAAAAGAGGCTGCAAGCTAGAGAAGAGGATATCCCCCACTAGATTTCGAAGTCGGTCCTGTACTATATATATATATATATATATATATATATATATATATATATAATTTGTTAAAAAACACAAAATCAATTACATTGGCTCAAAACAAAGGATCTATTTTTCCTAAAACCATGGCTTTTCAAAGAATTGAATTCTTATCATCAAAAGCCATGGGTTTTTTTTTAGCCTGAAGATTCCCCCGGGGATGAAACGCGGGAGCCACTGTGTAGCTTAATTGCCATGAATATATTTTCATAGCTTCCTACTATATATATATATATATATATATATATATATATATATATATATATATATATATATATATATATATAGGCACCACAGACAGAATCTTTCGAAGTATCACAGACCTTCAGTGTTGCTGGAAAGGCAAATATCATTAACTGAGATCGAAACTCGACTGTTTTTTACGACGGTCTGCATTCTAACACTTACGCCATCAGCACAAGCCACAGGGAAAGAAAATCTTACTGTTCATATGAACTATGAAGATTTCGGAACATTTTAATCCAAATCGCCAGAATATTCCATTCTCCACAAATATATTAAGAATTGTTTAATTTTCTGTAGTCTCATTTTCTTTGATGCTGTTGTTCTGTCTTATTTTAACCCTTAAACATTTGAACGTGGCGGCGGTTTGCCGTATAGTTAAAATTGACCAAATAATATCATAATATTTAAATTTAACTCTTAAAATCCTATTTCTTTTCAAATTCAATAATCAAATGAAAAGGGTTTAAAACTATAATTTCACAATCTGCGGCTCATTTGGTAAATAGGT
>OY744516.1:30623292-30648292 GCA_963556195.1 Sepiola atlantica | reverse complement strand
CAATGAGACAATTTCACTTTCAGTCTGCTGAGTAAGATTTAACTACAATGCAACGAGACAATTTCACTTTCAGTCTGCTGAGTAGGATTGAACTACAATGCAACGAGATAATTTCACTTTCAGTCTGCTGAGTAGCGCTTCAATTGCAGTGCGATGAGAACACTTCGTCCATCATCATTGGGGATGACGACATCAACATCAATCTTCATGCAACTGAACCTAACTGTTCGTAAGTGTACCTTCTAGCTAAATGAAACTGATTATTTTTATATTCAATTAAATTATTTTTTGTCACTCTTCTTTGCGCATTGACATATTGTTTTTGTGTCTACTAAGTTGTAAAACCGATCACAATTAATCGGCCCTTTCAACAATTTCATGCTCTCAAACATCGTTTTAGTATATATATATGTATATATATATATATATATATATATATATATATATATATATAAACATGTTTTAGCGAGTACACCTTGCATTGAACAATCGAAGATGAAATAGATTTGTCATTCGCACATCTTCATCTCTCTTCCTTTATTTATCTTTATTTATATATATATATATATATATATATATATATATATATATATATATATATATATATAGGTAAACATTATTAAGTAACACGGAGTGTTTTTGCTTGATAAGACTTTTTTTTCAATTTTCCGAATGGTTCATTTAGTGTTTCGGTCAAATTGCTGTATGTAAGTTTCTTGTTCCATTTTCTTTCCTTTTTTGCGAGTACTTTCGATTTGATTCGTCAAATCATCTTCAGGCGGTGTTAATTTTGGTTTCTTAAAAAATATGACTTTACTGTTAAGTTTGTTTTATTATTATAACGGCCAGTAATTTACAACTTAAAATGAGCGTATATAATATTGAGATGTTACATGAGAGCGTGATTACGTTCTAAGAGCGTGCAAGATTCAAATGTTTGATCGCTTCACCGTTAAGAATTTGATTACGTTCTGATCGCGTTCAAGATTCAAACGTATAATTGCTTCATGGCTAAGAATTTGGTAACGTTTATTACTATGCTAGACACTTTAAACTATTATTGGCCTGTTTGCTATATAGTGCTACATTTGACAATCCTGGAGGCAAACCCAGCCATTTTCTCGTATATCTACTGATCTTTGCTTCTATTGCCTCAACTGTGCTCATAGTGATTTCATACATGAGAAGAGGCCATGACAGAATTGGGATGAGCATGTGTTGAAGACACCATATCTTGTATACACCTTGCAATGGACAGCGCCCAATCGTTTTCAGATTTTCATCAACCGTTCTTATTGTCGCTTTTACCTGCTTGGTGTCTTTCAAGGTCTCATTGTATACTCGACCCAAGCTCTATTGGTTCTTCTGAGACGTTCGGGATTTTCTGACCACCCACTGCAAAGCAGATATCCCGGTGTAGCTTTCCCTTCTTGAGAAAGAGACTCCTGGACTTCTTAGGCTTGAAGGTCATCCTCGACCAGATCATCCATTATACTAAGTAACTTGCGCGTCTCATCTTCTTTTGATGTGAGGATGGTAGTATCATCCATAAAACCCTTCAGTGGTGACATGCGGCATCCTCCCCGTAAGTTAGTAGGGTTTACATTGCTTTCTGCTGCTTTGAGAATTATCTGCATCGCTAAAACGATAAGTGACACTGTACATCCCATTGCTATTCCCACCTCGCGTTTGATCCAGTTTGTGGTGTAGTCGTTTGCGGTAAACCGCATATGGAACCCATCGAAATATGTTGCAAGCATCTTTCGTATTTCCTCTGAAGGAATAGTTGAATTATTTGATGAGGCACAGACCCATATGAATTAGCCAAATCGAGCCATATGACATCCAGATACGTTTTGTTAACTCGCACTCTTTGTATAACCTCCCATATCATGCTTCCATGCTTCAATCAACTTTCTATTCCAGGGACACCACCTTTTTGCACGGAAGTGTCGATATATCCATTTAAGAGTAGGTATTTTGTTAGTCTTGAAGCCATTACTGCGAAAAATATTTTTCTTTCCACATTAAAGAGTGAAATTGGCCGAAATTGATTTATGGCTTCTGAGTTCTGTTCCTTGCCTGTGTACACACCGTCTGCTTTCATCCACTGGTTACTGACATGAAGGTTTTTCCATGCCAATCTCAAATTCGTATGTAGCCATTTAAGCACTTTAGGGCATCTTTTGTAGAGTAAGAAAGGTATTCCGTTCGGGGCCGGTGCAAATTTATTTCTGACTTTGTTGACAACACATCTTACTTCTGTGTGCGTTATTATGTGCATGTTGAACTTCGTATTAGGAATACATGGCCATATCAGCTTGCTATTTTGCTCCAGTGAGATGTGCCGTTGGTGGTCAGAGTATGTATATCTTAAGTGCGTTTCTAAAACGTCTTGTTCCGTTTTTAGTATTCCTGATTTGGGCTGGTCGAAAAGACTCCTTGCGTATTGATATGGTTCGTGAACGAACCGTTCACGATCTCTCCTCCGTCTCAGTCGTTTTTCCTTACGCGTTCTGCCCTGCTAAGACCGCTATGCTTGTCTTTGAGATATTTACAGATCTTTAGTAAACCCTCTTTCTGATCGGGAGTTGAGATGCGAAGTTGTCTTTTCAAATGTTTCTTCTTATTTCTTAAGTTTTCCATCGCCCTCTGTCGTCTGTTTTTCTTGACTGATGGTTTAATAGATTTCCCTTTTTCACCATACAATGCCATACAAATCCGGTATATAACATGACCACATTTTCCAACCGTTGATAATATTTCTTTCTATCTAATTCTTTATGTAGTGCATTGCTTATTTGTATGGTCAAGCATGTACCATTCTTCCAAACTGCTGACCGGTGGGAATTTTATCTTGGGAAGTTTCATCTCACTCTCTGGCGCAACTGCATGGATATTCTCGGCACTGTGGGTTGCGTCCTGACCTTGGTTTTCCAACGTCTTATCTGTGATAACAGAGCGCTGCTTATGAGTCATTGGGTGACAAGCCCACCCCATTTTGCTTCGATGAATCTTCATTCCTTTTTAGGGAGTTAAATGTTTGTCCACAGACGCATGGGAAGTCCGTATATTGTTCTTTCTTCGTTATCCGTTGGTCTATCTGAATTGTTTTGATCCATCATCCCCCTCCCTTCGGTGCATCTTGAGGGCATTTTCTTCTGTAGCATATATCATATGAACTCTGGATTGGTGGGCCGATGAGTTCATTTGGTCTTTCCCAACGTACCCTGTCTTTCCAAGTGTCGCTCGTCTATTCCCAGTCACCATTCAGTGTGTTCCTGAAAGTCAACAGACAAGCCATGCCTCTACAGAATGAAACTAGCTACCGGAACAGTAGCAGAAACTCGCTGACAACAGAAGATATTGTTGTTTGGAAGAAACAGCTAACCTTGTGGGCTTGTATATATATATATTTCCCGGCTGTTTACTGGTAGAATGCTCTATTTCAGCCTCCAGACAATGTCGGGTCATCAGGAGAGAATACGCACCGTTTCAGAGCCTTTCAATCGACAGCTTTTTTTGTGTATCGTCCCCTCATTACAAGCTTAACCATAAAAAGAAAATCACTTTTCAATGTTGTAAAATAAGAATTACTAAATATTTCTTTTCAATTTTGAGAGCCAAAGAGCCCTACAACCTGGGCATTCCGCGAAAATAGTCGGGTTCCCAAGGACAACCTATACCTGTTTAAAAATACTTCACAGATGTAACTGTGGAACTAGGCATTACCCTGGTTCGTTACTTTCCTTATATTTATTTACTCCTTCGCTAGGAGTTAGGCACAAGGCCAGTTTTATCTTACTCCCACAAGTAAGATGTGACCCAAGATCGGGTCGAGCAAGTGGGGTTAAAAGCCAGCGCTCGAGAGGTGAGCACTCTGGCCATTTAAAAATTGCCTGGGCAGCCCTGTCGGCATTCCCCGGTAGGGGCGCCTCAGACAGTAAGCAATAAACTTACTCCCCCCCCAAGAGGGGAGGCGAAGCCTGGACCTCCTAGAACTGCACAGGACAGGCGTGCAGTATCCATCGGAACAGATACTACACTTTGATCCCAGCCAAAAGGATGAAAAATTATTACAGCGATATGATAAAATGATTAGAATTATTCTCAAGTAAATAATGTTTGTAAATTGGTGTATTTATTAAAAGAAATCTTATTTTTATTGTAGTTTGTATCTGATATTAAAACAACGCTTCACACGTATTCACAAATATTTCATGCGTCTATATATTTTATCTACTATATAACACTAGAAAACGTAAAAGTAATTAATAAAATGGTTATAAAATAATTAATTAGTTTAATTATTACAGTAGAAAAGAAAACCAAAATGTATAAAGGAAAAACTGACCGGATGTTGTGATATGTCACGTGTTTATTTTGTAACTTAGTTTGTCGATGTTTCACCATAAAAACACAACCTATGAAAAACGTGAAATCAATAATATTTGTAAATTGGTGTATTTATAAGAAGATACCTATTTTTATTATAGTTTGTATCTAATCACGTAGATATGAAAACAACTAATTATTCACACGTAGAATAGCTATTCACAAATATATCGTACGTACATACACACAATCATATATATATATATATATATATATATATATATATATATATATATATATATATATATATATATATATATATATATCCTCCACTTTATAATAAGAAGCCATGTGTATTTATTTGTATACACATAATATAAATTCGCCCTGTCCAGAAAAAAGTTAGCGAGTAAAAGCCGTGCTTTTTCTAACCGTGTACGAAACCATTTCAATTGTTTAGTGTAAGTGAGAAAGCCGTCTGAAATGAATGTGAAAATAAGTCCTTTAATGCCGGAAAATCACTTGTAAAAAAATATAGAAAAAAAATGTTAAATCTTTCTTTTGTTTTAATTTTTAGGACCAAGGGCCCTACAGGTAGATCGCTACAACTTGGGCGTCCCGCGAAAGTAGGCGGGTTCCCAAGGACAACCTATACCTGTTCAAAAATACTTCACAGATGTAACTGTGGAACTAGGCATTACCCTAGTTCGTTATTTTCCTTACTCATTAGTTTAAGGCATGATGTTTTATCGAGTTGGCCTTTTTTATATACTTAACTCGTCTAGCAACACATTCGCTCTAGATGATCGATAAATGTCGTTCAATTAATTAACTACTTCATCTTTACGATGGAAAATCATTACAGCGATATGATAAAATGATTAGAATTATTCTCTAAAGTAAATAATGTTTGTAAATTTGAGTCTTCATTAAACGGAAACTACTTATATTATTATAGGTTGTATTTGATCACGTGACTATAGAAATAACCGATTCACACGTAGAATAGCTTTTCCGAAATATTCCATAAGTTGTCCATATATATTATCTAATATCGAACATGAGAAAAGTTATGAATAAAATGATTATTAAATAATTTATTTGTTTAATTTTTACATTAGAAAACCAAACAAATGAATTTAAAAGAAAAACTGACGCATATAATGATATGTCACGTGTTTATTTTGTAACTGATTTAGTAAAGTTTACTGATGCTATGATTTAAAATACGGTTAATATTAATTTTAGCAACATTTTGAACTATTTTAAAACGCCTTATTATCGTCTCAAATTAGTATATTCAATATTTTTTACAAAAAAATATGTTTAATTTAATTCAGTAATCTTTTTTACCGCCTTTGTTGTTTACGATAGTTTGAGGCGATTAAACATGGCTGCTTGTAATTCGTCACTTAACTGTTTTTTTTTTTAATATTACTTCCACCAATTGCAAATTATCGTTTTTTCTTTAATAATAATTCCAACAAAAATTGTAGTAAACACAGTTTTACTATTTGTACCAGTTGTGGCAAAGTAGTACAACACAACAACAAAAATAAATGCAATAAAACTGATCTAGTCACAACCTTTGCAGTTGTAAAGATTATATAGAGTCTGAATATGAATCTAAATTGGATAACATATTTAAGCCCAAGATTCTGGGTTAGTTTTTAATTTTTAATTTTTTTTAAATTTCAATAATAAAAAAATTAAATGGAAAATAACTCTTCGTAATGAATCTTGTATAACTATTTTGATTATAAAACGAGAAATTATTGCGGCTTTGGTTCCCATAATTGTCAATTTCAGGCAAGCATTTTCACTAAAATATATCTTGTTGAAAATTTTCTTTTGGTGATAAATATAAAATTTTTAGTAGAAAATAAGTATTTTTTCATATATCTAGTTAAAGATTTTAATTTGCTAATTATCTTTAAAATATTATTTTAGAAATGCTATTCATATTTGAAAATATTTTTTTTTAATTTATTTTAAATTTAAATTGATTTCAATAAATTTGATATTTTAGGCGTCACCAGCAAAGTGTTAATGTTTAAATTTATTTTCATATGTAACAATGTCTTTTTTTTTTTCAGAAAAAAATCAGGTTATTATCGTTCGAATACAATAAAATTTTAACTACAGATATTTGATAAAACTGGTAACGAACCGATTAAATTGTGACAAGTATCCAATGATACTTGCTCGCTTTTCAATAATAACTGCTTTACAGTTTCAAGATTTATTCAACAGTATTTTTTAAATTTCCTCTTGAAGATTCCCTATAAAGTTTCTATTGGATTTGCATTTGGACTATTTGCAGGCCAATCAATCCTGTTCCTTGTAATTATTCTTTTGTAGATTTCACAATGTGGGTTGGAGCAAGGTCATACTGGAAAATGAATTCGCCTATCCGTCATTAAGGAATCAAGATAGACATAAGTATTAATCCATCTTTCCAAGAATCAGATCTTTGCAACACCGGTGATAGACATGCAACCCCAGATCATAACAGATTGAGGGAATATTGCGCCTTTTTCATGTATTTAACATCAGCTCTATCATATGACCTTCTCCAGGAGTTGGAGACCCTGATCACCGTAGGAAATACATAATCTTGATTCATTACTGATGATGACCCGCTTCTATTGATCAACAAACATAATCCGTAGCCAATATTGAATGCTTTTGTTTCTGTTTAAACATTAGTAATGGCATCGAGATCGTAATCCTGCTGTCACAACCGACCTAAGTGGTGTGAATTGAATTGAGAAACAGCTACACCAGCTTTGTAAATGTCACCACAATTAGAGAATTGATTCATTCATTTCGTATCGATCAGTTGATTCTATTGTTGACATTTGTTTCCCCGATATCTTTCTAGTTGGAATTCTTTCTAGAAAAACATCGGGTACATACAGATGGGACCACGTGAATGTTGCAAACACCTTAAGTGAAAGGGTTTCTGTGGAACGAACTGGATTCGAACTTGGAACACTCAGGTTGTCAGTCCGTGTCGCTAACCACTAAGCCACTGTCACCTCCCGGAAATTTGATTGGAAATAAGAATCCAATTCAGCTGACGTTCATCTTTAGCCGTTGTCTTTGGCTTGGAATCGTATTTGAATCGTTTTGAACAAGTTCGTCTTATTATCTTTGGAGTAGCAGACTTCGAGCATCCTATTTTAAGTCTTGGCAACTTCTTACAACGCATATCCTTACTTATTGATTCATTACTTATAATACTGGACGATGATATGCTGAACACTAAAGATTTCATTATTTTTATACTAATAATTTGACATTGAGAATACTCATGAAATTATCTCATTTGCAAATTATTAAATTATCAAAGAGAAAATGTTATGTTAGATATCGAATTTATATACGGTAAATTGTCAAATGTTAAATGTATTCGAGCGAATAACGTCAAAGTGATTGGGAAAAAAACGAAATATCCGATTTCACTAAATTGCTGTAATACAGAAGATATGAACAAGTAGATAGATAGATAGATAGATAGATAGATATTTTCCAATCTCTTTGACATTATTCGTTCGAATACATTTAACATTTGATAGATAGATAGATAGATAGATATATAGATAGATAATCAACTGCTATAGATAAATTGAGAGACTATAGAGAAGCAGTCCCACGGTAACGTGTTCGACAATTGGAAAGTTCTTGGAGTGAAACTCGGTTTATGAAAGTTCCGTTTTATTTTAGGTACACTGGCAAAGAAAGATTCCAATATATTGTTTTTTTTTTCATTTCCTGCGACCATCTAAAAAAGGTTTATGGATCAAATTAACCTCTCCTCAGAAGAAAAACACCCACGAAATATATTTACACACCGACAAGGACAGAAAAATGAGTTGTCACGTGTATATATATATATATATATATATATATATATATATATATATATATATATATATATAGTATAAATTTTTATTTATACAAACATTATTGGCTACATATGTGCGTACATGTTTCAGTTGAACTCTCACATAAAGAGTAGAAAAACAGCTCTACTTGTTAATGAGCACGTTTTATAAACACTGGAGTTTCAATGGATTCGCATCTGTAGAAACAAATATAATACATGTACCATATATATATATATATATATATATATATATATATATATATATAGTCATCCACATGCAGCTGTTTCGCCATATCACAGTTATTTAGTGTGATTAGACTTCGCAAGTGTTTTCACACTGAGATTCGAAACCTGATCACCAGATATCCGCAGTCTACAATCATACTTCTAGATATCTTACCTGACAGATATAGAGATAGAATGAACTGATAGATAGATAGAAAGGAAGGGATGAAGGAAGGAAGGAAGGAAGGAAGGAAGGAAGGAAGGGAGGGAGAAAAAAGAGAGGGAGATCTTAATGCATATTTAATTCTACATTTTACGTCGCATTCAATGACAACCATAAAAAAACAAGTGGTTGCGTTTCTCTTGACTCCTGGGAAGAATGTTTATTTATTTATTCGAAGAGGGTATAACGAAAACAGGGGGGGCTGTGTTTTGTTTTACTGTTTATGGGAATCCACGGTTCGTTGAATTGTGATGTATAGGATGATGACGTCACTGGTGGAAAAGTAAAAAAGAATGGGAATTTACTAGAGTGCGACTGCGCGTCGCCTTATCTTTGCATCAGCCATTACTTTCTTTCTTTTTTATGTGCTGGACATTTCACTTGAAATACAATTCATTTAACAATTCAGAGAGACGGGAATGTAAATGGCAGACAAGATATGGAAAACGAACAGAATGGGAAAGAGAAAATGGCGTCGACAGAATAATGGCGTCGGCGAGTGGAAAGAGATGGTAAAAAGAAAGAAAAGAGAGAGAAAAATAGTAAGTGAAAAATGAAAAGAAAGCTAGAAGAATTAAAGAGAGAAAATGAGAAAGAAGTAAAAACTGAAAAGAAGAAAAGAAAATGCCGAAAAAATGAAAGGAGAGGAAAAAAGAGATAAATATAAAAAAAATAACTTGGGAAATTGTGAATTGCAAAGAAAGAAAAGAAATAAACGATTTTTTTTCATTTTTTTTTAATGAAAGAAAGAAAGAAAACAAAAAAGACGAAAAAGAAACATTAAAGGAGAAAGAAAAATAGAAAATAAGTCTGAAAAATAGATAATGAAAAAAAATGCCCAAATTTACAAATTCTGAGATTAGATAATAAAAAAACCTCCGTTTCTGTCTCGAGAGACATTGGATAGCCACCACAATAGAGCCTATAGTGAAGCAAATGTTGCGCAAAACCTAACTGCACCATTTCCGCACCAGCATTGCTTGAATGCAGTGGCAAAAAGAAGTCCATGACGACTGTAAACAATGTCGAAATTAGCAGAGAAATCTAGTGTCATTTCGGAGTTTTCTCTTAAGGCTTCCGGTTCGAGTCTAACCTACTATTTAATCCATAACTGGTTGGGGGAATATGAATTCATAAATTTTCAAACATTATTATTGAAAGTGATGCAGAAACCTCGATAATTCGAACCCGGCATGTCGAGAGCATAGTCTACAGGATAATATAATGGGAATTTTTTTTAACAAAACTGAAATAAAAGAAATTCGAATGAAATCGATGAAATCGATATTTTCGGCATCATCTACGACCTGGGCCAAACAAAACGTTAAGCATTTTAAAATATTGTTACTGGTTTCATACGTAATGTTATTAGTTGTGGGTTGCTGGGTTTTAATAAAGATGGCTTTAGGTATTTTACATTTTTAAAAATTAGTTCCGGAATGTATTAATTTCGTGTTATTAACTAAAAAGAGGGGGCAGTGGTGTTTTTGTATGTGTCGGTAAATTGAGCTAGAGTTTATAAGATGTATGGTGAGGCGGCGGGATACGGTAGTGATTGTAAAAACAATGTAGCAATAAGCTTTATTATTATTATCTTTATTAAAACACAGCAACTCACAATTAATAGCATTACGTATGAAACCAATAACAACATTTTAAAATGCTTAACGTAATACATTTTATCCTGTGACGCCAATTCTGGCGTCCCGGAATTTAAATTATTAACGTCTTTCCTGGAAATAGCGAATCTGTTCTTTTGAGTCAAACTGACTTCACGTGCGCGTTCTTGATGCATTTTGAAATTTTCTTCTTTTCTCCAGCTTTTTTTTGTTTATTTGTTTTTGTCACCTGAAAATAATTCGATGAAGAATCGAAAACGTTCGTAATACATATTGGGCATCTCGTCATGTGGGTAAAACAGACGCGCACATATCCGAGGCAATGGCTAAATCCTTAGAAAGTGACCTCCAGTCTGTAGTGGAATCGGGTCATAAATGGATGGTAACATTTATTGCTTCTAAGACAACGCCCCTTTCCTTAAATAACTATAAGAAACCTTTTCAACCACCGATTGCCATGGAAAATAACACCTTACCTGAGAGTCCAACATTCAAACTCCTCAGCGTAACATTCACAGGTTATATGAATTGGAACAAATACATAGAAGGCATTGCCAAGGCTGCTGCAAATAAAGTGGGATCCCAGTACCGTATTAGAAAACTTCTCACTCGTGACAGTATCCTATATCTCTACAAAGCCACTATCCGACCATCCATGGAGTGTTGTTGTCACATCTGGGCTGGTGCACCATCCACTTGTCTCTCCCTCTAAGACAAGGTAAAAAAAAGAAGTCGCTTATCTTATAGGTCTCTCACTATCCACCAATCCTCAGCCCTTGTTCACTCGCTGCAATGTTGCATCCTTGTGTTTGTTTTACAAGTACTTCAATGGAATGCGCTACGATGAACTTGTTGTTCTAGTGCCCTCTCGATGTAAATACACTCGGGTAACCCGACAATCAGCTAAATCCTATCCATTCACTGTGGATGCCCTCAGATGCCAGAGAGCGTTTTACTCCAATAGCTTCTTTCCTCGTGCTGCCGGCCTCTGGAACTCACTCCCCGCTCTCTGTTTTCCGACTGTATCGACATGCAAGAATTTAAAACTAATGTAAACAAGCATCTCGCTGAACAGCTCCCAATTTAGGATGACCTACGAAACGTTCACCCTAATTCTCAGTAGCCCCTTACGTCTACAGTTGCAACTTGCCTTGTTTGGAGTGAACTATGTTAAAAAAAAAAAAATTTGAACATACATTCATTTTTTTTATTCTAAAAAAAAATAAATTGAAAAAATAAAAATGGTATAATTAAATGGAAGATTTTTATTTTTTACAATGTTTGTTACTTTAACGAATGCTGCCTAAATACACACATACACACAATATATATATATATATATATATATATATATATATAACATAGATCTAATGTAAACTTTGTTACATGATTATTTATTTTCGCCCCAATAATTAAACATAACAACAGCATGTGTACGATCGTTTCTGAGACCATTTTTTTAATTAATATCGGTTCTCTTTATCAGCACAAGTTATAGAGACCAATGTTAAAAGAATATAGATAGCATCAAAGCTTTAGAGTTCAACCGCACCAATTATACAGCCACTTAGAAACAAATAGGGGATTAGTGGCATGAATACATCAAATCAGTACATACCGGGTAGGAAACAATATTTGGGGGTGTACAGTGGAACTCAAAGTGGAATAAACGGATGTAATATAACATGCAGCTAGAAACACATCACAAGGAAGGAGAACAACATTTTTTTTTTTTTAAAAAACACAAAGATCTTTACAAGTGAAATATATAAAATCCCCGTAGAATTATAATTGCAAAAGGCAGAAGGTTTATTCTTGATACATACTGCATTGAATTAAGTTTTGGTTGAATTGAACTACTAACTATGAACATCCGATTCCTTTTACATATTTTTTGAGTTATGGAACAACACTAAGAAAAATATGAATGTTTAGTTTGGAAAACTGACGAAGAAGCCAATCAAGAAAACCGAAAGTGTTTGGGCACGAACACGGGACTCTGGTTTCAACGTTAGCCACACGTCAATCTTCGCCACAAAATTCTAATTAGCGATTAAATTAGGTTATTTCAAGGAGGATCTCATCTCTGAGTTAATTGGAAACGGCCATTTTATTGGGTGCCTGTCCAATTTCAACCTCGTCCAGAGACAGTCGCCCTCATTAGGCGTTATCTAACACTGGGCAGAGACGATCTGGATACAATTTCGACCCTCCGTCTGACCTTTGGCCCATCCGTATTTGTTTTCAATCCCCAATGGAGATTAGGAATATAAGGGTTGATCTATTTCGAAAGATGTGAAGAAAATAAGAAAAGTAAAGCTGTTATTGGCTTTTCGTTGTGTAAGATAAATAATACATGCTGAATGACGGTAGAAAAGAAGGTTTTACCCGAAATAAAGACAAAGAGAGAGAGAGTAATAGATAAAGGGTGGGAGTGAAGGAAGTAGATAGAAGTAGAGAGATAACAAATCGATAAAGAGGAGAAAGAGAGAGGGGGCAATGAGAGGGGGGTAAGAGACGGTTAATTAATAAATAAATATGGGTTTATTTAAACAAGAAAGAAAGAAAGAAAGAAAGAAAGATAAAGGAAGGGGGAGTAGATAAAGAACGGAAGTGAATGCAGAAAGAAGTAGATAAAAGTAGAGAGATAAGAAATCTATAAAGAGAGAGAGAGAGGTGAGAGGGTGAGAGGGGGTAGAAGATGGTAAATAAATAAAAATGGATTCATTGAAACGAGAAAGAAAGAAAGAAAGAAAGGTAGAAAGATAGAATGAAATGAAGGATATAAAGTGTGCCTGTGTGTCGACCTCTGAGACCTTTGTGGGTCACGAACTCAAAATCGCCAGATGTCACTACACAATTTGACCCTCGTCTACCTGCAATCCGCTGTGATACTCAAACACATTGCATAACAATATGATTTAAAGACAGAAAAACAATTGAAATAAGCAGAGGAAACAAACAAAACTGATAGTTCTTTTATCTCTGCGGCACCAAAATGTCTTTGTCTGACATTCGACGAATCACAATAATAATAATAATAATAATAATAATAATAATAATAATAATAATAATAATAATTATTATTATTATTATTATTATTATTATTATTATTATTATTATTATTATTTATTACTATCATTATTATTATTATCACTATTATTATTAATTTTTATTATTATTGTAGAGGGGCAAGGAGGAGGAAAAGACCGAGGGGGGGGACAGCACAAACTAGACCTCCACTGTAAAAGTGTGTAGAATGTTGAGACCTTAGGGAGGCTTATTGCTACCTAAATCCTAAGGAAGACCAATAGTTCTTACCAGCGAGAAATCAATGGTAAGCAGCTGTTGCGATACCGCAAGGTCATTTGCGGTGGTTATCAAAAAGAGGTGGAGAGTACTAGAAATGTTGAGAGGCTTGTTGTCACTCAGACTCCAGGGAACACCACCGGTGATTATCAGTGAGTAATCTGTAATGATGTCAAGTGTGAAAACTCCTAGTGACTACTACTACTACTAATAAGAAGAAGAATAAAAAGAATACTACTACTACTACTACTAATACTAATACTACTACTACTAATAATAATAATAAGAGTAATAATAATAATAATAGTAGTAGTAGTAGTAGTAGTAATAATAATAATAGTAGTAGTAGTAGTAGTAGTAGTAGTAGTAGTAGTAGTAGTAATAATAATAATAATAATAATAATAATAATAATAATAATAATAATGATGATGATGATGATGATGATGGTGGTGGTGGTGGTGAACGTGTTACCTATAAATATCTGGACATTGTGCATACGTACATCATCAAATGAACCGAGATTAAATAAACGATTAGAAGAGAATACACAAAGAGAACAAGAAACGTACGCAACTACAGACCGATATCCTGTCTAATAATCATGTGCACAATTAAACGAAAAGATCTACCACTCCCTTAATAGTCACTGGCGTCTCTTCGACTTGCAGAACAAATGTTGTAAAGCGACAAGAGAGAGAAATGTCCTGCTACAGACCGAAGAGAAAATAATATAAAAAGTAAAACCCTAAAAAGAGAGCATAGTCATAACATGGATTGGCTGGTTCGTCTTTGTAAGACATTCCCAGCAAGTACTCGTTTACCTACCACAACTGAAAAGAACGAACTTTTCTTTCTTCCTCCGTGTGCCTAGCGTCAGATAGAATTTCATTGATCTTTTTCCAAGGACTTCCCATTTGTGGAACACGTTATCACGGAACTGCTTCCTTGCAGACTACAACAGTGGTGTCTTCAAATCCAATGTCAACAAATACTTGACATAAACCGCCCCCAAAATTAATCAAACTCTGTTCAATCCATTCATTATTTTCAATCCTCTCATAATATTCATCATCATTCATCTGACAATCTATCCATCTCATTAACCCTTATCCTCGAGTGGATTTTAGCCTTGATAAGTGGTGACTCATTAGTAAAAAAAAAAGAACATACTAAGACAAGTAGATATATACTAAAATCTGATACCCGCCCTACAAAAAATAAGGTGGCACCAATATCGTTAGGTACCACAGAAAATGGTCGTGGATGAACTGAGAGAATGGGAACATACGTGAAAAGAAAACACCATCCTCTCAGCCGATCCACGACCATTCTCTGTGGTACCTAACGATGTTGATAGCACTGGAAGAATATTAGAATCCTGAAGAAGCGTATTGCCATTCAAATTCCAGATAAACCATCACTTGTTGTCAGTGATTGCCTAATAGTAAACGGCTGGTGCGAGGACAAAAAATTAGTTTCGATGGAAATTGAAAGAAGCAGAGAGTACTGTTGAGACTTGTCACTCAACTACCAGAGAACACTACCTGTTTTTTTTTTCGAATGAGCGATCACTGTTAATAACTCGTGAGAACGCCTAATGAGTAAGAAATAGCAAAGATGGCGAATGCGTTAATTATTACATACGTGTGCGTGCTGGAAGCGGACACCATCAAATCAAATGAGACGCAACCGCTAGAAACTAAATTATATAGTATAAACCTAATAAAGAGAATAAACACCTGAGTTGCATCCTTTGCACGATAACGTGCGCCCTTCATAAACTAAACAAAATAGTCCGGGGCATGGATCAAAGAACGCGAAAACTAATAACTATACACGATGCACCGCACCGAAAGATGATACTGATTGACTCTATGTAAAAAGTAAAGAAGGAAGAAATGAATAGGACAATAAAACTTCTAAAAAATAAATTATATAAGAGAAACCTATGCACATTTTATAAACGTGACTAAAGACGACCTCAGGAATCTGGTTCAAAGAACCAGATACGTAATGACTATGCTCAACGCAATGCACCTGGAGGATGATGCCAGCCAAATCTATGTAAAAATAGAAAAAGGGGAAGATGGTCTGTAATTATTGATGATTACGTTAACGATGTAATAAAATGATTAAAGAAATACATAACACAAAATACAGACAGGCTGATTACCGCCGTCAAAAAAAGGACTAAAGTGAATAATATAGAGAACAGTGAAACGGGGAACAAGAAAAGAGAAAATAAAAATTGGAATAGAAGCAAGCACATGATCTATTTATAAAACTGATTAAAGATATTACACGTGAGAAAACATGGACGTGGCTGCGAAAAGGAGACTTGAAAAGAACACTTCTATAACTTGACCACTCCCCCAAACAAACAATAGTGACCTCCCAAAATTCGCATTGCGGTCTGAAGCCACACTTGATGAACTGATAATCACAGCTCCCGTGTCCGGAATTCATAAAAATCCTTGACACCTCCAAAGCATGTGGATATGATCTTATCCCTGTTATAGTGATAAGAAATGTTCTACAACAAATGTCTTGTCGAATCCTGCTTCCCTGATAGCAGGGCAATTGCTTCTGTGGTAGCAGTGTTCAAGAATTCTTGTGAAAGAACTGACCCTCAAAATGATCTCCCCATCAGTCTACTCCCGTTCAAATTGTTGACTCTGTAATCGATCTGGCAATAGTTAATGCTGAACTTCTTTTTGACCATCAGTATGGATTTAGGAAAGCACGTTCTACTACGAATATCCTAACGGTCATCTCTGAACGCATGTAACTGAGCAAGGTGGGTTAAGCTAGGGCGGTAACGCTTGATATATCCGAATATTTAATATAATTAGGTCCTTACTATCCAAGATATAGACCCAGGTTGTCTTCGATGGCTGTGCATTCAAGCAACATGACATTAATGCGGATGTGTCCCAAGGGTTGATCCTTGGACCTTTATTGTTCTTGATTTTCATAAACGATCTCCTTCTGTTTCCGAGATGGGTATATTTGCTGACGACATCACGCTCTATTCTCGTTATGTGGGTAAAACGAACGCGCACATATCCAAGGCAATGGCTGCATCCTTAGAAAATTACCTCCAGTCTGTAGTTGAATGCGGGCATAAATGGATGGTAACATGTAATGCTACTAAGAAAAACCTCCTTTCCTTCAGCAATTATAAGAAATATTTTCAACCAACAATTGCCAAAAAAATTCAAACTTCTCAGCCTAACTTTTACAGGTTACATGAATTGGAACAAATACATAGACGATACTGCCAAGACGGCTGCAAGGAAAGTGGACTCCCTCTAGAGTGCTAAAAACCTTCTCAGACCTGCAAGTATCCTATATCTCTGTAAAGCCATTATCTGCCCATGTATGAAGTATTGTTGTCATATCTGGGTTGGTGCACCAACCACTAGCCTCTCCCTCTAAAACAGGGTTAAAAAACGAGTTTCTAATCTAATAGGTCACACACTATCCACCAAGCTCCAACTCCTGTCCCATCGTCGCCATGTTGTACCCCTGGCGAATTAAGACGGCCTGGGCGTCCAGCAACATTTATATCGGTACGATCGCGTTTAAAGTCAGCATACCACCTTTAAACAGTTGTTTTTTTAAAAGAGCAGGATCCGAATAACACTTATTAAGTCATTTCTTTGTTTTAACAGTGTTCTTTTCTTTTCAGAAAGTAAAGCATTATCAGGACACAACATCTAGATTTCTCCAATGTTTTAAAGTTTGCAACAGTAGCTTCGCTTAAAAAAAACTGCAATTTGTAAACTAATAATCCGATTGGCCTCACATTCTGACATGTGCCACGTGAAGGTTATTTGATATCAGTGACGTCAGTTATATGTCAAGCCCCGAACTTATTGTGTGATGTGCTATATTGAAACAGGATTCAAATGAACAGATAAGTCAATAACAGCTTCCCTCCTGAATTTAAAAATAAATATTTCTAATAAAAGATAACACAGTTCGCTTTCGCTAAGTTTGTCCTCAATTAACGTGTTGCAAGATTCGTATACACTGATTTCTTTATTAAGAAACATTAAAAACTTATTGAGTAGCTGAGAAACGTACAAACATGTTTACTTGAAAGGCAAAAATAGGTAAGAGATACCGCTTTAAACGTAAGTCCGTTTTTCCAATGGCCGTTCCATTGAACTAAACATAGACTAGAAGGATTAATCTATGTACTAGCTGTGATATAGACAGAATGTTGCAGCAAAATCCGACACTTGACAAAAAAGAAGACAGAATATGCAATAAAAATAAAAGTTGCATATGCAGAGGCCCGACAGTTTATTTAGCAACAGTTGGAGTTACATACTACATTTTCAGTGTAACCGGCAACGGGGGAGACGACCATCTCAAGGCGGGCGCGAAATGAATCACACGCTTCAGAGAGTCGACCGTGTTGTAAGCGTGCCTGTTGGTGTTGGCCTCGATCACGCCCCAGAGAAATAGTCAAGGGGTGCAATCGAGTGAGGAGGGCGTCCACAAGTCCGGCGACTAGTAGTTAAGAACATTGTTGAGCAGCCACGCCTGGGTCGTCTTGGCCTTGTGTGCAAGAGCAGAGTCATGTTGGAAGGTGTTGGGGCATCCGGCGGCGATCTCGTCCATCCAGTGCTTAACCACGCTCCTCAACACCTCCTGGTAGATCTCGGTGGTGGCTCTTCGGCCCTAATGAAAAAAGAATGGAGGTATGACGTCCCCTCGCTTGAGATGACGCCAAGGATAACGACGTATGCTTCAAGACGGGAACCTCCTCCATGTTTTTGCAGATCCGCCTGTCATTCTGCCTGTTGGTCGTCTGGTCTTGGTCGAAATTCTTTTCATCAGAGAATAACCTCAGCTTCCCGACAGACCCGTAGTTGACCTTCCTCGACTCTTTAGAGGCATTCGTGATGAGCATGCGGTGATACTTGCGGTAAGAGGAGTATTGATTTACTCCTCTCCAGGAGTTAGGCACAAGGCCAGTTTTTATCTTACTCCCACAAGTAAGATATGACCCAAGGTCGGGTCGGAAAATTGGGGTTTTAAAATTGCCTGGGCAGCCCCGTCGGCATTCCCCGGTAGGAGCGCCTCAGGCAGTAAGCAATACACTTACTCCTCCCCAAAGATGGGAGGCGAAGCCTTGGAGGGTGGACCTATTAGAACTGCACAGAACAGACCCATAAACCGGCGTAAATCAAGCCCCGAAGGCCAAGACACTACCAGTCTATGGGGTGCAGTATCCATCGGAACAGATACTACACTTTGATCTTAGCCAAAAGGACAAGAACAAAAGGCCAAGAGGAGTAACCAATGTCATTCTTGATCGTTCGGCATATCGTCCACTTGTGACAACCTATGTCAGCGGCAATCTTGGCGTATCTCACACACACACACACACACATATATATATATATATATATATATATATATATATATATATATATATATAGTAATCCAGGTAATATAAAAATCCACAGGGTAGAAATCCAAAGAGAATCAAACCGGGTTTATAAAAGAGTGCTCAATAAAAATATAGAGTTGTATTATGAATGGCTTTTTATACAAACATGTACAAAGTCTGCTACACTGGCATGTCGATGTTATCGATCTACAGCTATCAAGAGCTGAGGTTTCATCAGGCAGAAGGTTTTTTTGTGATCTAACCCGGTCGTTGAAATCCAGGAAGAATGGAGCTTAGCGAAAAGAAGGAGGAATAATAGTCATGTGACCAATTTAAAAAAAATTAGCCGTTGGAAAAGTTTAATTTTACAGTAATTCATACTTTTATGTTTTATTCAGCGCTAAGCCGGGGCAGGGGGTGGTGAGGCAAAAGAAAAAGAAGGGAAAGGATAGGAGAGAGGAAGGAAGGTAGAGGGGGTGTTAGGGACTGGTGTCTATAGCCATTTAAAAGTGGTTGATGGTGGGAGGGGGGTTATAATTTTGACCAATGTAAGCAATATATAATTTTAAAGATGATTTTGGTAATATGTGGTTTACTTTTGTGGGATTTTGTAAATTAAGTAATTGACTTGATTATTTCAGGCCAAGATTAAGTATATAGGGAACATCTTTACACACAGACATACACATACGCGCACGTACATATGCATATATATACATATATGCATATGCATACATAGATATTCACACATGCACACATATGCATATACATATACATAAACGCACAGATACATATACATACATATACATACACACACATATATACACACATGCACATACATATACATACATATACTTACAAATTTCATATTTTCACACACATACATTTATACACATATATCCACAAAACATACTTACACATACATATCTAGATGTTCCACCTGAGGGTGTTATAATATGTATTCCAAAAAGGGGGGGGGGGGAATTATATTATACTTGTAATTAAGGGTTAAAGCTATCTGATTTGGAGATGTTTATAAGTGTTAATTTTAGGGGGTTGGTGGATATTAAGGGTTTTTGGTTTTAATGGTGTTGATTAGGGCGTATTGTACAAATTACTAAGGAGATGTGATCTGTTATGCCTACAATTGATCGATGTTTCTTGTTTTTTGTTTAAAAGTTTTCCTCTATCGGTAAATTTAATTATTTCAAGTTTTTCGCCAAGGCATAAATAACATAGTGAGTTTAGGGAGCTACAGGTGCCAGTTTTTCTGATAATGTTCCAGATTACAGTTGGTGATTTATTTTTATTAGATAATTCCCAGTGGTAACCTGAAAGCGAAGTTCTATTTTGGTAGCTTGGGTTGTTGAAAGAACATTTATGGCCGGTGTATCTTTCTTTGAAAGTTTTATCCGCCATACCTCTGTAGTATTTTTTTTATAGTTGGGTTTTCCTTAGTCGAAATTGTTGCTTGATAGATAGTTTTTGTTATTAAACAATTTTGTTGCAAGGGACATTCATTTTTATTTATGCAGTTACAGGACTTTACTCTAGTTGTTTTTTGTTGTTGTATTCAGAGTTAAGGTTGCTGTTTAGGATTTTATTATTATGTTTTTTAATTATCATTTCTAAATTTTCACTGCAACTGTAACTTAGTTGAAGTGTTGAATATTTTATGTAAAATGTTGTTTGGCGGGAAGTGTGTGTTGATAAGGTCTAAGAATTGTTTACCAAGTTTGGTTTTAACTGCGTGGTTGAAGGGGGGTGTAAATCATATTATATTCCTGTTTCTTGTTTTATTGTTTTTATTATTAGTTGTTGTAGGTTTGATAAATTTAATTTGTGTATTTTTGTATCCACTGCTTTATTATAAAATTCTGTATGTTTGTTAAAGATTGTTTCGTTTGAGGAGTTATTGCTTATCCTTTGTTGGATAGATTTAGGGGTATGCTTAATGATAGTTTTGGGGTGATTGGAGAGGGGGTGTACGTAGATTGAGTTAGAATTTTCTTTATTGTATGGTTCATATGTTTCCTTAGTTAGATTGAAAGTTACATCTAAGAAGTTTACTATTTTAATATTAGAAGTTATTTCAACCTTGAGGCATATTCTTTTCATCTCTCTAATGATAATCTTTTTAATATTTTCGCACTTTTGTCCATTGGAATTTTTGACTACTAATAGTCCATCATCCCTATATAAGCCAATATCTTCAATATCTATATCTTTAGTTAAGTTGTAGAGGATGTACAGGCCAACTAGAGTCGACAGAACCCATTGAAACATCAAAAAATCCAGATTGGTTGCTCTTTGTCCATTGATCGTGTTTACTAATTAACACTGTTTTTCTACACTTTCTCACAATGTTAATTTCTTCAGAGATATCTGAGAGAAGAGTGGCAAATTCCATGACGCTTTCGAAGAGTTCATTATAAATCGAGGGATAGTAGTTAACTATATCAAATTGAATAAAGGAGCAATTTGTTTTTTGTTTTTTATCTTGCAGAACCAATTAATTGTATCGGTAGTGTTGATCCATTGGTTGAGTTTGTAGGTTGATTTAATATTTATGTTGATTTTTTGTATATATATATATATATATATATATATATATATATAATAGAAATTGGTAGTTTGCTGTAAGCATTGCTGGGAGTAATAATAAAAGTTTTTAAAAAGGTTGAAGGCAAAGCGAAGATCCGGATTGCTGGAAGCTGTGAAGAACAAAAACAAAACAAAACCGAAATAAGTCGAATATAGATCGAAAGGTTTGTTTATTTTTCTAGACAGCAAGGGTGTTAGTTTGTAATATCCGGATTTATAAATAAAAGAAAAATCCCGGATATCGAGAAAGTGCCAGGAGCGCTGGGGGGTTAAACCGGTTTAACCCCCCAGCGCTCCTGGCACTTTCTCGGTATCTGGGATTTTTCTTTTATTTATTTTTGACAGGGAGAGGAAAAAGAAAGAAAAAAAATCTCTCGAAATATATCAAATTGATTCTTGATAATCCGGATATTACAAACTAACACCCTTGCTGTCTAGAAAAATAAACAAACCTTTCGATCTATATCCGACTTATTTCGGTTTTGTTTTGTTTTTGTTCTTCACAGCTTCCAGCAATCCGGATCTTCGCATTGCCTTCAACCTTTTTAAAAACTTTTATTATATATATATATATATATATATATATATATATATATATATATATATATATATATATATATATATATATATTATTATAATCATTTTTATTTATACTGACATGTACAAAATCTGCGACACTGGCATGTCAATTTTATCGATCAACAACTGTTATAAACTGAGATCTCATCAGGGAGAGTAAGAATATATATATATATTATAATCATTTTTATTTATACTGACATGTACAAAATATGCGACACTGGCATGTCAATTTTATCTATCAACAACTGTTATAAACTGAGATCTTATCAGGCAGAGTAAGAATATATATATATATACACTTTGCTAAGAAAGAGAGAAAGAAAGAGAGTGAGAGAAAGAGAGAAAGACACTAAGCCACGATTGCTAAATTATTTAATCACTCGTTCTGTCTCACCACATTGTGTTTAAGGCGGGCACCTAATTGTTTCGTCCTTCTATCGTGAAGTTTAGCTGGCAAAAGAAACCACAACCCCCTTCGGAGGAAATGACGCCATATGTCAACTTCCGTTTTCCATCGGGATCAAACTTTCAAGCTTACAGCAGTCAATCATCCAGCCAGTTTGTCGTTCATTCGTTAAGACAACACGTGTGCATAATTCTGTTTCGTATTTTTTCCAAAATAATTTATTTATTTTAGTTGCATTTGTTATTACATTTTTACGGTCTTTTTTTTAGTTGTTCTGTTTAAGATTAAGAATTCAGTCTCATTTTCGAGTGATAGTCACAGAAAGTATGGTTAAATTCAAACGAGGTCATAATTGATTAAAGGTTGGGCACCACTGGTTTGAATCAATTAATCGTTGTCAGTTTTATTACAACTACAGTTCAACGAATTCGCAAAAACAAATAAGCATTAAAGTGCGACACGCACCACTTCTTTTTTATTTATTGCCATTTCATGCGGCATAAGCAAATACGTTCAGTGTTACGGACAAAAGCAGAATGTTTATAAAAAGACACAAATGAGTTTTATATTAGTAGTTCATTATTTACTCATTCGGAGTTCTCACACGATTAATTACCAGTGGTGTTCCCTGGAGTTTGAATAACAAGGAATCTCAATGCTCTCTGCTTCTTTCGATAATCATCGCAAATCAATTTTGGTTCCCGTTGATACTGGCCGTTTACCACTAGGTTTTCGTTGATAAGAAACGTTGGTCCTCTCTGGAACCTGAGTGACAATACGCCCCATCAGGATTCTAGTAATCTCCGTGTCCTTCCAGTGGATGTCTGGATGATGTTCTCCCTTCTCTATCTTTCCCCATTATCTGACCCTTTATGATCAGTTTCTGTAGAACCAATCCTATTTTTAAAAGAGTTAGTAAACATATTTTGATTTCTTTTTCTTCACGCTCTACACCAGCTGGACAAAAGAATGACATCCGAAAGTGATTATGCCATTTAACTTTCACTATTTCGTAAGACATCTGAAAGTTTTCCAGTGCCCTCCCTACCTTTCTAGTGGACGGTTTGGTAGTGGCTCCCCCCCCCCTCATTGATCTTTCTATCCTCCCTGTTTTATATTACAGAGGCCGTGTTTGAATGGTGGAATGTGACACTTAAGGGTCCGAGGTGACCCTAGAACGAAAGTCAATGAAATCATGTGACATCCGGATGGAGATTGTCTGTGCTTTTTACTGGCGATACTTCAAACAGAGAAGACGTGTCCATGACACCGTCCCCAATGGGGGGGGGGCATAATATTACTAGGTGTAGCCATCTGTCTGCCTTTCACTCTTTCTAACGCGTACACAAGTCGCCCGTGTCTCTGATGCTTTCTGTGACGGATCGTCTTTTCGTAATAAACGGTTTTGTATTAATTAACATCGGCGTCCAAGTGGTTTTGCCAACAGACGATCTAGAACCTGGGTTAGGGTGTATAATTGGTTATACACGCATCCGTAAGTGAAAATGCAACACTTGACACTTTACGACCAGCTATGGTTAGTGCACAACATGGGTGGGTACGTGTCTGTGTGTTTTTGCGGGGGGGGGGGGGTATGTTGATTTCTGTCAGTTCCAGTTCCCTTGCGTTCGTGTGTTGTACTTTCTATATTTTTGTTCTATTTTTATTTAGGCTTACCTGTGATGGATAAGCGTCCAGTGGTTGGTTTCCGCATTCGATGACTTTTTATAAGATTTCGGCTGTTTTCATCATTGCTGTGTTGTATGGCTTCAGTCTGTTTTCAAGTTTTTAGGGGACTGTTCCTTGTACTTTTACATCTATTGGTATTATAGCGATTTTCTTCATGTTCCATATTGCTTTTAGTTTTCTGGCAAGTTCCATGTACTTACTTAATTTTTTAGCTTCATTGATCTTCACCCTATGGACTGCTGGGATGGCGAAATCTACTATTTGTCTTTTATTTTCATTCTTGTTGACTATTATCACGTCCGGTCTCCTTGCTTGGATGAGTTTCTCTGCTTGTACGTCTATATTCCAGAAAATTTTGTGATTATTATTATTAGTAGTAGTAGTAGTAGTAGTAGTAGTAGTAGTAGTAGTAGTAGGAGGAGGAGGAGGAGATGTAGTAGTAGTGTGGTTGTTGTTTTACTTTCTAGAAAGTGTCAAACGCGTCATTATCGATTGCTCACTGGCAATAACAAGTGGATGGTGTTCCCTGAAGTCTGAGTGACAACACGTCTCCCCAGATTTCCAGCACTCTCAATCTGTTTCGATAACCTTTGTAAATCTTGTCTGTATTATCGCAACACCCGTTTATCATTGTTTTATCGCTGATAACGACCGTAGTCTTTCTTTCTAAATTTAGTTGCACACTCTAAGTTTCAAGTATTCTCCGCA
>OY744516.1:30540792-30618292 GCA_963556195.1 Sepiola atlantica | reverse complement strand
TAAAAGATGTAGAGCGAGGGCGGGTTGGGGGTTGAGTAGTTTGAGAGAGATGTGCGAAGGGCGAGGTAAAACAAGGGGGGAATAATCGAGGCTATTAAAAGAGTGAGAAGAATTATTTAGAAGTAAAAACAGGAGGGGAAGAATAATTAGAGTGCACAGTGGAAACAGTAAGGAGTTCGATATCGAGGTGTGCAAAGGGGATATGGAGTAGATAAGGCTAATCAACAAGTAAATAAAAGGGCTAGGATATAATATGAATAGAGTGGGTTAGTTATCACGTTGAAAGGGAAAAGAATGAAGAATGGAAGTGTTGAAGGGAAGCGGACGAATGCATTGAAAGAAGTTAAACGGGAAAGAAAATGGAAAGCCAAATAAAGTTATACAGTTAAGGAGGTTAAGTGGAAAGATTAAGGGGGTAATGGAAGAAAGGTGTTAAAACTAAGGGAAATGTGAAGCTAACGGAGTTTATGGGTAATTTTATTAAGTTAAGAGAAGGTTAAAGGGATGAGGGAGATATAATATAATCCTTTGTCACTTCTTTAACCTTGTATATCTCTTACTTCTTCCGGCCTTCACTAACCTATTTAACAATTTTCTTAATTAACCTCCATATAACTTTTTTGAATAAAATTTCAAAGTTTATATTTTCCCATATCTATTTGAACTAGCATCCCGTAACTGCTTATTTACTTCAACCCATAATTTTTTCCACCTTGGAGATTCCCATTCCGGATATCCTCTCGGGGTCTTGTTTTCCTTTTTCTTTTTCCTTATTCTAATTTTCATTCTTGAGCTCCAATCTTAACGACTTTTCCCTCATTCTATTATTAGTATCTTATTTTTATTATTTTTTTATTTTTTTATTTTTTATTCTTTCGGTCAATCCTTAATTTTCCCTGCGAGCTTAAGACTAATCTTATTATCTATTTTTCATTCTTCATTCTTTTATTTTCTTATTTCTACTTTTTATACTATTTTTATCTTTATTTTTTATCTTTACTCTTTTAATTTTTAACTCATTTTTCTAGTCCTACCCTTCATATATATTTTGCCTCATTGTTTATATCTAAGGTCATTTGATTAAACATCTACATATTCTGATATTTTAACCCCTTATCCTAACATTTGTTAACTTTACCCCCACTCCTTTCTTCCCCCTTTTCTAGTTGAATCCTAATTCGCGCTAACTTCCAATTTCAACTTTATGTTTCACCCCCCACTTTCACACTCTTAGTTTTATCCGCATTCCTTCACCGCATCGCTCCCTTTCTCCTCCCCCCTCTCTTTCCTCGTACCCGTCCCTTTCTCCTCCCACACACCCCTTACCCGTTTCCTCCCTTGCCTACTGATCGCATATTATATTCTTGTTTTCACTGTCTTTGCTTTTCTTCATTTATAGCCGGCTTTCTCAACTGGGCAGGCTTTAAATATTCTCGCTGCTCCTTTTTCCCACTTTAAAACACTTTCCTTTGTCATCTCTGCGCGGGAAGTAACTTTAATGGCGAATATTTTCCATCTTAATCTCCTCTGACGCCTGCCTGCATCATCGAATGTACCTCTTATTGGACTTTTTACCCTTTTTGGATTTTCTATTTTCGCCGTACCTGAATTTGTGGCTTCTTGGAATTTAACTTTGAAACCTCTCTCATTACTTCTCGTGCCTCTAACGACCTACCTATCTACATCTTATTCTCTCCGCTGAACTCTTCGACACCGGACTTTTTGGCAATCGGACATTTGCTTGCACCCTGGCACAGTTTTGCCCTGCGTTTCTTTCCCTACAACTTTTATTTCATTTTTTCACATTTTAAATCTTGGCCATTGCCAACTTATCTATCCCAGCGACTTCCTCTGATGATAAGATTTTGATCTTTGAAAAGCCTGGCTTAAGGAAAATTTAACTTGAATAAATTGCCTTTTTGCGGAATATACCTTGCTTTGAACTTTTGAATTGAATTTTGATTTGGCTTTTGCTTTCTCTAATTCCTTTCCATTCTCCTTCATTTCTACCTGCTCTATCCTGGATATTGAGCTGTATACTCTTCACAATAGGGTTTTACCTTTCCTAAAAGTTCGCTTTTAGTACACCTCTTTATATATATATATATATATATATATATATATATATATATATATATATATATATATATATATATATATATATATATATATATATATATCGTTTTTTTACTAAAGGATAATTTAGACGTTGGTCACATCAGTACGCGCTCCGTCTACTAAGTCAAATATGTTATTCGTATTGGGGTTCGAACCATATGACCGGCAAGGCTTGTCTCCTCACATACTATGCAAGGATTGTCTCCTCACATGTGTGTATGGGTTAATTTACACGTTAATTTACTCCCCGATTTTCAGACATTGCGTGATGGGCTTATCGGTAAATCAGTAGTTGGCGCGCGTATCGATATGCTCACCCTGCAAGCCGTAAACAGAACTCAATAGGCGTGTTCCTAAGTTTTGCATGACGCCACAAATAAAAGCTTATTGTTAACTTTTTTTAAAGTGCTCAATCTAGCGAGAGCTTTGAATAATTATATATAAATAATATTTTCAGATTAACCCATATGAACATGTTTCATGCCAAACCTGCAATCATCAGTGTGGGAGGAGACAATACGAAAGTTATATTTGACTAAGTAGTCGGAGCGCGTACCGATATGCTCATCACGCATTGTCTGAAAATGAATATGACTTTTGTATTGGGGTTCGAACCGCCTGACCGGCAAGGATTGCAGATTTGGCATGAAATACATGTGTATATTGATAAATTTGAAAATATTATTTATAAGTAATTTTATATATATATATATATATATATATATATATATATATATATATATATATATATATATATATATATATATAGGGTGAGCCAAAAGTAGGTGGACAGTAAAAAAACATTTTTTTGTCGAAGCGTAAGAGGCAGACTTCAAAGTTGTGTAAATCAAGAAGGAAAACAGTTTGAACACTTGCGTTGATAAATAACATTTAATTTTCATTAATATAATTGTTTTATTACATGTAATTGTACGTATAAGTGATCTCTAAATAAATGTGTTCTACTGTCCACCTACTTTTGGCTCACCCTGTATATATATATATATATATATATATATATATATATATATATATATATATATATATATATATATCATACAATTTGTTGCTATCCGTATCAGCAATTCTCTCATAATTAGGTTATTCGTCTCACCACTTAAACTATTCAATTGCAGGTGAAGTGTGCGCGGTGACAAGCAACATAACAATATAACAACATCATCAGAATTTTAAAGTAGAAATACATAGATATATAATATAAAGATAGAGGCAAAATGCCTTCATAAGAAACCATGTGTTAGATGCAGATATTTTTTATTAAATCAAAATAAAAAATCAAGACATTTTTTTTCTTCATCTTGACTTTTTTTTTTTTGATTTTTGATTTTGATTTAATAAAAAATATCTGCATCTAACACATGGTTTCTTATGAAGGCATTTTGCCTCTATCTTTATATTAAAATTCAAAAGATGCTTAAAAAATGAACTTTCCTAAATTTATAACATATATATATATATATATATATATATATATATATATATATATATATATATATATATATATATATATATATTGGTTTATATAGGCACGGTCTATATGTATTACCAGTTAATTTGACTATATACGAATGCGTTGTGTATATTTGCGCAAAAAACCTTAACGTTTATACATCTAAGCAGTAGAGTGAGCGTGATGGTCATAAAGGGGTCTGCCTATAGAATGGGTCATGTTGGTTGCGGATTTGATAAAGAGTTATGACACGACACTTTTTTCACTCTCCAACAACGATTCGGTGCGATTTACAAATTGCACAAAGGTTCTATTAGAAGTATCGAAAGGAAATGGATGATTGTCGACAGATGGGGGGGGGGGTGGATCACGTAAAACACAAATTGTCTTCCGCCCCTTTAAGTAAAAATATATCCGAAATTGTTTCCCCAATTTTCTTATTTATTTCATTTTTCCTCTCGACTCCCCTCTCCGAACCCTACTTAGTCGTCTCTCGTGTTCCCACTCGTTTATATTTTGCCCTGCCATGCATTTTCACAATCATTTTCTTTTTTTTTTACTTTCTTTTTAAGACTTCATCTCTTTTTTTCAATTTTGATTTTTCTTCGTGCCCTTTTTCGTGCTTTTTAGATTTTTTTTTCTTTCTTATTCTTAAAAAAAACACATTATTTGTCCCTTCAGCTCTCTGATATGTTTCTACTTTAGTGTTTCTGTCTCCTTGATCTTCACCCTGTGAACTGCTAAGGACGGCGAAATCTACTATTTGCAGAGTTTTTTCCCCTTCTGATTCACTATTACCACGCCTGGTCTTCTTGCTTAGGTGATTTTATTCGTTTGTATTTAAATATCCCAGAGGATGTTATTTCTTTCATTTTCCAATACCGACTTTAGTTTGTATAGGGTTAGGGTTAGGGTTAGGGTTTGTATCTGTACCATTTGTCTTCATGTTCAATACAGTCGTTTGAACAGTTCCAAGTAGATTACCTAATGCTCCTACAATTATTCGTATTTTTATTATGTCCTTCAGCTCTCTGGCAAGCTTCATGCATTTGCTTAGTTTTTCTGTCTCCGTAATTTTAACCCTGTGATATGCTGGGACAACGAAATATACTATTTGGTAGGTTATTTTCCTTTTTGTTCCCCGTTTTTATGTTTGGATGACTCTCCCAGTGTCGCAGAGAGCTTTATGCGTTCATTTAAATAAAATATTTTCTGTCAATGTGTTAGCATGTTCAAAATAGAGTCCTTTGCACAGTTGTCAGTGAATTACCTTCCCACGACAGTCATTCCTGTTTTTAATCTTCTCTTTGGGCTAGTTTGCTGCATTCACTTATGATGTGATTTACAGTTTCACCTTTTTGTCCACAAAGTCTACATTTACTGTATTCTTGGGTCTATTTTATCTTTGGTTTTATGTAATTCGGTTTAATCGCGTTGTTTTGTGCAGCTGTCAATAGTGATTCGTTTTTCCTGTTCAAGTCTCATTTCAATACCCATGTCTATGATTTTTTTTGTGCGCTATTTATTTTCTTCGCGTCATACATCGTCCATGTAGCTGATTCTCTTCATATATTGTAGTTCTCGTTTGCTTATTTACTTCTGTTTCGCTGTTCTCCATTTTGTTCATCTAGGTGCTACTTTTGGCGGCGTAATCAACCTCTCTATTTTGTGTTATGCACTTCCTAGTCCTTAATATCGTATTGTCGTCCTTACCAGTTGTATTCCCTCTTCTTTCTTTTTTACATAGTAAGTAAATATTATCCTTCAATCAAATGGTCGGGCGGAGTTTACTGTAAACCCAGCGAATAGGATAATCCATGGCAATACAGGTCCTCAGGGCTCGTTGTATAACGGCAGTGTCACCTGGACCACCCTGCTATATCGCAACTCTCCTATCTAAAGCATTGGTCTATCCCCGGTACAACTTTTGCTCCACTGCCGATTTTGTGACTTGATACCATCCCAACCCGCATGATTTAAACTGCACACAAAATAGATAGCTTCAGCTCAGAATCGCAAGATACGCTCATCTAACTTAGTAGTACAACCGCACAGCTCATTCTGAGAAGGAGAAATAATCTCAATACAACGCCCAAACAATCGTCGATCGGACACAACTGGTTGAGTTGTCGAAACTCTCTCTACCCGTAAGTATCGGATCAAGATTAATAGGTCAGGCAGAATCATTTTACGAAATCGCAGATTCCTCAGAAAATTGGAAGCATCAACAATTACAGTCCCCATTACCAGTGTTTGTTTGTTTTTTCGATATCCGTAAACTTGATACACGAGTGTCGCAAACCACAGGAACCGTAATGACATCTCCCAGGTACCGAGCATCACCCAGGATCACTAAACTTATACCAACGAAATCCGCCCAAACATTACCCAGGTTACTGCCTCATAATCAGACGAGGCTGGAATTAATTCATTTTTCCTTAATGGCAATTACGCTCGCGTAATGGAAGGGAGTGTACAATCAAATGTCCATTTACTGGCATAAAATGGTCCTACAGCTGTCTGGTTGACAGGAAAACTCTTGCTTGAATGAAGCACCATTTATATATTAGAGTATCCGCACATGGACTAGCAACCAATCAGAACCCAGAGCATAGACTTGCCCATGTAAATATAATGGAACATCACAACCTGCTTATAAACCAACTCTCTTTTTTTTACAAACGAGTTACCACATATGAAGGCCAACAGGCCACTCGAGGATAAGGGTTATTGAGTTTGACGGGTAAAGTTTCTATTTATGAGGACGGCTCAACAAGAATCTGCTCACATTGGACTTAAAAATGGCAATGTAATAGTCAGCCGGGAAGCAGCCTCGTAGTATTGTGTTCCACAGACGGGTAGTTCTAATAAATAAACTTTACTGATGATAGTTCCGCTTAGTTCTAGGCACTGAAGAAATGGAATTTGTTGACAGTGGTTGTAGCTAGACGAGTTTTTGTTGTGAATGTTTTACTGGGGTGAAGTATAGATTGAAGCTGAGTCAAGCACCTGCCATGAAAATAACGACACAGTAGAGAGAGACTAGCAACGTCTCTTCTGTGGGAAAGAGGTAGTAGGGTGTAGAATAGGACATCGCCCACTAGATTTCGAAGTCGGTTTTGTACCCTGTCAAGGCAGGAAAGGGTACTCTGAGCGGCACCTCCCCAGTTTATCTTGCTCTTACATGAACAGTTAATGTGCACTGTCACGTAGTAGTACGGACAAACCGAAACAGCTTAAAAATGTTCTTCCTTCTATTTATTTCTTTTCTTTTCTCTTTCTTTTTCTTTTGAATGTGAGAATCTACAAACTAGCACGGTCGAAATATTATGAAGATAAATTAAAGAAATATATTAAATCCTTATTTTGTTTGGGTTTGATGACTCAGCATTAAGCATTATTCTGAACAAGTGTACAGATTCCGTCAAAAATGACGGGAAAATGTATGCTTCGCCAGTGTTCGCACTTATATTTATGTTCATATAAAATAACGTCTCAATCGGTGAAGTTAAAAAAGAAATAAAGAAAAAAGAAAGAAAACGTCTCAAACTGGAAAGTTGAAAAAAAAGAAAAAGAAAAAGAAAATTTTTTAAAAAACGTATCAATCGGTATAGAAAGAAGAAAAGAAAAAAAAAGAGAAAATTATGTATATAGAGTGAAGGAGTTCTTTCTGAATGCATTTTTGACGACGGTGTTCAATTTGCTTTCTCTCTCCTCCTAAACACTTGAAATTATTACGTCCGGCAGTTTTTTTTTTTGTTTGTTTGTATTTTTTTTATTTTTTTACTTTTTTTTTTTTTACTCCTTAGCGTTTGTGTAACGAGACGAATATATATATACAAATAAATAAACATTGGTCTTTATTTTAGAGTGGAGTATTATAACCTCCTATTTACTTACATCATATTTCGTGCTTCCTCCTTCATCGACATGCTTTTAAAATCTTTAGTTGTTTTCATCAAATCACACGTGTTTTTTTAATTTTTAATTTTTTAATTTATTTTTTATTTTTGCAATTTTATTTTTGTAATTTTACTTTTTCACAATTAATAAGTTTGAGAGATTCAATATTAACGTTGTTTCATCAGTGCCGTGTTTTATATGATGCCAATCCTCCCTTTGATTCCAATTTCACCCAGTCTTTATTTTCATTTTTTTCGGAAGTGTTCCTAACGTTCCCACAATTACTGATAGTTTCTAAGATGTCCTTCAGCTCTCTGGCAAGCTTCATGTATTTGCTTATTTTTTCTGTCTCTGGTTTTCACGCTCCGATCAACTGGAACGGCGAAATATACTATTCTATGCTATTATCGTGTCCCATCTTATTGCTTGGATGACTCTGTCCGTGTGTCAGAGGATAGTATGCCTTCCAGTTTTTTAATATCTCTGGCTGTGCCTGTGTCCCTCTATTCAAAATACATTCGTTTGCACAGTTCCCAGTGGATTGTATTTCCAAGACAGTAATTACTGTTTTATGTTCATTTTGGGCTAGTTTGCTGCATTCACTTATGATGTGATTTATAGCTTCATCTCTTTATCCAGAGTTTCAATTTACTGATTTCCTGTATCTTGTCTATCTTAGGTGTTATGTAGTTTATTCTTTTACGTTGTTTTGTGCGGTTGTTAATAGAGATTCCGTTTCCCTGCCCAAGTGTCCTTTCCGTAGCCATTTTTATGTGTTTTGTGCACTATTTTTTTTGTTCAGTCTTATAAATCGTCCATGTAGTTGCGTCTCTTCTCATTTTATTTTTTTCGCGCTTTTGTTTCCCGTTTTGTCGTCCTTCGTGTTATTTAACATTTAACGGCTGTAATCAGCCTCTCGGTGTTATATATTTTTTTCATCCTTCTGTCGCATCGGCGACGCAATATTCAATACTTACCAGTCCTCTTCCAGCTTCTGTCTTTTTTACATAGAGTCGGTTTTTGTTTTTTCTGGTTCTTTGATCTATGTACCAGCGTTCTTCTTTGTCCAGTTTATGAAGTGTTCGCAGTATTTTACGAGGAACTGCCGAAGTGTTTATTCTGTATTATTATTAGGTTTCTGCTATATAATTTAGTTTCATGAGCTTTCTTGTTCTTCTCGTGTATTCTTTTCTAATAATCTCTTTCATCTTTGTTGATTTTACAGTGTCCGCTTTCAGAATGCCCAGATATTTATAGTTCACATTTACAAAGAATCCGCATCACTTCTCGATTCTTCTTCTTCCATGTATTCCTCCTCCTCATTATTATTATTATTATTATTATTATTATTATTATTATTATTATTATTATTATTATTATTATTATTATTATTATTATTATTAATATTATTATTATTATTATTTGTACTCACTAGGAGTTCTCACACAAGTCATCGTCAGTGATTGCTCACTGATAATAACCGGTTGTGTTCCCTGGAGTTTGAGTGATTTTATTATTATTATTATTATTATTATTATTATTATTATTATTATTATTATTATTATTATTATTATTATTATTATTATATCATAGTAGTCTCCATTTTTTGATGTTTTTTGTCGGATTTTTCTTTTTGAATATCAAGTCAATTCCTTTGACTTTAAACATTCAAGTTGTACCTTAACACATTCGCCGTTCCTAACGGAAAAGACTTTTGCATAATTAGAAAAGAAATTGTCTCGTCAATCTGTTTAAGCCATTTATGGTGGCTTTTCGTTATGATTCCAAGCGTTCCAGTTACAACGGGAATCACCTTGACTTTTTTACATTTCCATAGTCTAACTAATTCCCATTTTAGATTTTGAATATTTATTGATTTTTTCGCGTTCTTTCTCTTGCACTCTGGTATCGAAGGGGCAGTCTATACAAATGATTAAGCAAGTTCTCTTGTTTTTGTTTAGAACGATTAAGTCGGATTTGAAATGTTCAAGAACCTTATCAGTCTGTATGCGCATGTCCCAAAGAAGTTTGACATTGTCGTTTTCCTATAACACTTCTGGCGTATTCTCATACCACTTCTCATTGTGGTCCAATTCATAAAGTTTGCATATATTCCAGTATTATTATTATTATTATTATTATTATTATTATTATTATTATTATTATTATTATTATTATTATTATTAATAATAATAATAATAATATTATTATTATTATTATTATTATTATTATTATTATTATTATTATTATTATTATCATTGTTGTTGTTTTTGTTGTTTTTGTTGTTGTTGTTGTTGTTGTCTATGTGACAGATCTATCGAATAAACTACATTTATTCGTTTGTATATTTATATATTTATTTATTGACATATTTATCCAATTTTCTTTCCTAATTTGCTTAATTTGATACATTTTTCCCCATTTATAGACTGACCCCTTTAGTTTGATTATTTTCGGAAGCCCTTGATGTCGCCATATGTAATGCTCTAGGCACAATCGACCTTTCCAAACAAAGGTCATGTTAGGAGTAATCCCTCTCGTGGGGCCATCACCATTATCAGCAGCGACGGCGACGGAAGCAGCAGCAGTTATATCGGCAGGAGAGTCTTATAATGCCGATGATGATAATAATTGGCACGTTGAACAGACAACACCACCACAACGGATACTCCAGATCCCTCCTCTCTCTCTCTCTCTCTCTCTCTCTCTCTCTCTCTCTCTCTCTCTCCTCTCAATGTTATATAGGGAAGGGTAGGTGTAACACCATCCGAGCATCTGAAACAAATTCTCTTCCCACGATTTTCCCGGTCATAATAATGGTAGAAAATAATAGTAATAATCGGAAACTCAATTCCCGGCACCTTCATTCTGCATAATCGTGTTTGGTTACTCTGATACAGACGTGTATATATACAAACGTTACTTATGTTTATTTGTTTACATGGTCTTGATTCTAAAAAAATGTCTCAAATTTAAGGCTTAATCACAAGGGATCTTAACAAGAAATTGAAATTCAGGGAATCTTGTTTAACTGGTGTCTAATGATTATTGATCACATTTAATGAACATCTTAAATATTTGCATTTTGGAATGGGAGATTTTACCTATCATTATTATGCTCCTAAAAGACCCTTAAAATACTCCAAAGAAACTAAAATTTGAGGAATATGTATTACTTGATGTTTAATGTCTATTGTTAAAATTTCACAAAAATATAAGGTATCTGTGTTTTCACGAAGGTATTCCACTCCCTTTTTGCCCGCTTTGCATAGAGCTAAATCACACTAAATATAGCCCACATTACTCACCCTTACACCTATCAACTCTGTTCCAATATTCATAATGATCGATTAATTAGTTTAGGAGTGAATGCTATACATACACACATCCCTGACTTTATATATATATATATATATATATATATATATATATATATATATATATATATGGAGATACACTTAGTGACACCGAGAAGAAACACACGGCAAATTTAGCACCGCCATTACGAACGTGTTTTCGAGTCTTGTTTTATTCGAGTTCCGATTCCGGTCTTATCTTACAATTTGAGCCCCCCCCCCTCCACCCTTCCTCGGGACCGACAAGACGATGCTCACAACAAGTGAATCTCGCTTGTCCGCTATTTATCTCTCGACGGGTTTGGTGAGGGTCCGATGCCCAGCCCAATTGGCAACAAATCTCCTCACGGCGTTTTAGTGGCACTCGGCAGAGCATTCGTTCGTTCGAGTCCTTATCGTTTTAAAACATGGAGGACGTGTTCCTTGACTTCCGGCGAAGAAACTGAAGAAAGGTTCTTTCGCGGAAGCGCCCCCTCCCCTCCCGAACACTTTTAACTCTCTGTCTCTCTCCTCCCCCCCCCCCACACACACACACGCCTCCTCTAACACATTGAGCAGCATCAATATGAGATCTGAGTCGATTTTCTATGCATGTGCCTATTGTGAACCTATATAGGTATGTTTCTCTCTTTCCACTCCCTCCCGGGAATCTCCAAGAATTCTACATCGCCATGGCTTGCCGCGAGGAGAAAAATAACCTGATAGCAATAATAAAATACGTTAAGGATTGATATCGACCCAGCACTTGTTTAAATCTGTCCATAGCTCTCTCTCTCTCTCTCTCTCTTTCTCTCTCTCTCTGTCCCTCTCTATTTCTATCCCTTCCTCTCCCTATATATATATATATATATATATATATATATATATATATATATATATATATATATATATATAAAGTAGAGAACTAAAAGCGAACTTTTAGGAAAGGTAAAACCTATTGTGAAAGGTATACAGCTCAATATACCGGATAGATAGATAGATAGATAGATAGATAGATAGATAGATAGATAGATAGAAGGGTGAAAAGGAATTAGAAAAGCGACGTAACTGAAGTAAAAAAAGATCTGCCTCCGTCGCTTTTCTAATTTCTTTTCATCCTTCTATCTCTCTCTCTCTCTCTCTCTCTCTCTCTATATATATATATATATATATATATATATATATATATATATATAATACTATGTAAACTTTAGTTTTTCCGTGAAAAACACTCCATATTTCCTTCAAAAACACTTTTATTTACAAACAATTGTTTCTGCCCATTTCAAGAACATATATTTTCATAATATATAAAACATTACTGATGTTGATGAGGAGGCTTCATCAGTGCATAAAAAGTTAACAGTCAGCTGACAAAATTAAAATGCATCCAACATTCATTTAACTTATGCATATTTGCTATTGACTCAAAAGTTATCAAAAGGGAAAGATTTATTTAACTCTATTTTTGCATTTAAATGTTCATGTATTAATATGTTTATCATATTTGCTTTCCTCCCTTGTTTACAGTGTTCATATGCAATCAGTAAAATGTCAATAAAACATACTTCATGACGTTAAATGGAGAGCTCTAGTCATACGTTATTGGACCACAACATAAACCTTTGTGTTAACTAAACGAAATTCATAATAGAGAGAGAGAGAGAGAGAGAGAAGGCGAAAGAGAGACAATAAAAAAAACAGATTCCAGCGTCTATATCCATATTTTCTAGTATAGCGATTCATTATTACGGGCGTTTTTTTTTCTATTTGTCCAGATAATCAAGATTTTCAAGCATATCTTGAATCTTCTAGGATAATCACTTATCAAAAAGTAAAAAACACAAAAGCATTAACGAAATGAAAATCTTACTTCATGTTTTCTACAGTAAGTTTTTTTTTCTTTTTATTTGAAAATACAGATGAAGTCGCTTGAATCTGCTTATTTTCTATTGTATATTATAAATGCTCTGGAATTATTAACTAATATCTATTGAGTGTTTAATATCTATTGGGTGTTTAAACCCAAGGTATAACTAAAGAGTATATATATATATATATATATATATATATATATATATATATATATATATATATATACTTCTTTGTAATATAGCAGGACAAATCCCAGCAGAGTGCTCGATTAATTAAGAATTAAAGTTAAAAATTAAAAATTAAGAGCGTAATATTTATTAATTTTGGTGCAGAAAAATTAGTACAACATTCGTACTGTCGGTTTCAAGCACAGAAGAACTTTGCCATCCGGCTCTCTTCAGCTTCTGTTGTCATCTGTTTCGGAAATGTGAAGTCACGTGTCACTCTCGTTTGGACGCGTTATTTGCTTAGAGTGTTATTTGTGTTTGTTTAAATTTAGTGTAAGGAAGGTTTGATAAGGTTTGAAAAGTAACAGTTGAGATTTAAACCGGAGAAGATTTAAAGAGATATAAAAAAAATTAAAAATTAAAAAAATATTTCTATATAAATCCCGTGGGCCAATATTATGAGTATCGTATATTTGGCCGTTACTGTTTTGGGGTTTAATGATGTGTCTTCTAAAGAAATTAGGAAGAGAAAATGGGTTTAAAGATTCACCCTTCCCCTTTTTTTCAAACCTTATTAAACCTTCCTTACACTAAATTTAAACAAACATACATAACACTCTAAGCAAATAAGAAAGCTGTGTTCAAAGTGGGTGCCGCATTTGCTCACAGTCGATCAAAAAGAACAACGCGTCAACGATTTAGAGCCTTGTGTGTAGCTGTTTCAACGCGACAAATAAAAGTTTTTTGTGTCAATATGTGATAATGGATTAAATATGAATCAACTATTGTCAGATTGACAGTCAGTTGAGTGGATAACAGCAGTTGAAAGCCGTCCAAAGCAATCAAAGATGCAAAAATCAGCAGGCAATGTTTTGCGTCCGTATTCTGGGATGCTCAATCTATATTCTACACCTTTAACCGTGAGAAAAACAGAACCATCCATAGCGAATATTATATAGCAGTATGTGTGTGCTTGAAGGCGGAAATCGCTAAAAAATCGGATACAAATGAAGAAGAAAAAAGTGCTCTTTCACCAAGACAATGCACCGTGTTACAAGTCGATCGCAACGATGGCAACATTACACGAATTTCATTTCAAATTGCTTCCGCACCCACCTGAGTCTCCAGATCTAGACCCTAGCGACTACTGGCTGTTTGCAGACCTCAAAAGAATGCTTCAGGGAAAAATATGTGGCCCCAACGAAGAACTGGTATCAGAAATTGAGACATATTTTGAGACTAAAGACAAATCGTTCTACAAAAATGGCATCGAATTGTTAGAGAAGCGTTAGAATCAGTGTATAACCTTAGAAGGAGACTATGTTGATGAATAACGTCGAATTTTGTCTGAAAGTTGTTGTTTTATTAGTTAGGGTCGGAACTTATTGAGTGATGTGCTACTGTTTTATTTCACAAATTTCTACCCACTGGACCTTTTACAAATGAAAGATTTTCTTTTAATATTTTATCTGTCGAATTCTGAAAAGATAATAAACGAAACTTATTTCTTATTCATGTTTGTGCGTTTCTTTTCTGTTTTCTGACTGTATCATATCGCGTCATTCTTTACGATTGAGGTGAATAAATATTTTTTTTTTAATTGTTAGGAAATAACGTTTTTCTCCTTAACAATACGTTCTCGTAACCGGCCTTTTGGCTAAGATCAAAGTGTAGTATCTGTTCCGATGGATACTGCACCCCATAGACCGGTACCGTCTTGGCCTTTGGGTCTTGATTCCGCCGGTCTGTGGGATTGTCCTGTGCAGTTCTAGGAGGTCCACCCTCCCAGACTTTGCCTCCCCTCTATGGGGAGGAGTAAGTTTATTGCTTACTGCCTGGGGCGCCCCTACCGGGGAATGCCGACGGGGCTGCCCCGGCATTTTTTGTAGGCCAAAGTGCTCACCTTCTCGGGCGCTGGCTTTTCAAATCCCACTTTCCCGACCTTGTGGCAAATCTTACCTTGTGGGAGGAAGATAAATAAAAGAAAATTAGAATTTATTAAATAAAAATTACGTTAATTACATATTTATATTATCATTAAGTTTCATAATATTTTCACTCGACCGTTTCTCCCGGTTAGATTTCATGTGATTTTCCGCTGTGCCCTATATTATTCAGTATATACAAGCAAAGAAATACATCTAAAGCATGCTATTGTTCACTGTTATATTTGTATCTTTAATTTGAAGTGTGACTTAAGCTAGGAGTAAAATGTAGTATCTGTTCTGATACTACATTTAATCTTTTCTGTTCTCAGTGTGTGAAGAAGAATTTTTGTTTTCCCCAATCCAGAGTGTCCCTTTTGTGGGGCTGGATTTTCCACGAATTAAAACCGACTCTATGTCTAACTCTGCTCTCGTGGACAAGCAAGTAAATAGAGAGTAATCTGAAAATAATATTGGAAATGTGTTGAATTTTTCAACAGTTATTTTAAGGTGCAGATGGAGCGAAGAAAAGAGTGGCTCATTTTTTAAGGACTATTCCCTGTAGCTGGAGGTTTTGAGACGACAGTTACCATACCTAGCAACGTAACAGTTCCTGTAAACAACCGATGGATTGTACCATATAATAAACTCATTTGTAAGATTTTTGATGCACATATCAATGTTGAATATTATAACAGTGTGAAATCAGTTAAATACATTTGTAAATATGTAAATAAAGGTAGTGATCAAGCTATCTTCACAATTGAAAGTAATGCTCATGGTGAAGTTAAGAGATACGAAACGGGACGTTACATATCAACCAATGAAGCCATTTGGAGAATACTTAACTTTCACATACATATACATCATCCTCCAGTTATTCACTAATCAGTTAATCTAGAAAATGGGCATCGGATATACTTTACTGAAAGTACTGCAGCAGATAGAGTTGCAAATACACCTGAAACCACTCTAACAGTTTTCTTCAAATTGTTTCAAACAGATTTTTTTTTGCACGTACACTTTTGTACTCTAAAGTTTCAGTTTATTATACCTGAGACATTCAAAATAAGGTCTTCAAGCGACGATTACAGGGTAAGTCGGTTCTAGGCTATCCGTGAGTTAAAAAAAACAGAAATTTGGGGCAGGGTATACACGGTGCATCCAAATCAATTTGAATACTTCTACACCATGTTAGAAGTCCACGTCGCTTTAATGATTTAAAAACGATTAATGGTCAAGTTATGACTACATTCAGGGATGCATGTAGTGCACACAGACTACTTAAAGGTGATAACCACTGGGATGCTACATTACAGGAAGCATCTATATCTGAATCTGTAGACAATTTGAGACATTTGTTTGCCATCATGTTGATTACATGTGCAGTGTCTCATCCAAAACGACTTTGGTATGTACACAAAGCAGCATTTAGTGGGGGATGGCTATTATACAATACGACACAACGGAGTATGTAAATATCTTCACTAGACTATTCGTAAAAAGTTGAATATCCAGTGTAGCAGCAAGACCTGGGAGCATATACCAGAAAGAACAGTTGGAAATAATGTATACACCATCCACTATGACTATGCAATCCTTACAGCTATATATATATATAGAAAACGGAGCAGTTAAACCTGACATCGTAATATGGGACAGAAGGGAGAAAGTAGCAACCGTAGTTGAAGTCAGTGCCCCTAATGATGCAGGATTAAACAGAGCAGAAAGGGAAATGATTACGAAATACAAAGGTCTTATGCACGACATGAAAAGAAACTGGAATATTAGGAAAATCTCCATCATACCAGTAATTATAGGGGCAACAGGACTAATGAAGAAGAAGTTCAAGAGCTATCTCGCGAGTATACCCGGTGAACCGAGTGCAAGAGAAATACAAACAACTGATCTTAAAGGGACGGTTAGAATCTTAAAACGATCTCTAGGCTGGAGTGTCTGAAATAGCCGGTGAATTTCTGGCATCCGGTAGGATGCCCCATCTCCAGCAAAAACAGAAAGATAAGAAAAATAAAAATAAAAGAGGAGTGACTATTATACAATGCGACACAACGGAGTATGTAAATATCTTCACTGGACTATTTGTAAAAAGTTGAATATCCAGTGTAGCAGCAAGTCCTGGGAGCATATACCAGAAAGAACAGTTGGAAATAATTTATACACCATCCACTATGACTATGCATCTCTACAGCTGAAAACGGAGCTGTTAAACCTAACATCGTAATATGGGACAAAAGGGAGAAAGTAACAACCCTAGTTGAAGTCAGTGTCCCTAATGATGCAGGATTAAACAGAGCAGAAAGGGAAATGATTACGAAATACCAAGGTCTAATGTAAAACATGAAAAGAAATTGGAATCTTAGGAAAATCTCCATCATACCAGTAATTATAGGAGCAACAGGGCTAACGAAAAAGAATTTCAAAAGCTATCTGGCGAGTATACCCGGTGAACCGAGTGCAAGTGAAATAGCCGGTGAATGTCTGGCATCCGGTAGGATGCCCCATCTCTAGCAAAAACGGAAAGATAAGAAAAATTTAAAAAAAAAGATTTCCTTCTTAGGGAATGTAATCAACAACCTGAGGTTGATATAACATTTTCAGACATCTAAAAATATGGCTCTGGTTCATATCGAAAATATGACGTATATAAATGAATGGTAAAACACTGACAAAATTGGCTCTGACCTCACCTGATCGATCTAATACACATCCGGTCATTACTGCCTGAACATGTGAAATCAGTTATCAACCTCATGAGCAAGGATTAATTGTTCGAGATGGTATCGCACAACTAAATAATGAGCAAATTCATGTTTTTCGTACTGTAGTTAATACTGTAGTAAATCAGCAAGGTGTCCTTATATTTCTTGATGCACCCGGAGGTACAGAAAATACATTTGTTACTAAGTTAATTCTTGCTAAAGTTAGGTCAGAAGGCAAAATAGCTGTGGCTGTGACGTCATCAGGTATTGCAGCCACTCTGCTTCCGGGTGGTATGACGGTTCACTCCACATTTAAATTGCCATTATCCTTAACAAAAGATGCTGATCCAATTTTCCAAATAGAAAGAGGGTCAGATTCATCTAAACTTTCACAGAATTGTTCCTTGATCGTATGGGATGAATGTACAATGGCACATAAAACCGTTCGAGGCCTTAGATTAAACATTTCATGATCTCAAAAGACGTGATGTTGTAATGGGTGGCATAATACTTTTATTATCATGTGACTTCCGACAAACACTTCCTATTGTTTCTCCGTGGTAGTCGCGCGGTTGAGCTGAATTCTTGCATTAAATTCTCATATGTGTGGAAGTTCATCAAGACTGTAACGTTATTTACAAACATGCGTGTACATCTCAATAGTAACCCAATGGCTGGTGAGTTTGCCTCCCTACTTTTAAAAATAGGTGATGGCAAGCTGCAACAACCAACCATGGCACGATTATTATTACTCCAGGTATTGGATCAATTATGTTATCACTTACCCAAATATAACCGAAAACCATGTGCATCCTGTATGGCTAACGGAGAGAGCAATCTAGCTCCTAAAAATGACATGGTACATGTCATCAATCAACAACTACTTGATAAAATTCCAGGTTTCATTTCTCTATATTCTACTCTCGATGACGACCATGCTGTACAATACCCTACAGAATTTTTAAATTCATTAGAATTGCCTTGCATGCTAACACATACATTAAAGTTGAAAGCTGGATGCCCAATTATGTTACTCCGTAATATTGATGCTCCAAGATTATACAATGGAACGATACTGTGTGTTAAACGCATGCAACCTCATGTGATAGAAGCTGTAATACTAACTGGTGTAGCAAAGGGCGAACTGACATTCCTTCAAGAATACTCATTATTCTGTCAGATTCTGCAATTGAATTTAAAGGGATTCAGTTCCCAGTTAAATTGTGTTATGCCATGACAATTAACAAGTCTCAAGGACAATCATTGGCAGTGGTTGGTCTAAACTTGACTTCACCTTGCTTTAACCATTTTTACTTTAAGCAGTTTTATGTAGGATGTTCAAGGGTAGGCTCTCCACAATGTCTATACATATTGGCACCAGAAGGTAAAACATCAAACATTGTGTATCCAAGAGCTTTGTACGAATAATTTTTACCTCTGTAAAGGAGGGACCTGTTGGAACAGATACCTACAGGGGCAATGTTTTTTCATGCTTAACAACCTAAACTCACATAATTATGTTGACTCCAATTAATTGTATAGAAAAAAGTCTAAATTGTGCAGCTGTAAACAAACACAACAACGCCAGGGTTCATGTTAAATTCTATTTTAATTACCTGAATTGCTTACAGTGAATTTTTTGTGATCTATTTCTTTAATTTATAAATTAAAATCAGTCTGTCATATTTTACCCGGGAAACGCCGGGACACGGGTCCTGCTAGTTATGAATAAAATGAAGCAGCATAGAGTAAAACGTCGTCTTTGTTGTTTGGCATGATGTGTGTTTGGTGGTTATAGAAATCAATATATTAGCAGTTAGAAAATTCGAATTAGTTTTGATGAGGGTTGAATTCTCAAAGGGATTTCATGACACCAGTAAGAGTTTCTCTCTGATTTTATCTGAGGTCCTTAGGGACGAAATTCGTGACTAAAGTTCTGAGCAAGCCGGATAAGTGTATTTCGAAAAAACGGCAAATGTACTATTGTGAACATAAAAATTGAAATAGTGTTGGACTCCGAAAAGGCGACCAATTTGCTAAAAGTATACGTAATTTTAATAAAAATTGCACTGAGTCAGAAATTAGGAAATATACAACTCAAACTTTTGTATTTGTGGGGCACCGTAATATATATATATATATATATATATATATATATATATATATATATATATATATATATATATATATATATGTGTGGGGGGGTGTAGTAAGTTATAAAAATATAATTATGGCAATTAAGCTACACAGAGATGCCTACGGAGACGAAACCCGGACGCATCTGTGTAGTTTTATTCACATAAATATATTTTCATAACTTACTACCTGGCTCTACTCACGTATTGAGCACTGTTTAAGTAAATGCTGAAAATCGATACCCAATATATTATATCTCCTTATAATATGATATGCGGATACATGAAATAAAAAATAACTCCATGCATTTAGCCTGACGATTCTCCCCGGGGATGAAACACGGGAGCCTCTGTGTAGCTTAATTGCCATATATATTTTCATTGCTTACTACCTAGCTCTACTTACGTATCGAGCACTGTTGAAGTAAATACTTAAAACTGACACATAAAAAATGATATCTCCTTATATTTTATGTGGATACATGAAGTACTAATATATATATATATATATATATATATATATATATATATATATCATTATGTATAAAACGATGTCGATTTTTTAATAATTTTTTATGTAAATTCAATATTTCAAACGCCCTGCGTTCAACGTCGTGAATGAATAGTGTTATAAATAAAACGGAAATGAAGCCACCCATGTGTGGGGTATTAATATACAAAAAGAATTAGCCGATCATATGTTTTTAATGGGGGATGTCGGCTAAATGTTGTTTAATTGTGTTTAGAGGTTGTTATTAAAAAAGGATTATTTGATTATATAATGACTCTCGCTTGTTGTTTTTTTTTTTAAATCGTGTGTGTTTACTTTCATCTCGCAAATAAAAATAGTGATTGTAAAAAGTAAATTGACTCACAAGAAAAAAAAATTTTCACCGAAGGACTTGGGACTAAAGTGTTATTTTGGGGGGTTTTTTCCATATAGTTTTAATAGTTGAAAATATTCATTTAATATCGAAGTGTTTTTCACCTACAGACGACGTCGTTTCGGGCTCTCTTACTCTGATCAGTGTAGAAGTGGCGGTTGCAACGATCACATGGGCTCGAACGCCGTTATTACCTTCATCCTTTCTTTCCCATATATATATAGTGTGTAGATTTCAATTTTGTGTTGAGAATCTGAATAACAGAGCTCAATGTAATTTAAACAGAGCAAAACAGAATTATAAAAAAGAAAAAACTATACACACATTAAGGTTGTATACATTATAACTTATTTCGACCCCTTAATTAGGTCTCCTCAGATGTATAAACAACCACGTCAAAAAACCAAATTTGGTTTTTTGACGTGGTTGTTTATACATCTGAGGAGACCTAATTAAGGGGTCGAAATAAGTTATAATGTATACAACCTTAATGTGTGTATAGTTTTTTTCTTTTTTATAATTCTATATATATATATATATATATATATATATATATATATATATATATATATATATATATAGAGAGAGAGAGAGAGAGAGAGAGAGAGAGAGAAGATTAGCTTCATATTACACGTATTAGTCGATTGATATATTTTGATGATGAGTGGGTGGTGGTTGAAGCATAAAACGATGTTGTCGTTTTTTAATAATTTTTATGGTGCTAATTCAATATTTCAACTTATTATTATAGTACGTTTTTAGGGGTTTGTCAGTGTTGTAATTCTGTGTGTTTGCATTCATTTTTTTTTTGTTTAAAAAAGTATGTAATTGTATTGGTTTGTATATTGTGTGTTATGTGCAACTCCCGTTTTACTGTGGCCTTATATTAAAACACGGTAAAAACAGTAGTTTGAAATTATTACGACTCATCAGTGTGGCTAGACCTTTTGAGATTTAAAACCGGAACCTCGGTGATTGGTAGCAGGCGGTCTACCTACCACCGTTCAGTTGGTAGAGCGCCAGACGTTGATTTCGACACTCGCTAGGTGTAGCTATACTGATGAGTCGTAAAGACGACGAAACACGTGTCTGCGGATAACCTGAAATTAATAAATCACATAGAAAACTAGTGGTAACATTTTAAAATGCTTAACGTAATGCGATGTTGATCTGTGATGCCATCCAGCGTTGCTGAATTTAAATCGTCAACGACTTACTGGAACAATGCGAATACGTTCTCTGCGCGTTTCTCCGCTGTCTTTTTAAAATTCTCTTCATTCTCTAACTTTTTTGTTCATTTGCCTTTGAGACCTGAGAATGATTCTACGAAGAATTGAAAACGTTCGTGAAACCTGTGGAACCTACGGAACATTTATTTTTAATTATTTTAAAACAAAAAAGACCATCAGAATAATGTAAAAAATAGAAAAGGTATAATTATACAGGCGAATTTTGTTATTTTTAACAATGTTTGCATGAATGAGAAAATGCTGACTAACCACACACACACACAATATATATATATATATATATATATATATATATATATATATATATATATATATATATATATATATATATAGTGTAGTGTTTAGATAGTATTATTTTTTTAATATTTTTTTATTATTGTTATTGTTATAATTAATGTTATTTGATATGCAAATTACTATATCATACGGTAGTCTTAAGGGTAATACATTATTATTATTATTATTATTATTATTATTATTTATTTATTTATGTATATATTGGTGACATTTTAAGCTGAATTATTTCGACACTTGATTATTGGGGAAATGGTCGTATAATCAGTACCATTGGAGAGCCATGCATATTATAACTGTCCTGTTTTTAAATCTCCGAAACAGTTACATGGTAAACAGCTGATGATCGCCGTGTTAATATTAGACGCTTAAGGTCTCCTGTTTTTGTTTCACTCTTATATAATCAACCCCCCTCCCTTTATATATTTTTTTATTTTTTTATTTACTTATATTTTTTCATTTATTAATTTTCCAACGAATGTTAAGTCTGCAATATCTTGGATTTAGTTAGTTTTTCTGGTAATTTAAACTGCATTTTACATTTTTTTTTAAATGACTCAAAGCTTCTTTAGACTATATATATATATATATATATATATATATATATATATATATATATATATATATATATATATATATATATTATTGTGCCGTACATATAACGAACATTTGGACTTGTCAATTCTCAATAAGTGCTGTAGTTGATTGATGACTTCGGAAAGGGGTAATACCAGTCGAAGATTCGTACTCTACAATTAGTCGGGAAAGATACAGGGCTTCCCTCTAGTAGAACACTCTGGTGTAGGTATAAAGATGTCTACTTGGCATTGACGCAATACTCTTCTGTAAAAATAACTGAATATTTTCAATTATGAGAATCATAAATTAAAAAATATATATTAAATAAAGAACATTATTTATAATGCGATGCAACTTCTCCGACTACTGCTAGGAGGTGCGTAGTACAATTTATAGAGCACCGGACCGCAGTCACTGGGGTTCCGGTTTCGAATCGTACTAGGTCTACACACACTGATGAGTCATAGAAACACGTGTCTGTGGATAACTAACTATATATATAGTTATCCACATACATACATATATATATTGTGTGTGTATTTAGGCAACATTTTATTAAAGCAAATATTGTTAAAAATAACAGCATCCTTCTGCTTTTCATTTTATCAATTTTTCTAATGATCTTTTTTGTGTTATAATCCCCCAACAATATGTATGTTTCATATTTATCACAAACGTTTTTGATTCTTCGTCGAATAATCCTCAGGTGAAAAAAGCAAATCAACAAAAACACTAGAGAAAAGAAGAGAATTTCAAGAGATAGCCGAGAAACGGGCATGTGAAGTCAGTTAGAGTCCAAGAGAACGTTGTAACACTGTTTCAGGAAAGACGTTAACAATTTAAATTCCGCGGCGCCAAAATTAGCGTCACAGGATAAAATTGTATTACGTAAAGCATGTTAAGATGCTGTTACTAGTTTCATACATTATGTTGTTAATATATATATATATATATATATATATATATATATAGAGAGAGAGAGAGAGAGAGAGAGAGAGAGAGAGAGAGTTATGAAAATATATTTATGGCAATTAAGCTACGCAGTAATGAAGTAAATACTGAAAATTGATCCATAAAAGATTATATCTCCTTATAACATTTTATGTGGGTATATAAAAAAATTATATATATATATATATATATATATATATATATATATATATATATATATATATATATATATATATACAGTCCGCTCCCAATCGCAGAGCTTTCTGTGAAGGAAATAATTATTGCCACTTAGCATTGAGACAATGCTCTTCCATAAAAAGTAGTGAATATTTTCAATTATGATTATGATAAATAAATTATTACAAAATAGCATTATATATAAAGTTAAGTATGTGTGTATGTTTGTATGTACAGGATTCACCCCGAAACTAATTAACCGATCATTATGAATTTTGGAACACTGTCACTACGGCTGGTAAAGGGTCGTAATGTGGACTGTATTTAGCTTTATTTAGTTTCATGTAAATGTGGTAAAAAGGGGATGAGAACCCTTCATGAAAATACAGATACTTCAGATTTTTGTGAAATTTAAACAGTGGGTAGTGAACATCAGGTAGAACAGTAATCAGACCTCCACTGCGGAGGGCCTTATTGCCATCTAAATTACGTGGAAAGTAAACATCCGTTGCAAGCGAAACGGTCGTTGCGATAACGCAAAATGTTGCTACACATCCAAAAGAGAATTGTTCAGAATAAAGTCATGAGTTTCCTTTTAAGGAGATAAGTGTAACCTTTCGAATTATTTCTTAGCTCATAGAGCTTAGTGCAATTAAGTTTTATGAAAAGGGGTAAAAATGGGGGTGGAAACTTTTCGTGAAAATTCAGATATCTCCGATTTGTGTGAAATTTGAACAATAGGTATTAGACACTAATTAATAATATTCCAAAAATGTCAGTTTCTTTGGAGTATTTTAAAGGGTTTTAAGGGGGCATAATATGGTCAGCTCCTTTCATTTTAAAATGCATTTTTTACCCGATTTCCATTAAATTTGATCCATGGTCATTAGATATCAATTACACCAGATTCCTTGAATTTTAACTTTTTATAAGGATCTATTAAGCTTAATCCTTAAATTTTAGACATTTCTAGGATCACATTATGTAATGGATTTTGATCAAAATTCAAATAAGGATTCTAGACATAAGGTTTGATCTTATTATATATTCAAATATGCATATGAAGAAGCTTCTAGCATTTCGAAGCACAATGTACAAAAGAACAAATAAATGTTGAATTTTTGTTTGTTTTTGTTTTCTTCATCGAGACATAAACGTTTCGGCGCAACGTCTGAACGGATGATAGCTAGGTAACATCTAAGTGGTCCCCCAGGGCTTCAATATGTGTCACCGATTATGGATTTTCGAATGAAATCAAAGTAGAATAAATAGTGGTAGTGGTTGTAGACCAACGGATCATGAGTACGTCTAGTATATATATATATATATATATATATATATATATATATATATATATATATATATATATATATATATATATATATATATATTATAATATAAAATAAAGTAATAAAATAAGGTGTCAATCAAATTTTATTAGAATTCAAAGTTCAAGCAAAGTATTCTTACGAACTTTGATTTGACTTGGGTTGCACATTTCGGAATTTTGGAACTTTGATTGGACTTTCTATATTATTTGATTTATTTATCATTAACATTGAATATTGACACATTTCGGGACTGGATAGCTTTGTCAGCCCCTTCAATTACACGTATTTGGACTGCTGTTTGTAACTTGGAGTAATGTCTTTCCTGATTATGCTTCTCAATATGTATGACCTGGATGAACTGTATGGATTCAACAAAAAGTATGTTTTTGGGTTGATATGTTTGATGTTATGAATTTTTATGTATTTGTGTATATAATTTTATATATTTTCAAAGCGTAATTTTATTACTTGTAGTAGTATAACTGCGGTAATGGTCCTCTGAAGAGAAGAATTATCTTTGAAAACTCATGAGCTAAGGACTTAAGGATACTTTGCTTGAACTTTGAATTCTAATAGAATTTGATTGATACCTTATTTTATTACTTCATTTTATATTATAATATTAATGCTCTATCTAGTATATTGAGCTTCAGTGTTTATCCGGATGTTTCACTAATTATAAGATATTAGTTGACGCTTATATCTTTTGTTGGATTGCTTCATATATATATATATATATATATATATATATATATATATATATATATATATATATATATATATATATATATATATATGCTGATTTTTATTATTGTTTTGGCGCTACCCTGAACGGTTTGTTTATTTTATTTTAAGAATATGCAGAGGACCGCATTTTTAATTCGCCCTTAATCGGACGAGTCATCAATTTTTGTATATATAGATTTTTTAATTAATTAATTTATAAACTATTTTTTATCGAGATATTTTTAAATCACGTTGGGAGGAAAAATAAAATAATGTCTACCCTACATGTATCTGTACTTGCATGACATTTTTTCTCTATATTATCATCCTTATGAAGTCTTATAAATAAAGACGAAACGTTGATGTACACATAAAAAAACATCCATTTTTTTGGTTTTCCTTTTTCATTTTCCCATCACGTCGGATTACCTTCATCCTTCTCTTCCCATATATATATATATATATATATATATATATATATATATATATATATATATATATTATCTGTCATTGGGTGTCTTGTACATCAATCCCTTTAAACTATTTATCTCAATCCTAGTTTGTCTGTGTAGGTATCTTTCTGTCTAATTTATTTCCGCCTGTCCGTAAATATATTTAAGTAATTTCTATTTCTATATCAATGTATATATGTATTTCTATGATTCGTCTTCTGTGTACGAGGGTGAAAAAGAATGGGTGTACGTAGAGGCAAGGCAACACAAAAGAAAACTGCACAGGGCGTGCACTCTGGCGAACATATGTCTCTACGCATGCACAACGCAAAGAAATTTCCCGGCGCATACGAGATGCACAAGAGGAGGAGACACACCTTTGCGGTGAGGGCATTTGGCCCCCGTGGCATGAGCAATAGGGGTGTAGAAGGGTGAGATGAGATTATACCGTCGGTTGCTACAAAAGAGAAGAAAGTGGGGAGAGAGAAAGAGGGTGTGTGTGTGTGTGTGTGTGTGTGTGTGTGTGTGTGTGTGTGTGTGTGTGTGTGTGTGTGTGTGTGTGTGTGGGGGGGGGGGGGGGGGGTGTGTGTGTGTGTGTGTGTGTGTGTGTGTGTGTGTGTGTGTGTGTGTGTTATAGAAAGGAAAGGTGTGAATGAAAAGACCAATAAATGACGCGGGAATGGGCGAGGAATAAAAATGGCGGGAACAAAGACGGACAAGAGCGACCCCCTCTGCGTTCCCACCTGCCTTCCACCCTCTCGAAGGCGACGAAGGTGAGGTTTAAGGGCATTCTTCGACGAGTTTCTTATCAAGTTTACTGACCCAGATATTACACCGCTGGTTTGGGGTAGAGGTTAGGGGAGTAATAATCGAGGAGGAGGAGGATGAGGTGGGCCAGAAAGTGGTGGGAGCGGATATGAAGATGGCCGGATCGATAATGGTAGTTAATGAGTGTTGTGTGATAAAGTGTGCGAAGATAGAAGATGAAAAGCAAAGGGCGAACGGAAGACAGGTGGTCGGAAGAGGGTGTCGGCGTGATGGGAGATGAAAGCGAGACTAGAAAGAACGGGCGAACAAGAAATAAATAATGAAAGAAAGAAAGAAGAAGAGGAAAAAGAAAGAAGAAAAGAAAGAAGGAACTGTGAGAAAGAGAGAGAAGGAAAGAAGAAAAAAGTAGCTGAAGGAGAAGTAGCAACAGTGACGTGGAATAAACAAGAGTTACAGGAAAACGAAGTACAACAAAAAAAGAAGGAAAGTTTAGAAGAAGAAGAAGAAGAAGAAGAAGAAGAAGAAGGTGAGGGATTGAAGGAAAGACAATAAAAAGAATATGATAAGGGAAAAAGAAAGGAAAATACTAACGAGTAATATTTTGTCTTACTTATATTCACCTCAAAAAGACAGATTATCTACTGTAAATAAGGGCCAGATTAATAGGGACATCCTAAGTGGGGAGTTGTGCAGCAAGATGTTTGTTCACATTACATTAACTTTCTGCGCGGAGCACGAAAGGAATTGGAAAGGCAAGCAGTTCGTGGAAAGAAGCTATTAGAGTAGAAAGCATTCTGGCTTCTAGGGACCTCTCCAGTGTAATAATAATAATAATAATAATAATAATAATAATAATAATCACAATAATAATAATAATAATAATAATAATGAGAAGAAGAAGAAGAAGAAGAAGAAGAAGAAGAAGGAAAGTAATACAAGAAGAAGAAGAAGAAGAAGAAGAAGAAGAAGAAGAAGAAGAAAGATGGAAAGTAATACAAGAAGGAGAAGATGAAGATGGAAAGTTATACAAGAAGAAGAAGAAGAAGAAGAAGAAGAAGAAGAAGAAGAAGAAGAACAACAACAACAACAATAGGAACAAGAACAAGAACAAGAAGTGGGAAAGTAATACAAGAAGAAGAAGAAGAAAAAGAAGAAGAAGAAGATGAAGATAGAAAGTAATACAAGAAGAAGAAGATGAAGATGGAAAGTAATACAAGAAGAAGAAGAAGAAGAAGAAGAAGAAGAAGAAGAAGGAAAGTAATACAACAAGAAGAAGAAAAATAATAAGATGATGAAGATGGAAAGTAATACAAGAAGGAGAAGATGAAGATGGAAAGTTATACAAGAAGAAGAAGAAGAAGAAGAAGAAGAAGAAGAAGAAGAAGAAGAACAACAACAACAACAACAACAACAATAATAGGAACAAGAACAAGAACAAGAAGTGGGAAAGTAATTCAAGAAAAAAGAAGAGGACTACGATGAATAATAAAACGAAGAAAATTAAAATAAATAACAATAAAAACTCAGATGTAGTGAAGGAAATAATAATCTGCAAACGAATGTGCCATAAGAAAAAGAAGGAAGAAAGAAGAACTGAAAAAGTATAAAATTCAAAGGAAGAAGGAAAAGTAGGAATAAAACATCCTGTAAAAAGAGAATGAGAAATAAAAGAAGGGGATATGAATTGGTAATCTAAAGATGAGCAGAAAGCAACAAGGGGTGAAAGAGAAAAGGAATGAAAAAAAATAGAAAGATGGAAAATGAAATAACGAGGAAAGAGATTAGAAGAGAGAAAGGAGGAAAGAGAAGAAGAAAACATAAAAGGAAACAAAAATGCGCAGATATGCAATTCAATCATGTTGAGATTTTCAAAACAATACGCGTAAAAAGACGGGGAAGCGATTGAGTCAGAGAAAAGGTGAAAACAAAAAGAGAACGAAGAAAAATGAATATGAAAACAAAACAAGGTGAAGGAACTTGAGATCAAAGGGATCGATTAGAAAAAGTACGAAACAATGGCGGATGAAAGAGAATTGGAAACTTATAGAATCGAATGAAGAAGAAAAAAAAGAAAAATAGGTGCTGTTATAGATGACGCGCCTGATTTCCGTGACTTCGCGTCGGCAGCGATCGGGCAGGTCGCGGAAGCGCCCGAGATTTGCCGAGACGAAAACGCCAAACGTTAATGGAAGACTTGCAGGCGATAATATAAGACGAATAAATTCAAAGAAAAAATACACAAATAAAAAGATAAAAACCGAACAAATTGCAGGGTGGGTGTCAAATGAACCATTTTCAATCAAATGTGTAGAAAGAAACTGCCAAGCTCTAACTGGATGACTGGCAGACGCTAATATAAGACGAATAAATTCAAAGCAAAAATACATAGATTAAAATCATTTTTTTTTGTGAAAATAATGGGGGGGGGGGTAAAATTTTGTCAGTGATTTTATAAGATAAAAGACAGAAAAAATAATATTATTCCGTCAGCGCTCGGGCGCTTCCGCGACATGCCCGATCGTTGCCGACGAGAAGTCACGGAAATCAGGCGCGTCATCTATAACAACACTGAAAAATGAACGTAGATCAAGCGAATAAAAGAGAATTAGAAAAATAAATGAAAGGGTAAAACGAAAAGGAAAAATAATTAGCAGAAGATTGAAATTTCTATTATTTGGATTAGTCGGATTATTCGGACTACTGTTCTGACCTTGGATTATATTCTTACAACGTTTCGGTTGATCTAACCTAAACCTTCTGCAGGTGCCTCTTGTCGAACACGTGACTCTTTCTGCCGAACTTGGGTATCTGTACCCATAGCGCAACAGATAAAGTGCTAAGTAATAATCAGTTCTAAGTCATAGTCTTCTGGAGGTTGACGGTTCAATCCTCAGTACAGGCGATACTAAGAATATAATTACGAATTACTTAAGACTTCTACCCGGTTAGGGACTGACGGAATGAGAATAATCTACTCCCTAGGAAAAATAAAGTTCGACATGAAGATTTCTGAGTTCGACAAGATGCAATTGAAGAAGGTCGGAGGTTAAATCGACTGAAAGATTGGGAGAATAACATCCAAGATGCGAACAGTAGTTCAAATAATACAAATTATCAATCCTCATCTTAAAACTTCCAAAGCACAACATTGAAGCATGAAATAATCTGTAATTTATATTAAGGAGATTATGGCACGATTAAAAAGAAAGATGGAGAAAGAAAGAAAAAAGAAAAAGAAAGAGAAAGAAATAAGAAAGAAGAAGAAGAAAAAGAAAAAGAAGAAGAAGAAGAAGAAGAAGAAGAAGAAGAATGAGATAATGTGTAAGTTCATGAGCAAAACTAGCAAACAATGGAATATACTCAACAAAAGTGAAGGAAGTTTAAACACGCAAAGATTGAGAAATAATAAAAATGAGAAATTAAAAAGAAATGTAGTAGGGGATCATCTCTACTCTGCCTTACAGCCTCTTTTTCACAGAAGAGACGTTGCTAGTCTTTCTCTACTCTATTTCCATGAGACAAAGCTCTTCTTCTTCTTATTATTCTTCTTCTTCCGTGTGAATCAGATGATTCTGGTGTTTGCATTAGTTTCCCCGATGTTTTTCTAGTTAGAAATCTTTCTGGAAAGACATCGGGTACTTACGAGAATGACCACGAGAAGGTTGCCAACATCCCTAAGTGAAAGTGGTACTGTAGAACCGACTGGATTCGAACTTGGAACACCCAGGTCTTCAGTCCGTGTCGATATCCACTTAACCACCGTCACCTCCCTCTAATCTCTGGTCTCTCCTTGTAAGACATTCATTGCAAGAACTCGCGTTTCTGCCACAACGAACACAACTTTATTTTCTTCCTTCGCGTGCCTAGCGCCAGTCGGAACTTCCACAAACAGAGCTTCTTTGCAAGGGATTCTCGTCAGTGAAACACGTTACCTTCGCTGCAGATTACAAGATGGTCGTCTTCAAATCGAATGTTAACAGATTCCTGCTAGTAATTCGAGCTTGGTCCACCCCATCTATCTTTCAAAATCCTCTCATAAAGTTCTTCATCTTTTTAACTGACAATCATTCCATTTCATTAACCATTACCCTCGAGTGGCCTTAGGCCTTGATAAGTGATGGCCTCTTTAGTAAAAAAGAAAAGAAAAACAGAATTAAAATAGATTATTGACGGGAATGGAAAATGTAACAAATGACTATAAACAAGAAAAACAATGAAATAAATATTAAAAGAATGAAAGAAAAAATGAAAGAAAGAAGGCAAGAACGAATGAACGAAATAGGAAGAAGCAGGGAATGGTCGAATTAATGAAACGAAAAGAAAAAGGTGAAGGAAAAAGGAATTAACGAATGAATGAACAAAAAGACGAAAGAAAAAAGATAAAAACAATGAATGAGGAAGAAATAAAGAATGAAGGGATGAATGAAACAGAAAATAAAACGAAAATACTTAAAGAAAGAAAAAGGAAAGAATGAACGAATTAATGAAATGTAAACATAGAAAGTCCGATGGAAATACGAAAGAATGGATGACTAAAAGAATGAATGAAACGGCAAAAATGAAGAAAGAAACTCTCGTTAAGAAAGGAAGAAACAGCAGTTAAGGGCAAGAGAAGTGAACTAAATAAACAAACAAATAGAATGAATGAAATATATTAAAAAGCATAAACTGAACGAAAGAAATTAAAGTAAAAAAAATAAACAAAAATAAACAAAGTAAACAAAATAAACAAAAATAAAACAAAATTAAACAAAATTAAAGTAAAAAATAAACAAAAATAAACAAAATTAAACAAAATTAAACAAAATTAAACAAAAATAAACAAAGTAAACAAAATAAACAAAAATAAACAAAAAAAACAAAAATAAACAAAAATAAACAAAATAAAAATAAACAAAATTAAACAAAATGAACAAAAAAAAAGGTTTCAGTTTGAAATTCCGTATAGATTCCCGAGTTTGACATTAAAATTCCCGAGTTCGATGAGATGCACCTCAAGAATATTGGAGGTTACATCAGTCGAAACGTTGTGAGAATAACATCCAAGATGAGAATAGTAGTCCAAATAATCAAAATAATATTAAAGAAAAAGATGGTAAGGAAAGAAAGGAAATAGAGAAAAAAAAGAAAGAATTGATATATAAGTGATGGGGAAAATGAATGCTAAAGAAACAAATGTTACAATGAAACAACGAAAAAAGTTTAAAATGAAAGAAAAATAGACAACGTTAAAAACGAAATAAACAAAAAAGGATTCGACCGATAAAAAGGGCAAATATTCGAGAGAATAAAGAAAGAAGGAAGTTGTTTTTAAAAACACAGGAAGATGAAAGTGACGGAGAAAAAGAAGAAAAGAATGAAAAAAAAAACTATTACTATTGGAGATTTGGTATCTGTGTGTCTGAAGCCGAAACTATACTATTACTTCTATTACTTTTGTACTATCTTTTAATGCTCAATTTCTGAGGAGGAGATCGTGTAGTATCTGTTCTGTCATCATGAGATCATCCTCCCAGGTATTATCTGCTCCTTTTGGTGGATAGTGTAGTATATGTTCTATGATCATGATACCATCCTTTTAATCATTACCTCATCCTTTATGGGGGGGGTAGCGTACATCAACAAGAAATTGTCACAATCGGTTGTTCATGAGCACACTCGACACTTACATTATATATACTAGCAAACGGTCGCGTATTATTGCTAGTATTCCTAAAAGTAGTAAGATCTGTAGATGAACTTCTTCAATTTGATTTAAACCCGCCTCGTAGATACCATGTCCCACATCTGTAACCATTGGGCCTCTCACTATCCACAAATTATGCTCCATTTTCTTGAACATATGAGATCAAGCGATGTAAATATACGTTAATCTCGAAGCAGTGGAAGAAAATGATTGAAAAATTTATAATTATTTTTTATTAAGAATGTACTATAGTACGATCTTTCGATTCTCAATTCAGGGGAGGGGGTGGTGTAGAATCTGTTCAGTTGTAGTGAGACCATCCTCCCAGGCATTACTTCTCTTTTGGGGGGTAGCGTACATCAACAGGAAACTGTTACAATCGACTGTTCATTATCAAACTCAACACTTACTTTATATATACACTAATAAAAGTATTCGACTGGGGTAATACTAGTAAAAGGAACGAAAGAAAGAAAAGAATGAAAATGAAAAATTAAACTAATAAGACAGAAATAAATGGCGGAATCCAAGGAAATAAAACGCAATTAAAATATATAAGGAAATGTCAAATATTATGCAGAAAGAAAAAACATGTCAATAGAGACAGATAGAAAGGAAAAAGTCAGAACAGATAAATAAACAGGTTAAAGAGTAGAACTCTCTATATACGCTCCTGATCAAAAATGTAAGACCACTTGAAAATCTTTTAAAAGAAACCTGTTTTTAGGATAGATTTTAAACACCTCCCACTTAAGGTTACCAATACTAAAATCTAAAAGGTTATGGAAACAAAAAGCTACATTCCAAACATTTTATTCAGAAATTTACATTTTTATAAAATGAGGCATTTTACACTTGATCAAAATTATAAGACCAGGGGTATAAATTGTTAGATCTATGGTAATTCCAATGTTTTAGTTCAGTTAGAGATTAGCAATCACTGCGTAAAGATGTTACCATGCCTAAAGCAAGCAAACTTACCAAAGTCGAGCATGCTCGAATTCTAGATTTCCATAAGCAAGGTTTGTCACAGCTAGCGATTGCAGCTAAGGTAAATCGCAGTAAAATTGTGATTTGCAACTTTCTAAAGAACAGTGAGAATTATGGAAAAGAAAAATCCACTGATAGGCCCCCCAAAATTTCTCCTGCATTGAGTAGGAGAATAAGACGGGTAGTTGTGAAAGACAATGGACTTTCTTCTCATCAAATTAAGGCAATCACAGATGCTGATTGCAGTCCAGTATATATATATATAATCCTGATCAAAAATTAAAGACCGCTTGTAATTCTTTTGAAAGAAACCTTTTTTTTTTTAGGATAGATTTTAAACTCCCCCACTTAAGGTTACCAATACTACAATCTAAAAGGTTATGGAAACAAAAAGCTACATTCAAAACATTTTATTCAGAAATTTACATTTTTATAAAATGAGGCATTTTACACTTGATCAAAATTATAAGGCCAGAGACAAAAATTCTACGAAATTGTACGAAAAGTGTATGAAAACATTCGACAGCTAAATTTAATAATGAGTTCTACCTCCACTGGTTTTGATGACTTCAAAAATTCTGTGTGGCATGCTAGAAATAAGCGTTTCTCATTAAAGTGTGGGGATGTTACTCCAGCTTCTGAAGATGGCTATCCTTAAAAAAAGGGTTTCTTTTAAAAGATTTTCAAGTGGTCTTTAATTTTTGATCAGGAGTGTGTTAATAAAATCGTGTGACAACTTCCTGTGTGTCTGTGTGTGTATTTCTCGAATCCACGTAACTTTCATATTTACACATTGATTAATTTTTTATTATTATTCTTAATCGATTATTTATTGAAATTAAAAATTAAAAATGCATAAAATAAAACAAAATTTGTAAACTACTCTTCAAAATAACTTATTTACGAAATTGAACACACTAAAATGCATTTTCGTTTCTTTGTAAGTTGTTAAAAAAGAGAGAAAAATATGTCTAATTGTTGCATGCATATGGACTTGAAAATGAGATTTCTATTTAGAAAAAGAAAAGGTTTGTTGTGTCTTTTTATTGTTTAATGAATTGAATTTTTAAAGGGTCAGCCATTTTGCTTTTTGGACATTTGACAGGATGGCGACGGGGAAGAGGGGCTGGATCGAAAGAAAAAAAGAGAGGGTAAGAAAGGTTTTGATGAGTTCCAATTGTCCTTTGTGTTGAGAGAGAGAGAGAGAGAGAGTGAGAGAGAGAGGATGAGAGAGAGAGAGGATGAGAGAAAGAAAAGAGGAAGAGAGGGCGAAGGAGTGAGAAAAAGAGAAAAAGGAAAAGGAATCTTGTGATTTTTGTTCTGAGCCTGGTGACATATTTTTGTGTTTTGACTACGGATTTTTTGTGTAATGTTTCTCGATGACCATCGGAGCCTGGAAGTTGGGGGAAAGCATATTGAATTATTCAGGTTTGGGGTGTGAATAAAAAAATATATATAAATGTTCGAACGATGTATCAACCCTTTCGCCGAGAGTTTGATGTTGGGTGTAATATGTTTGACTTTGTTTTATTTTGTTGTTCTATTTGTGTCATTAATTTTATCCGATTTTGTGAAACAATGGAGATGTACTTGTGTTTTGTTTTTTCAATGCTTTGCTTACATGAAAACGAAAACAAATTGTTCTAGTTTGTATTTTGAATGGAGATGGGCCTTTTTCCAGTGGATTCTTGTTTTCTGAGCTTAAACAAAGAAAATAATTTTCTTTTTAAGTTGGAAAGTAATTTTTTAAAAAACAGTTAATTAAGTGGATGTTTAATTTAAGGTCTGTCACAATACAAGTTCAAGTGTATAGATTGGATCATGGATTCTTGTAGTTGGCGGCAGTGATTGTTGGTTGGGGTCAAGTTGTGGAAACCCTTAAGCATCGATATTTTTCTCGGGAACATTGTGCATGTTCCTTAAAGACCGGCCACGGGTGTTTGGCTTGGCATAAAGAACGAATAAAGAACGAAACCTTCGATCCGCATGTGTTGAAGTGCGAACAAGAACTGAATGACAGAAGTATGGCCATTCCGTGGTGACCACGAAAGGCAGTGGTCAATTTATGGATTTTTGTGACCCAGGTGAGTCCGCAATTACATTGGTCGATCCGGTGTGAGTGTTTTGATAATTTGAGTCGTAGAAATGTGGTCCCATCTTTGATTTGGGATGTTGGCCGACCTGTGCGCGGAGATGACTCTCCACCCCTCACCGCATAGATAGAAGCACGGGAAGGGTGCGAATAGAAATTATGTTTATTCCATATCAAATGGGTTTGGAATTAATTGGGGTGTAGAGGCACTCAGATGGTTGCGTCGGAGCAAATAAAAAGTACGTATCGTGTTTAAGTAACCTTGGATAAGATGAGAGTAGGGTTGACCTGGTTTGCTAATCCGATGTTATCCAGTGGGGTGTTGGAAATAACCTTTCACTTTTTCACCGTATTGCGTAGTTAGAACCATGGGACGGGATCCGCTACGATAAAAAAGGAGTTAGGAGTTAGAAAGACATGTGATGGTCCTCGGACATTCGCGCCGGGAGTGCTGAAGTATCCAAAACGCATGGTCCAGATGTAGTGATTATGTGTAGAAACGGTGACTTATATAAATTTCATGGGCTTACCATGTAAGATGACATGTTAAAAGGAGGGGTTTCTGTTTTTTGTTCCCCTATATCGCGGTAATACGCGTGAATAAGATCAATTAGAAATCGGTCGTATACCGATGCATTAGGAGAATGGTATGAGTGTGAGTGATGTGTCCAGACATAACATACGGACAATCCGAGGCAAAGTAGTGAGGCAGTTGTGAGGCGAGGGAACACTGGGCGTGTATTATGGTGTACTTTATCATCGAGGAGCATAGGCCGCTCCAGAAAGTTAACAATGAGACGAGGGCCAAGGGAGCCCGATAACCGATTATGACATGGGCTGGCCATTGAGCCGAAATCGATCGTAAGATGACTTTTCTTACATCCCAGGATTAGTGTCATGTTATGCCGAAGGAATTTCCGGCTGGATTAAGAGGATTGGGGTTCAGTTGTGTTTAGTTCCCAATTTTAAACGGCCCCAGCGATGGGATTTAGGAAATAAATCTTGGGGGGGGGGGGGTGTTATGCGGGAGGAAGGTATGTTAGATTATGCTGGGCCCTATTTTTGAAAAGGTATACGTTAGCTAGTATGAATTACGAATTAGGTGAAATTGCTAAATTAAGTGTAAGTTTGGATGACATGAGTTATTGGTGAATGCTTCATTCTCAATGTAATAACATATAGACAGGATTTGGACGAGATGAAACACTTGGGGTCAGCAAGGTTTAAAGAGGTTTATGCCCAGAGAACAAATACACCACACTAGACGATCGACGGATGGGAAGAGAAGTAGAACGATCAAGAAAATCTACGCAACGAAAAGACGAGAGCGAAGCAGAAATCTATGCAGCGAACTACGATGATTTTTAAATTTATTGAATAACGGCAAAACATAGGAAAAAAGAAAAAAGAAGAACGCACAACGGAATGTTTCTGGCACATGTTTTACTATTTTAGGAAAATAAATTAAAAACATGGATAGAAATCAATGAAAGCGAATAGCTAATTTAAGTTTAACCGTGATCAGAGTCTTAATGCAGTGGCGAGATATATTGCATTGTTTCAGTGCGATTTTTGCCAGATGTTTGAATTACAGCGCTTTCGATGAACTTGCGACATGGAAGAAAGTATTCGGTCTTGAGTAGTGTGCAGTTTGTAAAGGCAAAATTGTAGGTAAAACTGTTTCTGTGTATGACTAGTGCGTTAGTGGGTTGGTTGAGTTTGAGGTCCTGTTTGTATTCGTAAGTGCGGGATTTTATATTTCTGGTCGTTTCACCGATACAAAATATCGGACATGAATAACACTATACAAGATTTCCCCTCATAACAACATTACAAGCACAAATAACGCCAACATGATTGATAAAAAATAAATCTTACAGGGTTCTCCCCAATAATCCACTATTTATTTTCTTGCGAAAACAATTAAAGTCTGACATGAAAATAGAAACATCAACTACTAAAACAATTAATGATTTATTAAACAAAAAACCTTGTCCCCCACCTACCCCCTAAGAACATCTTCTCCCTAGCCAGAATTTACAAAATAAAATGCGCCTCATGTTCGATGTTTCATATCGGTGAAACGGCCAAGTGTATAAAGTCCCGAACTTACGAACACAAACAGAGCGTGACTGTCCGTTGTGAACTCTCCTCATCCTCGTGACAACGGAAACGGAGACACAAGTGTTTCATGCTTACGCAATCTTCAATGTAGAAGATGATAGTTACTGCCGGTCGACGGATTCGAACACAGTTACAATCTAGTATTCAACCCCTCGGAAACCATCAATTACCAAGGGGGAAAAGAGAATTAACCTCTGTAAAATGTCTGCTCGGTAGAAATGCACAGTAAGCTAATCATAATAGTGTTCTACGGCGAGTTGAATCATATGTATATATATATATATACATACATATATATATATGTATATATATATACATACATATATATATGTATATATATATACATACATATATATATATATATGTATATATATGTATAAATATATACATATATATACATATATATATACATACATATATATACATATATATATACATATATATACATATATATACATACATATATACACATATATATACATACATATAAATATATATACATATATATATACATACATATATATACATACATGCATATATATATACACATATATACATATATATATACATATATACATACATGCATATATATACACATATATACATATATGTATATACATATATACATACATATATATATACATATATATATACATATATATACATACATATATATATACATATATATACATATATATACATACATATATATACATATATATATACATACATATACATATATATACATACATACATATGTATGCATACATATATATACATATATATATACATATATATATACATACATATATATATACATGCATACATATATATACATGCATACATATATATATATATACATATATATACATGCATACATATATATACATACATATATATACATATATACATGTATACATACATATATATGCATACATACATATATATATATACATACATATATATATACATACATATATATACATACATATACATGCATACATATATATATATATATATATATATATATATATATATATATATATATATATATATATATATATATACATAGTCTTCGAAGTTTTTCAATCATTAAAACTATATGGAAAAAAACACTTTTAGTCCTAAGTCCTTTGTTGGAAAATTACTTTGCTTGTAAGTCAATTTACTTTTAACAGCAACTATATTAGTTTGCTTCCAAGAATTTACGCTAGTCTTGACATTATTTAATGGATCATCAGTTGTTTACCATGAAAAACTGTTTCGGCAATTTAAAAACAAAACAGTATGTTATCTCATGGCTCAGATTCCACTTACTTTTTTAAAAAAAACAAGAGCAAAGACGTTCCGTATATTAGATTAAAGTTTTGTTCCAGATTAATGTTTTGCAAACTTATTTTATTATTAAAAAAATTCCTCCTTGCCTGTGTTGTTCATCTGTGTGTAAGAAAATGTATCCGTTATTTAAAAAAATCTGCTGTATTTGGTAAATTTATAGAAGTGCACTTTTCGTATTTCGACCCCTAAAAAAAAGTTTCCCTCTTTTTGGGAGCAAATTACATATAAACAGCCTCAACAAATATCCGCTATGAAAACAAATTATGAAAATTTTTATTATTTTAGATTTTAGGAGGGGGGGTCACTTTCCTATATAAGTTATACGTAAAGTGAGCCCGCATTTCTTGGCCACCGAATCTCACCACTCGTATTTCGAACCCTAAAAAAAAAAAGTTTCTACTTTTTGGGACAAATTACATGTAAACAGCCATTTTAGATGTTAGGAAGGGTTGGGGATCACTTTCCTATATAAGTTATACGTAAAGTGAGCCCGCATTTCTTGGCCACCGAATCTCACCACTCGTATTTCGAACCCTAAAAAAAAAAGTTTCTACTTTTTGGGACAAATTACATGTAAACAGCCATTTTAGATGTTAGGAAGGGTTGGGGATCACTTTCCTATATAAGTTATACGTAAAGTGAGCACGCATTTCTTGGCCACCGAATCTCACCACTCGTATTTCGAACCCTAAAAAAAAAAGTTTCTACTTTTTGGGACAAATTACATGTAAACAGCCATTTTAGATGTTAGGAAGGGTTGGGGATCACTTTCCTATATAAGTTATACGTAAAGTGAGCACGCATTTCTTGGCCACCGAATCTCACCACTCGTATTTCGAACCCTAAAAAAAAAAAGTTTCTACTTTTTGGGACAAATTACATGTAAACAGCCATTTTAGATGTTAGGAAGGGTTGGGGATCACTTTCCTATATAAGTTATACGTAAAGTGAGCCCGCATTTCTTGGCCACCGAATCTCACCACTCGTATTTCGAACCCTAAAAAAAAAAGTTTCTACTTTTTGGGACAAATTACATGTAAACAGCCATTTTAGATGTTAGGAAGGGTTGGGGATCACTTTCCTATATAAGTTATACGTAAAGTGAGCACGCATTTCTTGGCCACCGAATCTCACCACTCGTATTTCGAACCCTAAAAAAAAAAGTTTCTACTTTTTGGGACAAATTACATGTAAACAGCCATTTTAGATGTTAGGAAGGGTTGGGGATCACTTTCCTATATAAGTTATACGTAAAGTGAGCACGCATTTCTTGGCCACCGAATCTCACCACTCGTATTTCGAACCCTAAAAAAAAAAGTTTCTACTTTTTGGGACAAATTACATGTAAACAGCCATTTTAGATGTTAGGAAGGGTTGGGGATCACTTTCCTATATAAGTTATACGTAAAGTGAGCACGCATTTCTTGGCCACCGAATCTCACCACTCGTATTTCGAACCCTAAAAAAAAAAGTTTCTACTTTTTGGGACAAATTACATGTAAACAGCCATTTTAGATGTTAGGAAGGGTTGGGGATCACTTTCCTATATAAGTTATACGTAAAGTGAGCACGCATTTCTTGGCCACCGAATCTCACCACTCGTATTTCGAACCCTAAAAAAAAAAGTTTCTACTTTTTGGGACAAATTACATGTAAACAGCCATTTTAGATGTTAGGAAGGGTTGGGGATCACTTTCCTATATAAGTTATACGTAAAGTGAGCACGCATTTCTTGGCCACCGAATCTCACCACTCGTATTTCGAACCCTAAAAAAAAAAAGTTTCTACTTTTTGGGACAAATTACATGTAAACAGCCATTTTAGATGTTAGGAAGGGTTGGGGATCACTTTCCTATATAAGTTATACGTAAAGTGAGCCCGCATTTCTTGGCCACCGAATCTCACCACTCGTATTTCGAACTCTAAAAAAAAAAAGTTTCTACTTTTTGGGACAAATTACATGTAAACAGCCATTTTAGATGTTAGGAAGGGTTGGGGATCACTTTCCTATATAAGTTATACGTAAAGTGAGCACGCATTTCTTGGCCACCGAATCTCACCACTCGTATTTCGAACCCTAAAAAAAAAAGTTTCTACTTTTTGGGACAAATTACATGTAAACAGCCATTTTAGATGTTAGGAAGGGTTGGGGATCACTTTCCTATATAAGTTATACGTAAAGTGAGCACGCATTTCTTGGCCACCGAATCTCACCACTCGTATTTCGAACCCTAAAAAAAAAAGTTTCTACTTTTTGGGACAAATTACATGTAAACAGCCATTTTAGATGTTAGGAAGGGTTGGGGATCACTTTCCTATATAAGTTATACGTAAAGTGAGCACGCATTTCTTGGCCACCGAATCTCACCACTCGTATTTCGAACCCTAAAAAAAAAAGTTTCTACTTTTTGGGACAAATTACATGTAAACAGCCATTTTAGATGTTAGGAAGGGTTGGGGATCACTTTCCTATATAAGTTATACGTAAAGTGAGCACGCATTTCTTGGCCACCGAATCTCACCACTCGTATTTCGAACCCTAAAAAAAAAAAGTTTCTACTTTTTGGGACAAATTACATGTAAACAGCTATTTTAGATGTTAGGAAGGGTTGGGGATCACTTTCCTATATAAGTTATACGTAAAGTGAGCCCGCATTTCTTGGCCACCGAATCTCACCACTCGTATTTCGAACCCTAAAAAAAAAAGTTTCTACTTTTTGGGACAAATTACATGTAAACAGCCATTTTAGATGTTAGGAAGGGTTGGGGATCACTTTCCTATATAAGTTATACGTAAAGTGAGCCCGCATTTCTTGGCCACCGAATCTCACCACTCGTATTTCGAACCCTAAAAAAAAAAATTTCTACTTTTTGGGACAAATTACATGTAAACAGCCATTTTAGATGTTAGGAAGGGTTGGGGATCACTTTCCTATATAAGTTATACGTAAAGTGAGCACGCATTTCTTGGCCACCGAATCTCACTACTCGTATTTCGAACCCTAAAAAAAAAAGTTTCTACTTTTTGGGACAAATTACATGTAAACAGCCATTTTAGATGTTAGGAAGGGTTGGGGATCACTTTCCTATATAAGTTATACGTAAAGTGAGCACGCATTTCTTGGCCACCGAATCTCACCAATCGTATTTCGACCCCTAAAAAACAAAAAGTTTCTACTTTTTGGGACAAATTACATGTAATTTGCCCAAATAAGTAGGATACTTTTTTTTAGGGTCGAAATACGAAAGGTGCACTTCTATAAATTTACCCTGTATTTCACTACTTATTTGCTGATTTATAGTTTTATGTACTCATATTATTATATTATATTTAGTTTCATATTAAAAATATTTAAAAATTAAAAAATGTACATATATATATATACATGTTATGTTTATTTATTTTATTTTTACACCAAAAGGTTTAATATTTTGAAAAGTCTATGTATTTTCGTTTTCATCCTACAAAATAATAAGTTCTTTATGTCGTATTTTTGTATATAAAGTACTGAAATTATATGTTGAGGTTGATTTAGCTTTTTTACGAGAATTTATACGATCTAATTTTTCTTTTACTAGATCTGAATTATTTACTACCATAAAATAGGTTTATATTACTATAGAATTTACTTTCTTCTGGAAATTGTTTATTTGATTCATAATTAATTATAAAACTTTAGATATATCTTTCTTAACGTTTTTGTGATGCACATCTTTGAGGCAACAGTTAAACGGGTGCCAACTGTTTTTTATGCATTTTAAATATTCAATACATACATGGAAGTTTTTTGTATTTTTCCTCTAATTTTAGTCCAAATTGTTGTTTAGAATAATATTATCGATTTCACTATTACTTAATTTATAAGTATCTGAAACCTCACCTATTATTCCTACTTCTAACAATAAGCGTTGTATATAATATCTTTTACAGATATATATATATATATATATATATATATATATATATATATATATATATATATATATAAGTATTTTTGTACCTACAGACGATATAGGAGTGGCAGTTGCAGGCGGTCGCATGAGCTCGAACGCAGTTTGTAGATTCAGCCTTAGAATCACGAGACAGGATCACCCGGCCGCGAGAAGTCGACACAGAGAGTAATTGAAATTGAGATACACTTACCCTGGATACAGGGAATTGTTTTGTCGTCTATAGTGTTCAATAGTCGAGCGGAACTTTCTTATCGCAGAAATGACAACAATCTTCTCAATTTCAAACAGGGCTCGACTTTTAAGACTACTACAGCTATAAATGGGCTTTTAACTATAAATCTTTTTAAATATTAAAGTGTTTATTCACCTACAAACGACGTCGTTTCGGGATTTCTTACCATCATCAGTGTATGAGTGGCAGTTGCAGGCGGTCGCATGGGCTCGAACGCAGTTCATAGATTCAGGCTAGAATCACGAGACAAACGCTCATATATATATATATATATATATATATATATATATATATATATATATATATAGAGAGAGAGAGAGAGAGAGAGAGAGAGAGAGAGAAATGACGCACACTTCCTTCTCCTGCATCATGGTTTAAATAACTCCGACCGCTACTAATCTTCCCCACATCTTCCACAGTTAACTTATTTTCTCCTACTGCTACCATCTATTTGAGCCCATAATTTATCTTTTTATAAACGACCTCTTTAGGTTTACATCACGCACGCTCCCTCCCCATCCCTAATCGTTTTAATAACTCCGACCGCTACCATTCCCCCACTTTCCATAATTAACTCAATATCTCAAACTGTTACCATCTATTTGTAGCTCATAATTTATCTTTTCATAAGCAACCTTTTGAGATTTTTTTCTCTTACTACTATTGTTTCAAATATGTGTACTTGTGTGATATTTCTTCAGACCAATCACCATGAGGAAATCTTGAAATAAAGACGATACGTTTATGAATACATAAATAATATTTTGCTGTTTTTTTTCAATTTTCCATTACGTTGGAATACCATTTTTCATTATATATATATATATATATATATATATATATATATATATATATATATGTGTGTGTGTGTGTGTGTGTGTGTGTGTGTGTGTGTGTGTATTTATAAATTTTTCAGCGGTAAGTCGGCTTATGCAAGTGCTAAGTCTGCGATATGTTGGATTTAGTTACTATCCCTGAGAATTTAAACTGGATTTTCTTTCTTTGTTTAATATAGTTGAAACCTTCTTTAGACTATATATATATATATATATATATATATATAGAGAGAGAGAGAGAGAGAGAGAGAGAGAGAGAGAGTGTGTTATGTTAGTTTGAAAAGAAATCAATAAAGTGCTCGATCGCAAAAAAGTGAGACCAAAATACAAATTATTTATTTAAAATAATTATACGTTAAATATTTCAGAGGTGTACCGCGGTTTCATCCAGATAGACTGACTTTTTTTAACTTTTAAAAGTCGCCTATAGCCCATAAAGAAATCTTCAGCGTCTCGAAATGAAAACAAGAGAGAAATAGCGTTTGAATTCATCGTTAAATGGGAGCCTACGACAGTGCGGACTTGCGATCGTATTAGGCTCTTCATCTTATACCCTCTACAAACCAAATTCCGTAATCAATAGTTCAGCCTGCTCATGCAAAAGAGGGAAGTTTGCTCCTTATGAAGAGGCTGCACAATCAGTTCCATAGTGTATAAAGCCAAAGTCATATCTAATGTAGATACCATGAAGGAAGAAATTTACATCGGAATGACCTACGGTAATTTCAAACAAAGGCTCTACGCTCACAATAACGCCTTCACATATCCATAAAAAGACCACATCACCACCCTAGCAATCACTATATGGGGTCTCAAGAGGTCCCCCCTATAAAATAGAATGAAGGAACATCGACAAACCAAAGTCCTATAGCCCTACCTGCAGGAATTGCCCATTATGCCCCACTGAAAAATTCAGGATTCTGCAGGCAACCAATAACCTTTCTTTAAACTGTATAAACATTAAAACTAAGGTCTTCAAAAATGTCTTCACAAAAGAAAATTTATACTAGCCCAATGGACTAGCAACGAAAATACATGACCAATTAATAACCCCAGAAGACCAATGATCTCCACATCATAGAAAATATGACATACCCACCCACCTCAACACCTTTCTAAAATGTATCATTTTTATATACAACATAACAACTCCCCCTCCCCTAGATATATTGCACATGCCACAACCCCAACCCCCTACCGACCCCAATATAACCTACACTCACCCCCCCCCCCCTTTAACCACATCTATCACAAATATAGCATAAATCATTGAAAACCACTTCATAATTTTTAAAATATTTAACATGATAAATACATGAAGCTTACTAGTTACACGCCTAGAAATATAACTATCAACCCCCATAGAATTAGAGAAATTATATATGACGAAGACTTAACCCCTTCCGTCTCACACAGACCCCACCATAGACTCGTAAACATTATTAGATAAAACTAATAAGATTAAATAAATACAAGAATCACGCACGAATGCATATTTAACACATTTCGATATCCTTTAGATAAATCCTTTCTCTGATAAAGATATACCCTCCTTCAACATCCAGCCATCATATAGCAATCAATCCACTCAAATATAGACCCCTCTATAAATATACTTTTTTTTAAATACAAAACTATAAATAAATAAATAAACATATCAAAATTAAGTATAAATAAAATACAACACTTAATAAATATAATAAGTAAGAATAAGTATAAATGAAATAAAACGCTTAAAAGATCACACCCCGAATCTAACCTATTTACCGACAAATAAACTACCCCACACAGTTATCCCCATAAGAATAAGCATACCTGTGAAGCGGTAAAACAGACAACATCCGTCATCAATATTAAAATTATTTAAATAAAATCTAATTATGATTAAGACCAGTATATTAGTACATAACCTTGACTCATTGATCCGGTGCTTTTTTTTTTCAAAAGGGACGCTTCAGCAATGCACCGTTTAACGGTTAATTCAAACGCCATTTCTCGCTGTTGTTTTCATTTTGAGACTCTGAAGATTCCTTATGGGCTGTAGACGACTTTTAAAAGTTAAAAAAGTCAGTCCATCTGGATGAAACCACGGTACGCCTCTGAAATATGTAACATATAGTTTTAAAAAATAAATAATTTGTATATATATATATATATATATATATATATATATATATTTTCTCCCTTATTATTTTATGTATTTATCTCTTTGCCTTTTTTACAATGTGTAATATCTATCTGTCTCTCAGCCTCTTACTCAATATGTCTTTTCTCTCATATTCCTCTCTCTCTTTCTCTCTTTCTCTCTTTCTTTCTCTCTCTTCTGTCCCCCTCTCTTTCTCTCTTTCATTACAGTCGCCTTTCACTCAAGAGGGCAGCATAAAGGGTCAGAAACATGTTGGCATATTGGCCCGGAATAGCATACCAAATGACCCGGAACTATCTGTTGTTGAACCTTCCCTCTTGAGGCGATCCATCACCATCACAGTCATTACACTTTTCATCATCAGCAGCAGCGGCAGCACCTCTCTTCCAAATAAGATCTACCCTCATCCTGTTCATTCGTGCACACAGCATCTTCGCTTGTATTAGCCTCCGCCCCCCACCTCCGAGCATAGATTACCAGTCGTATTACCACCTCGTTAATGATAGAATTGCAACATTGTTATTGTCACGGGTGTCGTTATTACACGGATTGTCGTCATCATCGTCGTCGCTCGGTCAAGCAAACGAAAACGCTTCGGCGACGACCATCACCATTTTTATCGCCGTCCGATGGCGTTGCAAGATAAAAACTGATTATAGAACCGGAAAAAAAAGGTGTTCAATCCCAGCCTTGCGTCACGATAACACACTCTCTCTCTCTCTCTCTCTCTCTCTCTCTCTCTCTCTCTCTCTCTCTCTCTAGCTAGCTATCTAGCTATCTATCTCTATCTCTCTATCTCTCTCTCTTATAAATTTGTCTTAGTTTCTATATCTAACGGTAATTCAACCGATGTTTGCTTATTTATCTGACAAGTTCCAACCGTCGCATCGCCGTAGACTTGTACCCTGTGCTTGTTTTATAAGTACTTCCACGAAATTTGCTCCTATGAACTTACAGTGTTTCTGTATGATTGGGGACAGATTACATTTTCATTTTTTTTATTTTAGAAGAGTCGGTTAAAAGGGGAGATAATTCAAACTGTTTCGTTGATGTTGTTGTAACCCTAACCCATAAGGAAAATCCAGAGATTTAGTAACAAAATACATTTTTTAAAAGGGTACTTATGCAGACAGGGCCTAAATAATAACGTTATCATTTATAAAGCCATTCTTAACATGGCGGGTGTGTGTGTGGGGGCGGATTAACTATTCTGTACTTTCATTTAATTTAATAAACAGAATAGTCAATCAAACTCCCACCTCTCTATGTTAAGAATGGCTTTCTAAATTATAACGTTATTATTTCAGTCCGGTCCCCAATAATACAGAAGCACCGAACTCTTACACTTGTACCTCGAAAGTACCCTCAACCCACCCGACTAGCTGCTCAATCCCACCTCTTTATTGTAGAGGCCCTAGATGCGGAAAAATGTTCTACTTTGATAACTTCTTTCCTGGGGCCGCTTACCTTTGAAATTCCATTCCCGCTCCCTGTTTCCCTGACCGTATCAAAATGCAGAATTTTAAATGTAATCTGAACAATCATCTTGCTGTATAACTCCCCACCCAGATTGCCCTTTTAATAAAGACAGAATATCCATTGGAAACTTGCATATGAGAGGAAAGGAAACTATTTGAAGGGAAAAATAGCGAGGAAGCGTAGAATGCATGGATTAAATTCAATCTTAACAAGTGGCATACATTTTCCAAACCCATAGACTTCTTCTTTCGTTTGCTTCAGCATCCCGTTGCCAGATGACCAGCTCGGTTGAGAAAAGCCATGTTAGCTATTCCGGCTTTGTCGTTGGGTGGTCGGTGTTTCTAGACACGATTCGATGATGTGGTCGACTGGTCTGTTCAGGGTGACCACAGTCGCAGGCAACCGAGTCCCTGAGTCCCCATCCCCAACCCATAGACTCAATTGATGGGACATTTTTTTATGGCTAAATAAATATGGGAGGTGGGGTGCGGCGAGAAAAAAGAACCAAAAACAAATAAACAACATTTATTTTCAGATGATGATGTAAATAAACATTAAAATATTAACATGTGAATATATCTATTTTTATATATAAAGTTAGGTATGTGTATATGTTTATATATTTTTATGTACAGGGTTCACGCCAATACTAATTAACCGATCATAATGAATTTTAGAACACAGCTGCAAGGCGTAAGGGGTAATAATGTGGGTTATATTTAGTTGTATGCAAAGGGCGTAAAAAGGGTGTAGAAGCCCATGGTGAAAGTTTAGACACCTCCGATTTTTGTGAAATGTTAATCAATTAATAAATATTTCCCAAATTTCAGTTTCTTTGGATTATTTTAAAGGGTTTTTAGAGAGAATAATATGGACAAAACCTACGATTTGAAAATTGAAATATTTCAGGTTGGCATTAAATTTGATACATAGTTTGCGACACCAATTAAGAAAGATTCCCTGAATTTCAATTTCTTCTTAAGTCCTCTCAATCTTACGCCTTAAATTTTAGACATTTTTTTTTAAATCGGAATCATATTATGGAGGTTGATCAAAATTTGAATCAGAATTCTAGACATAAGGTTTAGTAGTATTATATCTTTATTATCGAAAAAGCACATAAAAGTGGTGCAAAACTTTTTTGCCCTGCAATTTAATTTTGCCCGTCCTGGGGCAGGTATTCTTTTAGTTTACTTTTAAAGAAGAGATTGATCTGATGTGTGTGTTTAACGGAAAACTACCCTTTTTATGAGTTATTTAATGCAGAAACTTTATATCGTAAACGATTCAGTGTACACAATTTATTGAACACAAGTTGTTATTTAATTGTTGAAACAGTGGATATAGATCTTTCGCAGCCTTATTAGTGCGTAAATCACGACATTAGATCTGAAAAGATTTGAACTCGGTATAACAGATCCCATAGTCGGCGATGGTGTTCATTAGATGCTCGCAGCTCTTCGGGCTGCGCGACATCAAAGTGGACTTTCATTGGTTAGTGTTTCTCTGCCTTTGCAACTGATTTCGACGCTCGAAATACGTTTTGATTTCATCCTTGAAGCCGTTTTTCGGACGTATTACTACCTGATTCCTCACAGCCAACACTTCATATACAATCCGTCTTTGTAACCGGCTTTGTCCATGCGAACCACGTGGTCCGTCCTATGTAGTTGACTTGAGATGATCATAACTTCAACGCTAGTCAGCCCGACATGACCCAGTTTCACAGTTTGTTATATCGATAGCGTTGGTTACAGACAGATAAAAGTCCCCGTTATTATTATTTTACTGAGTAGGAATTTTATATTTGAGTAATTACCAGTGATCGCTCACCAACAAAAACAGCTGATGTTCTCTGGGGTCTGAGTAACAACAAGTCTCCCAAGATCCCATCACTTTCCGCTTCGTTCGATAACCGCTGCAAATTATTTTCCATTATAGCAACAGCCGTTTGTCATTGCCTTCTCGCTGACAACGACTGAAATTTGAGGGACAATAAGCTTGTCCAATGTTTCAGTACTCTCCGTACTCTTCCAGTGGAAGTCTGGTTGGTGCCCTATCCCCTCTGTCTTTCCATCCTCCTGTACACTTCACGTCCATTTCGTGTGATACCAACCTAGTGCTCTTACGATTATTGGTATACAATGATGTTCTTTATGAAGAAATATTCAATATTCCTTTCAACCGATGCTGGTACCACCATGTGTGTGTGTGTGTGTGTGTGTGTGTGTGTGTGTGTGTGTGTGTGTGTGGTTTCTCAGATTATGGCGTTTCTGGCAGTTTCAGTTTCTTTGGACTCGTGTAATGTTCTTTCTATATTTCTATTATTTCAAACTTTCGAGTGGGTAGTTAACGTTCGTTAATTATGTGTGTTAGTTTCTGCACTCGATGATTTTCATTAATATTTCAGCTTTTTGCCATTGACGTGCGTTCTAGGGTATCGATCACCCCTTTGATTCTAATTTCCCGTAGTCTATTTTCCTGGTTTTTCGGAACATTCTCAGTGTTCCTACAATTATTGGTTTACAGTGATTTTCTTCATGTTTAATATTCATTGAGTTCTCTGGCAAGTTCCATGCATTTGCTTATTTTTTTCTACCTCCTTAATATTTACCCTGTGAATAGCCGAGACGACGAAATCTACGATTTGATCGCTTTTTTCATTCTTGTTGACCATTATCACATCTTGTCCCCTTGCTTGGATGAGTTTGTCTGTTTGTAGCTAAATGTCCCAGACAATTTTGTGATTTTAATACGGTCTCAGGTTTGTGTTTGTTCCATTTGTCGGCATGTCTAAAGTGCAGATGTTTGCATAGTTCCCAGTACACTGACTTCCTTACGCAGTCGTGTCTGTTTTTGCATTGTTTGAGGGGGCGGCTAGTTGGCTGCATTCAGTGTGATTTACCGTTTCTTCTCTTTGTCCACAGTGTCTACATCTACTATTTTCCAGGGTTTTGTCTATTTTTGGTTTTGATATAGTTCGCTCTAATCGCATTGTTTTGTGTGGCTGTCAGTAGTGATTCCATTTCTCTGTTGAATTGTACTTCTCGTAGTCATGATCATGTGTTTTTGCGATCCATTTTTGGTGAGTATTATAAATTGCCCATGTACCTGTTTCTCTTCACATTTTAAGCTAACAATAATAATAGAAATTTGAGATAATTATTTTGTTTATTATCATTATTATTATTACTATCATTATTGTTATTATTATTATTAGTAGTAGTAGTAGTAGTAGCAGCAGTAGTAGTAGTTGTTGTGGCACTAGTAGTTGTATCAGTAGTAATTGTAATCGTAGTAGTTGTTGTAATAGCGGTAGTAATACGTGTAATATTGTTGTTATTTACGAACAAAGTTGTAGTCATTTTAGTACCTCTTAGTTTTCCTTCTTGTCATTATAGGCCTCCTTTTAATCTCGAAAGACAATGAACCCCGTGTAAGGATTTGTGCGGTGGGAACCCATAGAGAAGCAAAGTTTACGCAACCATGGACAACACCTCTCCTGAACTAGCATTGTTTGAATCCTTGACGAATGGAAACAATGTAGAGTTAAGCAAATAAATAATGGTGTTTCCTCTTCTAGACTAGTTGCACAACTAAGGCTCTAGAATCTTGTCTAACCTCGTTATCATCATCATCATCATCATCATCATCATCATAATAATAATAATAATAATAATAATAATAATAATAATAATAATAATAATAATAATAATAATAAATCTCAACGGATACTATGACAAACTTAAACTACTTAATTCATGCAGACACAAATCAGTAAGCATGACACAAAAGTAGAAACAAATCCTCGCCAAAAGAATGGACCTACAAAGCTTGAATGGTAAATTATACTTGAAACCCAAATCAGGAAACTTCAAAAAGAATCTAAGGTCTTGAATAGAACGAAAGAGAACAAAAAAAATAGAACGAAAGAGAAATATTACTCACAAAGAAAAAAAACTAAATAAAAAACATGAATAACTAAAATAACAGAGAGAAGGCGGAGACGATACAGATACAAATCTGAACAGTACAAACAAAATATGAGTTTTGAAAACAATGAAAGCTAGTTTTATCAAAACGTAAATTGAGAAAGAACAAGAGCAGAACAACTATACCTGACAGAAACAAAGCACTTCTGGAACAAAATATGAGGAAGCAACAAGACGACAACAGAGATGCCGAATGGCTTTAGCAAATATGACAGAACTTCCAAAAATTGAAGTAAAAATAGACACCGAAATTACTGCAAAAACGCTCCGAACAAAAATAATGGTAAACTGGAAGGAACCAGGCTACGATGGAATACATGCATACTGTTTTTTTTTAATTCACGACCCTACATAAAAGACTAACGCAAAACGTGAGATGTATCCACGAAACAAGCATACCAGAATGGATAACCAAAGAAAAATCTTCATTAATACAAAAAGACACTAAAACGGGAACGATCCCAAGCAACTACATACCAATAACTTGTCTACTAACCATGTGGAAAGTCCTAACAGCACAACTGAGTGGATAGATCTGCCACTCTCTTAATAATCGTGGACTACTTCCCAACGAATGGAAAGTATGCTGGAAATAGAAAAGGGGGTAAGGGCTATAGTTATAAGTAGATAAAAAAAATCTTGAGAGAAGTAAAAAGAAGAGAAAAGAACATCACCATGGCATAGATCGACTGCAAGAAAACCTACGACAGAATTCTTTAAGCATGGATAATTGAGAGCTTAAGGATGTAGAAAGAATCCGACAAGATTATCAATCTTATTAAAAAAAAAGCAATGGGAGCATGGGAACTGGGGAATAACAACTGACTAAAATAAGAATACAGTGATGTATCTTCCAAGTAGACTCTCTATCACTACTACTGTTTATCGTAGCCATGATGTCACTCAACAATATACTCAGTAAATGTGATGCCGCATACGATTTTATAGATAAAGAACAAAGAATAAACTACCTCATGTATATGGACGACGTGAATTTGCAAAAAGAAAAAAAGAAAAATTGAAAAAAATAGATAACCCAGAACGCAGAAAGGCTGGTTACCACAGCAAGATACACCGTCAAAATGAACAATACAGAAAGGCAAAAGGAACAAGAAAATTGGGGAGAGAAACAACATAAGAATGACAAGAGAAGAGATTCACTAAAACACTTGGACATGGCTACAAAAAAAGACAGTAGAACAGAGAAACAGAATCGCTACTGACAGCTGCATAGAACAATGCGATTAGAACTAACCATATGAAAGCTAAAATAGACAACACACAGGAAAATAATAAATGCAGACTGTGTGGATAAAGAGACGAAATGGCAAATCACATAATAAGTGAATGCATCACACTAGCCCAAAAAGAATACAAAAACAGACACGACTGCGTGAAGAAGTCAGTACACTGGGAACTAAGCAAACGACTGCATTTTGAACACGCAGATAAATGGTACAGACACAAAACGAAAACCATACTGGAAAACGAAAACCACAAAATCCTCTGTGACTTAGAGGTACAAACAGATAAACTCATCCAAGCAAGGAGACCGGGCGTCATAATAGTTAACAAGAAGGAAAAATCTGCTAAATTGTAGATGTTGCCGTCCCAGCAGTCCATAGGGTAAAGATCAAGGAAATGGAAAAACGAAGCAAATACACGAACTCTTGCCAAAGAACTGTAAGGCATATCGCACATGAAAAAGTCAATCTTTTTTCTATGCGTTAATCCCGAGAAAAAAAGTCAACATACTACCAATAATCGTATGAGCACTAGGAACAGTCCTGAAAAATCTGGTAAAAAAACTGGGAAAAATTGGAATCAAAGGGAAAACTGAGACTATACAACGGACCGTCCGTTGTATGGAAACAGCTGAACTCTTAAGGAATATCCTCGAATACAGAAACCATCCAGCATAAACTACAAACCAGCCACAACAAAGTTGCAATAGATATAAAAACCAAAACATAAACACCACAACATGAACCCAAGGGACTGAAACTACAAGAAATTCCATAAACTGACTACCCCCGAATGTAATGGCACTAACATTGGCTGATACCACACAAAATGATAATGAAGGGTCAAGGAGGATGGAAAGACCTAGGAGGGAGAACACTAACCAGACTTTCACTGGAATGGTGCCGAGAGTACTGGGACGTTGGAGAGACTTATTGCCACCCAAATCTTAGAGAAGACCAATAACAAAACTATTTGTAATGTTTCATTTGATTTGATTTTTACAAGGTTTACCCCAAACAAGGTATATTGCCACTAAGACGTAAAAGGCTATTGTGAAATAGGGACAGATTTTTAGGGGTCATCCTAAGTAGGGAGTTGTGCAGACATATATTTGTTCACATTACATTTAAATGTCTGCATGTTGGCACAGTCGAGGAAATAGGGAGCAGGGAGGGGATTCCAAAGGAAAATGGTTAGAAGAAAAAGGCTATTAAAGTAGGAAGATTTCCGGTATATGGGGACTTCTACAGTGAAAGGGTGGGATTGCTGCTTGTCGGGTTTGTAGGGGTTATTTACGTTGAGGGGGGGGGGTCAAGTGCAGTAAGTTAGTCGAAACATACACCGTGGAAATACTTGTAAAACAGGCACACGGATCCAACATTGTGGTGATGAGACAGAGGCCGGCGCTTAGTAGACAGTGTGAGACTTATTAAGTTAGATATTTATTGCCATTTTGTCTAAGAGAGAGAGACTTGTGGATTGTACACCAGCCCTGATATGGCAACAATACTTCACGCATGGGCAGATGGTGGCTTTGTAGAGATATAGGATACTAGCAGGTGTGAGGAAATATTAGGAGAGTGCTGAAAATCTGGGGAGACTTATTGTCACTCAGACTCCAGGGAACATCACCAGTTATGGTCACTGATGATTCGCCGCGTGAAAACTCCTAGTGAGTTAATAATAATCAATGAAAGTGTCAGAAACTGAAACTTCCAGATATCCTACACTCTAACATGATGTAAAAATAAAAAAGGGAAATGATGGCGGCAGCTTTGGTTGGAAACACAACAGAAAGGTTGTGAAGGGTCAAAAACATCATTCAGGCCTTCACTGGAAGGGCTCAGTGAGTACTGCAATCTGGAGGAGGCTCATTGTCACTCAAATTCCAGAGAAGGCCAACGGTCGTTATCCGCGAGAAATTAATGGTAAATGGTTGTTGCGATAACGCATAGTGATTTGAAACCGTTCTCGAGTGAAGCGGAAATTGCTAGAAAATCTATTGAGACTTGTTGTCACTCATACCCCAGAGAACACCACTTGTTATTGCCTGTGAGCAATCACTACTACTAGTAGTAGTAGTAGTAGTAGTAGTAACACAACCAGGATTCCAAGGTTGCTTCATACAATACTGTCCGGTAGTTCGAGCGCCAATAATTGACAAACACGGTGAAAGAACACGAGAGAGAAATAAAAATGGCGATACTCAAGAGTGTTGTTGGTTTCCTGAAGATTTTCCTTTTCTTCTTTATCCTCCTCTTTCTTTAATTTCGTTTCTATCTTTTTTATTCTTGTATAGTTTTTATTTCTTTCTTATTTCTTTTTTGTCGTGTCAATTCAAATATCTTTCCTATTTACTTTCGATTTTAGGTCTTTTATTTATTTTGTTTTATGGTTTTTATGTTGGCCCCCTCTCTCCCTCTCTCTCCTTCTCTCTCTCTCTCCCTCTCTCTCTCTCTCTCTCTCTCTCTCTCTCTCTCTCCTTCTCCTATTTATTAGCATTTTGCATATTTGAAAAAGTTTTTTTTTTTTTTAATGTAATCGTTTTCAAATTAAAATATTAAAAACAGTTAACAAAAAAGAGTAGCATATGTCTAATCTGTGTGTTCTTGTTTTTATTCTTTTTTTTACTATTTATCTAAAGCGTGCAATGACAATGGTTGTTTTTAGCCGAAGGTGAACACGACAAAATAAAATAGACGAGAAAGAAATCAAAAGTCCTCCCTCCCTTCCAAAAAAAAAAAACGGAAGCCTCGTAAAGATTTTGAGGCGTTAAATTTCGTTTAATTTTATCCTTGTAAAATCGGCTTTTCCTCCGCCATTTTGTTTTTTTTCCCCGCCTGCAAACGCGTTCGTTTGTCAGTTTCCAAATCAAAACTCTCCATGGGCGAATGGAGAACGGGCGACAAACCGAAAAGACACACAAAAAAGGCAAATGACGCCATGAAAACAAAACAAAGACGCCATCGGCAATCTTTTGATAGTTTAACAAAAGAAAAAAAGAAATGCTTTTAATTTTGGGGAATTATATTGCGATTATTGGAAAATGGAAAAAAATGGAACGAACTATATTGGATACTACTTACGTCGTTCGTTTCTTTTCTTTAAGGCAGTTTACTTCGTTAATGAAAATGATCGGAAGTATTTTTTTTTCTTTTTTGCATTCTTTTTAAACCGATCGCAAAGAATAAGAAATAAAAAAAAAATCTTTAAAGAAAGGGAAATTAATTTCGAAGATTATGACGATTTCGCGTTTCTTTTCTTTTCTTTATTTTTATTCCGTGAAACATTGAAACTTGGTTCATTTTAAAATTGAAATTAAATTAAAGACTGCGAACGAGACATAAAAGAACAAAGACGAATGAAAGAAGGAGTTATGAGACCGAACAACAACAACAAAAAAAATGCGTGGTCGGTTTCATGGGTCACGTGTTCCCAAATTAATCTTAGATACTTCCACATTTCACGGATTCGTAACAGACACGTGGAGTCCCTATTTACTTGCCTCCCGACGAGTGCAGAGTTAGACACAGGATCGGGTTTAAGAAGAAACCCTTAACCCCCCCCCCCCCTAAAAAAAAAAGATTATTTAAGACTGGTTTGGAACGAAAGCAAAAATTGCCTTAGTCTAGAAGGATTTCTCTTTCACTCAGCGAGTTTTCGAAATCTGTTAGAAAAAGTATTTCCAGTGTTCATCTAACTCTAGACAAACATAACTCAGGAGTCCCCATTTACTTGCCTCTCCACGATGACAAATCTGTACACAAGATCGATTTTAACTTGGGGGAAAAATACAGCTCTCACAAAAAGGGCACTCTGGATTGGGACAAAATTAAAATTGCCTCAATCTAGAAGGGTTTCTCCTTCAATGACCGAGGACATAACAGACAGAGGCGTAGTATCGGAACAGTTAATACACTTTGCTCCTATCCAAAAGGCCAAGATATTATTCTTGAATAGTCGAATGCCGCATTGTCTTCACTTGTAGAGCAATACTCACTCTTGGCCTTTTGGCTAAGATCAAAGTGTAGTATCTGTTCCGATGGATACTGCACGCCTGTCCTGTGCAGTTCTAGGAGGTCCACCCTCCCAGGCTTTGCCTCCCCTCTTTGGGGAGAAGTAAGTTTATTGCTTACTGTCTGAGGCGTCCCTACCGGGGAATGCCGACGGGGCTGCCTAGGCAATTTTTAAATGGCCAGAGTGCTCACCTCTCGAGCGCTGGCTTTTCAAACCCCACTTTCTCGACCCGATCTTGGGTCACATCTTACTTGTGGGAGTAAGATAAAACTGGCCTTGTCCTGGGGAGGAGTAAATAAAAACTTATTCATATTATTCGAAAATCGGAAGACCTTAAATAATAAAAAAAATACTAGTTTATTTGTAATCAAAATTGGAATACTATTTGCTTATAAGTATTTGCTTATAAGTCTCTTGTCCTGCCTAACAAAAAATTACGTTCGTTCATGATCGGAAAGATTATCGTTGCGTACACAGTCGCTGTATACGTAGTCTCTGCGATAATAAATGTGGTCATTATTTTTTTTAAAAAGTAATTATGCCCATCTGTAACAAGGGGTTTGCAATGGTTTATTCTTATGATATATACAAACGGGTCCCGTGGAAAATATACGGTTCACTTTCAGCAGACTCGTAACATTCCCTTATTTTGTCCTTTAGTCCTCACATTCCATGAGCGATGTTTCTAACAAAGGGGGAAGAATTGCTGTTTTCTGGGTCGGAATCTATCAATCTAACACTTATTGTTGCTTAGTTTTTTTACCTTGAATTAGTATTTCTTTATCCCCTTATATCAAGTGGCTTTACGCCTTGGCTGAAGTAATTTCCATAAAGAAATTAAATCAAATAGTTTTTAATAAAAACGAAATTGGTGTTGAAGCAAATAAAAAATTAATAACCCGACATTTGAATGTTTTTTACGCGTTTACGTCTATTTACTTTTTTTTTTAAATAAAACTTGGAATTCTCACGGTACTCGCGATTTATTATTACAATACAATATTAACATTCTATAGAAAACAATAGTTTTTTTTTTGCTAAAATTATATGACCGTTCCTGTGCAAAAATCAGACATTTTTTTAATGCTGTCTGTAATGCACTTAGAGTTTTCTCTCCAAACACATTGAAAGATCCAAACTCAAATATTGTAAAATTGTTTTTATTCGAAAATAATTCAAATAAAAACAGAAAATATATTTTATAACCAATGATAATCCTTAATTCAATCATTTTAGAAATCCTCTTTTCGACTATTTTAGAACTTATAAATAGATATCTCATCCTAAACGAATCAATCTCCGAAAAAGATTCGCTAGTGTATGCCAATTACGTTAGCTAACTGTAACTCTTTGATTCTCAGATTTCGTATGATGTTTTGAATGGTTTTCTTCTTTCTATATTTTTGGTCCGGAATAATTAACTTTTTAACTTTTTCATGTTCCATGTTGAGGGTGATTTCTACTAGTTAGTCATACACGCAGCCACCCACGGGGCCATCAAACCAGACATCGTTATATTGACGTAACCGTTTCAAATAACGGTGGCCCCAATAGAGCTGAACGAGAAAAAATAACGAAATACCAGAACCTGAAGAATGATTTGAAAACAACTGAAAGAAAGAAATATTGTACCGGTTGCAACTGACCTAATGACAAACAAACTTAAGAAATACTTAGAAACAATCCCTGGAAGACCGAGCTGTAGCGAAATATAGATAGCAGCTATAAAAGGGACACCGTCTACCCTTAAAAGATAAATTTAAATCGTAACGAAATCAAGTTTTTGCTCCAAGAGGGAGACCCTTGATTTCTGAGAACTAACTGAAGAAAAATAAAAAATATATAATGGTGTAGAGGTGTGTTTCCCCACTTTAAAGCGCTGAGTTAATCTGAATATAAATTTGCCAGTTTGAAAAGCCAGAAACAACATTCAAATTTGCGGTCGAAAATTTACTATTTAAAAATAAATTTAGTAAAAAAGAAAAATTTCTGCGTTGTTTCTGGCTTTTCAAACTTACAGATTTATATATAATAATGTGTATGAAAACGCCCGCGTTCACTTTTCATACACACACGTAAATACTTCACGCACTGTGGTCTAAATAAACAAACGCTTTATTAGTTTGTTTTTTAACTAGAACTTGCCTGGATTTATCCGATTCCACCCATTTTACTTACTAAGGATCGGGGTTGATTAAAAGGTAAGAAGACTAGTACTGTCTTGCGTGAGTCCCCATCCTCACATATTTGTCCACATGATTCTTGAAGCTATTAATTGGTTCGGCATTTACTGCCTCCTCCAGTAGTCATGAGTAGGAGACTAGTACTGTCTTGCGTGAGTCCCCATCCTCACATATTTATCCACATGATTCTTGAAGCTATTGATTGGTTCGGCATTTACTGCCTCCTCCAGTAGTCATAAGTAGGAGACTAGTACTGTCTTGCGTGAGTCCCCATCCTCACATATTTGTCCACATGATTCTTGAAGCTATTGATTGGTTCGGCATTTACTGCCTCCTCCAGTAGTCATAAGTAGGAGACTAGTACTGTCTTGCGTGAGTCCCCATCCTCACATATTTGTCCACATGATTCTTGAAGCTATTGATTGGTTCGGCATTTACTGCCTCCTCCAGTAGTCATAAGTAGGAGACTAGTACTGTCTTGCGTGAGTCCCCATCCTCACATATTTGTCCACATGATTCTTGAAGCTATTGATTGGTTCGGCATTTACTGCCTCCTCCAGTAGTCATAAGTAGGAGACTAGTACTGTCTTGCGTGAGTCCCCATCCTCACATATTTGTCCACATGATTCTTGAAGCTATTGATTGGTTCGGCATTTACTGCCTCCTCCAGTAGTCATAAGTAGGAGACTAGTACTGTCTTGCGTGAGTCCCCATCCTCACATATTTGTCCACATGATTCTTGAAGCTATTGATTGGTTCGGCATTTACTGCCTCCTCCAGTAGTCATAAGTAGGAGACTAGTACTGTCTTGTGTGAGCCCTCATCCTCACATATAACCCTAACCCTAACCCTATGGTACGTACACTAAAATAAACTGTTTTCCTACGTCCACTATGGCATGAGAAGTAAACAGCTTCAACTTATGGTCCCTTGTTTGATTATAACAATGATGAATACAGAAAATTTCTTTTTAAAATGGTAAACCCTGGTACGGCTTGATTCTGGTGTTGGCATTCTTGCAGGAGGCACCACGTAATGGTTACCAACATCCCTAAGTGAAAGTCATATTATGGAGCCGACTGGATTCGAACTCGGCACACCATGCAGAAGCTTGAATGTTTCAATAAGGTTACCCCATTACCTTTCTTTTTTCCAAAGTAATACAGAGACTGACAAGAGTGCATTGTTGAATAACAATGCACCCTCGTCAGTCTCTGCTCATATGACAGGTGCCTTAGCTCATTCACTATTTTTCCCCCTTCCTTGTACCTTTTTTTAACTTTAGAATAGCTTTGTGCAATGCAGGTCTCCATGCTTGCACAGCATATTCCAGATGTGACTGTACTAAAGATTTGTACAACTGAAGTACAATTTTATTTGATAATGCACGAACCCACTTCACCAAGACAAGAAAAAAAACTTTATTAAGTGTATTTTGTCACTCAACTATTGAACAAATAATTTGTAAAATTTATAGAATATGTACTTCTCCTTTATTTGAACATTACTTCACCGATTACAATTACAATAACTTTTGTAGTTATATTGTGGGACACAAACACGGATAATTGTAATAGTCTAGATGTTTTTAAATAAAAAATAAAAATAAAACAATAGAAATGTTTCACACGTTAAAAACATTATTATAACGAATAATGACTTTTGAGGGTTTAGAGATTGATTATTTGATTATAAATATGTAATTTACTAACGGTTTAAATTTCATCACCCGTGAGAATGTATCGAATCTTTTCTAAACTTCATAATATTCGGATCTGGAGTTATATAGAGACAGGCAGATACATCTTCTATTATATAAAGGGCAATACCCTGTTTGTGTGTATGTATGTGTGTCTGTCTGTCTGTCTGTCTGTCTGTATGTATGTATGTCTCTCTCTCTCTCTTTCATGCGTCAAGAAACTACACAAAGCAGACCCACAAAAAAAACTGATGTATTCTTTTTCAGCATTGCCTCGGACAGAATATGGACACAATTTGTAATATCCATTCTTTTCTGGGTAACCATAAATAAAATTAGTCGGGGGTCGACATTTCGAGCGGTTTTCTTCCATCGACCATTGGTGTAAAACTCAAAATAACATACATCATTTTGGCCTTCGGGCTAGGATCAATGTGTAGTATTTTTTTCTGTCCTCGATCAAAGGAGAGGAAACCCTGGGGCGATTTATATTTTTGTCCCGTCCTGAGTGACCCTTTGGGAGGAGATGGATATACTCCACATAAAAAGCGACCTTGTGTCTAACTTTGCCCTCGTGAGGAGACATGTAAATAGGGGCCTTTGGTGTGGCATGATGTTTGTGATAAAGAGTAAGAGTGATAGAGGAGAATGGGGGGGGGGAGTGGAGAAAGGGAAGAAGATGGATAGACAGGGGGATTTAGAGAGGTGTTTAAAGATGTTACAGACTTTTAACTCTTCTATGTTGTTATCGATGCCCCCGGGCAGCGCCGAGTAGCCATGCTAGTACTCACATACATCATTTTCCCTTGTATTATTCAGACACAAATAGGTCATTTTTAGAAATTTAAAAAGGATTACAACTCGGCGCAAAGATGTTTAAATAGTTTAAGCGTAATATTGGTGTTGCAGTATGTGTGCATGTGGCGACGTGTCTGTGCAGTTGCAGGATATCTAATTAGCTAGAGAAATGAAAAAGTTTCGATTTAACATAAATAGGCAATCATGTTGTGACGGTCGTGTCAAATCTGAGCTCAGCCAGCTAGAGTAGGGCTTCTGTTGACAGTAAACACATACACTGGACAGATTTCCATTGGTTAATCTTTGGTATCAGTTAGACGAAATAAGTAACAAAACATGTTTTTTGAAATGAATAACTATGATAGCAATGCAATAAGGCTTAAATCTGACTTGTTCCTTAACCTCGGGGTAATGGCCGAAGATTCGAGGGGCGTGGTCCACGTTAAGCAGCGCTCTATATCAGATACGACGGGCATTTAAAGATTACACCTTTCTTAAGTAACGCTAGAAGTAATTCAGGCAAAGTGATATTGCAGGGTAAAAGGTGTAAAAAGTGGACGTACGTGTGTCCGGCTCTCTTCAATAATCACGTATGCAAATTTATTTTTTATGAGCAAAGAAAGGGAGGAGTAATCCTAATAAGAACTAATAAAAAGAACGTAAATAATAATTACATATGAAAATTAAAATTTTATGAGTAAAGAGGAGGGGCTTAATAAAAAAGAAATAAATGGAAAGAATTTCTTTCAATTTTAATATAAACACAAAATTATCCCCTTATTATTTATAAAACAGAACGGAGGAAAAGAGCAATCGAGAAAGAGATAGATAGAGAGAGAGAGAGAGTTTTGTTTTCTTTTTCTTATTGATTAGTTTTGCCTTCTTATCGGTTAGTTTTGTCTTATTTTCTTATTGAGAGAGAGAAAGAGAGAGAAAGTAAGAGAGTGTTGTCTTCTTTTTCTTATCGATTAGTTTCGTTTCAATGATTTCAAGTAATGAATATGAATTAAATTGCGAAGCGATGGCGAGCGGACGAATCTTGCTAGTTTAAAATATTGGTTTAAAATAAATCTACAATCGTTAGATTTTGAACAAGGCGTCTTATGTAGCATTCTCTATGGAAATAACCACAACTGTTAACTGACCCTCGGCTGTTTTCGTACTCCCCGGGGACATTCCGTTTTTGGCACTCAGTCCGACGGGGTCGGGACTGCTTTGGCAGTACGAGACTCGACCTTGTTGGGACGAGGTATGGTCCAGCTCGGTCCTAGGAAGTGCAACCCCAGGCAGTACCTCTTCTTTTTGATGAGAGGTTAGTTTATTGGCGATCGCCCGAGGTGCTCTTACCAATGGTTGCCGACGGGCCCTTTCTTGGCTATTTTTGTATCCAGACAATCCCCCTCAAGGGGCTGCCTATCTGCGTCTCCCGATCTTATGCCACATCTTGCTTTTGGCTGTCACAAGTAAATCCAAACTGTGACGATCATGTATTGATATATGAGTTCGAACAAAAGAACAAACAGTATTAGTAATGTTATTATTATAAATTGTAACTAGATATACGGGACAAACAAACGTAAAAAAGCACTAGCTTGTATAAGCTAATCTCTTTCTTTCTCCGCTGTTCTGGCTTAATCTTTCCTCCTTTTTCATTTTACTTCTTCCTCTTGCTGTACTGAGTGGAAATAGGACGCACTTGAATCAATTGCTCTCTCTCTCTCCCTTTCTCTCTCTCTCTCTCTCTTTCTCTCTCTCTGACGTTTGCACAAACGCAGCATGAAATCCCAAAATACAAACAAAATTATTCCAGTGCTTTAGCGTTCTATGAATAATCATCCGGATCTCAGACAAAAATTTAGAGCTGGTTATCACCTATTACACTTAATAATCACGTGATTATATAGGTGTACACATGGACAAGAACTTCAGTAAAATGCCTGCAGTACAAGAAATTGTGATGTTGAGCTTTCCGTGTTTCACACTAGCAAATGCAGCGGCATTTCCCGTGAGTAGCCCCAAGTGCTCCCATTATTATCGGTACTGTCTTTCTTTTAAGATGCCACATTCTAACAACACCCAACTCTACATCTTTATATTTGGACAGCATATGGTATATTAGTAAATAGATATGCGAGACAAACGAACATGAAAAAGAAACTACCTTGTATAAGCTACTCTCTTTCTTTCTCCGTTCTCCCAGTTAATTTTATTTTCAGCTCTTCGTTTTTCTATACTGGGTGGAAATGGGACTTACTCACATCACTTGCTCACTCTGACGTCCGCACAAATGCAGTGGGAGATATAGAAATAAAAACATTTAACTCACATGTAAGTGTTAACTTGCAAATCTTCAACCAATGAGAGGAATTCCCGCGCGTTTGAAACAAATTCTCTTGGAGCCTCTTGAAGTTAGCCGATTCCAATATAAAGAGACTAGATAACCAAAGAAAGGAAGAATTTTCGGAGCTGACACACCCACGAACCGATAGTCTGTGAAGATAGTAACAATAATAACTAGCGCCCCTAAAAGAGAGTATGCGCACCTAAGAAACACGACTTATGCCACGGTGAAAATCTTTTTGACTGCGCCCCCCCTCACTCTCTCTCTCTCTCTCTCTCTCTCCCTCTCTCTACAATTACAGCCTAACAGAAAAGGTAAAGAAACAAACACACAAAATAGAACTCAAAACATACGCATACACTTTTCTAAGACTTGTGTTTTTTTCTCACTTCTAACATTTTACAAACGAGAACATTTAACTTTCAACACAGACATGAACAATGTTCTCAAGCAAAATATATCCAACACTATTGTAAATATATACATACGTTGTTCTTTTTAACCATGCTACTATCTCGTTCATTCATAACAACCATGTTTGCCCATTTCAACTCGTATTACATCTTCATTATTATCGCAACTCTTGGTAGATCCAAAGACGCGACCACCGTCTATATCTCATCCAAACCAAGATCCATTTAGACAAGCACTAAGGGAATTTGGAACTTGCTAAATGGTGACTTATTATCATCATCATCAGCAGCAGCATCATACGAAGAGCTTTGCACTATCGCTAATGACAGCTAGCGATTTCACTTTCCACAGTGCTCAACCATATATATATATATATATATATATATATATGTATATAGTCAGCCACAGACAGAATTACAGTTCTTCAGTGCGGCTAGACATGCAGTTGCTTTAGACTGAGATTGAAATCAGGCTGATTTACTTACCGGCTTCCTCTCCCCTCTCTCTCTCTCTCTCTCTCTCTCTCTCTCTCTCTCACACACACATACACACACACACACACATACACTCTATCTCTCTCTCCTTCTCTTTAATCTGAGGAAAACAGATTTAGCACTAATGCAGTGCAACTACACCAAGCCTCATTCTCGCGCGTGTTTCAGCCGACGATACGAGAGAAGCCGCCAAGCGCAAATACGGGCGGCGACTGGCGGCGCCACAACCCTCACCATTCGGTTCGTAATTTTAAGTTATCAATTTTGAATGCCATTACTGGCCGGTCATGTAAACAGGAGAGGCGGGGGGTTCACGAAGCATGCCGGAGCATCGGAGTGCCGATTCCTGGGAGTCGGCAATCTCATCTAACCCCCAACCCTAATCCGACGGTTCCTGGATCAGGTTGAGCCGACCGATGTCTCGGCGCTTAGACACCATCAATTTCCTATTACCATGCAAATTTACCCTGTCGAGTCTTTGATTCCGATCGGGGGGTATTTAAATCTCCGTCAGGAGGTTCAATATCAGAGCCACGCACGATACTATCGGGCATAACAAGTGCGTTTTACAAAACAGCAACAAAACAGAGAGAAGGAAGGGTAGATGGGGATGGGGAGAAATTGCCATCGATTTGAATATAATCATTCCAAATATTCAAAGGGCGGCTTGTTCTCCAGGTCGGGGGGATGCAGATAGCGAAATAGACTGCAAACACGGTAACCCTGGTTCGAGTTCTTTGCTGAAAAAGGTATGAATATATCTCTTCCTTTCTCCAACCGTTGGATATTCTTTTATGAATGCTTAGTGGTCCCAAGACTAAGGAGCCATTTTTGGTTTAATTTCTCGGTGTTAAACATATGAGTTGAGGCGTATAAAAGAACACGGACACGCCGAATATTCACAATGTCAGTTATTCATCCTTTTACCAGTTTTTTGTCGTCGTTTTTTGTGTCACACAATAAGCACCTTCCATGATATTTCTTTTCTCGGTTTGTCATGAAGATGCTCCCAGTGCCCCTCTACGGTCTCACACCAACTGCTACTTAAGTTCAACTATATCAAGCATGCCCCTATCCTTTTTGTGTGGGTGGTCAGATTATCTGATTTATTTTTCTTATCTACGCTGATAGTTTTAGTTCTCTTGGTCTCGTGTAATTTTCATTCTATGCTTCTAGTTGTTTATGTAGTGTTATTCTATTTCAATTTATCTGTGATTGGTCGGCGTTATCTGGTTATGTGAGTTGGTTTCCGTACCCAATGATTTTTCTTAATATTTTATCTGTTTTTATCAATGGAGTGCTTTTTATAGTGTTAGCCATCCGCTTTATTTATTTTATTTATTTTAGTCCATTTTTTTTCAAGTTTTTCATAACTGTTCCTAGTGCTCCTATTATTATTAGTATTACAATCGTCTTCACGTTTCATATTGTCTTCAATTCTCTAGCAAGTTCTATGCATTTGTTTAGTTTTTCTGCCTTTTGATCTTCATCCTGTGATATGCTGGGACGGCGAAATCTTCTTTTTTGGCAAGTTTTTACCTTCTTGTATACTATTATCAAACCCGGTATTCCTGCTTGAATGGGTTTGTCAGTTTGTATTTCCATGTCCCATAGGAATTTATCTTTCATTTTCCAAAATTTTCTCCGGTTTATGCTTGTACCATTTGTATACATGTTCAAAGTGAAGTTGTGTCTGTTTTTGTATCTCTTTTAAACTAGTTTGCTACATTCAATCATGATGTTGTTTATCGTTTCGTCTCTTTGTCAACAGAATCTACATTTACTGTTTCCTGGTTTTTCTCTAAGTCAGCTTTTATGTACTGATCGCGTATTTTTCGTAGCTCTATAAAAGTGTCCTTTTTGTAGTCATGTCAGAATGTGTGCTATTTTTTTTTGGGGGGGGGCAGTCTTATAAATCGTCCATGTGGTTGATTGTCTTCCCATTTTGTTATTCTTGTTTCCCCGTTTCGCTGCTCTCGGTATTGCTCACTTTGGCGGTGTTTTGGCAGCGGTAATCAACCTTTCTGTATTTTGGGTTATGTATTTTTCTAGTAATTTTATCGTATCATCTATGCAGTGTTCTACTTAGCAGTTCTATTTCCCTTTCTCTTCTTTTGAGACACGGTCATTTTCATTTTTCGAGTGTCTTGTTCATGGTCATTAGTTACCTCGTTCTTTGGTCATGTACCTCCCTAGCTTATGAAGGGTCCAGAGTATCTCACTAAAGATACTGCTCAATTATTTCTTTCTTTTATTCAGTTTCTACTATACAATTTGGTTTCAAAAAAGTTTCTTGTTATTCCCGGATCTGCTCTTCTAATCATCTATTTCTGTTACGTTATTTTTTTTTTATTAATATAATTGAATCTAGAATGGTTGATTCTGTCGCTCCCCTACAAATGACGGCGAAAAGAGTAAACAAAAAACAATAAACTTTCTGTCGCTTCCGGAAAATTACCTTGCGACAGAGAACTAAATTAGTTACCTGCCTTCCACAGCGGTAATGTTAGTCACAAGGTCAATGTATTATGGATATCCATCTACCCATAACAACAAAATAGGACAACCCGGCCCGGCTGCAAAATAGACTAGTCGGGGGAATTGACTCGCCACTACACTAATTAATCTAGAATTTGGAAGTGAGATGCTATGCGTAAAAGCGGGTAACATAGGCTATATATATATATATATATATATATATATATATATATATATATATATATATATATATATATACGTCGGACACTTAATTAGCTTCCGAGTTTGCCTTTCACATTGCTTCACAAGTGAAAGATTTATCTTCTAACTATTGCATGACGTCACAGTCACAGGTGCTCACATTCAACTCACGTTAATCAACCATAGTATTTTACACAGCCAATAAAACACAAATGCGAAACTAAGTTTCGCTTCATAAAAATGTTTCTAATGTTCTGCTGTTTTAAATAGTTTTATCTGTGCAGAATTCTGTTTAGACTTATGGTTTGGGTGTAGATTGGAATAATTATCAGATGTTATATCACAGTCAAGCAGATGATCATTACTGAACAATTGGCACTCATTGCTGATTTTATGCATGTTATGCGTAAGTGTATAAGTATACGAGGTCTGTCTAAAATGTATCCGACCTTAGGCCAGAAAAATACTTCAAATACGTGACGGGGTTAGGACCTTAATTCCCTTCAAAGTAGGCCCCTTGTGCTTGCACACACTTAGCCTACCGATCCATCCACTGCTGGAAACAACTCTGGAAGTCTTTTTTTAAAATGGTGTTCATCTTCGCCGTCGCGTTCCACATTATCTCTTTCTCGCACCCTCTCAACAAGAGCTGCACTCCGAGAAGTTTGGGACCTGCCAGAACGCTGGTCACTCTCCACTGATGTGCGACCAATTTTTAATCGGTTGAATCACTCCTTCATTTGTGCTACACGTCGCATGTTCTCCAAACATCTGCTGAATCTAACGCGACGGCGGAGATGAACACCATTCCAAAAGAAGACTTCCAGAGGGGTTTCCGGCAGTGGATGGATCGGTGGGCTGTGTTCAAGCACAAGGGACCTACTTTGAAGGGTATTAGGGTCCCAACCCCGTCACGTATTTAAATATTTTTCTGGCCTACGGTCGGATACTTTTTATATAGGCCTCGTATACTTATATACTTATTGCTGTCTACAGTGTTCAACGCTCGTTCAGAACTAGTTTATCGCAGATTACAACAATCTTTTCAATTACAAACAGTGCTCTACTTTTAAGACTATTACATCTTTAAGAGGTTTTAATTATAAAAATGTATTTAATATTAATGTATATATATATAATAAGTGTCAATAGAAAGCCCTTACAATGCAAGGTAGTTTTTTTTTTTTACTGTTGTCTTATATATTTCGGAGAAACACTCCATTTTCAAAGATGTATTTTTTTTTTAAATAAACAAACTTATAGTTTTGTTTATAGAAGAAACGTCTTGTTGGTCTGACGTATTTATCCGCTCTGTGATGGAATTCGCGGTAGTAGGTAGAAAGAACTGAAGCATCGGGCATGCTGGGAGTTATATTCAAATTATTTTCGTTCTTTTTTTTTTAAGCATTGGTGATAGGTAATAAGTGTCAATAGAAAGCCCTTACATGCTAAAGAACGAAAATAATTTGAATATAACTCCCAGCATGCCCGATGCTTCAGTTCTTTCTACCTACTACCGCGAATTCCATCACAGAGCGGATAAATACGTCAGACCAACAAGACGTTTCTTCTATAAACAAAACTATAAGTTTGTTTATTTTTAAAAAAATACATCTTTGAAAATGGAGTGTTTCTCCGAAATATATAAGACAACAGTAAAAAAAAAATCTACCTTGCATTGTAAGGGCTTTCTATTGACACTTATTACCTATCACCAATGCTTAAAAAAAAAAGAACGAAAATAATTTGAATATATATATATATATATATATATATATATATATATATATATATATATATATATATATATGTGTGTGTGTGTGTGTGTGTATAAATAGTGTATATATGTATCTGTGTAAATATCACGTAGATGTGCATATGACGATAAATTGATGTGTCGCTTCTAGGTTGATTTTAAATAAAACTATATTTTTTATCTTCGCCCTCCCTCCTATATAATCTACCCCCTTCCGCACTCCACCCATAAACTCTAACAATTTTCTGCGTACAAATTGTGTATATATGTGTGTGCAACAATATTAAGTTGATGCGTATATGACGAGAAATGAATGTATTAAAGGTGAAAACTACATCCCCCGTGCCCTCTCCACGACATGTCATCATGCCCAGGTTTGAATTATTTTTGGAATTTAATTTTGAAATACACCGTTTGCATTTACAATTATTTGAATTTAATCACGTGACTCTTTTGATTTAAGGATCTGTCCTTTTCTTGTAAATGAATATGTTAAAAACAGACATTTATGTTTTTTCTCATTTGCCTGATGATGCGGGATTTATAAGAGCTCCGGCTGAAACGTGTCATAACATGTAGCCAGATGTTTGTGTAAATAAAATTATATATTATATATATATATATATACACGCACATAAGAGATATTCACTTTATTATATACAGTATGTGGTGCGTCAAGTTGTTCCCAAAATGTGATGGTGTTGGATAATGTCCCTCTGGGAATTGACGTACCTGTTAGAAATCGTTGGTTAGACTTGCGCGAGTTAGCGCGGGTGCAGTCGAGTGCAGAATAGGGCCTGTTCTCACAGTCAGAGCTAACAGACGTGACAAGGTCACCGTGTGACGAGACCCCAGATCAAGGGTCAGTGTGCACCTGCGAGAGGCTGTGACGTCACAGGCCTTTGCGTGGGAAACAGAGGGGTCCGTGACGTCACTCGTTCTTCGTGAGAAGCGAGTGTCGTCATTCTGGGTTTTGGAGGCAAACCGATGAGACGTGATGGTTACCATGAAATTTACAACAGATAAGGGAAATATTTCCCTAAGAAAATACAAGCGAGAGATATCCTTTCCCCCTCTATAAATGGTTAAGAAAATAATTGTTAAGTAACTACGATAAAGTAATGATTTGTTCTCTCTCTCTCTCTCTCTCTCCTCTCTCTCTCTCTCTCTCTCTCTCTCTCTCGATGTAGTGAATGGACCAGGCCGATAAATAACAACGTTTGCAATAAAAAGAATTGAAACTTAAAGAGATCGTTGTTTGGTAGTCGGTCGGGAACCTTTTGTTGCAGACAACGGACGGCGTGGTTCACGACAGGAAGGAAAGAAGAAAGAATTCATCCACTAGACGACATCGGGACGGCGACCCTCTGCACGGCGAGGGAGAAATCTAAGGTATGCAAACAATATATGAACTATGTGCTTTATGATGGGACGAGTATACGAAACGAGTAAAGCCACGGCCCGTAGTGGGACTAGATACGAAACGCGTACTGCCGCGGTCCAAGCAGGAATAGCCCCATGCAACAATGGTCTTGTACCAGATTAGGCTGATTCGAACACAGGATATTTTAAAGTTAGAATGTGGCACCCCCATCCCCATTGCGTATAAAATATATCATCTTTAAATATTTAAATCGAAATGTCAAACTAGGTAACACAAACAGATAATTCTGGGATAAGTAACATATCAAGCGACAGCATCCCGAATCAAATCTGGGATGAGTAGCATATCAGGAGAAAACATCCCGAATCACGCTAGGCTTCGGTGTGTCTTGATTATACAAATAAGAAATGTTGGCATGGAATCCAGGCAACACCAGAACGCGAAAAACGAGAGATTGAATTCAGTGTGGTTCACAATCCAGTCCATCCGGAATACGACATTTATTTTGGGCTCATAAGTTAGAAAATCGTTCGAAGAACTTTGTAACTACTTTTTTATGAAACTGTACGGACAAACTGTGTTATTAAAAATATGACTTGAGTGGACGGGGGCGCTAAAACTAGAATAAAACCACCAGAAAAATATATATTAACCAAAAAGATCAAATATAGGAAACTCTCACAGGCCTCGATTATTTATGTAAATAATCTTTCAACTGGATCTCCCTGCATTCGAACGCTAAAATGTCTTGTTTAATGAATCATCGATTTTGTTTTAATTCTATGAACCGCTGCCCCTCTACGCCCAACAACCTATCATGGTTTTCTGACAAAATAAAGCGAATACAAAAATTCATATCCAATTAAATGCAAGTGGACGAAAATCGGGAGAAAATTAAAAATGTCTGCCACTTTGATGGACCTTTTCTCATGACAGACGAGAATCGAAAAATCTGGATTCTAGCTTTTATTTATTCGAACGGAAGAAATCTGGTACGAACAGATGGAATTATATTCTAGTTATGGAAATGCGAATCTGTTTTGTTGGCTTCTCGTTTGTGATTGGTTGATTGGTATCGACGCCGGGTTATGGGCAAAAAAAAAGGAAAACCAGATCGTATCAGTTCAATTGGCGCCAAAGTGATGGTTCGGTTGTTCATTATAGATTCAGTTTAATTTCATATGCGGAACGAGGAACTACCGAGACACACGTACCTACGGAACGCCAATGATACGCACTCTACCCCCCCCCCCAAGCGTGAGCGCTTTTATATATGTACACAAACATCCGTACACACAGAAAAACACACACATACACGCACAAACATTGTATATATATATATATATATATATATATATATATATATATATATATATATGTATTAGTGTTTTTTTGTAGATGCTATTTTTTTTCGCGGTTAATCTTACTAAACAAGCTATTTATTTAGTCTGCGGGGCTGGATATAAACAGAGAATACCACAAAGTGAAAAACTGAGACTTGTCCAGGATACGAACCTGTGCCTCAGAAGAAGGACCGCCTAACATTGTAGTATTCTTTGTTTATATCCAGCCCTGCGGACTAATATTATCCGCGCAAACAACCGCATCAACAAAAAACAGCTTAATACATAACATACTGTATGCTGCCAGAAATAAATATCAAATATTAAAAACATGTATGTGTGCGCATGCATCGTGTAGTTAAATATCATTCGTTGAATATGATAGAGAGTATGGTCCATTGATCAGCCTTTCAAAAAATCTACCGAACACAAAATTGTTGCGGTAGGAATGAAGAGTTTCTATTGTGATTGTCTTAGAAAGAGGAACCAGAGATTAAGACTCAGTCGGACACTCTCCAGGAACGATAGAGTAGAGAAGGACTAGCAACGTCTGTTCTGTTAGAAGAGTTCTGTAAAGGACAGAAGAGATAATCCCCCACTAGATTACGAATTCAATTTAATACTATGTCACGACAAGAAAGAATGCTCTGAGCAGCACCTTCCCAGATGTGGCAGCAGTGTTCCATCTTAGGACCTATCTGGCTCTTGCATATGTCGAGAATTGCATCAAGAGTAAGGTACTTTTGGGAGCGGTAAAATGGCAGGAGAGTAGAAAGTGGACCTTTGGTTTACTTTCGGCAGTTTCGTAATTCTCGCTTCTCTTATTTTATCCTTTAGTCCTCACATTCAATAAGCGATGTTTCTGGCAAAGGGGGAAGAGTTGCTGTTTTCTGGGTCGGAATCTATTCATCTAACATGTATCGTTAGTTTTGTTTTTACCTCGAAGTAGTATTTTCTTTTAGCTTATTACATAAAGTGCCTTGTCTAGAGCGATTTCCATAAGAAAATAAATAAAATAGAATTAAAAAAATGATCTAACCATCTTTTCAGAAATCTGGCCAACATATCTATAATGTTCCAAGTGTAGCTATCTTCATAAAGTTTGGATAAAAAATCCCATTGATGTTGTTACTATGTTTTTTAAATAGTGCTTAATAACAGGTAGATCCTTATATATATTTAGTATTAATTTCTATTTATGCAAACATATCCTCTACTATACGTATGCAAATATATTCTAACTAGGGCCAATAATGTCGGATTCTCATTCGGCAATGGGAAGATGAAGTGGGGCATTTCATCTAAATTCGTTGACTGATGAGACGAGCCTAGAATACTTTGGCGGTCATTTTAAATATAAAAAATATGTATGTTCAACAGTACACCTGTAAGTGTAAGTGTTATTCCATGATAAATGCCAGTATACTGAAATCATATGCCCTTAATAGGGTTAAGATGAAAATTCATATACACTAAATGTACAAAAGCAAGGAAATTCCCAAATGTTTACACTTTTATTCTCATTAAGGGTATGACTACATATCAACCAAACCATTTCATTATCACATCACTACAGTTTAAATCTCTATGCATGAGTGGATGAAGTGTGTGAGGTGCGCTGAAGAAAAATTCCTACCAGTAAAATACATAGCCCTGTTGTTCTCGCATACCCTTAATGACAATAAAAGTGTAAAAATTTGGGAATTTCCTTGCTTTTGTACATTTAGTGTATATGAATTTTCATCTTAACCCTATTAAGGGCATATGATTTCAGTATACTGGCATTTATCATGGAATGTCACTGCTTTTGTAAAGGCTATGCCTCAATACAATGGTCATTTTTAAGGTTTTTTGGAATTTTCTGGAAAACTAATGTATATGGTAAACTGAAATCAAAATGCCATCAACTAAACCCTAGAACCTCTATCTCTGCCAAAAATCAGCTGAATCCATCAAATAGTTGATGAGATACAGGGTAGCACTACGTACGTACGTACGTACGTACGTACACACAGATAACATGATTTCATGAATTAACTTTCTGGATCTCTGGGTTGCCTTGACTAATGATGCTGAAATTCTACACACTTATAGAACCTATCAAATAAAAATTTTGTGCAAAGTTTTAACTAATTTGGTTTATTGGTTTTTGAGTTATGATTGATCAAAGAAATGAGATTTCCAGTATAGGCCATTCGTGAGTTTATTAAGGGATAGAGCGCTCTCGCGCCTCCCTTGATTACTTGTAAATTTATGATACTTGGTACCATAGATTGCGATACTTGGTACCATAGATTGTGGTACTTGGTACCAGAGATTGTGGTACTTGGTACCAGAGATTGTGCGTCTATATTTCACTATGTATATTACACAATGTTGTCCATGAGTTCATTCTATTTTAAAGTATTATTAGACAGTAGATACTATTGCAGTTGTGTAGTTTTTTTCTCTTATTAAATTGAATTAATGTTTCGTTTTAGCCAGATATATTATGCACACTTTTTTAAAACTCTTATTGTGTTTATTCATTCGCCCGGACAACGCCGAATAACCCTGCTAGTACATAATAAAATAATGTATTAGACTACCTCCTGTTCAGTAATACAAGTATGAAAATAAACATATGCAGAATCGATTTGATGTTTAATAAATAAGTGGAAGTTTATGATCCGTTAATACCTGACAATATTGATAGAGTGAAATCCAGTTGGTAAACCTCTGCGTATATATATATATATATATATATATATATATATATATATATATATATATATAAGCAAACATTGTTAGACATAACAGAATTCTACTGCTTGATCATACCTTGTTTATTTTTCAATTTTTATGATGATCTTTTTTGTGTTAAATTTTAAAATAATGTAATTTATCATTTTAAATGTAGTTGCAGTGCTGACTACGTGGGTAGGACGACGTTGCGATAGGATAGTAGAGTCCAACAGCACATTCCGAGTAAGATCAGGAATGGAACCTTCCGGTCAACGGACGTTCAAAATAACACGTACGGGTCTTCCATTCCGGACCATTTACGTAAAAACCCGGCGTGCGCTAGGAATTTTAGCATGAACCCTTTCACCATGCTCAGTCATGCTCACTCATTATACCATCTAAAAATCTTGGAGACGATCCATGTTCGTCTAAACGTCCCTCCCTTTGTAAACAAAGGGAGTGTCTATTAGGACTAGATGTGATCAGTCTCTAGGATTCATCCTCTATTGTACATATACCATAACGCTATTTTATTTTTTTCTACTCTCTCTTTTCACCCCCTTTTTAAATCTCTCGTTTTTTTTTTAAATTCCTCGATACAGCCTTTGTTAAGAGAGGGCGAAACTGGTCGGCTGGCTTTCTTTTCTTGATTAACTTTTAATCATGAACGATAAAATTCGTCTTCCCTTCATGCTTGCGATAATAAAATCTTGATATAAACAATAAACAACAACAAATATTTTCATATTTGTCGCTCCTTAATTATTAGTAGAGCACTTTAGTAGTAGTGCAAATACAGCGTGACGTCATTTGCTTTATAATGCATCATTCCTTAATATAAGTAGAATGCCTGTGTCGTCATCGCCGCTTATAAATGTATTTAATCTACCACAGTTTATCAGCCGTTCAGATATTGGCCGCGAGGTTTAAGACGTTGGGTTGGAGTTGAAAAATACTTATAATCCAGGGTTTCGAATCGTGTGACCAGTAGTGAATAGTCAAACTTCTACGCCGAAGAGTCTTGATTGAAAAAAGATGAAACGTATACGTCCGTAGATAATAAACAACAACAAATATTTTCATATATATATATATATATATATATATATATATATATATATATATATATATATATATATATATATATATAGTAAGCTATGGAAATATATTTATGGCAATTAAGCTACACAGAGGCGTTTCATCCCCGGGGAAAATCTTAAGGCAAGGCTAAAATGCCTTTTAGCCTGAAGATTTTCCCCGGGGATGAAACCCGGGAGCCTCTGTGTAGCTTAACTGCCATAAATATATTTTCATAACTTACTACCTAGCTCTACTTACGTATCGAGCACTTTTGAAGTAAATACTGAAAATTGACACATAAAAATTATATCTCCTTATAAAATTTTATGTGGATACACGAAATAATATATATATATATATATATATATATATATATATATATATATATATATATATATATATATATATATATATATATATATATATATTAACAACAATCCATGCACATTATCTCTGAACTAGAAATTTTAACGTTTAACGATATAAAACGTCTACTAAATCGAACAGCAAAATTGCTAAAGACTGTGGATATGTAATAAACTTTACTTTGGGATAGCTACTAAATACTAAATTCTACTAAATACTGAAAGAGGGAGAAGTGAAAAGAGAAAGAGAAAGAGTAAGCCGAACGAGCATAGATCGGAAAAGAGTAGCTTATACAAATTAGTATCTTTTTCACATTCGCTCGTCTCGCATAACTCTTTACTAATATATCACAAGTTTCGTCTCATGCTCTGCCAATATAGTCCATGTGTCACTTGCAAATGTAGAAATAGAAAGTATCGATGCATTATATTTCAAGTTTACTGGACTTGTAACAACTAACGAAAGAATACAGGTGAAACAATTCTTTTATAAAAGAAAAGTCAATTGGATCTGCATAAAGTCAGACATTGTTATCTGGAATAAACCTGAAAGAACTTCTCTTATTATAGATGTAACCATCTCGAATGACTGTGGTCTCATTAGAGCCAAACGTGGTCTGGATTTACGCCGGTCTATTGGGGGTTGCTGGTCTGTGCAGTTCTAAGAGGTCCACCCTCCCAGGCTTTGCCTCCCCTCTTTGGGGAGGAGTAAGTTTATTGCTTACTGTCTGAGGCGCCCCTACTGGCGAAATGCCGACTGGGCTGCCCAGGCAATTTTTAAATGGCCAGAGTGCTCACCTCTCGAGCGCTGGCTTATCTAATCCCACTTTCCCGACCTTGTGTCACATCTTACCTTGTGGGAGGTAGATAAATAAAAGCAGGACCCCAAGAATAACCTAAAAGCAACATGGTCTCTGAAGGAAAAAACATCATACTGGTTGTGGTAAGCACAATTGGTCTAATGAAAAAGAACATTAAAAAATGTTTAGACACCCTCTCTGGAAGAGCAAGCTGTAGCGAAATACAGATAGCAGCCCATAAAAGGGAC
>OY744516.1:30478292-30535792 GCA_963556195.1 Sepiola atlantica | reverse complement strand
AAACCCCTGTACAGAGAGACCTTAGACACTCGAGGACAGTGTCTAGTAGGAATTCAAGTATCACCAGAATGCAGTTTCATGTCATACCTAAGACATATTCTATTTACCCCACAAGTGAGATGAATTCTGACATGTTCTACGCCTCTGGGTCAGAGTTAACTTAGGAGTAATTGCAACTACAAGGTGACTCCTTACTCCCTAAACTTTCAAGTCGGGCGTCACCACCGAATACACTTTCACGTTATATCTAGGACAAGATCCATTACATGCATTCATATATAATACATATGTATATCTTAAATGCTGTTTTACTTTACAATAGGTCTTTATTTCTCTTTCAAGTTACCATATATATACTTATATATATATATATATATATATATATGTATATGTATATATATGTATATATATATATATATACACACACACATATATATATATATATATATATATATATGTATATATCACATTACTATGTGGGAGGTGACGGTGGTTAAGTGGATAACGACGCGGACTGATAACCTGTGTGTGCCAAGTTCGAATCCAGGGATGTCGGCGACAAAATTAAACCGGACAACTAAGTTGTAGCATTCTGATTCATACGAATTTACAGTTCAAATATAATTAAAATAAGACCTTGTTTTTCTTCGTCTCAGTGGCCACAAATTCGTTGCCATATTCTAGTCCGAAGATAATTCGTCAACTGCAATCATAAGTTCGGTCAATTCGCATCCATTAACTATCATTCGATGAACCCACTCAACAAGTTCTTACAAGAAAAAAAAAGATGATTTATTCAGCATGATCGTCTGTTAGACTGAAAGGTAAAAATAAGGGGGTAGAGAGAGAGACACTTATTTATAAGTGCATGTTTTAATTATTATAAGTCGTTGGGTCATCTTAGAAATACGACTGGTCGATCCGAATCTAACATGTTGACTCTCCCTTGTAACCTCTACTCTCTCAAATCCCGTCTAACGTAACCTTCTCTAAACTTGTTTGCAAGTCGACCCCCACGACAAAGCCTATTTTTCTCGAAAGGTCACCTACTTGATCTTTGCTGACCCACTGTCTACAATACATCCTGTTTATTACTCACACCTGCACAATATATTTTTGACTAATATATTTACTAGCTGACATACACGCTAATATCCAACACATGTTCTCCCCGATAATTTGCATTGTGTATAGTTTAGTTTCCAAGTCAGCTGATGCCTGAACATTAAAATTGGCTAGAGAATTTAAGTGTCACATTTGAGATCGTATTTGCAAATTAGAGGTTCCTGAAAGGTTACCTACGTGGGCGCTCAATGTTCCATGAAGAGATGGTCTTCTTATTTCAAGGAACCATCAGCACATACACAGAGGTGAAAGTGGTGCAGCAGTTATCGGCCCTTGGCCTAACATGTTCGAGCCCAGTCGAGGCTCATGTGTCTATTTCGTCCCTTCAGTTTTTAATTTTAACTATTTAGTAATTTTTAAAAAATTGTAAGTTTTAAATATAAATGAAGGTGTAATACATGGAATGATACCCCCCCCCACACTCCCTTAAAAACGGAGGAGGTAATTCATGGGAAGGCATGACAACAAAACCGATACAACACTTATAAATTGCGACTAAATCGAGTTTTTTTTTTCATTCATTTAAAAATGTCTAGTCAGAAAAAAATAATTTTTATTGCTCCTTGGCCTTTTGGCTAAGATCAAAGTGTAGTATCTGTTCTCTTAACATCAACGCCGGAAATGTTCATGTAATTGTCTCCCTTGAAACTGAAAGGTTTACAATGTTTTTAAAATGCTATCGTTTTTTTTTATAAAATCTCTTTAATTAATTGTATTAATAATTATAATATTACTATCGAGGAAAATATTATAAATATATAATAACATTTGAAAATACCAATTATAAATGTATATTACAAAATATTAATTTATTAGAAACTTAAAAAGAAAATAAATATGAAAATGTGCAAACGCGGGTTGTGTTCGACGAAGTTTAAAGATGACTGTATATACTGATTTACTATTTGTTTCCTCGCTCATCTGGGAGCTAGAAAAGGATACTCAGTAAATTTTGTGTTACGGGACGAATTTATCCTTATTTGTATACAATATATAAGATAATTTAAATCCAATTTTGGAATGAAAAACTTGAGACGAACAAAAATTACACGTACGTTTATAGAAGTTTAATGGTGTCAATAATTAAGCGATCAGTTAACTAATAAAAATACAACAAACCTCTCATCTTTACGAATTTGTGTTCAGTGGTCAGTTAGATTTCTTTGAGAGTTGTTAATGAGAAAAACATTTTAAGGCTTAACAACCCAATAAGTATAAAGATATATAGTAATTATTACAAACGTAATATATACCAATAATATTTAAAATAAATCAAAGTGGCAGGAAATCTAAGAATTTTGGTTATAATTGATTTTATAGTTTGGAAAGGCCGGTTCTAAACGGCAATTTGGATCTGACCCGTATAGTTTATCCTAAAGATTTCTTCTTATGCGAATCTATATTTTATTATATGAAATCCGGTTAATATTATTAATATTTATTATTTATATACAAATACATATTGGTCTTTATTATAGAGTGGAGAATATATCAAGTTATATTTGGGCAGCAATATATGACCCCCCCCCTCTCTCTCTCTTTCTCTATCTCTCTCAAATTATATTCAATTTCTTTCTCCCCTCTTCCATTGTATCTAATGTGCCTTCTCTTCTTAATAAATACAACAGCGACAACCCCGTCAGTTGGAAATGTGATTTTTGGATGACTGTCTTGTGTCAATATCAGTCCGTTGTTTTTGCAGCTTAAAACAAGAACTGTCACCATGAGAAAACGTCACCGGAAGTTTTCTTGTTGGTCACCCCCCCCCCCCCCATCACACACACACACACACGTCATAACGATCCCCGGCCTCTCCCTCTCATGGGGACGTTGGTTTTGCCGGTTCTACAAAACACACATTGCGAAGACGTGAGCATTCCTCATATACACAAAGCTGATAAACCTTAACTCTAACCCGAACCCATGAATGCCAACAAGAAACCGATTTCATTATTAAATCACATAACGTTTCATTATATTTGAAGAGACCATTTCAAAAGTCTGTTTTACGGCATATCAACCTTTTTGTGATATTAAATGCCGAAACAATTGTAGTCTACCGTATATCATTGAGCGATGAATTACTTTTGAAGACCAATTTTTCATCTAAAAACAAAAGGGTCCCTATTTACTTGCCGTCCTACAAGGGAAGAGTTAGACACAAGGTCGGTTTTTACTGTGGGTGTAATGAATAACTTGAAGTCAGAGTATGCCTGAAAAACTTTAATTCTACTAAGAACTACGTAGGGATCGAGTTTCTACGAGAACAATGGCTGACTAAAAGAAAGAATGAACAAACAAGGGGAAGTAATTCACTTTCAAAGAGCATAAAACGAGATTTAAGAGTTCTCTTATTCATTAGAATGGAGGAAAGTCCAGCTTTCCAAAAAGGGCACTCTAGATTTGCACATAAATAAAAAGTGCATCAGTCTTTATTGACCGATAACAGAACAGATAAAGTGTAATATCAGAACAGATACTACGAATTTCAGCTAATCCTTACACATTTTGTTAGCAACGTTTGCCTACACAAGCATATACAGGGCAGGCATATACGTGTATACTCCACCATGTATCCACAAATATACACAAAGAAATAAGCACATAGATACAAACACACACATATACACACCCTTACACAAATGCACGTATAGAGACACATAGATGCATGATATAAGCGCGATAAGAGAAAAAGAGGAAAAAAGAGAAAGGATGGCTAAAATAAAGTATTCGGGAGTGTTTAAAATTATGAAGCGTTATAACATCAAACCTTTTCTTTAAAAAATATTTAAATTTCCAATTGAATTTTTTTTCGTTTGATTAGTAACATAATAATAGAGATAGCAAGACCGCTACTCGAATCACCAGGTTTAAATATTTCGTAGGTAAATAATTTTCGCTTCACCGTTTGTAAACTCAAATATGTAATAATCATTCACATTTTCTTACTTCAAGGATCAGTGAATCTATAGACGAGGGCCTCGCTTCTAGAGCAATAGCTCTTGATATATCAAAGACCTTTGATAGGGTTTGGCATGAAGGTCTGCTTCACAACCTTTCTAGATATGGAATATCCGGAAATGTCCTCTCAACCATCAAATTCTTTATCTCGAATGAGTTTATAAAAGTAGTCGTTGATAGGCAAAACTCTGAAGCACATGGTATCAATGCCTGCATGCCTCAAGAATCTATTCTGGGCCCAACTCATATTCTGATCTTCATCAATGATCTCCCAAATCACATTCTAAGATCATTCGTACACATCTAAGCAGATAGCACAGCCATCTATGGTAACACTTCGAAGAGCATCAATGATCCAGATCATTCTTATACTCTCTCTTCCGACCTGGAGCACGTGGTTTCATGGGGAAAACGGTGGCTTGTTACTTTTAATTCGCCTAATACCAGGCTCGTGTCCTTTCACCACCAACGCTCTGATACTCATTTTGCCCCAATTGAAATGAATGGCTCTCTCTTTCTTTGAGGATGTCCCCTGCTTTGATAAGCTTCTGGAAATTCAATCCAGACATTAAATGGAAGACTTACATCAAATCCGTTGCCAAGATCGCTGGAAAAATGGTTGGATCATTTTACTATTTCACAGGGTATCTCACTCCTGGCGCAATCCTCCACATGTATAAGAGTCAAATACGTGCTAAGATGGAGTACTGTTACCACATCTGGGGAGGTGCTGCTCAGAGCACCGTTTCCTGCCTTGAGAGTAAAACTTCGATTCTGAAATCTAGTGGGCGATGTCTTCTTTCTGGCAGAAGAGATATTCTTAGTCTTTCCTTACTCTATCGTTATTTTCATGGCAGGTGCTCGACTGAGCTCCAATCCATGGTTTCTTCTGTAAAACATTCACAACAAAAACTCGTCTAGCTACAACTACTGTCAGTAATTTCCCCGTCTCCTTCTGTTTACCTAGAACTAGGCTGAACTTCCATGATCAACGTCTATTTCCTAGAACTGTCCGTCTGTGGAACACAGTACCACGAGGCTGCTTCCCGGCTGACTATAACATTGCTGTTTTCAAGTCCAATGTAAACAAATTAAATAATCAATTTGTGAACCAGTTACAACTATCGTTACAAATCCACTTCGGTGTCTCACCGTCCATCCGCCCAACCCAATAACCCTTATCCTCGCGTCAGAGCATCTTTGTTTGTTTATATTGAAAGTTTTTTTTGTTTTTTTGTTATTATATTTTTAAAACCCAATCGCTTAATATTCTTTTTTTGTAATTCTTTACTTATGTGTATGGTACGTTCGCTCACTTTGTCACAACGTTTCGCCTATGTGTGGAACACTTTGGCGGAGGAAATGATGGTTTTCACTTAAACGGAATTGCATATTTTAACTTATCAATATCGTTAAAAACAAACAAACGGGTATAAAATGCGTTTAAAAGCGATGTATATTTTTGTCGTTTACAACAGCAGACAGGTTTGCTCAGATTGTAGAGTGTCGAACGTGGGTTAGTTTGCTACGTCTAGCCACACTGAAGAGTCTTGAAAAGATGAAAAGACGACAAACGTGTCTGTGGATAACTATCTATTTAATATATATATATATATATATATATATATATATATATATATATATATAAACAAGTGATCAACGAATGATCGCATCTCGTCGACTCTCCTCGGCCATTTTTGTGGACTGCTTGGGGGAATGGTTAATCATCGCTGCGGTCACTCCTGCGAGATTTTATTTTTCAGTTTGACTTTTTCTTTTTAAAGGGGTTAATTCAGCATATTTTTCGGAATAATCTTGAAGCAATAAGCTGAAATAAATTTCTTATCGATTAATAAAAGTTCAGAGATGAGATTACGGCAACGAGACCAATCAGGTATCGATGACAAAGAACAATCACCACGCCAGCTCTGGCGACCATGACAAATTTGACGATAAGAATACATGGCAATGTACCAATAATAAAACAATCGTATTTCTACTAATGAAAATCAATAATAATAAAATGGCAGTAGACTAAGCTTACGATATGTTAGTGAAAAAATTCTGTGCGGCCGTGAATCTAACTCAGTTGGGTTCGCTCTAAGAAAATGACGGTAATGGGGCGATAATTCGTACATCTTTGATAAAAAGTTACAATAAAAACATATATATTTAGACAAGTATGCTAAAACTTGACAAAATTTTCTAAGCTTTGTTTAATATAAGAATTGTGTCTATTTGTCCGTACTTCGAAGTTGATATTACACTTAATGCTAATGTGCTGAATTGTGATATATATCTAGGTGGTTGTTGTAAGTTTCAATTTAAATGTTTTATGGTTTCATTAATTTTATTGGCTGTATGTTTTTTTACAAATAAGTCGACCCTTATCAAGGACAAAAGATCACTCGTATCACGCCAAGGATCTACTTTCTGCTGTTTTCTCTCTGTCTTTCTCTTTACATCATCAGAAGGAGAGAGAGAGGGAGAGAGATATGAGGGAGGCTATGCGGTGTTTCGCTGTGCGTTACTGTATTGTTTTTTTTTCTTTTCCTTTCTCGCTTGCCGGCTTGGCTTAACAAATAATAGTACGGTGAAAATGGCGAGGGGCTGTGTGCAAATGTAGGAGGCAGTGAAAAAAGCGAAATTGGAAAAAAGGGACGAGAATTGAGATTGGAAGAGAAAATATGAGAATGAATTTTTGAGCGCAATGTTGGGAGGAAAAATTCAAAGAAAAAAGAAATTACTGAATGAGTTGACTGCATATTGTGTCCTATCAGATAGAAAATGTGCACGCCTGTATGGACTGTTTATTTGTAGAAAGTGTGGTTAAATTGAATCATATATCTAATCAAATAAGCGCATATTTAGATAAGTGGATTTTGATCAACATAAAATATGCGGTAAATGTGAGGTACGATGTTCGCGCTCCTTCAAAAGAAACCCCTTTTGTTTCCCATATATATATATATATATATATATATATATATATATATATGTGTGTGTGTGTGTGTGTGTGTGTGTGTGTGTGTGTGTGTGTGTGTGTGTGTGTGTGTGTGTGTGTGTGTGTTCTAATTCAACATTCAAAGTTCTTCAAATATAGGATTATTTTATAACATAAAGTCAGCTCTATAGTGCGTGACGAGAGTTATTTTACAAAGTTTTAATTATTTTACCCTGAAAAATGATGATGAAGGATAGATGTTCACAGGAAAAAAACGTTTTTAATCAATGCAAACAATTGTTTCGGTTAAAACCAAGGATATCGTTTTCAAGAATTTTAAAGTACTTCAAAATATTTGCAGATGTACGTTTTAAAGTACGTTTTAAAATACATAAAAATACGTTTCAAAAATGCGTTTAAAAACACATTTAAAAACTCCTCGGTTTGGTCATCGTCATTGGCAAGTGAAAAAAGTACAATAAGTAAAAACAATGACAATACACATTAGACATTCCATTTCTCTCTCTCTCTCTCTCTCCATATATATATATATATATATATATATATATATATATATATATATATATATATATATATATATATATATAGCCTATGTTACCCGCTTTTACGCATAGCATCTCACTTCCAAATTTCAAAATAATTTGTGCAGTGGTGAGAGAATTCTAATAACTAGTCTATTTTGCAACTGAATCAGATTATCCCATTTTGCCGTTATGGGGGAGATAGATTTTCATTATGCATTGACTTTGGGTCTAACATTACCGCTGTGGAAGGCGGGTAACTAATTTAGTTCTCTGTCGGAAGGCCATTTTCCCAATCATTAACTCATCCTTCCGAAGTCGACGGAGAGTTTATTATTTTTCGTTTACTCTTTTCGCCGCCATTCGTGAGGGAGTGCCGACGGAATCAACCAGGCTAGTTTTGTAGCCTGATCAGAGTGCCATTTTTCGGGGAGATGGATTCTCACTATAAACCGTCTGTCTAATCTCGTGTAGAGGACGTCTGCCTCTCTTTCTCTTTCTTGGGGGAAAGGGAGGGAGACAGATAAACGAAACGAGCTTGTCTGTCTAACACTACTCTCGCGGGTAGGCAAGTAAATAGGTCCATTATCTCGCCCTCGGTGTAGTGTCGTATCTGTTTTCTCAGGAAATCATCCTCCTAGCCATTACTTCCGCCTTGTATAAGTGTAGTATCTTTTCTGTAACAGTCGGCCATCCTCCCAGGAATTATCTTCTCATTTCGGAGATGGATTTAATACCTGTCGTGCAATGCGCTCGGGGGGGGGGGGGCAACGCGACCATGCGAGTATTTTTGTCCTTATCTAGTAGCCTTTTTATGAAAACTGAATTTTCCTCGCATTTAAAAATAATCTTGTCACTAACTTTGCCGTCGTAGGGAAGCAAGTAAATATTGAAAATATCTGACATTATCTTCTCCTCTTCTTTGATAAAGATGGATTTATTACCTGTCACTCGAGACACCCTCATTCGTGACGGAATGTCTACGGGACAAACCAAGTGTTTTTGTTCACAATCCAAAAGTCCTCATGTTAGAGAGCTGCATTTTCCCTACATTTAAAACTAACGTGTTCAGACGAACAAAATAAACGAACGAACCAGCTTCCTTCTTTCGAGGAAGTTTCTAGGGAATATCAAATTCACAAGTGATCTCCAGTCGACCTTCAGAACACTATCGATTAAATCACCGAAAGTGGAGTAATCACCCCTTCTAAAATGTTTATTACTTTTTTTAATTCTTCAGAGTATTATTGTTAAGCACTAAATCCCTATTACTCGAATATCTGTTTTTTTAATGCGATAACATCAAATCAAATGAATTTTAAAAAATCCTATTTAATAAAAATGCGATAACATCAAATCAAATGAATTTTTAAAAATCTTATTTAATAAAAATGCGATAACATCAAATCAAATGAATTTTTTAAAATCCTATTTAATAAAAATAATTTACTAACGAAATTAAATCTACCATGATAAATTTTAGTTTATTCGTAAACAAGTCAGCCATTTTAATCTTGTGTCAATAGTTGAATAGTTGAATGAATTACTTTGTGAACATTTGTGGAATATGAAAAGTATTTGGAAGCATTTAAACTGTCGAATTTGGTTAAATTAATAATTTAGTAGACAAGCGATACCATAACAATTAAAGTTAACTTTCAAAATCCTATTTTTTAAAATAATAATTTGGTAAAAATAAATAACGAAATAAACATGAAAGTAAAAGAATCCTTGCTAGTGAAAGATAAATGCCAAATCCTACGTTCTCCTTGTACAAGGGTTTGTCAGGACAACCTGGCATGAGGATACTTCACCCTACAAGTAAACCCTGACCAAATATTCAAAATAACATAGTATTAAGAGCCCGTCGACATGGCTATACACTGGATCATACGTGGAATGGTGCACCTTCTCAGCACTCAGCTTGACACTCCACCAAACTAGATGAATTCTTGTCCTGGAATCCGGTAAAACTAAGAGACTGTAAGAAAGATATATTATAACATAGTTAACTGGTCAATTGAGAAGAGGAAAATTAATGTTAGAATATTCGAACATCTATGTTTCTCATATAAAGATCAAGTGTTAGCCCGAGGAAGGTGCCCCTTGATTTCTGAGAACTTCGACTGAAGTAAAATGAAACAAAAAGAAAATTCCTTGGGGGGTTACCCCCGACATTTACAATCAATCATCATGCTAGCATTTAACATGACATCCAAATGTTGGTCATTTATTTGAACTTTGTCGCATGGATTGTTTATTTTCATTTGTATAATTAACGAATCGAATTTCAGAAAGGAATTTTTTTTTGTCCAAGTGTGTTTCGCGATTGACCTAATGATCACCGTCGCGACCTACGGAATCGGGGATGCCGAGTTCAAATCCCAGTCATTTATTCACTAATACTCTTGTGAAAGGTATGAACACGCAATTCCCATCCAGATATCGCTAAAAAAAAATGGTAATTTGTGTTCAACTAATCACATACAAAAATCGTTTACTGTATTATTTTCCCTTGTTAAATCACTCAAAAAAGAGGTTGATATATCGTAAAACAAATGAATGAAGCCAAATTACAACTTATCCAGTTTATTATTTGGTTGCATACAGAACCTATATATTACCGATATAGATTAGTGTCTGAAGCCGAAACCATACTATTACTTCTATTTATTGTACTAGTGTACTATCTTTTAATGCTCAATTCAGGGGGGGGGGGGTAGTACTGTGTCTGTTCTGTTGTAATGATACGATCCTGGCAGTCATTACCTCCTCTTTTTATGAGGAAGTAATTCTGTTGTCATAATTATCTCCTCCTTTCCTTAGAAGAATGGGTAGTGTAGTATCTGTTCTGTTGTCATGATACCATCCTCCCAGGCATTACGTTCTCATTATCTTTTTTCATTACTTTTGTTCACCTCCAAACTAGGCATATTGCAACTGAGACGTAAGGATCTACTGTGATTAGTAGCCAGATCCATAAGGGGCATCTTAAGTAGGGAGTTGTGTAGCAAGATAGTTGTTCGCATTACATTTACATTTCTGCAGTTTTGTACAGTCAGGAAAAAAGGGGAAATTCCAAAGGCAAACGCTCCGAGGTAAGAAGCTATTAGAGTAGAAAGTTATCTGGTACCTGGGGACCTCTACATTGAAGGGGTGTGATTTTGCTGCTAATCTGGTTGATCATGGATATTTATGTTGATCGGGTACAAGTGAAGTAAATTCATCAGAGCACATTCAGTGGAAGTACTTGTTAAACAAGCACTAGAATGCTACATTGCAGCAGTAAGACAGGAGCCGGAGTTTGGTCGACAGTGTGGTAGCTATTAGGTTAGGCCTCTTTTTTGTACCATGTCTGAGAGGTAAGAGTAGTTGGAGCACCAGCCCAGATGTGGCAAAATACTCCATGCATGGGCGAATGGTGGTTTTATAGAGATATAGGATATTGGCAGGTGTGAGAAGTTTTGTAGTCTGGTAGAGGGAACCCACCTGCTTTGTAGCAGTGTAGCATGTGTTCGTTTGTTATAATATTATCCTCTCAGGTTCATTCCGGTCGCATATTTTAGCCAGTAGATGAACTCAACCTAGTTTTAATGATTTGCACCTCATGCAGATTTCGGACTTTGTTCAGGAAAACAAAGGAAATTGAAAGTTGATGCAGACGACATTTTTTGACGCAAGGGAACGTCTAAAAAGATGAGGGTGAAAACGATTGACAATAACAAAATGGCAGAAAGTGAAAATAAAAAAGCAGACAATACGATGAAGAAGTACGACATTTTGAAAAGATTAGGGAGGGAGAAAAAATAGTAATTTATGATAGAAATCATTCTCGGACATTAATTAATTTTATTAATTGTTTTAAAATGCACAGAAACAACGTGAAAGAAAGAAAAAGAAAATATAAAATAAGAGGTAAGTAAAAAGAAAAACCAAAGGGATAAATTTGCGTTAAACTTACCGTTGTAATAGAATATTGTACACCTCCTTTTACCTCTGTAGATTTACTAATACCGAGAACTATATATAGTGAACACTGTATTCACTGCTATCTTGCTTCCGAAATTAGTAACGCCTTACTAATGTCTGTCTATCCATTCATTGTACTGATTGAAATAAACCTCTCTTTCTTCGTTTTATTTATTTTTTCTCTTTTTTTTCAATTTTCTTATCTTTTTGTTATTACTAAGGATGGGGCATCCAACTAGATGCATTCACCGGTTATTTCAAAAACTCCAACCGAAAGATCTTTTTAGGATTCTAACCATCCCTTTAAGTACAATTGTTTGTATCTCTTTTGCACTTGGTTCACCGGATATATTCGCCAATAGTTTTTTAAATTCTTCTTCATAGGCCCGGTTGCTCCAATGATTACTGGAATGATAAAGATCTTCCTAAGGTTTCAGATTCTTTTCATGTCGTACATAAGCCCTTGGTATTTCGTAATCTTTTTTCTCTCCGCTCCGTGTAAACCCAAATCATTAGGAACACTGACTTCAACTAGGGTTGCTACTTCATCCCTCTTGTCCCAAATTACTATGTCAGGTTTAATAGCCCCATTTTCTAGGTATGTAGCTGTAGGGATTGGATAGAATTTAACCATAAATGCTTTTTTAAGTGATTACACTTTATTATATGTAGTAGAATGTCGACAATCCCTGAAACATTCCTGGCTTGCAGATGCAGTCAACTCCCTTCTCCCCAGTTGGGGAGTAAGCAAACGGCGGAACGTCCGCTCACTTCGACTACAAGTCTCGCTCTCTCGTTTTTTCTTTCTTTCGATTCTCTCTCGATCGGTGACGTAATTCGGACAATTGTCTGTAACACATTCCTCAAATCGGCATACCGCAAAAATAAAAACAATAAGGTGTTTATACTTTCAATTTGCATCTCAACCTTGACATTATCACAACAATCATAGTCGCATCCCAACGCGATGTCTATCCCCCACCCCTACCACTGACCTACATCTCGTTACTATCTAGGTCATAATTCCTATTCATTATCCTGATTTTGGGGATCACTCCGGGGTAATCTCAGAATAATTACAGAAAAGCTAATCTTTGTATTAATAAAATTGTGTCACCATTTCTCATGTATATGCATGTTTCCCGCCTCTACGTGACTTATTCATTATTATCTTTTTATTCAGTATTACTCGAATATTTGTTAAAATAAAAAATGCAATAAAATAAAATAAAACGAATTTTTTAAAAATCCTTTTAAAAAATAATAATGTGATAACGAAATTAAATCTACCATAATGCTTTTCGATTTATTTGTAAACAAGTCAGCAATTTTAATCTTTCGTCAATAGTTAAGTAAAGAAATTAATTACTTTGTGAATTTTAGATATATAAAAAGAATTTGGAGGCGATTTAACTGCCGAATTTGATTATATTAATAATTTAATAAACAAAAGACACCGTAATAATCAAAGTTAACTTTGAAAATACTATTTTTTTTTAATAATTATAATGATGATGATGATGATGATGATGATGATGATGATGATGATGATGATGATGATGATGATGATGATGATGATGATGATGATGATGATGATGATGAGTAGTAGTAGTAGTAGTAGTAGTAGTAGTAGTAGTAGTAGTAGTAGTAGTAGTAGTAGTAGTAGTAGTAGTAAATAATGAAATAAAAATAGAAGTAAAAATAAATCTGGGGCAGCGACCGGGGTGGGGGGAGTCGGTAGTAAAAAATAGATGCATGATCATACAAAAAAAAAAGCTTCTGTGAATTATTTGCAAAAAAGAATAAATAAATACAAATGAATACTTTGGGAATAGCATTATATTTTCCTTGCACATACCCTCTCGTATAAAGAAGGGAAATCCATTGGGGTTTTACCCCCGACATTTAAAATCAATCATCACGCTAACATTTAACAGGACATCCAAATGTTGGCCATTTATTTGAACTTTGTCGCATGGATTGTTTATTTTCATTTGTATAATTAACGAATCGAATTTCAGAATGAAAATGATTTTGTCCAAGTGTGTTTTCGAATTTTGTCCCTTTTAAGTGCAATTGTTTGTATCTCTCTTGCACTTGGTCTACCGGGTATATTCGCCAGGTAGTTTTTGAAATTCGTTTTCATGGGGCCGGCTGCTCCTATGCTTACCGGAATGATGGAGATCTTGCTAAGGTTCCAGTTTCTTTTCATGTCGTACATAAGCCTTTGGTATTTAGTTATACTTTCTCTCTTAGCTCTGTTTAAGCCAGCATCATTAAGGGCACTGACTACAACTAGGATTGCTACTTTTTCCATCTAGTCCCAAATTACTATGTCAGGTTAAATAGCTCTGTTTTCTAGACATGTAGCTGTAAAGATTGGATAGTCCTAGTGGATGGTGTATGACTTATTTCCAACAGTTATTTGCGGTGTATGTTCCCAGGACTTTCTGTGGTTGTTATTTCCACTCAAGTAACAACCTTTCCAGTATACAACACCAAACTGTCTCTCTGCTAAAACGTATTTTTGAACAATGTTTTTTGTAAGAAACTAAAGAATATGGCGCTTAATCGATAATATTCCGAAGAATAAAAGAAATGAAATTCAGTGAACATTCGCCGAATATTTTATTTTGGAGAACTTTTTATTAGTTTACTTGGTAGTTGTAGATAGAAATACTCAGGTAGTTCAAAATTAACTAACAAGAAAACTTTTTGATATACCTACGTATCAGGTAAAAATAGATATCTACAAAAGGTAGGAAATGGGAAATAAGTCGGGCTGTCGGTTCGGGCTAGGCTAGAATCGGAAATATACGAGAAAACTGATTTTGATTTTAAATTAAAATTCTACTCGATAATTTTCCGTATTTTTTTGTGTAGATATGTATTCTTGCCTGATACGTAAGTATATCAACGAGTTTTCCTGTGAATTTATTTTGAACTGCTATATATCACCTGTGTATTTCTGTCTATAAGCACCGTTTAATTTAATTAATTTTATTGATGTAAATCCATTTTACATTTAATCGATTTACCATCGATTAACGTAAACTTCACCTTGGAATGATGGTGATGCTTTAATGATGCGAAAGGTGATGCAACAAAAAATAAAGAATTAAACCATAAATGCTTTTTTAAATGATTACACTTTATTATATGTAGTAGAATGTCGACATTCCCTTGAAACATGCCTGCCTTGCAGATGCAGTCAACTCTCTTCACCCCAGCTGGGGAGTAAGCAAACGGCGGAACGTCCGCTCACTTCGACTACAAGACTCGCTCTCTTGTGTTTTCTTTCTTTTGGTTCTCTCCCGATTAGTGACGTAATTCTGACAATTGTCTGAAACACATTCTTCAAATCTGCATAGCTTAAAAGTAAAAACAATAAGGTGTTTATATTTTTAATTTGCATCTCAACCTTGAAATTATCACAACAATCATAGTCGCATTCCAAACGCGATATCTATCCCCCACCACTGACCTACATCTCGTTACTATCTAGGTTATAAGTCATATTCATTATCCTGATTTTTTTAAAATCCTTTTTAAAAAAATAATGTGATAACGAAATTAAATCTACCATAATGCTTTTCGATTTATTCGTAACCAAGTCAGCAATCTTAATCTTTCGTTAATAGTAAAGTAAAGAAATAAATTAATTTGTGAACTATATATATATATATAAAAGGAATTTGGAAGCGATTAAACTGCCGAATTTGATTGCATTTACAATTAAATGAACAAAGGGCAAAAAATAATTAAAGTTAACTTTGAAAATACTATTAAATAATAATAATAATAATAATAATAATAATAATAATAATAATAATAATAATAATAATAATAATAATAATAATAATAATAATGATTTTACAATTGGTAAATATACAAATGTTATATTTATTGTGAATTTTAATGTTAACTAATAAGAAGCTTCTGTGATTTCACTTCGGGGTCGGGAGATAATATTTTTGCTTTTTGTCTGAGTTAAACGTAATTGAAATCCCCCTTTCCCAAAAAGTAGCTAGTCACGTTAGAGAAAAAAAGGTAACGTTTTTTTTTATTTCGACCGAACGTTTGATAACTTTGCATCAATTTATTATACAAACATAGGAGGGGAATCTATCCTCTTTTTTATTATTTAAGAGTATCCTAAAAAACTTATAATGTAATTAGGTAACATATATATATATATATATAATTATTTTTTATTATTTTTATTTTTTTAAATTTATTTACTTATGTATTTATTTATTTATTATTATTAATTTTTCGTAAATATGTCTTCATGTATGTGTGATAATGCACTTTGAATCTCATGTAAAAGAGAGAAACACTATCCCTGTTAACTTAGTCTGGGCGTGGTGTTTCCACAAATACCAAACCATGATAAATGTCTGTAAATATAAATAAACGCTGTGGGACTCAGAAAGAAAGAGCTGACTGTCATGATGGGCAGGTGTTCCTGCAATGGCTAACATGGGAGACCCGGTCCGCATCCGGCGAATGTTGGCTCCTTAAATTTCAGGAACAAGACCACGGACAAAAATAACAACAGGTAAGTAACCCATCAAATTCCAAATATGATAAGGCACTGACCAAACACAAGAAAGCAAGAATTAAAATAACAGACTAAAAAGCCATAGAAAGAAATGGACTACAAAAGAGAACAGACTGGTAATGGAATGCTACTACGAAAGCCTCTACCCCACAGAAAGAGGATACCGGAAACGAATGAAAGATCTACTGACTACCATACAACCGCACAAAGGTTAGCAGATCAAGCAAGACAGATACTCCAGAGATGGTGGTTCTCGGAGATGGAATTAACGGAAATTAAACAAAAGATAAATGGCGTGGCAGATCAAGACACACCACTTGACGAAAACTCACAGGAAGAAGACGGGAAAAACATAAACACAGAAACTGAAGAAGTCGAAGACGACGAAACTATAGAACTATCTGAGGAAGAGGCAAGAGAAGTGGAAAACATCAAACGATTAATGTCCGAGAAAAAAACAAAACTTCCATCGCTAAGGAACGAAGACTTTGAGAAGTTAAAAGTTGAAACAGAGAAAGTAAACAGAGTACTCACGTACATCCCAACAGACACTATCACAGATCTAAACAACTTGATATATGCGGGGGCAAAATCAATAAGTATGAAACTAAAAAGGGAAAAGAAGACTGACCAAAAGAATGGACAGACGAAATCTGGATGGGAGATCAGACTGGAAACCCAGATCACCAAACTTCAAAAGGAAGCTAAAACCGTGGATAGGATAGAAGGAGAACAGTAAACGATGGAAGAGCAGAAATCCGAATCCCAAGGAAAGACTAAATAAGAAACATGAAGAACTAAACAAAAGATAGCAGCAAAAGAAGGAAGATTGAGACCATACAGATACAAATCGGAACAGTACAAACAGAACAGGACCTTTGAAAACAATGAAAGCCAGTTTTACAAAAACGTAAACGGAGAAAGAACAACAACAGAACAACCGGACACGACACAAACAAAACATTTCTGGAGCAAGATATGGAAAAGGCTGAAGATCACAACAAAAATGCTTAATGGCTGAAAGACATGAAAGATAAACTTCTAGAAACTGAAGATAAAACAAAAACAGAAATTAATGAAGAAACTATTAAGACAACACTAAAAAAAAATGGCAAACTGGAAAGCACCAGGTCACGATGGAATACATGTGTACTGGTTCAAAAAATTCACGACCCTACATGAAAGGCTAGCACAGTAACTGAGAGGGTGTATCCATAAAAGAGACGTATCAGAGTGGATCACCAAAGGAAGGACAACGCTCATACAAAAAGACGCCAAGAAGGGAACGACCCCAAGCAATTACAGACCAATAACCTGTTTACCGACAATGTGGAAAATCCTAACGGCCCAACTAAGAGAGAAAATTTATCATTCACTGAACAGCTTATGGTGTTTCTTGTAATTTCTGTTCCTTAGTTCATTTTCGTGTATTGATAGCTGAGGTCGGTGTAAGTTATTAGCGGGGGGGGGGATTATGAAGTGATGTTTCTTGCAGTTTGTGTTCCTTGGTTCATGTTGTGGTGTTTTTCGTGCGGTTTTGTTTTCTCCCTGTTGTAAATTCCTTGTGACTGGTTACCCTTTGTAGCTTATGCGGGTTGGTTTCCGCATTCGATGATTTTTCTTAAGATTGCAGCTGTTTTGAGTATTGTCGTCCTATTTATGGTTTCGATGGTCCCTTTGATTCCTATTTCTCCCAGTCTTTTCTCCGGGTTTTTTGGGATTGTTCCTAGTGCTCCTACGATTATTGGTATTATACTAACTTTCTTCATGCTCCATATTCATTTCAGTTCTCTTGTTAGTTCTGTGTATTTACTTCGTTTTTACGTGTCTTTGATCTTCACTCTGTGGCTTGCTGGAACGGCGAAGTCTACGATTTTACAAGATTTTTCCTTCTTGTCGATTATAATAACATCAGATCTCCTTGCTTGTATGAGTTTATCTGTTTGTATATCCATATCCCAGAGGAGTTTGTGTTTTTCGTTTTCCAGTACTGTTTCTGGTTTATGTCTGTACCATTTGTCTGCGTATTCGAAATTTAATTGTTTGCACAGTTCCCAGTGTATTACTTTCCCAACACAGTCATGTCTGTTCTTATAGACTTTTTGGGCAGGTTTGCTACATTCACTTATTATATGATTTACTGTTTCGTCTCTTTGTCCACACAGTCTGCATTTATTGTTTTCCTGGGGTTTACCTATTTTAGCTTTAATGTAGTTTGTCTTAATTGCATTGTTCTGTGCAGCCATCAGTAAAGATCCCGTTTCTATGTTCAAGTTTCCTTTTCTTAGCCATGTCCAGCTATTTTCCTTAGTTTCTTCTCTTGTGAGTCTTATGAGGCGTAAGCGTCCATGTAAAAAATTTTCTTCTCATGTTTTCTTTTCTTGTCTGTTTGTGTCCAGTTTCGAGGCTTCCTGCGTTGTTTGTTGGAACGGTGTCTCTTGCTGCGGTGATGAGCCTTTCTGTGTTCTGGTTTATGTATTTCTCCAGCTCGTTTTTAGTGTCGTCCACAAAGTCTTCTATACTTACCAGTCCTCTTCCCCCTTCGTTTCTCTTCACGTACAGTCTGTTTATATCATCTTTTGGATGTAGTGCGTTGTGCATAGTCATTAATTTTCTAGTCCTCTGGTCAAGGTGCCTGAGTTCTTCTTTAGTCCAGCTTATGAATGGTCCAGAATATCTTATTAGTGATACTGTCCAAGTATTTATTCCTTTGATTAGGTTTCTGCTATATGATTTTGTTTCTAAGATCTTTCTTGTTCTTCTCAAGTATTCTTTTCAAATCTTCTCTTTCATTTCTGCTGATTTGATTATGTCTGCTTCGAAAACTCCAAAATATTTATAGCTGTCTTGTTCGCCTAGCACCCTACTCTGCTCTTGAGTGGGTAGTTCCATACCCTCAGTCGTCTCTAGCTTTCCTTTTTTAATCTCCAGCAATGCACACTTTTCCATTCCGAATTCCATTTGAATGTCCTGACTGAAGATTCTGGTTGTATTTATCTGCTTTTCCGGTTCCTTTTTGCTTTTTGCAAATAGCTTTAGGTCGTCCATGTACATGAGATGGTTTATTCTTTGTTCTGTGACTGTGAACTTGTATTCGGCATCACATTTCCTGAGTATGTAGTTGAGTGGCATCATAGCTATTATAAACAGTAGTGGTGATAGGGAGTCTCCTTGGAAAATGCCTCTTTATTTTTATCTCCGTCAAGTGTTGTCCTCCAGCTGTCAGTTCTAATCTCTATGTTTCCATTGCTTTCTTGATGAGATTAATAATCCTATCGTGTATCCTGTACATTTTTAAGCATTCAATTATCCATGCTTGAGGGATTCTGTCGTGCGTTTTCTTGTAGTCAATCCATGCTATAGATATGTTCTTTTTCTTGCTTTTAACTTCTTTCGGGATCTTTTGATCTATGTATAACAGATCATGCGTCCCTCTTTTCCCTTTCTGGCATCCTTTTTGTTCCTCGGGAAGTAGTCCACGACTGTTCAGGGAATGGTAAAGTTGCTCTCTAAGTTGTGCCGTTAGGATTTTTCACATTGTCGGTAAACAGGTTATTGGTCTGTAATTGCTTGGGGTCGTTCCCTTCTTGGCGTCTTTTTGTATGAGCGTTGTCCTTCCTTTGGTCATCCACTCTGGTACGTCTCTTTTATGGATACATCCTCTCAGTTTCTGTGCTAGCCTTTCATGTAGGGTCGTGAATTTTTTGAACCAGTACGCATGTATTCCATCGTGACCTGGTGCTTTCCAGTTTGCCATTTTCTTTAGTATTGTCTTAATAGTTTTTTTATGTTAGGTATCGAGGGGGCACCTGCCCATCATGACACTCACATCTTTCTTCTGAGTCCCACGGCGTTTATTTGTATTTATAGACATGTATCATGGTTTCGTGTGTGTGGCAACACCAGGCCCATGCTTAGTTTACCTGTGATACTGTCACAGGGATAGTATTTCTCGCATTTTCATGAGGTTCCAAGTGCACTATCACACATACATGAAGACACATTTACGAAAAAAATATAATAAATAAATAAGTAAATAAAATATTTTTTTTTAAAACAAGATAATATTTTATATATATATATATATATATATATATATATATATATATATATATATGAAAGGATAAAAATAATCCGACGGTATGAAATTAAAAATGGAAAAGCGGAAGACCTTTACGCTCAATGTTTCGCCCAAATTTCACGTGGGCTTTGTCAAGAGCGGACGTCTTTTGTCATTTTTGTATTCTTCGTCCGCTCTTGACAAAGCCCACGTGAAATTTGGGCGAAACGTTGAGCGAAAAGGTCTTCCGCTTTTCCATTTTTAATTTCATATATATATATATATATGTTACCTAATTACATAGTATAAGTTTCGAGGATGCTCTTAAATATTTTTTTAAAAAAACGATAGATTCCCCTCCTATGTTTGTCTAATAAATTGATGCAAAGTTATCAAAAGTTCGGTCGAAATTAAAAAATAACGTTAACTTTTTTTTCTTTTTGGGAAGGGAGGGATTTCAATTACGTTCAACTGAAACAAAAAGCAAAAATATAATCTCCCGACCCCCGAAATGAAACCTCAGAAGCTTCTTATTAGTTAACATTAACATTCACAATAAATATAACATTTGTATAACTACTAAAACAAAAACAAAAAACACAACAACAACAACCACAACCACCACCACCACCATCATCACCATCATCATCATCACCACCACCACCACCACCATCATCACCACCATCATCATCATCATCACCATCATCATCATCATTATTTAAAAGTAAATAATGAAATAAAAATAGAAGTAAAAATAAAGCGCGGGCGCTAGTAAAAGATAGATGCATAATCATGTTAATTATTTGCAAAAAGAATAAATAAATACAAATGAATACTTTGGGAATAGCATTATATTTTCCTTGCACATACCCTCTCGTATAAAGAAGGGAAATCCATAGGGGTTTTCCCCGACATTAAAAATCAATCATCACGTTAACATTTAACAGGACATCCAAATGTTGGCCATTTATTTGAACTTTGTTGCATGAGTTGTTTATTTTCATTTGTATAAATAACGAATCGAATTTCAGAAAGAAAATTTTTTTGTCCAAGTGTGTTTCGCGATTGATCTAATGATCACCGTCGCGACCTACGGAATCGGGGATGCCGAGTTCCAATCTCATCGGAGCTATCGTAGTACCTATTTACTTGCCTCCCCACAAAAACACAGTGCAGAAGATCCCACTCCCCAAAAATGAGCACTCTAAATTGGGACAAAAATAAAAATTACCTCACTTAACAAGGATTTCCCTTTCACAGGCCGAGGACAGAAAAGATGAAGTGTGGTATCGGAACAGATACTACAAGTTACTCCTAGCCAAAAGTGTAGTCATTTATGCACTATACTCTTGGGGAATGTATGAACCCTCAATATCCCCCTCCAAATATCGGTACAAAATAGCAACTTGTATTCAACTAATCACATACATTAATTGTTTATAATAAGTATTGTGTTTTCGTATTAAATCATGAAAAAGAGGTTGATATGCCGTAGAATAGATGAACCAAACAAAATTATGACTTTTCCAGTTCCTTATTCGGTTGCATGCAGAACTTATATTTAGATAAACTTATGATTTGTATTATTCGGACTACTATCCCTATCTTAGATGTTATTATCACAACGTTTCGGCCGATGTTACCGTTGACCTCCTTCAAGTGCGTCTTGTCTAACTCAGGGATTTTTTGTCGAACTCGGGAATATATACAGATTTTAGAACTAAACTCTGTATTCAATCCACGGGGTAGATTGTTCTCATTCGGTCAGCTATGACTGGGTAGACGTCTTAAGTAAGTTTTATGTTATTCTTAGTCAGTGTCGCCTGTTGTGAGGATTGAACCTTCCACTTACAGTAGACTGTCACTTAGAACCGTTGGCGTGCAGGGGCGATGGAGCGGTGGGGCGGTGGCCCCCATGCATCCGAATTGGGAGGAGGCATCCAATCTTATTCAAACTACATCCCTTTCTTATATTTCTCTTAAGCTTGAGTCTTTGGCGCATACAATTAAGAACTCTACAGGACACTTCTTGGAACTGATTATCACTTAACACTTTATCCGTTGCGCCACGTGCCCATGTCCATGTAGAAGGGCGGAGGTTGCATCGGTCGAAACGCTGTGAGAATAACACATCATATGAAAACAGTAGTCAGAATAAACTAATTAATACAAATCAGCAATCTTTATCCCAAAAATTACAAAACGAAATAAATTTTCGGACTTTGTTTTGGTATTTGAAGTGCGATAAAAACGAAGGAAATTGAAGGTTGATACAGACGACATTTTTATCTTTTAAATGACGTGAGGGGGACGTCTAAAAAATATGGGAGATGATTGCGATTTACAATAACAATAACAAAACGGGAAAAAGTGAAAATCAAGAAAGCAGACAAAACGATGAAAAAACACATGTTGAAAAGATTGAGGAGGGAGAAAAAAATGATAATTTATGATAGAAATTATGCGCGGGCGTTAATTAAAACGTTGTCTCTTTCTTTCTGTTTATTAAAAGAAAATGAATTAATAAAGTTTATCTTTTTAACTAAAACCTGGTGACACTTTTCTTCTTCGTCTTAAGCAAGGTCAGCCAGATGAATACAGACGCAACGACGCTTCAACAAAAATGCCAATCTTCCTCAACAACCTCTATAAAATGGAAGCTATTTGCATAGAATAATAAGTTTATAAATAAATATTAAAACAGCATTACTTTAAAAAGTTGTTATAATTTTATAACAAGATGGTTCAATTAATATTGTAATGGTAAATATTCAACTTTCAAACATAATTTGGTAAAAAAAAAAGACGAAACAAAAATTAAAGTAAAAATACTTGTTGGTACAACAAATCTATTATATAAAAGGCAGTTGTTTGTGTGTGTATGTGTGTCCAGTTAAAATTTGAAAGAAATTACAAAACAAACACCCACAAAGTTGGTATATTCTTGATCGGCGTTGTCCTGCTTGAATAATATCTAAACTTAAAAATTATTATTCATTCTTTGAGGTTAATTGGGTCAAGGATTCACCAGGGAGGTCGGGTTTTCAGCCATTTCCAATGTTATCTACTATATAAAAGAGAGGTGAATTAATTACATTGTTATTATTTTGAATACATTAAAACACGAGATAGATATGGACTGGGCGGGGGTGAAAGATTGTGAGGGAGAGTGATGTGGAAAAACAGGAAAAAGGGGGAAAGAAAACAATAGAGAGAGGTACAGAGATAGAAGTTTTAATATAAATATGTTACACACACTTTTTAACCTCTTCTATTTGTTATGGCACCGGGCAACACCGGGTAGTCATGTTAGTAAATAATCAAATAAAGAAGAATAGCAGAAAGATAGAATAAAAAGTATTTGAAAAATGAATAATGATGATGAAAGAAAGTAACAAAATAAAAGTTAAAATATGTAATATACGAGAAAGAAAATTGGAAGAAAGAAAGAACATGTGAAGAAAGAAAGAAAATGTGAAAGGTTTGAAAAGGTAAAGAAAAAGAAAGGATAGAAAGAAAAGAAAGGATAGAAAGAAAAGAAAGGATAAAAAGAAAAGAAAGTCTGAGAAAGGAAAACGGAAAAAAGTTACGATTAAATAAATGTGAAGAAAATAAAAACAGAAAGAAAGTAGAAATAAAACGAAAGTAAAGGGAAGTAACAGAAATCGATTTAAATAATAAAAAGGAAGAAAAATAACGATAAGAAAATAGGTCAAAAGAAGAAAAAACGAATGAAGCCGATTAATGAAAATGAAAAATAAAAAAATAAGTTAATGAACGATGGAGGAAAGAGGGAAGAAAGACATTTGGAAGAAAGAAAGTTGGAAGAAAGGAAAAAAGGAAGGAAGAAAATAAAGGAAGTAAGAAAGGAAAGAAAGAAGAGGATTAAGAAAGGAAGAAAGGAAAGAAATGTGTTACAAAATAACGGAGAAAAGAAAGAAATGAAAGAAGAAAAGAAATAAGTAAAGAAAGAAAGAAAGCGGTTAGAAAAAGAAGGAAGAAGGAAGAATATAAAGAAAGGAAATAAAGCCCAGATAAAGGGGGGAAATTAGAGAACATAGAATGAAAAGGAATTAGGAATAAAAAAGACAAATGGAAACACAAACATGTTTGAACAATTCAAAAAAAGAAAAAAATGACAGAGAAAAAATGAAAAAGAAAGAAAAAGAAAAAAAGAAAAAGAGAGATAAAGAAAAAATAATTGAAATAAAAGGGGAAAAAAGAAAACGTAGAATTAAATGAATTACGAATACAAAGAAAATCAACAAATTTACAAAAAGAAAGAGAGAAAGAGAAAACAGGAAATAAAACAAACAAAAAATATGCAAATAATTAGCAAAAAAGAATACATAAAAACAAAAAAAATAGAAACGAAGAAGCATCATCTAATCTCACTTTGCGTCGGGTCAGAAACTGCACAGGCCCCGGATCGAATGTCATCCGTAACTTTGTTAATATCGGCTATAAATGTCATATCCAATTGTCGGCCGGCATTGGCCAGCCTTCCCTCTTAAGGGAAAGCGTCGTCCACCAATGAACATGTGCGTTTCTCGACCGGAGCATGCGTGTTCGCGTTTTGGTAAAACACTGCCTGTATTTGGATCTTTTCGTTTGTTTTAGTGTTAGATGCGCCGGGGCTTCCCTATAAAAGGCTTGGTCTGTCAGGCTTCAGTTTGAAATAACATTTTCATCACTAGACGCGTAGATTGAGTGGACGCATCTAAAGAATGGATCCGTTCTTCTTGTATTTTCAACCCGGTTAGTGAGTTGAAAGCTGTATTGCGTGTGTGTGTGTGTGTGTGTGTGTGTGTGTGTGTGTGTGTGTGTGTGTGTGTTGGGGATCATAATGTTGTTCTCCCTTCTCCTCCCCTGAAAGATGAACCTTTGAAAACGAAAGAAGGGTCGTTTTCTATTTTTTTTCTTTTTATTTCGGAATGTCCTTTGTTCTTCAAGATAGAGCTAAACTCGTCTAAAACTGTCTAATGACCTCTGGGAGTTTTCTATTTTTTGAAAATTGATGGTTACTCAAATGTCTTTTAGCACTTTGGGGGATTCTTTCTAGTTTCTGCTTTAAAATCCGCCAGAAATTTTAGTTTGGAGTTCATAGGATCACATCACGATGATTTTAGACATGTTAGACATGTTTGAACAGATAGCTATGAACGTTTTTGTTTTTAATTCTTAATATCCTTGTCCTCCGTCTGCATTTGTTTACCAAGAAATATTAAAATTAAAAATCTTTGCCATGACCAGCATGCAACGAACAGGAAATTGACGGTGTTACCAACCTCTCCACTTCCGGTGTTTTTTCCAGTTACAGATCAGAATGGCTGACGAGCGATATAACGAATACAACCCGCAATTGTTTATGCCAGGCTCCGTTTTAGTCGCGAAACCTTTGGTACCACGACATCTAAACTTCTGTAAAATCATCAATGAATAAATATTACGCCTTATAGAATAATCGAGCACTCTATTCGAGTTCTTTCTACTCAATAGCCTTTTGGCTAAGATCAAAGTGTAGTATCTGTTCCGATGGATACTGCACCCCATAGACTGGTATTGTCTTGGCCTTCGGTGCTTGATTTACGCCGGTCTATGGGTCTGTCCTGTGCAGTTCTAGGAGGTCCACCCTCCCAGGCTTCGCTTCCCCTCTTTGGGGAGAAGTAAGTTTATTGCTTACTGCCTGGGGCGCCCCTACCGGGGAATGCCGACGGTGCTGCCCAGGCAATTTTTAATGGCCAGAGTGCTCACCTCTCGGACGCTAGCTTTTCAAACCCCACTTTCCCGACCCGACCTTGGCTCACATCTTACTTGTGGGAGTAAGATAAAACTGGCCTTGTGCCTAACTCCTGGAGAGGAGTAAATAAATACTCAATAGAATCAACTATGAACGAACTTAGATAGATAGATAGATAGATAGATAGATAGATAGATAGATAGATAGATAGATAGATAGATAGATAGATTAGCAAAGATTTGCGCCCGAGCGTACATTATTTTGCTCGTATAAAATTATTCTCAATATTCAAGAAAGAAAAATATAAGAATATAATGTCTTGCTTTTTTTCGAGCTGTGACGTAGTTTTGGTTACAGAGATGTCGGCACAACATCTCTATTATAGCTGGTATACCAGTCCAGGGCGAGTTAATAAAAATTAGTTATTTGGACCTTCAATAAGAGTCAAAAGTTGGTGTCTAATACCTATGATTGAAATTTCATGCAAATCGTAAATATTTTAATTTTCTAAGTGTGGGGGGTCAGCTTTACCCCCCCCTTCTTAATATATTCAAAAGAAATTAAAATTCAGAGAATAAGTGTTTTTTTACTTATGGTTCAGATTTCATGCAAATCGGAAATATTTACATTTTCTATGCGTGGTATTGTATCCCTTTTATTAGAAAGTTATCTCCAGTAGTGAGGATTGAACCTTCAACCTCCAGAATACTGTCACTTAGAAGTGACTGTTACTTAACACATTTGTCCCTATCGGCAATACTAACTAAGAATAGACTGAAAATGACTTCTACCCGATCATGGCTGACAGAATGAGAACAATCTACCCCTGTGGATTAAATAAAAGAGTTCAGTTAGAAAGTTTGCATAGATTCCCGAGTTTGACATAAAACTGATTCCTGAGTTCGACGTTACATCGACCGAAACGTTGCGAGAATAACATCCAAGATGAGAATAGTAGTCCGAATAATCCAAATAATACATTTTTTTTAAATTCTAGTTATAAGTTATGCTGTTTCGATTAATACAATTTTATGGGCAGATTGTAATGAATAGCGTTAATCGATGGATATCAGAATGTTAAGTGTGGGTGACTTTTCTCATCCTGGGTGTTATTCTCACAATGTTTCGGCCGATGTAACCTCCGACCTTCTCCACGTGCATCTTGTCGAACTTGAGAATTTTTATCTCGAACTTGGGAATCTGTACGAAATTTTGAACTGAACACTTTATTTAATTGACAGGGGTTGACTGCTCTCATTCCATCAGCCATGACCGGATAGAAGTCTTAAGTAATTTTTATGTTATTCTTAGTTAAATGCGAAATTCCGTACAGATTCTCGAGTTCGATATAAAAAGAGGGTACTTATATCGATCTTGACCCAGTTTTCGCGAGTTTCTTGTCGGAAGCGTTCGGCTATCCTACGCAAACGCCCGAGAGATGACGAGCCGATTTGTACCAGACGACAATTTTGATAAGTACCAAAAAGAGTCCCGAGTTCGGCAATATGCACCTGAAGAAGGTCGGAGGTTATATCGGTCGAAACGTTGTGAGAATAACACCGTGGATGCCTCTTGTTGGCTGAGAACAATAAGCTGAAAAAGAAACCAAAAAGATGACGAACAATTTGTGAATTTGTTGTTGGCAGATTTTGATTATTTTTTTTAGCCACTGTGCACAAAACAATGAGGAGGGGACAGCAATGGCTATGGAGGAGGCTGAAACTGCCCAGGTTTCACTTATTTTGACAAACTCTTCGACCGCCTCTCCCCGATGTGGAGGGGGTAAACAATAAGTGTACTATTAAAATTCATAAATAAAAAAAATAATGAAATAAATTAAATTAGATTAAAATGCAAAACAGATTGCCCTAAATTAACTCTTTTCTCCCACCCCTCTCTTCCTAACATGCCCCCTCCACCCCCAGAGGATACAAATTATGAACGAAAACAATGAAATCCTGTTTTTCTTTTACTTTTCAAATGAAAGCTTTAAAATCTGGTGTTTAAAATGTATCGTTGTTTATTTTACCATTGGGAGACGGTGGTCTGGTGAAGTGGAGAACGACGCGGACTGATGACCTGGCTGTGCCGAGTTCGAATCCAGTCGGTTCCACTTTCACTTATGAATGTTGCAAAAATCTTTAAAAAATGAATCAGTGGAACCAATGCCAACAACAGAATCCCACCCTCTAAAGCCGAACCCTTCCTCACCGTGGTAGTACCGTGCTAGTGTCAGATATACTCGGCTAACAGGGCACTGGTGAAAATCCAGGATCCGTCGTCCTCTGGTCGTCGTCTGTCTCTACCTCCGCATGTGGCAAGCAAAGACGTGTCAGGTGCAGAACTACAAATCAATGGAGGGAAAATGGCCACGTTGCTTCTACGCGACGCCGAATGCAACCTCGGTGTCAGGAGTAAAAACTTGCAATCTTCCAGGTTAACGAATAGCTAAGATCAACGAGCAGGACTTCATGCAGACCATACACCCCTGAGGCACGATCCTCGTGAGCTCTATGTAGAAGTTCGACTCACCTAACATCAATAGAATCAAAAAGTCGTACCATGCTGATTCCTCAGAATTACTTTTTTTTAATATGAGGTTAAATATAACTGTCTACCGTGTAAGGGTTAATTGTTTAGCCTGGAAAATCTGGGCATCGACTCGCGTCATTCATTTGACGTCAAGTCGCGTTTGCTGGTCACATACTAGTCGAGGTTCTTATCTCGACAATCAGTCCGGCAGAAACTAGGGCACTTCGGTGGCCTTTTAGCTATCGGGCTCAAATATTGGTCCTGTATAGTCATAGGAGACCAACCCTCCCAGGCCTTGCCTCCTCTCTGTGGGGCGGAGTAAGTTTATTGCTTACTGTCTGAGGCGCCTCAACCGGGGAATGCAGACGAAGCTGCCAAAACAATTTTTAATAGGCCTGAGTGCTCCTTCTTTAGGAGCGCTGGCTTGACCCTCCCCACCTTCCGGCCTTGTATCACCTTTTCCTGCGATGGGAAGGAAGTAAATACCAGCCTAGAAAATCGGTATTAATAATTACGGCTTTTCGACCGGGCTTGAACTCAAACCAATGCTAATGCTTATGTGAAACAGTCAAAGAATGTAACCACCAAAAATATGAACCGAACTAAACTTTATAGTACAGTCAAGATTTCAACTTAATGGATTTTACCGTTTGGATTTTACTGTTACATAAACTTCAATTACAGAGGAGAGAGGTCACAGACATGAAGTCTTTAAAAATTCTGTTGATGAAGTTTGGGAACAACATCCCAATTAACATCCTCCAAAGAGTGACGTAAATAAGATTAAATTATATATCTAAAAAATCACCTTTTTATTCAGTTTTCGTTCTTACAACCCGGAATATTTCTACATTGTTATTTGCCTTCTATAAATTATCTGTCTTCAATAAACGATGCATTGTACACGATTTATTGAAGACAAGTTGTTATTTTATCATTATTATAGCTGGGTTGAGATTGAGAGTCCAACCATTTACCATCGGTATTCGTTCGTATCTGAATACAATACACATGACAGTATTTGGATTTAGCATAACCAATTCCATAGTCTGTTCCGGTATCTATGATACCAATCACACTTCTTCATACTCTCGAAATCAAATAGATCATGAACCACAGATAGTCCACTTTAACGGGCCATATTTTAATTTTCCATCAATGCTATATAACACTATCTGGACCCCACCCGGCGTTGCCCGGGAGATTTTCTTTTACTTTCATTTTTGTTTCGCTTTTACTTCTTTTTCATAAGATATTTTTTCAATAAGATTTTGAAAATATAATGTAATTATTACAATACCGTTTGATCATAAAATTATTAATTGAACCAAAAGTCTAAATAATTTTATAATGGTATTGTAATTTATTTGTCTTAATCTTTATTTCCAAAATGGCTTCCAAAACGTGTAATCGTGTTATACATGACGATTTGCTATGAATGTTTTCCTGAAAAATACGAGGATTTTGTTACCGAATAGAACACTATCAACTCCTTCTCATGATAATACTTGATGGGGGAAATATTGTAAATTATACCATTACCTCCCCTGAATAAACTCGTTGAGTCAGTCGCTGGGTACGAGGACTATCTAATTCCCTACCCGTGCTGTTATTGTTGTTGGTCCCCCGATTTATAAAATCGGAGGACTTATGTTTTGAGGCATGTCCGTCCGTCCGGATTTTTCTCAGCAACCATCCATTGAATTTCTCTGAAATTTTGCATGAAGTTGTAACTTTGGTCAGGTTAGAAAGTGATATTCTTTGATTTTTGAAAACAAATCTGGTTAGCCCCCAGGGGGTCAAAAGGCCCCGAAATGGAAAAAAATGTAATTTTTTGCACCATAACTTTTCATCCATCAATTCAATTTCTCTGAAACTTGGCCAAAATGTGGAGGCAATTGTTCCTAATAGAAAATAAGTATCGCTGATCTTGGAAAACATCTTGTTCGCGCCCCCAGGGGGTCAAAAGTCCCCAAAATGGCAAAAATGACCCTTTTCTCCCATAACGTTTCATCCATCAATTCAATTTCTCTGAAACTTGGCCAAAATGTGGAGGCAATTGTTCCTAATAGAAAATAAGTATCGCTGATCTTGGAAAACATCTTGTTCGCGCCCCCAGGGGGTCAAAAGCCCTCAAAATGGCAAAAAATGACCCTTTTCTCCCATAACGTTTCATCCATCCATTCAATTTTTCTGAAACTTGGCCAAAATGTAGAGACAATTGTTCTGGATATAAAATGAGCATCCTTGACCTCAGAAAATTCCGATCCGCGCCCCCAGGGGGTCAAAGGGGGGTCAAAATACCCCAAATTGCCCAAATTTATTGCATTTTACACTTGCCACATCGAGTCAAATACAGAGGTGGACCATGCACGCACGCACGCGCGGCTTGTTGTATTTGTTTGTGATTAAAACCTTTACCAACGATATAATGGTCTCTTGTTGCTCTCCGTCTCATTACAACGTTAAAGGTAGAAATGACTTTCGATTTGATAGTTTAAAGGCTTTCAAATCATTTTCAAATTTCTAAAGGCCAAAAAGTAATTCATTCTTCTTTTGTAACTATCAACAAAATAATTGCTGACTATTTACGAAGAAACAGAAATGCATTCTGATGGATGTAATAGGATGATTAAAGTTCCGTTTTTCAGTTTGGATTTCAATAAATATTTTATTAATAAAGAAAATTAAGTGAATGCGTAATTATCAAAGTCACGTAATCACGAGAAAAAAAGACACACAAACATACGCAAATTAGTTAAAACTTTGCACAAAATTTTTATTTGATAGGTTCTATAAGTGTGTAGAATTTCAGCATCATTAGTCAAGGCAACCCAGAGATCCAGAAAGTTCAATCATGAAATCATGTTATCTGTGTGTATGTGCATACGTATGGGCCACCCTGTATCTCATCAACTATTTGATGGGTTCAGCTGATTTTTGGCAGATATAGAGGTTCTAGGGTCTAGTTGATGGCATTTTAATTTCAGTTTACCATATACCTTAGTTTTCCAGAAAATTCGAAAAAACCTTATGAGAAGGCATTGTATTGAGGCATAGCCTTTACAAAAGTAGTGACATTCCATGAAAAATGCCAGTATACTGAAATCATATGCCCTTAATAGGGTTAAGATGAAAATTCATATACACTAAATGTACAAAAGCAAGGAAATTCCCAAATTTTTACACTTTTATTATCATTAAGGGTATGACTACATATCAACCAAACCATTTCATTATCACATCACTACAGTATAAATCTCTATTCATGAGTAGATGAAGTGTGTGAGGTGCGCTGAAGAAAAATTCCTACCAGTAAAATACATAGCCCTGTTGTGCTCGCATACACTTAATGACAATAAAAGTGTAAAAATTTGGGAATTTCCTTGCATTTGTACATTTAGTGTATATGAATTTTCATCTTAACCCTATTAAGGGCATATGATTTCAGTATACTGGTATTTTTCATGGAATGTAGTTAGAAATTAAATAAGGAAAATGAAGGCAAAATGTAGAATGTAATATTCGTTGATACGACATGAGTGTCTCAACAAGATATTAGTTTTTTTAAAATATTAATGAAGTTGCACGTTTTTAATCCTCCTTCATATTTGGCGTTGTATTTTTCTTTCATTTGAAAAACAATGATTAATGTCTATATTAATGAAATGACTAGCGAAAATATACTCACTACGGTCATATATTTTAACTAGGCTGCCGCATCTCACCCTCCTGTGACTAAAGAGTTCCACACTCAACCGAGCGGGTTCAGTGAATTGTTTAAGTGAGTTAATTTGAAAGAATTTTATAAGTTCAGTCAGTTAGCGCAGACAGTAACAACTAAGACTGCAGGCCTCAGATTCGCCGTTTCGATTCGAAATTTATTCGACTGGATCATACTTTTATTGTTTTTCAGACAGAAAGAGAACGTGTTCGTCATATTATAAGTAGATAGACCTGGGCCGTCTTGAGCACTCGAACTTAGGGTTAGTAATAGAAAAAGGGTGCGTGATTTACGGAAATAGTTGAGCTTTTCGAACCGAACCAAACTGACTTTTGCTGAATTTTCTGTAGTATTTCACATGACTAAAATAGGAATATACGATTTAAGTGGAAAGACGTGTACCGTCGTGGGCATCGGGCCATGACCTCGCCCGTCTGAGGTATTGTCCTGTGCAGTTCTAGATGGTCCACCGCCCCAAGTTTTGCCTTCTCACTCTTTGAATTCCGTGCGGTCACAAATTAAAAGACATGTCGAGATTTTATTATTCAAAATCTGCCAACAAACGAGCAGCCATTATTTATTTGTGTATGATTTTTTTTTTACCAGAGAACAATCATAAATGTAATCATTTTTTATGAAGTGAATTTTGTTACATGCAATTATTTACGCAGCGGAATTATCTAGTTTAGCGGGTATTTATTTCTGAGATGTTAATCTCGTTACAATTTTAAGTCATCAAGACTGAAGGCTACTCGAGGATAAGGGTTAATTTGATGGATAGAGTTATACTCAGTGGAATGACGAAGAATATCATGAGAGGATTGAAAGTGGAATGAATAACATCTGATTGCAAGTATTTATTGACATTCGATTTGAAAACGACCATGTTATAGGCTGTAGGGAAGCAATCCCATGGTAACGTGCATTACAGATGGGAAGTTTCTTTTTTTCATAGAGATAATATCCTTATTTTAGGTAACGAAAAAACATGTTGATTTTAAGCTAATTTATTGACGGGGTGATTATTATCTATAATACGAAAGGTGGTGTATCTACATTTCTTTTTTGGTATGTAATTAAAAACAAAGCCCTATACCAACATCATCAAGTTTTGTCGATTTAGAAATTTACGAGGAATCCAACGTTGGTAGGTAGTTTGGTAGTTTTGTTTTACGGCATATCAACCCTTTTTGGGTTATTTAATGCCGAATCTGGTCTTGTTTTCTTCTCTTTTTTGTTTCTTTCCCCTTTTAATATCTGTTTCTATTTAACCTATAGTTGGGACCCTAACAGGTACTACCACTCCGGGTCAGGATGGACCTGGGAGCAATGGTAATTAAGAGGAGGCTCCACATTCCCCAAAGTCCGTAAGCCGGATCTCACCATCGGATGTAGTTTAAGGTCATATCCAGGACCGGGAGTAGGGTAGGAAAAATAAAAATAAAAAAGGGGAGGGAGAACGGGAGAGGGGCTGTTGTTTTTGTTTTTGTTTTTGTAGAACATAATTAACGTTGGTATCGATTTTGTATTAGTGTTTTTTTAACAATAATATCGTGGGGTCTGTGCTCACGTCGGACGTCCATGAATAGCAATTACTACGTTTTACTTTATTTATCATTTGGAAATTATTGAAATTAAAAAATAAGAGTAAATAAATTGGTAATACGAGGTTCAGGGTTGGGAACAAGAGTGTACACGGATTCTCATTCCTTCCCGGGAAAAGTCAGAAGTGTAAGCTAGCAATATGTATATAGTGTATGTAGGCAGCATATATTCATTCCAACACCTGGTCACAAGAAATACATAACTCATGTCAGGTGCGTGCTGTAAACATCTTTTCCCAAATCTTTCGGAAGATATCACAAATACCAGGATGTTGTCCGATTTAAGTAAAGCGTTTAGAGACAGAAGTGTCTTCTGTTCATTCATCACAGATTTGGGAGGTGGCGGTGGCTAGGTGGTTAATGACACGAACTGACAAGCTGAGTGTGCTTAGTTCGAATCACATCACTTAGGATGTTGGCAATCTTCACATAGTCACTCCTGTAAGTATCCGATGTCTTTCTAGTAAGACTTCTAACTAGAAATATATCGGTGAAACCTATGCCAACAATGGAATAATCTGATTCATACGAAATGAATGAATGACCACAGATTTCAACATTTTTTTTTTCAACGATTGTATGATCGCAAGTGCTAGGGTCACTGGAAAAATGCCTGGATCATTCTATCGCCCCCAAAAGTACCTGACTCCTGATGCAATCCTCTACCTGAAATTAAATCTTCATTTGTCAGATTAAAAGTGCGAACTCCAATCGGAGTCGGCTAATGACAATGCTCCATTTAACCCCATCGTCGTCGCTATATATATTGAGACAAACTACCTTTATAAACACCCTTTTGTATAATCCCTTGACTACTGGATTTATTTGCCGACCCAACTACTGCTTAATTACGCCTATGCCCTTGATGTATTAGCAAGTAATGAACACGTATCAGAATTTGTGAACATGATTTTCAGGATTTGTTACTTTTATCTCCATGACTGCTCTTTCCAGCCAAATCCAATTAGACGCAGCTAAACCTTCGGCCTAACCTTCACAGGTAACATGAATTGGAACAAATACATTGAAGACATTGCCAAGGCTGCAGCAAAGAAGGCGGGCTTCCTCTACCGTGCTAGTAAACTCCTCACACCTGACAGTATCCTATATCTCAACAAAGCCACCATCCGCCCATGCATGGAGTATTGTTGCCGCATCTGGGCTGGTGCATCATCCACTAGCCTCTCCCTCTTAGACAAGGTCCAAAAAAGAGTTGTCAACTTAATAGGTCCCTCATTATCCACCAAGCTCCAGCCCCTGTCTCATCGCCGCAATGTTGCATCCTTCTGCTTGTTTTACAAATACTTCAATGGATTGTGCTCTGATGAATTGGCTGCTCTGGTACCCCCCCCCCCTCGACGTAAATACATTAGTCCAACTCGACAATCAGCTAAATCCCATCCATTCACTGTGAAGGTCTCCAGATGCCGAAGGGCCTTCTACTCCAATAGCTTCTTTCCACGTGCTGCCGGCCTCTGGAACTCCCTCCATGCTCACTGTTTCCCGACTGTACCAACATGCAGAGGTTTAAAACTAATGTAAACAGACATCTTGTTACACAGCTCCCAACTTCGGATGACACCCAAAACCTAAACACTAATTCTCAGTAATCTCTTACGTCTACAGTGGCGGCCTGCCTTGTTTGGTGTGAAATATGTTAAAAAAAAAAAAATAATCTCAAACTTCGAATTAAAAAAAAAAAAGATGAATTTCAATTTCCTTATAATTGTCTCACTTTATATCAATATATTTACTTACCTGTATAAACTAATGCAATCCTCACTGAAATCATGTTTCACTGCCCGAGAAGCATTTTTTTTTTTACTAACGAGTCACCACTTATCAAGGCTCAAAGGCCACTCGAGGATAAAGGTCAATGAGTTTGTCAGCTGGACTGAGACATAACGATGATTAGTAACGTTGGTTTAAACTGGGCAGAATTTAATTATTTAAAAAGACAGCACAACAAGAATTTGTTTACATTGAACTTAAAAAAAGACCATGTTATAGTCAGTTGAGAAGCAACCCCGCGGCATTAGGTTTAGTAGTTCTAGGAAAAAAAACTTTTAGCATAGAAGCTCCGTTTAGTTTTTGGTACACAGAGGGAGAAATAGAAATTATTGACAGTGGTTGTAGCTAGACGAGTTTTTGTTGTGAATGTTTTATAGGAAGGAACCATAGATTGGAGCTCAGTCGAGCAATTACCATGAAAATAACGATAGAGTAGAGAAAGACTAGCAACATCTCTTCTGTGAGAAACTGAATGTAGGGAAGATAAAAGGACAGCCCCCCCCTCCCACTAGATTTCGAAGTCGGTTTTGTACTCTGTCAAGGCAGGAAAGGGTGCTCTGAGCAGCACCTCCACAGATGTGGCAACAGTACTCTATTTTAGGACGTATTTAACTCATACAGGTAGAAGATTGCGTCAGAAGTGAGATACCTTTTGGGGTGGTAGAATGATCCAACCGTTTTTCCAGCGACCTGACAATTAAGTTTTTCCATTTCAAGTCTAAAGTGAAAGTCAGACCCAAGAGCTTATCAAAGCAGGAGCTTTGTCAAGGAGAGAGTTGTTCATTTTAATTAGGGCAAAGAGAGGTTCCGAGCAATAGTGATGAAAGGAGAGAAGCTTGGTTTTAGACGTATTAAAAGTAACCAGCTACCGTTTTTCTTATTGCACAGTGTGTTCAAGGTCAGAAGAGAATCAGAAAGATCTTGATCATTAATGCTCTTCGAAGTGTTGCCATAGATAGTTGTGTCATCTGCATAAATGTTAACGAATGATCTTAGAATGTGATTTCGGAGATCATTGAAGAAGATCAGGAAGTGGGTTGGGCCCAAAATAGATCCTTGAGGCATGCCGGCATTGATACCAAGTGCTTCATATTTTTGCCCATCAACAACTACTTTTATAAACCTATCAGAGAGAAAGGATTTGATGGTTGAGGGGATATTTCCAGATATCCCATAGCTAGAAAGCTTGTGAAGTAGACCTTTATGCCAAACCCTATCAAAGTTCTTCGATATGTCAAGAGCTATTGCTCTAGCAGCGAAGCCCTCGTCTATAGATTCACTGATCCTTGAAGTAAGAAAATGTGAATGATTATTACATATTTGAGTTTACAAACGGTGAAGCGAAAATTATTTAGCCTACGAAATATTTAAGTAGCGGTCTCACTATCTCTATTATTATATTACTAATCAAAACGAAAAAAAAAATCAATTGGAAATTTAAATATTTTTTGATTCGAACATAAAATAATATGTGCACTTACATATTTAGATTTTTATGCAACTTTTGTTTATGAAGCTATACTGGTCAAGCAAATAGGGGAAAGTCTCACTTAACTTTCTATATAGGATATACACACAGGTTTAATTCGTTTAACAGATGTATCTGAAATCAAAAGCAATTTTAAAGTTTTGCACCACTAAAATACTTTTAAGTTATGATTTGAGAAACGTCTAAGTAAAAATCTATTTTATTTTATAAAGGGTTCAGATAGAACCTTTTTTTTTTTTTTTTTTACTTACTTAAGGGTGATGGTAAGCAAACCTAATTTTTAAATGTTTACAATCTCGTTGCTTTCAAATCCGAACTGAATGAATTCTGAAATAAAATTGTGATTAACATCGACTCTTCTTCGTCAACATTTAAATGGCGGGAGTAAAAACAAGAATTTGAAACGTTTCTCATGAAAGCAGACACGAGTTGGAGGAATAAATTAATTATTTATTTCATCAAACCATTGAGACAAGTTAATGGACAAACACATTTTTTTTAAAATCATAGATGTCAGTGTAACTCTTGTAAAAGAAACCACCTGGAAAAAAATAGAGTAATATATATAATATATATATATATATATATATATATAACCCGGAGAGAGAAAAGATGGAAGAGTGAATATTGGAGATATTACAAAAAAAAAAGAATTTACTCCAAAATGGAAGGGCATTTTTTTTGGTTCAATTTCAAATCTCAGTTTCCAGACTGAATGAATTCCACTAAGGCATCACTGGGAATAACATTTATTCTTTAGAACCTCAGTGCCAAACAGGCAAGCAATCATTTGTTTTGTTTTCTGGTCAGTATTCCAATTCTTAAAGCGACATGTGTAAGAGGTGCGGGTAAAACTGTCATTTTAGAGTTCTACTACACCACACATTTTTAAGGGTTGATTTACCCCCCCCCCCCCCCCCGGGTACTTATCTAGTCGTAAAATGGTAAAATTTTGCTTCAACATAAATAAAAGAGTAGTTGATTTTTTAAAATAAAATGTCACAGGTTTTATACTTACAAGTAACATAACATCAGTGATGTGTGTTCCTATTTACTTGGCTCCCCACAAGGGCAGAGTAAAATACAAGGTCCGTTTTTTTAATATGGGGGAATCCAGCTTCCCAAAAAGGGGCATTCTAGATTGGGACAAAAATAAAAATTGCCTCAGTCTCTTCCCCCGGGACAGAACAGATTCAATGCAGTACACAACAGACACTACACTTTGATCTTAGCTGAAAGGTGTCTATTGTTCAGTAATTAAGGATTCAAACGAGCTGTCTGTTTAAATGGTTATAAATGTTCAACCCCAACCCTAACTCTAAAGAGAATACTTCAAAGATAAAAACCCAGGAGACAATCATTTTTTTTTTTTTTATTAAAAAAACACAAAAACAAAGTTAATCAATTACGCGTTGTTTAAAAAAAAAAAAACATGAATTTTTGCAATTGTCTTTCCTTAGTTTAAAAAAAACATGGAAATTAAAAATTTTTAATTTTATTAAAACAAAAAAATCAACTAATCATTTTTTATTTGTATTGAGATTTCACTTTTTTCATGAGAAGTTCCTGGGGTGGGGTGGGAACATGTTTCTTTAAAATGTGTTTTTTTTTTTTTTATTATGTTCTTTAAAATTCGGTTTTACAGAAGCACATTAAGCATCCATATTTCCTTTTGAACTTCAAACAAAAACCCAGTGTCCTTTTATAATTGGTAGATAGGAAAGTGACCATCCAAAAATAGGGGGGGGGGATAGGGTTAAGATAAGGTTTCACCAAACAAAATTCAGGACTGAAAAATGAAATAAATTTTTTTTTTTTTTTTTTTTTTTAAATATTTCTCATATTTAATTCGTCATGACTATCCCGACGATAATCAGATCTTCCAAGTCTCACGATTTTCATTTTTATCATGTTCTCACTGTTCTCTCACAGTAATCAGTAAAATAACCAAGAAGTTGTGATTCTTCATAATAATGTGCAACTGGAAAGGCTATTTTGTTTTGTTAGGAAAACGAAATGTTTAGAAGAACCTAACCGTAACCCTAATCCTAACTCAAAACGAAGTGTTTGCAAAAGTCCTGCTAAAAATGGTTCACTTTCAATCATACTAGTTATGAAAAGTGAGAAAGGAAGCATCCTATTATTTTGACAAAACATTATAACCTGATATTATAAGAAATATCAGAACAATGAAAAATTTAAGGAAAGCAGTCAATAGACAAAATGTGGCTCTTTCCTTGTTGGAATAAATGAACATATATCTTCTAATCTATAAAATTATGTTGGCCGGATTTTAAAAGTTAGACCTAAATAGCATTTAGCTTGACCCATCAAACTTTGATTATGATTAGCTAATTTTCAATTGTTATATCATGTTATTTCCAACAGACTAACATACTTTTCTACAATCTATTAAAAAAATACTTAATCCAGTCCAGCAATATGTAGACATTTTTTAAATAATCATCTTACAAGAAATCAGCTAAGAGGAATAACTTACTAAACGAGTTATTGCACTTAGTTGCTTTTAGCATTTTTTTTTTTTTTTTTTTTTTTTTTTACTTTTCATTCAAGGTTTACCTACAATAGTGTTTTCTCATTCTTGTCTTTATGAAAAACAACAATGGTTAGGGTTCACTTCATTCTTACTTATGTATGGCTAGAATCTTATTAAATCAAAAGCGGTTCCCCTTTAGCTTAGATGCGGAACATAAAGTTTGATCCATCCCAGCAAAGCCGTGTTTGTACATCATCTATCATATATATATATATATATATATATATATATATATATATATATATATATATATATAATACATTGTTGAATATAAGAGACAACTCGTGTCTAGATATCCTTTGGTAGATCCTTTCAATAGTCCGAATTAGGATCTTAGTTTCGAAGGGGAATTGACTGATGAATTTGCCATAATTGGCATTTGTCTCCCAAATACTTTCGAATCCAATTCCCCTCTGAAACTAAGATTCTAATTCAGACTATTGAAAGGATCTACCAAAGGATATCTAGACACAAGTTGTCTCTTATATTCAACAATACTTGCCTGCAAGAGAAGATGCTGCCTATATATATATATATATATATATATATATATCGAGAGAGAGATCCAGGTACGGTCTGTATTAGTGATGGGACGATTCCAATATTTTTCACCCGATACAATTACGATTCCGATTCTTTCAAAATCTTTAAATATTTAGCTATAGAGTTTGTTTTTTGGGTTTATTTTTGTTTTTTTTACTTTTCAGATTACTGTAAAACCTCATGTAATATGTGCATCTATTTTCGCAAATGTAAAAATACACGGGGGGGGGGGTGAACAGATTTTTAGTTTAGATTGGTAGTTTAAAATCATTAAATATTTATCATTAGTATCAGCAATGGTAAATTAAGTTTTAAACAAAAAAAAAAGAAAAACACAATTAACAGAATCGTTTTTGGCATCAGAAAATAGACAAATCTTTCCAATTTCGATACCCCCGAAAGTTCTGATTAATCATCCCAACGCTAGTTTGTATCTACAGGGTAAACATCCGGTGAATCTTTATTATACAATAGTGTTCGATAATTAATAGTTATTTATTTAAAATAAAAAGTTTTATTCATACGAACATAGCATGGCTACACATGCCTAAATGAAAAACTTCTGATAATTAGATTTAGTGACAACGGTAACCTCCTTAAGAAAAAAAATCAGAAACCTAGATTAATCGTAGGCATAAGTCTTTACACCTTAAACTAGACGAAAATATTAATTACAATTTATCAACTTATTTTTTTTTATTCCTACTAGTATAGACGCTGTTTCCCTTTATGTTCCTTTTTTTCTACATGATTCCCTTAACTTTTGGTATATGAGCATGTATGTGCATATATATATATATATACATATATATAGTAAAAAGATATATGGAATATTTTCTTTCCGCTGTGTTCTCAATGTAATTTGCCCGATTAACATATTTACTATGCCTCTCGTATAGACTATAAAATAAAGACAGTAAACTTAACTGAAATAGAAAGCATATATTCTTTGTTTCTCGCCTGGTATAAGCATTTGCATGAAGACTTCCATAATAATTTTCTTTTCAATTAAAGGAGAACTCATTCAGCTTTTTACCATGAATTGTCGCCCTTGCATTTGTTATTGATTTTCGTTTTTTGTGGTTATGAGTAAGATGATCGAGCAATTCTGAGTTTTGAACATGAGGCTCTTAAAACAGATTTAATAAGTAGATTTTAAAAAGTGATTCAACTTTATCACCTGACTGTAATACCGTTGGACAAACGTAAGGATTATGGTTGTGGTAGGAAGATTTTATATTTGCTTACCTATTTGCTCATTGTATAATATTTCTCATTGAAAGGGCCATCAAACATCACCCTAGGGATATTAGGATGTTGGTTTGGTAGTGTTTTTCAGGATGCTTAATATATATATATATATATATATGAGCTAAGGACTTAAGGATACTTTGCTTGAACTTTGAATTCTAATAAAATTTGTTTGACACCTTATTTTATTACTTCATTTTATATTATAATATTAATGCTCTATCCAGTATATTGAGCTTCAGTTTTTATCCAGATGTATCACTAATTATAAGATATTAGTTGACGTTTATATCTTTTGTTGGATTGCTTCATATATATATATATATATGCTATGTAGTTTCATACCTATATACCTTGAAATGATTCTCTCTCCAATTTAACTCTAAATTCCATATCTTATATGATGATCATTATTTATAAATTGATTAAGGAATTTTTTAATAAAATTGTTAACTTTAAACCAAGTTAATAGTTAACGCTTCTGGCAGTTTTTTTTTTACTGGGCAGTGTTGTGCGTATTTTTCATGGCTTTACTTAATAAAACAAGACGGCTGCTCTTTCTGGGTAGCGATTTGTAAATCTCTTTGAATGGAGATGTAATCAATGCAACTTGTTTTTTGGGGGACTTGTGTTTACTGCATCGCCATGTATTTTTTCTGAAGAACTCTTTTGGTTTCTGATGCGTCCATGGGGGAAAGATCCGGGATTAACATACAAATATTAGTTCTTCTGTGAACGAAACGGTTTCGTAATTGTAACAAGGTCTTTTATTTTTTTAATTCTTAAATGATTAGTAAGATAAATAGAATCTTGGTCATTGGAATGTTGGTTACTTATATATGCTTTATTATATTTTAACAATCATTGAACCTTTATCTTGAAAAGATTGGTCTATATAAAAAATAGAAAGTATATGAAAAACATTTTCCCACACACACGCATATATAGCGCGAGACTTAATCTCGGGGTCGTGGGTTCAAGCCCCACGTTGGGAGAAAATTAGGGGGAGGACTTGAATGCCTACTAGACACCACCCTTGGGTGTCTTCGGTCTCTCTGTACAAGGGTTTGTCAGAGACTCTGACATGAGGATACTTTTTACTTGAAGTAAATCCTGACTAAATATTCAAATAAAAAATGGTGTGCTGTCTTTTCAAGCCATCCTGCATGTCTCTCGAATTGTGGACGGGGGCACCCCCTCTATTAATAGAGAGTAGCTTCGAATAAACAATTAGAAGCCGTTGACAATGAGGAAATGAATGATAAAAAATATGAATGAAAACAAAAATAAATACTGGCAGGCCGGCACCCAGGATAAAAAGGGCCCATCAACCCGTTCATACACCAGGCGGGAAGATGTAAGCAATGGTGTAAACCTTCTTGCTTCTGGAAATGGTGCTCCAGCCAATACAGAGGTCAACCAGGGTCAGCCATCAGGCCTTGAGACAAAAGGTCCTGGCCCCCTATCTCAATCAAATACAGCAACAAAAAAAAAAAAAAAAAAAAAAAGAAGAAACATAAGAGGCTTAAAACCATGGACTGTTGCACAAAAGGTGCTATTGTTTTGCTACCACTACTCAAAGTTTGAAAAGTGGAGCAAAACATCCAATGAGATTCTAGCTGATCAGAGAGAGAAGATTCTTGGATCTTATATATATATATATATAATGTTTTATGCACAGCTCCTCAGTGATTAATTTTGTTTTAAATTGATATGTACATTTTTTGCCATTATATGCAGGTAAACTAGTTGTTTTTGCTGCACACATCTCCACTCGTATGATATAGACCCGATGTGTGGTTTATTTTATGTATCCTAAATGATTGTGTACTTATGTATCTAGATGTATAATTATTATACATACAAAAGTTATATATATATATATATATATATATATCTTGATGTACCAGTATAGTTTGTGTACGTAGTAGGTCTGCATTCGTGGTTCAGATGCCCTTGCGTATATGTGCTTATGAGTTGCTTGAATGGTTTCGAATATTTAGTGATGTGTGTGTCTAACACCACATCAACATATGTTTAAGTCTATTGACTTCTATATTCTGTGTGTATTGGCTACATGCACATACTTATAAGTTAACAAAAGTTGCTTACCATTCTCCACTTTTAGGTTAGCACAATCATAATTCTACCATTTTAAAAGATTTCGTTATATAAGTATTAATTGATTTGTATTTTATTTATACATCCACTGAAGCATTGACTTATATGTATGCTTTAAGAGTATATTGTCAAATTAATACAGTTTTTAATTATACTCTGTTCCTTTTTCTTTAGCCCATCCATCCATCCATCCATCCTACTCATAATCTTCATTATAATAATTATCATTGTTGTTATAATTACTATTATTAATAGAAGTACTATGATTACATTCTATGTATCACCATTATATTTTTGTTATAATCATTTTTATCATGTTTTTGTTATGGCTTTATTTTATTATAATATTTATTATTCTAAAATTTATTATATACTCTGTAAAGCCATGTAAATTTCCAAGAAATTTTACCCATAATATCATACATTTAAAAAAATTAATATTACACTTTCCAATCTAGGAATTGTGTATACCTGTGTTATATATATGTATGTATGTATGTATGCGTGTGTATGATTTTATTAGAAAACGATGATCCCGCTCCACACAGAAGTCATTGTGTCAACCACACAATATTTGACTTAAATCTGGCAAATCTTATTTAACCTTTATTTGACAACATTGAAAATTTAAATATTTTCAAAGTTTACCTGTAAGTATATTAAAAAAAAAAAAAAAAAAAATGTTTATAATTTCGTAGCATGACCCTTACGGATAGTAATTTTTCTTCATTCTACAATATGAAGGTGTAAAGAACGGACCTTTTAAGGGGGGGGGGGGGTGATTTGCAGATGTTGAGCTTATTATAGCTACAACTGAAACATGTGTAGAAATGTGTAGCCATGCAATGTTATAAACTAAAACTAATACAAATAATATAATATATATATATATATATATCGTCATCTAGGCGCATTTTCTCATTGGAACAAAATAGACACAAATATCTTGGTTAATTTTCCATATATCATTTTCGAACTCTCCAATATATTCCTTAACATCAGATACAAACTGGTTCATAAAAAAACTAGCAGGGCTACCTGGCATGGCTTGGAGTCATGGATAACAATATAGAAGAGTTACAAAACAAGTATGTGACTTCTCTACCTTCCTGTCCGATTGCCCTCCTCTCAATATAATAGAAAAAAAAAAAAGCAAGCAAGAAAAGATATCTAGCTGACTCAGCGTTGTTTTTGAAACAAATATCAATAAGAATGAAAAAAAAAAAAAAAAAAAAAAAAGTTTTACCCGCCTCCCCATTCACTAATTTGGTCCCTGGTGACCCCGAAGGAATGAAAATAGCAGTATTTTTTTTCTTTACCCTAACCAGGTCAGAGGTCACACCGAATCCGATTATGTTATGCTTTTAAGTGTATCTTGTGAAGTTTCTGATTTTTAGCCACACACACAGAATTACAACTTTCCTTTTTTATAAAAAGATAATATTCATACTTCAGATGTTGGGTTATAAATGCTAGAAAACAAATTGTGTAACTGGACACATAGCCAACGATTTTATCCACTAGGCTAAGATACATCTTAGAATGAATTCTACCTGAACGTTGAGCGTTCGATTCCTTATATGAGAATACAGAAAGACAACAGTCTATCTTCGTCCAAGAAAGTTTTAGAAATCCTTATATCAACAGGCTCCATAGAAATAGAAATTAACCGATAGACTTTATTTTTTGTTCTTATAACTGATTATAACCAATGTTATAACGAGCCCCGAGAGACCAATTGGATGTTCCAGCACATCTCCCTAGTTATCATCCGAGGCAACGCCATGTCCATTATAACATCATCCTGCAACGTCTAAGTCTTGATGTAGAAAAAAAAACAAAAACAAAAAAAACAAAAACAAAAAAAAAAAAACTTCGCCCTCGTGTGTAGGATAGTAAATAGGGACTTATTGATATACCCTTATTAAATGTTATAATATTAAATATTATAAATGTTCTTTGAACTGCCATTTAAAGCCTAAGAAATAAAATAAAAAGGTATGAACTTTTTTTTATCTGTGTTTGTACTTTTACAAAAAAAAATAAAAATCTTGCAAAAAAAGTCGGTGAATATGACATTGATTGGGACGATTATTGTCGTGATGACAATTATAGTCACATCACAGTGGCGTTTATGATCACTTTGACATGCAATGTTTAAGAACTATACTTAGTCTATCTTGCAAAGTTAGTCCAAGAAATGGAGATAACAGAAAGTAGCTTACTATTAACAGACCAATGTTATTCGAAAAAAAGAGATTTACGTGGTTTGAAAATGTTACCCAGCTACCAGACTCCAGCTATGTAAAGAAATCACATCAGAAAGATTTCATTGGCGAAAGGTCAATAGGCATGACCACCAAAGAGATGGGCCGACCAAATAAGTGTTGAGACTGGTATGCTGTTCCTAACAGCTTAATAACTGCCCCAAGACAGTGATAAGTGGCGGAATTTTGTTTGAGCATGCGGTGAAACTCTATAGAGTATGCAAATATGTCAAGTTTCTCTGTTTGCAAAAGAGAAACAAAATTCCTCAAAATCTTAAACAGTGACTGACTTTCGTTTGAACTATTGTCACAATGACAACTACATTTGCAACATTCATTTCGGTGGTGTCACTCATCACAACCGATGTTAACATCCATATTGATTAAAAAAAAAATTCTTTTTAAATCTCCATTTTATTTTTTTCTAATTGGACAACAAGTGATTAATTTCATTTTCAGACATCATATATATCATTAACTTACACATGGAGAGCAGGCATGAAACGTTATCTGGTATCCCTAACTCTGAGACACTCACAGCATCCTAAATGGCAAAACCGGATGAAGAAAACTGGATATTGTTAATTGGTTTATAATTGTTTTTCCTAAGGTCACTTTTTTCCATTTGTTTTTCTTTGATGGTCACACATTCACTGTAAATATTTAGTAACTTCCAGGTTTCAAAACAATGTAAGCAGTTTTTTTTTCTTCGTCTTTGTGTTTCATGCTGAGGTTAGACGTTTTCTGAATGACTTCCAACTTTTGTCTGTTGCCATTTTGCTTGTGCCGCCCGCCAGGATCAGATTGTCAACTAATCCCCTCCATGTTTTAAGCGGTCATCAACATCGATGTGGAATACACTTTGAAGTGTTTCAGATGACCGACTGACAGCGGGTGACGTGGTCATACCAGTTGTCACGGTGTTGTGCGATGCAATTTCTCATTAAAGCCGTTACAGTGAGATGGCAGTTGATATACTTTTGGTTTAGTTTATACAAACAATATAATAAGTTGACGAACTGCTACCAATTCTAAAAAGTCAGAAACTTTTATACATCTTCCTGAATTTTGTAACTAAAATCAGAGGGGTGTATTATGTCTGAATAACGATTATACAACATAATCACATATCAATGCCCGTTATATCATTAGAACAAAGTTAAGCAACGTTGAGCTTGGTCAATATCAGATAGATGACCATATGGTAATACAGCAACACCTTCCTGCAAAATCTAATCTCAAATCATCTCTGATTGAGATATATATATACAGGGTGGGCCAAAATAAGGGTCCTATCTTTAAATTTGAATAACTTGAATTTGAATAACTTCCACAAAATAAAAGTTAAACTCACCAAACTTTATGTGTGTGTAGACTGACCCTTCCGAGATTTTTTGAAATAAACAAAACAAATTTTAGCCGAAAAACACTTCTTAAAACTTACAAAGACTAAAGTATTGTTTTTTACACTGTTTTGAATTTTTTAAGCAAAAATAATGTTTTCTAAATGAGGGTACGTTCCTTAGGGCTAATACGGCTCATGCTTGCTTCGGAAGGGGTCCTTTACTTATTCTAAAAAAAAAAAAAAAAAAAAAAAAAAAAAAAGAAAAAAATAATCAATAAATAAAAAAGTTATGAATTTTTAAAAATAGGACCCTTATTTTTGCCCACCCTGTATATACACATACATACACGACTGAGAACCGCTTGTGAATATTCTTTAGAAACTTCGGAGGAAGTTGGCTCAACCTGTCCAGGGTGAATGACCACACTAAGACGGAGAAAATAATTAGTGAACAAATTAATGAAACATATCGAACAATGTTCTGTTAGACAAACAAACTAAAATATTCCAAAAGATCCACGGTTGGGGACGACACCTTTATGGGGGATCAGATTTTTTACTCCTCCAGAATGGAAAATTGAAGAGGAATCAGAATTTTACGAGGAATTTCCAAAAACTTAATCGACAAGTTTTCAAGCAATTTAAAAACAAGCCTACGCGACTTATATTAACTTGTTATTGTTCTGATGGCTGCCGGAGTATTAGCGAGTTGAAGAGTGCGGAGGGGGGGGGGGGATATAATTACTAAACTTTGATTGGTCAAGCAAATTAGACAAAATGATTCTAAAATAGCCTGTTAAGATAAAGCAGTTGACGAGAGACTAAGTTAGCGTAGAAAGGGCTACCTGAAAAAGGAGATGATCATTAAAAAGGTTCTACGAATGTTTATCTCCTTTGCTGATTTTTATTTTAAGGTAATTATTTTTAAATGTTTCAAATTAGCAATTGTCTGGTTGAACTACGTATTTAAAAAAAAAAAAAAATTACACCTAAGTATGTTATTATATTGCCAATAACACTGTACAACAATAACAAATGTAAATTCGCTAGTCAGAAAACTTTATATGTTAAAACCGAACCCATGAAAAACACTGTCAAACCTCGACACATTAAATAAGGAAGTGGAGACGTGGCCAGCATTCATTCAGAAAAAAAAATGTGGTGACTTATCGTAACACTTGTTAACAGTTATTATAAAGCAGATTTATTAGTGTTGTTGTATAGTTGAAAGGATATTTACCCCTTTTCTGTGTGAAAGGTATGCCGTCTTGATTCGGCGCAGTTCTGATGAGTTGATTTTAATGTTTAGATAAGTATTGTCATCATTCGATAGATTTTAATGTTTAGATAAGTATTGTCATCATTCGATAGATTTTAATGTTTAGATAAGTATTGCTATCATTCGATAGATTTTAATGTTTAGATAAGTATTGCCATCATTCGATAGATTTTAATGTTTAGATAAGTATTGCCATCATTGGATAGATTTTAGCAAATGCAAGTTTCTTTTGTCTTCTGGCCATCCAATTCTTTTCATGGTCACCATAAATAATTTTGAGAGATTTTAATTACAATGAAACAAAAATTAATGATTAAATTATAAGTTACCATTAAATAATTTACTATTAATTAATTAGTTACTTAAATAATTACGTTCACTACCATCAGCTTAACTATACACATGAAAAGTTTATTCGTGTAAGGATTCACACTCCTTGGCTCTCTTGTCTCAGATAAAAGGACAGCATATGTGTGCTCTAGAAATATTGCAGAGACATATGTGCAAACACATTATATATAGAGGAATGCTTCTGTATGGTTTACAGTGGGGTCTTTTTCTGTGGATGGCCTATATAAATTATTAGGATTTTTTGCTTGAATTTTATTATTAACGTTGACTACACATATACTGTGTTATTTTTGTGCATAAAGAAAGTTTTATATATAGTGTTTGTAGTTTTTTGTTCATATGAAACTAGTGTTTATAAGGTAGTGCTCAATAACAAGTAGAGTTATATATTAGTATACAGTTTTATTTATACAAACATTTTGGCTACATATATGCATACATGTTTCAGCTATGACCTTATTCAAGGTCTAGCATCAGACCACTGACAGGAAAGATTCTGAAAAATCTTCTGTGTGGCCTGATGATGCCAGACCTTGATACGGTCATAGCTGAAACATGTGTGCACATATGTAGCTAAAATGTTTGTATGAATAAAAATGTATACTAAAATATACATATATATTTAATGCAAAGCTCATTTGACTTATGAATCAGGAGAAATTAAGAAAATGCATAACATTTTTCAGGGAGTAAGCATTTCTCAAACAGTTGCACGTTTAAAAATAGCAAGTATTAGGAGACAAAGGAAAAGTACTGAAGATATGCTTGTTGTAACAACCCAAAGTTAAAGCCAGGGTTTTGATTTATGAAACTACAAGACATATGAAGATGGTAAGTATGCAAAGAGTTGGGAAGCTAAACGGAACGATCACCAATGAGATTCTTTTGAGAATAATTAAACAGTGTACATTAGGGAGTCTGAACCTAAAGGAAAAAGGGGTCACTAGATGAAGAAGTGTAGTAGACTAGAAGCAGGCGAGTATTACCAATGAGGATAGCATCAACTCCAGGGTAGGAAAGGGGGCATAAAGTCCAGAGGGGCAGATTGGTAAAACTAACATTTTCTTGCATGAAAATGACTTTGCACATCACATTCACAGATACGGGTGAGGAGAATTTTCGTGGTGGTGATGGGGGGGGGGGGGGGGGGGGGGGAAGGTTTTCGTCCCTTCCTTGGAGAGGAACGATAACCGATGTTTATTCACCTTAGAATTCATTGTCTATCTGTTTTCATTTCGGTGGGTAAGCCAAGTGCTAAAGTATGGAAGGGGTGATCAAGACAATCATGAAAATTGGTAAAATTTGAGGAAAATAATGGTCATGAAAATGGTTTATGACGCAGGTTTGAGACATGTTTGGTTTACATCGTCAGCCATTAAGACTGATCGGGCAACACAAAAAAAAAAAAAAAAAAAAAAAAAAAAAATTAGATCAGAAAGATATGAATGGAGAGAATTGGTTTGAGTGAACCATTGAGAATAAAAATTTAAAAAAAAAACAAAAAAAAAAACAAGAACTTTAAGACAAAAAGAGCAACTTTTCAATTCTATTGCATTTTCGGCAAGGAGAAATCTTTCTTTTTAGTTCAGAATTAAAGAAGCGATATCGGACTTCAAGAAACAAATGAATGACATTTCACTATTGTAAAGTCTGCAAAATTAAACCCCAAAAATAAAATCTTTAATACGTGGGTATCGTAAAAATCAATTGAAGGACACATATATTAATGCATGCAAAACACAAGACATGCATAATACAATGGGAAAAGTCACAGAATTGAGAGAGAGGGAGGGGGGGAAGGAAGAAAAGTCGTAAAAAAAAATAAATAAAAATAAAAATTCTGATGAGATTTCATGACTGTTTCATTTCACGGTTTCAAAAAAGTGTGTTACAATATTTAATGATTTTAAAAAGGAACATTTTTTTTATTATAATTTGGAATAAGCAATCTTGTTTGTGTGGAAGAAAAGGCCAGTGAAAATACTGAAAAAGAAAAGTTATTTAAGTTAGTTTTTTTTTCTTTTTTTTTAATTCATTTTGAGACAGCATAGAAAAACAAGAAAATAAAAGATTATGTATACATATACAGATATGTATATTATACAATATATGAACTTCTTTGTGTATGGCTTCATTTCATAACATTTTATCAATCACACGATCATTCTGGTTTTATCCCTTTTTATCAAGGATTTTCTAATATATATATATATATATATATAATCCTTGAATATATATTTATAGTTTTCCCCCAAAATTGACTTTAAAAAAAAAACAAAAAAAAACAGCAAGAGTGAATAAAAACAAAATTAACATTTTTTTTAAAGCGAGTTATGCAATTTCACAATTTGGCTTGATGAAAATAAAATAATCAAAATGGCTGAAAAGTACCCAGATTTTTTTTGTTTTTTCGTGTATGATAAGGGAAAAAATTACAAGGAAAACTTTAAAATAAAAAAAAAAGCATTTAACATTATCAGACTGGTTTACAATTTTTTTTTTAGATGCGTTACAAAAGAAAATAATCGAGATGTACTGCGTTACTAAAAAACAAAAACAATTTTTAGATGTATTGTTTGAAAGATTTTGAGGAAGAAAGGAGTTATGTAATAACATTTAATGACACATTGGTTATAGTTGGATTTATATTTTGAAGAAAGAAAAAGATGCAGCTTTTGAGCTTAGATTATTAATTAGATTCATTTTGGGAGTAAAAGAGTTTAAGTTTTTGTAACAACCATTTGATTATAGCATTTTGTCAAAAGTGTAGTCACTGTTCAGAATAATATGCGGGAGGGCAGAGTAGGAGTACTTACATTTGATAAATGGAATGAGATTAGGAATTTTTGTTAAGGGGAAAAGAAAAAAAAGACAACCTCCCACCCACATAAAACTTGAAGTGCCAAGAGTTAATACCAAAAATAGGTTTTATTATTTGATTTAAAAAAATTTTTTTTTTAAAATTTTTATTTATTTATTTATTTTTTTTTTTACTGAAGAATTTTTAGCATTAAATAATTAAAGAATTGTTTTTTTAATGCCAGGGAGCAAGAATTATTTTTTTTTTTTAGGTTCTTCAAAAGACTTTGTTTTCTATAGACAGATAGAATATATATTTTAAATATTTTTATATTTTTAGACTTCTCTTTATAATTGGAAAGAAAAATCATTTATAGAACAGATCAAACATCTCTTTAAGGAAGAGACCAACCTTGATGGATGAACGACCACGAAAGGTCACAAAAAAAAAAAACAGCATTTTATAAAGATATTGTGAATTTTATTCATTTTTCAAATAGGATTTAATTTTTAAATATAACAAGAAAATACATAAAGAAAAAACGGGTCAGAAATTTGGAAATAGATTGTTTTAATTATTTAAAATTTTTTAGTTTATATAATGTTTTATAATAAAAAAAAAAAAATCAGTTTTAGAATAACTTCAGAAAAAAAAAAATGACGTTTTAAATTATTTTTTTTTATTTGAAAAGTAATTTAATCCAGAATTTATAGATAAAAGATATAATTTATATGTAAGTTTTTCAGAGAAAAGAAAAAACTTATATAGATTTAGCAAAAGGCAGAAGTTTTTGTTTTTTTACTATTAAATAATGAAGGAAGACTGAAAGAATTTCATAAATACATACAATAAACATGATAGACCATAATGGAGGCAACAATAGCAGCGGCTTAAGCACCGAAAGAGAGAATTAAAGATGACCAATTTGTATCCTTTAATTCACAAAACTTTGGGGAGGAGGGGGGCAAATTATTTGATTTACAGCACATGGGGCTAGTGAAGGGGGCGGGTGGTGAAGTTAGGAGGGAAAACATCTTTTTGGAATAAATTGGATATTGTGCAAAACGACATCACAAAAGGCACTAGATGTAAAAAGAAAAAAAAAAGAATTTCATCTTTGTTTCAGACATTATGATGTACCTAGGTTATCGTTCATTTGAAATATAACCTCACTCTAGGCATCGTGCTTTGAGTCAACCTTATTTTACAACCAGAGTTTATTCATACAAGAAAATAAATTAAAAATAATGGACCATGTTTCGATCAAGATCCACAAAACTAGAAAAAAAGAAATTAGAAAACCATCAATTTTGTTTAACACCATTTATTTTAATTAAGCACTTTTGAGATTGAACTAAAAGTGAAAATTTAAATTGATACTATGAATTTGTTTTATATTTTTTTTTAACAAATTTAAAAAAAAAAAGAAAAAAAAAAGCTTAGCGTTAATTAAATTATAATTACTTTCTTCTAAATTTTTTAAAAGAATTAACTAATTCCGGGTGCTTGGTAGAAACGTGATCCATAACAACAAAAAGAAAAAAAAAGAAGAAATTTAGAGATTCAAGAAATGGTTGAGACCATAACAATGCCAGAGTCTGAAAGAATACTGTGGAGAGTGCCAGATATGATCCCAAAGGAGGATTCAGATCAGGCAACTGGCAGAAACATGATATGCATGAAGTAAACAAACAATAATTACTTTCAAACAAGTTAATAGAAAGTATCCTTTTACATTTAAAACTTGGTTGAACAACTCACACCAAAATATGGCTATGTTATAAAAGAAGAAATTTTGTTTTTTTCTCAATAACAAAATTATTCACTCTTGTAGAACGAAATTATAAAAGCAAGTTGATATTTTACCAATCTTAAATATTATTCTTTCTACACATTATCCCTCCCCCCCCCCCCTGCGTTTCTTTCTATACATAATTTCCCCCCCCCCACGTTATTTTCTATACATAATCCCCTCCCACGTTATTTTCTATACATAATCCCCTCCCACGTTATTTTCTATACATAATTCCCCCCCCCCCGCTTCGTTCTATACATAATTTCCCCCCCCCACTTCGTTCTATACATAATTTCCCCCCCCCATTTCGTTCTATACATAATTCCCCCCCCCCCGTTTCGTTCTATACATAATTCCCCCCCCCCCCGTTTCGTTCTATACATAATTCCCCCCCCCCCGTTTCGTTCTATACATAATTCCCCCCGCCCGTTTCGTTCTATACATAATTCCCCCCCCCCGTTTCGTTCTATACATTATGCCCCTCCCCGTTTCGTTCTATACATAATTCCCCCCTCCCCCCGTTTCGTTCTATACATTATGCCCCTCCCCGTTTCGTTCTATACATTATCACTATCACCTCTCATTTCTGCACAAGCTTCTAAAAGTTAAACCAATGTTTTCCCATGTCTTACTTGAATTATACTTAGAGCAAATAATTCTTTATAGCTTTTTTTCTTTTCATTTACATAACGAATATATAACATTCTCCAAAGTGCTAATTAAGAACTGAGTTCACAAGTTAATGTTTAAATTTAAGAGCAAAAAAGCACTTAAATATAATGTGTAGAAAGAAACGGCGGGGGAGGGGTGATAATGCGTAAAAAGGTTATGTGATAATGTATAGAAAACAGGAAGGGCGAGTGAGGGGGGGGGGTTGATGTGTAGAAAGAACTAGAAGACGAATGGGGAGTGATTATGTGTATAAAGGAAGGGGTAGGGTGATAATGTGTATAGGGGGTGTACAAAGAAGGAAAAGATGAGTGGGGGGGGTGTAGAAAGGAAAAGATGAGTGGGAGGTGTACAAAGAAGGAAAAGATGAGTGGGGGGGGGTGTAGAAAGAAGGAAAAGATGAGTGGGGGGTGTAGAAAGAAGGAAAAGATGAGTGGGGGGTGTAGAAAGAAGGAAAAGATGAGTGGGGGGGGGGTGTAGAAAGAAGGAAAAGATGAGTGGGGGGTGTAGAAAGAAGGAAAAGATGAGTGGGGGGTGTAGAAAGAAGGAAAAGATGAGTGGGGAGTGTAGAAAGAAGGAAAAGATGAGTGGGGGTGTAGAAAGAAGGAAAAGATGAGTGGGGGGTGTAGAAAGAAGGAAAAGATGAGTGGGGGGTGTAGAAAGAAGGAAAAGATGAGTGGGGGGTGTAGAAAGAAGGAAAAGATGAGTGGGGGGTGTAGAAAGAAGGAAAAGATGAGTGGGGGGTGTAGAAAGTAGGAAAAGATGAGTGGGGGGATGTAGAAAGAAGGAAAAGATGAGTGGGGGGATGTAGAAAGAAGGAAAAGATGAGTGGGGGGATGTAGAAAGAAGGAAAAGATGAGTGGGGGGATGTAGAAAGAAGGAAAAAATGAATGGGGGGATGTAGAAAGAAGGAAAAGATGAGTGGGGGGATGTAGAAAGAAGGAAAAGATGAGTGGGGATGTAGAAAGAAGGAAAGATGAGTGAGGGGGTGATATTGTGTAGAAAGGAGGGAGGGCGAGTGATGGGGTGATATTGTGTAGAAAGGAGGGAGAGCGAGTGAGTGGGTGATATTGTGTAGAAAGGAGGGAGAGCGAGTGAGGGGGTGATATTGTGTAGAAAGGAGGGAGAGCTAGTGAGGGGGTGATATTGTGTAGAAAGGAGGGAGGGCGAGTGAGGGGGTGATATTGTGTAGAAAGGAGGGAGAGCGAGTGAGGGGGTGATATTGTGTAGAAAGGAGGTAAGGTAGTGACACCGTGTAGTAGAAGGGGACACAAGGAAGCAAACAAGTAGATGTATTAAAGTGAAAAAAACAAAAAAAAACAATCTAAGTGAAGATAATATCTTTGAAATGATATCTGTTTATCTCCTGCGCAATCATGTGATCCAACCAGAATTCATGAACAATAAAAGAAATGTGCGATGGGGGGAGGTATTGGATGTTTTTTTGTGTCTTATTGATTACATGTAAACAACTGAGTTGGCATCGGCATACTCTACAAATCTCATGCCAGATGAGGAGACTTCAATGTTGAAACTGATGTTTTTGGCAAAGGGCGAAATCCACTTGCTCATGTAATTGTGAATGTCAGCCTCTTTCTTACGAGTGCTGATCTGGAAACAGGCTTTCATTTTTAACTCCACCAACCAAGGGACACGGGGCTGGCAACGATAAGTCTTCAGAATTGTGTCCACACCAAACCTTTCCACATTGAATGGGTTTCCACTAGAAGAAAAGAAAAGGAAAAACAAATATTAACAGCAAAATAAACTAGCAATTAATATTCGACAGGGTGTCCATATGACTCTACACGGGTGGGGGCAAAGTTAGACACAAGGACGGTTGTTAATTTGGGAGAAAATCCAGCTCTCCAAAAGAGTGGTAATATGGATATAGACAAAAATAAAATTTGGCTTAATTTAGATAAGTTTCAACTGCTCTCACATACTAAACTTTGATCCCAGCACGAAGGTCGGACAGTATTAAACAAGGTGTCTTCTATAGTGAATTAATATTATTTTTAGCGTATTTTCTACCTGCTTAACGTTGAAAATTTAAACATTTTATTTTAGGCTCAGCATCATACTTAACATTCACATATCCATTTATATAAATTTAGAATAAAGTAAGTATGAGATATAAATAAAAATAAATCCCAAATAAAAATACGCCCTCCAAAAAACAAAAAAGTTTTGAAATTTAAAAAAAAAGAAAGTACTAAGCACAAAAAAGTACAAAAACTACCATAAAAACAAATTATCAAAAGTCAAAACTTATTTTTTAATAAATTAAAAATAGTTCAGAATACTGATTTGATTATTTTTTTAGTTTATGATTAAAATGTGACGTCAGCTGAAAGTACACATTCGACTTTAAGATATCAAATAATACAATAAATTTCATTTATTTGATTTGAAGCATATCAACCTGTTTGTGGTTATTTCATGCTCATACAATACCGATTTGTAAACGATTCAGTAATTGATTTTTTCCTCTCTTTTACAACATATCAAAAAATTTTGGGTTATTTAATGCGAAAATGCAATTTTTAAACTATATAAATTTTAATCCTATTGGATATTTGTAACAATGAATAAGAATTGACAACTTTAAACGATGAAATACTGTCTATGGTCAAGAATATAGACAATTCTATTCCCAAAAGCAGTTAAACTCACACACTAAAGGATTATGTGCAGTATTTCCAATTGAAATAATATCTACTAAATATGAACTTCATTGTAATAAATTTGACGTGACTAAAATTACTCGCTTCACTTTAAATGAGTGAACCAAACAGAAAAGAGGGGGGAGGGCCATAAAATTGCCTGCTGTGATGAAATACTGTTGAGGCAATTGTTAAATAGTAAGGATACGTCCGCTAGGGCTCATTCGATTTAAATGCATAGGGGAAACGTTAGCACAGAAACAGGAAATAAGTCAAACTGGGTCAGATAGCTGGCCGTTGGGGGGGGGGGGCATTGTTCCATGTGAGAATATGAGCTAGAGGAAATGACGTCACACGAGATAGGATAGGCGCAAAGAGCAGGGAATTCTGAGCTTGAAGTGATGAGATGTGATCAGAAATGACTTGAGAATCGATTATAAACGAAGGGGGCCTGATAGTTCTTCTCCCTGCCACTAGCAAAGGGGAAGGCAATATCAACAGTCTAATAAAATAGTCCTTCTCCAAATTCGGGATCTAGTATTTTTTATTTATGTTGTTGTGCCTACTTTGATTCCAGAGATAGGCATCAGGGGGAAGACGATCTTGGATGAAGTGTCCCCAGTTTCGGAGGACTGATGTAGTCACGAGATATGACTCATGTGTAATGTTTATGATTTGCATTCGATAACATGTATTTTATTTGATAGTCACATACAAAATATGACCCCCTCCCCTTGGAGGGGAGGGTAATGCAACATGAGTTTGAGTTCTATCAGAGTCACTGCATCACTTTCACTAGTACCCTTGGTAA
>OY744516.1:30398345-30473092 GCA_963556195.1 Sepiola atlantica | reverse complement strand
GAATGGAATTATGACGGGGGGGGGGGTAACAAAAAGAGAGAGAAAAAAAAGTGAGAGAGAGAGAGAAAAAAAAAGTGAGAGAGAGAGAGAAAAAAAAAGTGAGAGAGAGAGAGAAAAAAAAAGTGAGAGAGAGAGAGAAAAAAAAAGTGAGAGAGAGAGAGAGAGAGAAAAAAAAAGTGTGAGAGAGAGAGAGAGAAAAAAAAGTGAGAGAGAGAGAGAGAAAAAAAAAGTGAGAGAGAGAGAGAGAAAAAAAAAGTGAGAGAGAGAGAGAGAAAAAAAAAGTGAGAGAGAGAGAGAGAAAAAAAAGTGAGAGAGAGAGAGAGAGAAAAAAAAAGTGAGAGAGAGAGAGGGAGAAACAAAAAGTGAGAGAGAGAGAGGGAGAAAAAAAAGTGAGAGAGAGAGAGGGGCGGGGGTGAGGGAGAAAAAAAAAGTGAGAGAGAGAGAGGGAGAAAAAAAAAGTGAGAGAGAGAGAGGGAGAAAAAAAAAGTGAGAGAGAGAGAGGGAGAAAAAAAAGTGAGAGAGAGAGAGGGAGAAAAAAAAGTGAGAGAGAGAGAGGGAGAAAAAAAAGTGAGAGAGAGAGAGGGAGAAAAAAAAAGTGAGAGAGAGAGAGGGGCGGGGGTGAGAGAGAAAAAAAAGTGAGAGAGAGAGAGGGGCGGGGGTGAGAGAGAAAAAAAAATGAGAGAGAGAGAGGGGCGGGGGTGAGAGAGAAAAAAAAGTGAGAGAGAGAGGGGCGGGGGTGAGAGAGAAAAAAAAGTGAGAGAGAGAGGGGCGGGGTGTGAGAGAGAAAAAAAAGTGAGAGAGAGAGGGGCGGGTGTGAGAGAGAAAAAAAAAGTGAGAGAGAGAGGGGCGGGTGTGAGAGAAAGGGGCGGGTGTGAGAGAAAGGGGCGGGTGTGAGAGAAAGGGGCGGGTGTGAGAGAAAGGGGCGGGTGTGAGAGAAAGGGGCGGGTGTGAGAGAAAGGGGCGCGGAGAGAGAAAAGGGGCGGGAGAGAGAGAAAAAGAGGGGGGAGAGAGAGAAAAAGAGGGGGGAGAGAGAGAAAAAGAGGGGGGAGAGAGAGAAAAAGAGGGGGGAGAGAGAGAAAAAGAGGGGGGAGAGAGTGAGAGAAAAAGAGGGGGGAGAGAGTGAGAGAAAAAGAGGGGGGAGAGAGTGAGAGAAAAAGAGGGGGGAGAGAGTGAGAGAAAAAGAGGGGGGAGAGAGTGAGAGAAAAAGAGGGGGGAGAGAGTGAGAGAAAAAGAGGGGGGAGAGAGTGAGAGAAAAAGAGGGGGGAGAGAGTGAGAGAAAAAGAGGGGGGAGAGAGTGAGAGAAAAAGAGGGGGGAGAGAGTGAGAGAAAAAGAGGGGGGAGAGAGTGAGAGAAAAAGAGGGGGGAGAGAGTGAGAGAAAAAGAGGGGGGAGAGAGTGAGAGAAAAAGAGGGGGGAGAGAGTGAGAGAAAAAGAGGGGGGAGAGAGTGAGAGAAAAAGAGGGGGGAGAGAGTGAGAGAAAAAGAGGGGGGAGAGAGTGAGAGAAAAAGAGGGGGGAGAGTGAGAGAAAAAGAGGGGGGAGAGTGAGAGAAAAAGAGGGGGGAGAGTGAGAGAAAAAGAGGGGGGAGAGTGAGAGAAAAAGAGGGGGAGAGTGAGAGAAAAAGAGGGGGGAGAGTGAGAGAAAAAGAGGGGGGAGAGTGAGAGAAAAAGAGGGGGGAGAGTGAGAGAAAAAGAGGGGGGAGAGTGAGAGAAAAAGAGGGGGGAGAGTGAGAGAAAAAGAGGGGGGAGAGTGAGAGAAAAGAGGGGGGAGAGTGAGAGAAAAAGAGGGGGGAGAGTGAGAGAAAAAGAGGGGGGAGAGTGAGAGAAAAAGAGGGGGGAGAGTGAGTGAAAAAGAGGGGGGGAGTGAGAGAAAAAGAGGGGGGAGAGTGAGAGAAAAAGAGGGGGGAGAGTGAGAGAAAAAGAGGGGGGAGAGTGAGAGAAAAGAGGGGGGAGAGTGAGAGAAAAAGAGGGGGGAGAGTGAGAGAAAAGAGGGGGGAGAGTGAGAGAAAAAGAGGGGGGAGAGTGAGAGAAAAAGAGGGGGGAGAGTGAGAGAAAAAGAGGGGGGAGAGTGAGAGAAAAAGAGGGGGGAAAGTGAGAGAAAAAGAGGGGGGAGAGTGAGAGAAAAGAGGGGGGAGAGTGAGAGAAAAAGAGGGGGGAGAGTGAGAGAAAAAGAGGGGGGAGAGTGAGAGAAAAAGAGGGGGGGAGTGTGAGAGAAAAAGAGGGGGGAGAGTGAGAGAAAAAGAGGGGGGAGAGTGAGAGAAAAAGAGGGGGGAGAGTGAGAGAAAAAGAGGGGGGAGAGTGAGAGAAAAAGAGGGGGGAGAGTGAGAGAAAAAGAGGGGGGAGAGTGAGAGAAAAAGAGGGGGGAGAGTGAGAGAAAAAGAGGGGGGAGAGTGAGAGAAAAAGAGGGGGGAGAGTGAGAGAAAAAGAGGGGGGAGAGCGAGAGAAAAAGAGGGGGGAGAGCGAGAGAAAAAGAGGGGGGAGAGCGAGAGAAAAAGAGGGGGGAGAGCGAGAGAAGAAGAGGGGGAGAGCGAGAGAAAAAGAGGGGGGAGAGCGAGAGAAAAAGAGGGGGGAGAGCGAGAGAAAAAGAGGGGGGAGAGCGAGAGAAAAAGAGGGGGGAGAGCGAGAGAAAAAGAGGGGGAGAGCGAGAGAAAAAGAGGGGGGAGAGCGAGAGAAAAGAGCGAGAGAAAAAGAGGGGGAGAGTGAGAGAAAAAGAGGGGGGAGAGTGAGAGAGAGAGAGATCAACTCATTTTAAAATGTTTTATTTTAGCTTGTCATGCTTAAGTTTGAAATAGCATTTAAGTTATTAAGTGAGCAGATTGAATAGCAAGAATTTCGGATCTTTTGTTGTTGTTGTTCCCTGTGTGATGAAATCACAAATAATAATGTCTCTGATAAGTGTGGAGAGAAACGGCTTCCTGGACATGAACGATGGAAATTAACAAAAATTAGAAAAATCGGAATAGGTGGGGGAGATGGGGGACCGAGGGTAGAGATGATTATTTTTGGCAGACCAAACTAAACATCTAATTTGTTATGGGCAACAGCCATTGGCCTTGGGGTAAGGTGGGGACGAGTTATGTTCGGTCTCCATCAACAGTCGAATTCCAGGAAGGAAGACAGAAATTGGTTAGATCGTGAAAATGATAAGGCAAAAGAGGACAAAGAGAAATAATTACTGTAATTCCATAGAGAAACAGCCATCATGACCACGACGACGAACAAATATTTTCGAAACAAAATTAACATAAAGAGAAGGTTGAAATTATAGACCCGAATATATTGCAACCAGGAAATGTTCAGATTAGAACAATATCAGTAGTCATGTACGTATATATAATTTTAAAGTGTATTTAGGCGGAAAGCCTTCTAGACATCTTTTCTTGTGTAAGACCGACAGTCTTTTCAATAGTTTTACATGTGCACTCACGAGTACTGATTTTTTGTATTATCGTGAATCAATAAACTTAGTGGAAAGAAGAAAAAAAAAACAATCCGTTTAGAATTTAGAGTGAGGGATCAGTTACACAGAAAAATATAATGTAAAATGAACCCCCATTTCGAGACAATTAAACAAATTGTTTTGATATAGGAGATAAGTCCTGTGCGTTTTTTTAGGTTTTTTAGGGGATTACGTGGTTTTACGACCTTGCATATCATGCTCATGGTAAAAAAAGAAAAGAAAAAAAGTTGGTTAAATTCCCTAAAATGCCAAAATGTTCTGTAAATGGGGTATCATTTTACGATAAATTTAGATACGAAACAGATCCCCAACTAAATTAAAAAAAAAAAATTTTCTTTTTGCCAAGTCTTTACACACAATCGCCCCCCCCCCCCAAAAAAATATATATATATATATATATAAATCTCTGATGGAATAAAGAAAGTGTTCAATCTATGCTTCAGTGTTGTATTCCCATTTGTTCTACCATTTTTCTCATCTTTATATAATACTAGCATAAAAAAGCTGCCGCCGCGCCCCCCCCCCCCTCTCTCCTCGCACGACTTTTGATCTAGCCCTTTTTTAAGTTTGGAATGTTAAATGTATAATTTTTACAATATTAATATACATAGGACAATATGGCCAAAAGTGGTCCTATTTTAAATTAACTAGACTAAGTATATTTGGATGTCGAAGCTATTAAAGTTGCCGAGAAGTTTTGTTACCTTGGTGATACCATTGGAGCACAGGGTGGAGCAGGTGCTAGTGTGATTGCAAAAGGTAAGAGTTGATGCAATAAGTTTGAAGAACTTTTGCCTTACCAACTAAGAGAGCGTTATCATTGTTGACCAAGGGAAAAGTCTATCAGGCATGTGTAAGCAGTTTGATGTATGGAAGTGAAATAAGGCCAGTGAGGGTTGAGGACATGCGTTGCATGGAGAGAAATGACATGAGAATCATACGATGGACGTGTTACGCAAGTTTTAAAGATTAGCTCTGAATCTGATGACCTTAGGGGAAGATTAAATCTGGACAGTATAGGGAGATGTGTGCAGAAGAGTATTGATTTACTCCTCTCCAGGAGTTAGGCACAAGGCCAGTTTTTATCTTACTCCCACAAGTAAGATGTGACCCAAGGTCGGGTCGGGAAAGTGGGGTTTAAAAATTGCCTGAGCAGCCCCGTCGGCATTCCCCGGTAGGGGTGCCTCAGACAGTAAGCAATAAACTTACTCCTCCCCAAAGAGGGGAAGCGAAGCCTGGGAGGGTGGACCTCCTAGAACTGCACAGGACAGACCCATAGACCGGCGTAAATCAAACCCTGAAGGCCAAGACAATACCAGTCTATGGGGTGCAGTATCCATCGGAACAGATACTACACTTTGATCTTAGCCAAAAGGTGTGTGCAGAAGAGTAGAGTTTGATAGTATGGCCACGTTGAAAGAATGGATGAGAGCTCTTTGGTTAGTAGATGTAGAACAGTTAATGTTGCAGCTTTAGTTAACAGGGGAAGGCCCAGGAAAACATGGGAGGAAGTGATAATATTGGAATTGAGAGAAAGAGGGATGAATAAAGACCTGCAAGAGAGATTAGTTTGGAAGTCAATTTCGTAAAGCCATCCAACACATGCCAGCATGCAAAACGGAGATTAATCATTTATCATCATATTGGGTTTAAGAAAAGAAAAACTATCTGAAATGTTAGTCCTTAATGGTATTTTTTTTTAAATATTGAGTCACTAATAAACCATTTAGAATAGGGGGAAAGCTCAGCATTATACGTGTCATCAAAAAATGTACAGTAAATGTACAATGATTATTGATTAAGCGTTTTAACAATATTTAAGCCATATTTCAGATACATCGAGTGAATTAAATGATTTAAATTATTACGTTTTATGAACAGGAATGTAAATATTTACAAAGAATAACTTTTTTTGCTAGTACATATGACAAACGAACAGATACTACATTGTCCCACCAAAAGGGGAAGTAATGCTTGGAAAGATGGTCCCATAACAGAACACATACTACTCTACCCCAAAAGAAGGAGGTAATGCCTGAGGATGGTCTCATGAAAAGAGAAAGCATACTAAACTACCCCCCCCCCTCTCTGAATCGAGTATTGAAAGTTAGTACATTAGTCTGAAATAGTAAACTGAAGTGAGCATTAAAATAAATAGCAATAGTATAGGTTCGGCTTCAGACAGATACAAAATCCCCATTCATAATATATGATGTTGCCATGTACATTCATGTACTCCCATTACTTGCTTATGTGATGGAACATTTTTACATGAGAAAATGCTGGTATAAATAAATAATATTGGACTAAATCTTAATTTCCTGTTTTATTTTCTGGAGCAGCTTATAGTAAACTATCAACTTGTGTTCAATTATGCGTACACCATGGATCGTTTCCATGGAGATATTTTTGTATAAGTCCAGGGTGTGTTCCACACAAGAAGGAGGAGATAGTTTGTCAGGACTACATATTTACAAAAAGTTGATTTGATTTGATTTGATATTCAAGCCAACTTTGAAATGAATGCAATTTCTTTTTTCAGTTTGAAACGTTATTTTCTTAAAGTTTAACCAGATCGCCCTGGCCGATTTTCTGTGTTTTTTATTTATTTTGTTTTTTGCCGTGGATTCAACAGTACAATTATCGGTAAGAAACACAAACAAGCGAGAAGGAAAAAAAAAAAAGAAAGAAAAACCAACGATTTAATGTGTCTTCAAAAGTTGGTTGAAAAAAAAAAAGCATTGTGGTCGTTGACACTGTTGTTGTTGTTGGCAGCGATCAAGACCAGATGTAAGACATGAATTGAACACAACAGTTTGCAAAAGTCAATGAATGACAACAAATAACAATGACGAAAAAAACCTTGAGCAACTCTCTACAAACACTTCGCCTTTTTTTTTTTTTTTTGTAATTCTAATTGGCTTAATTGGCATTTGTAAATCATTACAATTAGCCTAGTTTTGTCCTAAACCTTTAAACTATATAGACGAACGATTTCCAGATTAGGTACAATTGGAAGAAATCCCGTTCTAAGTTGAGGGAAAGACTACATTCGGGCATGCAGCGTCTGTCTGTGCACCCCCCCCCCCCACACACACACATAGAAGATCAAACACCCTTCTTTATTATTATTACTAGTTAAAAAGCTGCCAAAAGGGGCGACTTTTAGTCTAGCTCATGCTTAAGGTGACTGGGGCTTTACTTAGTATGCTTAGCTTATCACAGAGAATCTTTATGCAAAATCTGGTGCAGTTCCAGCAGATGGTTTTAGAAAGTATACATTTTTTTTTAAATATATATATATATATATATATATATATATATATTAGTCATCGTATTTTATTCTTGAACCCCAACTTTGAAGGACTATTCATGCTGAATGTCGTGCAATTCTGCCCAATACATTTGAGAATCTAAGACTATTATAGTAACTAGCAAAAATGTGCTCCCTCTGGTCGCATTTTTTTGCTAGGGTATTTGATGTACGAACATATACTACACTGTCTCCCCAAAGGAGGAGGTAATGCATGAGAGGATTGTATAATTACCACAGAACAGATACTACACTATACGACCACAGAAAAAAAATGGAGGTAATGCTTAGGTAGAAGAGACGATTGATACCCCCTGTAAGGGTGGCTGCGTATGTAATTGTGAAGCAAAGATTGCGCAATCCCAAACCACAACTTTCCTGAATCGGCACTGCTTGAATCCAGTGGACGAAGTTCAGAACGACAAGAAACAATGCAGAGATAAAAGGAGAGCACATATGGCACCTGGTATTTCCAAATGGTCACCAGTTTAATACTGACCAGGCCCAACGTCGACGTTGGAGGGATATGGTATTATAACTAATGAACATATACTACACTGCCCCTTAAAGGAGGAAGTAATGCCTGGGAGAATAGTATCACAATAACATAATAGATACTACACTCCTCCCCTTAACTGAAACTTTAAAGACAGTACATTAGTTTGAAATAGTATAATAAACCCTAGCAAATTGAATTGAATATTAAAAAGATTAATTGTATAGTTTTGGCTGCAGACTGGCAGATACCAAATCTCTATTAGTAATATCATTTTTATCACATATCCGACATGCCAATGGTGCTTCATGAGACATTATGTAATTCTAACCAATATTACCTTTAAGTGTTTGTTTTTAGCAGTAGGGTTAACATTTTATTCCACTTATAACGCCGATATTCTCAATGGTGATTTATGCTAAATTAGGTGAAATTATGTCGAATAGTTTTGAAGCTTTGAAACCGATGATCAATAATAATAATATAGATTACTCGCTGTCCATATAAGATAATGATTTTTAACCCTAACCCACTAAATGTTCGGAGATTAGAAATATTTCATTTCTATCACACATCCAAATATACAACAAGCTGAGCTCCAATCTCTGCTTCTTCCTTGTAAGACATTCGCAGCAAGAGCTCCGGTTTCTTCTCCACAAGCAAAACCTTACTTGAGCCCTGCACCCAATCCAAGAAGTAGTCATTTTTCTAGATTTAAATTCCTCAGTCATGTTCTTTCTGTAAAGAGAATTGCACTATGCCCAAGTGTTTCAAATTAAAAAAGGAAAAGTGAAGCAGACAATTACTATTGCCATGCCTTTGATAGTAGACATTTAAAAAAAAAGAGATGATTTTGTCACTAACAACAGCCCTGTTAATCAGGACCATAGACAAAACGTTGTTCTATCGGAAATCCTTCTGGTCTAATGGGTCTTACAGGTCGATTACAGTTGTGTCATTGCGGGCCAAGAAATTAAAGTAGAGCACTCTCGGGGATGTTAAAAATAGACTGTCAAAAAGCTCTAATGCAAAGTTCCGAATACGTTCATAGAACACTCTCGACTAGTCTTCTATCTGTACCTGCTTCTAGGTACAAATAGATCTTAATTTCCCTTAATTACGTGACAGTTTCCGTTGGCCGAGTGGATATGGCGACTGCTTGCAGATTCTAGGCTGACTGAACCGGGTTCGCGCCTCCCGACCGTCTGAAATTGTTACTTTCCTGCACTGATGAGAGCAAAGAAGTTTAAAACACTAGCGTCTGTAGGTATTAATAATTTGATATATATATATATATATATATCCACAAATAATTTTAACCGATTTGTCTTATAAAGAACCAGTATAACTTTATACAGCTGACATGCCGACCTTATAGCTAGACTCCTAGGCACAAACAAAATTAAACCAATTGGGAATATTTTAAATCGCCTAGTTCATAGAGTAAATACGGTATTGCGGAAGTGAACTTTGACCTATTCGTCCAAACATTCTTTCATTATTTGTCAAAAGGTGACCAACAACCCTCACTCCCTCTACTTTTGATGGCCTTGTGTCTAATTTGTAAGTAATGTGTAATATATGTTCTGTCCTAGGGCAGATGAGAATACATTTTTCTTGATAGTGATAATGTTTTTGTCCCATCTAGATATTTCCAGAGTGTCGATGTGTAATCGCACATAAAAAAAAAATAAAAAAAACAATCTCATTTTTATTTTTCCGTTGACAGCTATAAGGGTTAAAAAATTTTTTTTTCAAATACCGCCTTTTCGTTAAGCTGGTGGAAGGTGACGGTGGTTAATGACACGGACTGAAGACCTGGGTGTTCCAAGTTCGAATCCAGTCGGTTCCACAGTACTACTTTAACTTAGGGGTGTTGGCAACCTTCTCATGGTTCTTCCCGTAAGTACCCGATGTCTTTCCAGAAAGATTTCTAACTAGAAAAACATTGGGAAAACTAATGCCAACACCAGAATCATCTGATTCACATGAAAGAAGTTAAGCTGGTGTAGAATTGTATTTATCTCTCAAAGATACAAACAGAACAAATGCAAAAACACAGGAGATGGAACACGTTAACACACTGGTCGCTCGACTCGTAATGAGTACACGTTAGCCTAAAAGTGTTTTATTTATACAAAGATTTCATACAATGGAGATCACTGACCGTCAAACGAAATCGTTTGGTAGCCGATGCGAGGGAGAAAACTTTGATCACTTAAGACACTACAGCTGGATATCTTCTACATTAAAAATCGACTTTGTGTAGTGCTTTACCCTCATGGGGAGGCAAGTAAATAAGAACACACAAAAATGGATATATATTCGGGTAGGAAAGGAATAGCTTTATAAACTATCTTACCAAATGGTTAATAATGGTATTTACGGTTGACAATTTATTCCAAAGTTTCATGATTAAATCCAAGTCATAAAATATTAACTAATAATTGACCATTACAGATCTTTGAGTATGTGAACTCGGCACAGATGATTCCATAGTAGGAAATGGCATCCATTAACCCAATAATGCAAACCGTGCGCGCGTGCGTGTGATATACATACACGTGTATTACTTGTGCTCAAAGCCGGTCTTCTCCCTTTCAACAGTTGTCATTGAAACTCAGACAGGACAAGAACAATACTTCTCTCGACTTCCAGCTGGCCCACCAACACCCTTGCACCCATAAATTATGGCTTCATTTTGACCCCCACCACACCCCCCTCAATCTCTTTCACACCCACACACAAGACCGGATATCCTAAACTTCCCCTGACATACCCCACCGTGTCTCCAATGTATAGAGATGGCAGTAGTGGGTAGTGGACAGGTAGGCGGTAACAGACAGGTAAATTGGCCAAGCGGAGCCACCACAAAAACGGAAATTACCACTCATTAGACACAGGTAAGATCTGTGCGCGGCGCGGCGTGCGTATGCACACACCCACGTGATTTGGAGGGGGGGGGATAAATAGTGACCGGCTGTGTGTACGTGTGTGTGTGTACAAAAAGATGAAAGGTTCAAATTAAAAGACATCTTAAGAGAAGGAGCATCCGCCACCTAATCAAACTTTGGTTTATAGTAAAACTAGAATACCCGTCCCAGGACAGGTAAAACTAATTATCCAAACAGAACAGTTTTGCATCAATTTTATGTCTTCTGAAGATTCAAATCAAGATATAATGATACTAAACCTTATGTCTAGAATCCTTATTCCAATTATGATCAAAATCCATTACATGTTGATTCTAGCAAATGTTTAAAATTTAAGACTTAAGCTTAAGGGGGCTAAAATTGAAATTCAGGGAATCTTGCTTAATTGGTGTCTAATGACGATGGATCAAATTTAATGCAAATCTGAAATATTTAAATTTTCAAATGAGAGATTGTGCTCATATCATGTCCCCTAAAATCCTTTAAATACTCCAAAGAAACCAAAATTTGGGGAATATTTATTAATTCATGTCTAATACCTATTGTTATAATTTAACAAAAATCAGAAGTATCTGAATTTTTGCAAGAAGCTCCCCCCCCCCTCTTCGCATAAAACTAAATGAAACTAAATATATCCCACATTACGCCTAGCAGTTGTGTTCCAAAATTTATAATGATCGGTTAATTAGTGTAGGAGAGAGTCCTATACATAGAAATACATATACTTACCTTTATATATAAATAGAGACAATCCACAAATGTCCATTTGTTTATCCACTAGTTTTTCCGAATCCAATCGTTTTTGTCGCATTGTACAGCTAAACATGGAGGGGTGATTAACCTAAAGGGTATGCCACCGTGGACTATAGAATCGACTATGCCGGTTTCAAATCCTCACAGATCCCACAATTTTCCTTCAGCTTTGGGCAAAATAGCATCTTCCGTTCCCCCAAATTTTTAACCATACGTATTATATTCATTTACTATTATTTTCCTCAAGCAAAAGAATCGATGTGAGACGAGGTCGGTTGTTTAATGTGGAGAATCAAGCTCCCCCCAAAGAGGGGCATTCTGGAAGGTTATGAAAATAGCCTGGATCAGACCAGTCGGTATTTACCGATAGGTGCACATCAAGCGACTGGCAATAAAACAATCCCCTCTTCCGATAAGGGAGGAGATAATGCCTGGGAGCATGCCTTCCTTGAGATTAGACTAACCCAGCATTCCAATTCTTTTAGGTCCTGGTATCCTATTTTCTAGATTTCAGAGTGTCAGTCATTGGCCGACTCAAAATTTGAATTCCAAATACAAATGCGTATCTTTAAAAAATATTTTTTTCTTTTTTTAAGTACATACTGGTTTTACAGGTTCAAGAAAATAAGACTTTTATGGTTATAAATGGTCCAACTAATCTATACATTTTCTGTCTTTCATGAACACTAGCACAGTCTAATACTTAATCGCAAGTGACAATGTGGTTACAGGTGCAGAATATATAATATAGATTTAAATAAGTGATTCAAAGATACGTGTACATAAATACACACAAAAAAAAAAGAATGTGAATGTTGAGAAGTCAGCAGAAGGAACAAAGAGAAAAAGAGTTTGAAAAAGTGACGAGTCAAAAATAACTACGTTAGGGCACTGACAGTTACGCAGATGCTATTGCGAGTTTAGTACAGGGTGACCCTCCCCCCCCCCCAAAAAAGCCCCTCCATGGAATAAAATTCACAATCCTTTCTGCAACCCAACCATATTTGGTTCAAACAAACTTCAATTTATGCCTCGTTTGTCCACCAAGTTTCACTCATGAATGTCCAACAGTCCGTTTCATTGTCATTCGATGATAATCCCACCTGAATACGACATGCAAAAGTATCAATAATTCTGAAACGCTCCTTTCTTGGTACTGCCCTGATTTTGGCTGTGATCGCCCTTTTCATTTCAAGAATAGTCTGGGGTATCGTTAAACCCACAGATAAAAATCTGAGGGAAGGGGTAATGCACGTTGAGCGTGAAGCCCATTCAGGATCATACCTTCTACCGATGCGGCGATCACCAAACTGCTCCTCCCTGCCCCATATCAATGAATGGTGATAAAACAAAGACTGTTGGATATTCATAACTGAAACTTGGTGGACAAGTCAGGCATAGGCTGAACCATTTAAGTTTTTATCTCTTATTTTTATTTGACATTTAATAGCAATAAAACATGTTTGTAAATCTTTAAAACTGCAATTTATATTTCAATTTAAATTCACGTGCAGTGTGGCGTAGTGACATTAATTTACTAAATTTTGGTATCAGTTGACTATTGCAATATAAATATAGTTAATCAAATTACCCCCACGCTTCCATCTATTAGCTGGCATGAAAACGGGCCTAAGTGTTATTCTTTGAAGTCTGGACAATAGCCAGATAAATTTTCTGATGCAACCCCCCTCCTTTCTTTGATCCTCAATATGGCAACTCTCCAGTCATGGAGGAATTTGGTCGTTCTCAGACCAAGAATTAAAATTGGAACAACAATTTTTTTTTTTTTTTTAATTCTTTTTTTAAAATCTAACTTAATTTTCTGGCAAAAATTTGAATAAAAAGTTGTTGTTTTAAGTTCATAATGAAAAGGAACATCAATAAAAAAAAAAATTTTTTTTTTTAATTTTTAAAAATTTCAGTTTTTCTACAAATAATTTTTTCTATAGCGGTGTTGGGATTATTTTAAAAGCAATAGTTATTTTTAAACAGCTATTCTACAAATAAGTAAATTACAATTTTAATTAAACCTATGACATTCGATATTTTAATGCTCTCTATGCACCACGAGTGTACACCCGTCAAAAAACAATTATGCTTCGCCAGTGTTTGCACTAATATTTGTATAAAATGACGTCCGAGTCAATGAAGTAAAAAATTAAAAAAAAGAAAAAACGTCTCAAATTGGAAAGTTTAAAAAGGAAGAAAAAACGTATCAGTCGGTATAGAAAAAAGACGTCTCATTATTAAAATAGATGTAAGGGTTTTATTTCGCTTTTGATTTCATTTCAGACGTCAAAGGAGACAAAGTTGTCTGTATCAATCGGTTGAGAAACCCTATTTTTACATAAATATGCATTCCATCTCCTTCGTTCATGAACTATCAAAATGTTAAATTATGAACTCCAGAACCGTACTATGTTAAACATAGAAAAAGAAAAAGGGAAAAGAAAGGAAAAGGGGAAATAAGGAAAAAAAAAAAAGGAAAAAAAAAAAAGGAAAAGAAAAAAAGGAAAGGAAAGAAACGGAAAAAAAAAGAAAAGGAAAGAAACGGAAAGAAAAAAAAAAGAAAAAAGAAAAGGAAAAAAAAGAAAGAAAAGGAAAAAAAGAAAGAAAAGGAAAAAAAGGAAAGAAAAGGAAAAAAAGGAAAGAAAAGGAAAAAAAGGAAAGAAAAGGAAAAAAAGGAAAGAAAAGGAAAAAAAGGAAAGAAAAGGAAAAAAAGGAAAGAAAAGGAAGGAAAGGAAAGAAAAGGAAAAAAAAGGAAAAAAGGAAAGAAAAGGAAAAAAAAGGAAAAAAGGAAAAGGAAAAAAAGGAAAAGGAAAAAAAGGAAAAGGAAAAAAGGAAAAGGAAAAAAGGAAAAGGAAAAAAGGAAGAGGAAAAAAGGAAGAGGAAAAAAAAGAAAAAAGGAAAAAAAGAAAAAAGGAAAAAAAAGGAAAAAAGGAAAAAAAAAGAAAGAAAAAGAAAAAAGGAAAGAAAAAGAAAAAAGGAAAGAAAAAGAAAAAAGGAAAGAAAAAGAAAAAAGGAAACAGTTTCCTATGATTCAGTTAGTTTCTTTTCTTCTCAACACTATCTAAATGAATAAATGCAATTTTTTTTTTATTCATCCGAACTATATTCATATAAAAACATCTTACCTGTACCTAATTCAAATATACACTAAAATATTTTCACATAATGTATATAAACTCACAGGACACTTTACTAAACACTCTGAAGGTTATAAATTATTTGCATATTTATTTTTTAAACATTGTCTAATAAATTCATATTACAGTACGATTCACTTATTTGATTCTGCTATTTTATTATTGTATATACGAAAAGCTTTTCTTGATATTAATATCTTAATTATTATCAGTATTGATATTATTTTAAGCGATTTAATGAATTAAGTTTAAAATTCAAAATCATAACTGTTTCATTCTTTTTTTCGGTTACGTTTTCGCACGCATATATTTACAAAAACACTTGGATAACTTTGGAATAATCACTTTTACGAATAAAGTTGGCATTATACGCAATAATTAACAAAGGTTTTCTGTTAATTAAATACATGCGTTTATTATTTTTTAAAATAATTTTTTTGTTGTTGTTTCTATTTAGTTCCTCCCACAGGAGCAGTTAGGCACAATGCCAATATTTAAAGTGGAGTAAAACCAGCTCCCAAAAGTGGCACTCTGGATTGGAACAGAAATTTAAATTTTCTGTCTAGAAGGATTTCTCCTTCACTGAGTGAGGACAGAAAAACTAAATGCAGCATCAGAACAGATACTACATTTTGCTTCTAGCCATGTTTGTAGTGATGATAATGATAACATTTGTCATAGAAAAGAAATAAACTTCCTCTAATCTTTCTAAATTACAAAAAGTAAATGGATTGGTCTTCTTTAATATTCATTAAGTGTTTTTCTGTCTTTTATAATAAAGGCGAAAAGTAACCATTTTGAATTACTCAGTAATATGAAATTGTTATTTGACCAATCGACGTTCGACTTTTGTTTATTCATTTCATTATATAACCAGTTTTTAACGGATAATTCATTTTCATTTTTATGCTGAAACAATAAAATTCCTCGACTTTGAATATCTTAAAGACCATATCAATTGACTCGTGTTCTTTTTCTCTAAAAAAAAAAAAAATAAAAAAATAAAAAAATTTACTGTTTATGCAGTAAATTTCTTTCATCTTGGAATATATATCAAATAACACTATGACAATCATCATCATTTTGTTGTTTTCTTCCAAAATTACTAAAATGTCAATTGAAAAGTATTTCTTTATTTTCTATAAAGCAGACTACAGACTTAATTGCTGCCCGGGGGGGGGGGGTAGTTTTTACTAGTATTCCAATAAAAGGAAATTAATAAGCTTACTTGGAGATAGTGTTTCGCTTCTCTTCAGAGAAATGGATGAACTGGTTATCTCGTAGCTACCTTTTTATGGAGGAGATATGTTACGGTTGAATCTGATTTTTTGAGCTGCTAGCTATGTCTTTATAAAGCACTGCAGTCATTGTTTTTTCTCCTGTTGATCACATACGTTTTTATAGCTTGCTACTGGGTCACAACCTGGTATTTGATCAATATCAGCTGTACCGTCAGACTTGAAACTCTTAATGCACCCAGATGTACAACATCAGTAATGATGGGGCCTCTTGCCTTTCTTTGATGTATTTTACATTTATAATCTTCAAATCACAAAACAAAAAAAAATAACACACACACATTATACATATATATATATATATATATTACATATATAAAATAGAAGGTACGGTCTTACCTGACATTAAGAGATTTTAAACTGAAAGGTTCTTTCCTGTCATGAAGTTTGTCAATCAAGCTGAGGACTGTTACACCTGAAAAAGAAAATATGTAAGCAACAGGTAAGTATTTTATTATGTCAAATAAACAAAATATTTTGCTAAGTAAATAAAGAACAAAGTGTATATATTGATAGTATGGTTATGTAGATCACAGTTGCTGGAGAGGTACTGTGATAGCATTCTCTAAGAGGGGAGAGGAGAGACCAGCAGTGGAGGGAGAGGAGAGAGAGCAGATGGCAGAGGGTTGCAACAGGGCTCTCAGAACTCGATGCTACCTACATCTATGGCAACTGCAACATAGTCTGCCGATCCAGGATAGGCCTGCACAGTCACAACAGATGCTTCAATTCAGTGACAAACTAATCAGACACGCAGAACTCCATTGTCTCCTCAGACAGACGGATGTTAATGCTGAAACAATACTTAGGTGTCACTATTTTACACATAGCTGGAGGGGTTGCTTTGTTTTACGGCATATCAACCATCTATGGGTTATTTAATGCCAAATAATTTGTCAAATGTAATTCTGTAGGTAGGAAAATTATTTTATATTCCCAGAATACACTGCTCATAGGACATTTCAGTGAGTTAGAAAAACATTACTCTTAGAAGGAAAGTTTACAGACAGGGATGAGACACTACTTTTTGAGAACATGACTCCTTGGCATTGGTTATCTTTGTTCAACACGATTGACCCTCAGCGACTGCCATCTAATATCTATTTAGGAAGAAAATATAAAAAAGAAATAAGGTTTCGATTTTTTGAAGAATCAGATTGAATAATACGGTTAGGGATGAACTTACAAATACTAAGGCATGACGTGACCAGTTGATTGATCAGATCGGGCATCTCTGATCTCCCATCGAGCTGAAGTAAGAGCTGAAGTGGAAGAATGGCTCAACCATCAGGATCCTGTCCTAAGGCATCACGGGTTACCACTCACAGCCTACAGGTGGCCCCGTTTTCAATGGAGTACCCCTCTACATGGGGTTGCTGTCAGCAAATTCGTGGCCCCCTGCGACAGAGCGGACATAGCTGGATAGTATTTTCATATTTTTCCCAAGAGTATTAGTGAATAATAGAGTAGACACTTCCTTTATGCTTCTTACAAGTTAGCACAACCCAGTCTTAGAAGTGGGGAGATAGAGCAGATGGCTAGGCCTAAAAAATATGAGAGGGGATGGGAAACTGGGAGCAATATATCTCTATAAAGCCACCATTTGCCCATGCATGGAGTATGTTTGCCACATTTGAGCTGGTGCACCAACCACTAGTCTCTCCCTCTTGGACAGGGTGCAAAAATTAATTTCTAACCTAATAGGTCCCACACTGTTTGCCAAGCTCTAGCTCCTGTTACATCAGTGTTGCATCCCTGTGCTTGCTTTACAAGTATATCCACAGAATGTGCTCCGATGAACCTGCTGCACTTATACCTCTTCAACGTAAATACTCTCGCCCCACCGACTAGCAATAAAATCGAACTCCTTTAGTGTCGAGGTCCCTAGATATTTTCTACTCTAATAGCTTCTTTCCTCAGACTGGAATACCCTCCCTGTTCCCCCCCCCCCGACTGTATCAACATGCAGAAATTTAAATGAACAAGCATGTTGCTGCCCAACTCTACACCCAGCTGGCCCTCTATAAATCTAGCCCCTATCACAATAACCCGTTATGCTCAGTAGAAATATGCCTTGTTTGGAGAAAAAAAAAAAAAAAAAAAGAATTTAAATAAAAAGTCTAAAGGCAAAGGAGAGGACCAACAGAATGGGGGGGGGGTGTAGAATGAGCAAAGGTAGAACTTAATGACCTGTTCTGCCGACAGTCATTTTCCACTGAAAATATATTGGTTCACTAAAGCCATACATGGAAAGGAACGCACTTGTTAAGATTTAAGATAGTTATAATCTTTTTTCAACCAGCAGAAATAAGTTCTTACGTCATCAATTGTCAATAACAATTCCGTTTTGTATTAACTAAAAGTTTGCTTTCTCAAGTATAGCAGTACAGGATGCCTAAGAACCCCTATGACAGGATGCCTAAGAACCCCTATGACAGGTTGCCTAAGAACCCCTATGACAGGTTGCCTAAGAACCCCTATGACAGGTTGCCTAAGAACCCCTATGACAGGATGCCTAAGAACCCCTATGACAGGATGCCTAAGAACCCCTATGACAGGATGCCTAAGAACCCCTATGACAGGATGCCTAAGAACCCGACAGGATGCCTAAGAACCCCTATGACAGGATGCCTAAGAACCCCTATGACAGGATGCCTAAGAACCCCTATGACAGGATGCCTAAGAACCCCTATGACAGGATGCCTAAGAACCCCTATGACAGGATGCCTAAGAACCCCTATGACAGGTTGCCTAAGAACCCCTATGACAGGTTGCCTAAGAACCCCTATGACAGGTTGCCTAAGAACCCCTATGACAGGATGCCTAAGAACCCCTATGACAGGTTGCCTAAGAACCCCTATGACAGGTTGCCTAAGAACCCCTATGACAGGTTGCCTAAGAACCCCTATGACAGGATGCCTAAGAACCCCTATGACAGGATGCCTAAGAACCCCTATGACAGGATGCCTAAGAACCCCTATGACAGGATGCCTAAGAACCCCTATGACAGGATGCCTAAGAACCCCTATGACAGGATGCCTAAGAACCCCTATGACAGGATGCCTAAGAATCCCTATGACAGGATGCCTAAGAACCCCTATGACAGGATGCTAGCTTGTCGCCAGTTATAGTCCGCTACCTAGTCGTACACCTGTGTGGAGCGTTTGCTTCCAGCAACTAGTATTCCCAATTAGTCACCTATTTAAGTACTAATCAACCGGTGTGTGGAAATGTGATTTAGTCATAAACATCTACAGTTATATCATGTAAACTTAGTCTGATACAAGGACATAATTGGAGACTTTTAATCAAAGCCAATAATCAGTAGTAAGAATAAGCTTACAGCGATTTATTATTAATATTTTCGAAAATACTACCCTGCCCTCAAAGGAAGGGGTAATGCTTGGAAGGATGGTATGACGAACAAACAGATACTACACTATAGCCCCCCCCCCACGAAAAAAACCCATTAAGATTAACATAATAGATGCTATTTTTTAGTGTGAAAGAGTAACCCCTCCCACCACCACCATACTATTTCATACTAAATGCAGTAGTACAATGGTCTTTAATAGTATAGTTTTGGCTTCAGACAGATACATGAACTCCATTATAAATAGATTATTTTCGTTATTATTTCACTAAAATGAAAAACTGGAGGTATTGCACAGGAGCAATAAAAAAAATAAAAAAAATAAAAAAAATCACTTTTTTTTTTTTAACAGTTTTCCATTATGAAGCTATTCTAAAATTTAAAATTTAAATATTTACTTTCCTGTTGCAAATACAAAAGTGTCTTATTCATAGTAAACCCCAATCTTGCCGAGTTAAAGTGTTAGACATCCCACATTACATAAAACTGAGCTTGATTCGAATTCAACCCAGACAATTTTTTTTTAATTTTTTTTTTTTATTTATTTATTTATTTATTTTTTTTTTTACTCAAAATAATTAAACCTTTTTTATTTTAGAAAATATTCTACTTTTAAGAAAATAGGGCTCCTTTAGCTTTACAAATTTCAGGATTGCTCCCAGCCAACTTTCAATAGTCTATGAAATAATCTGTTCATGTAATCTTTTGAGAACCTATTTATTTGCTTCCCCACGAGGCAAAGTCAGACAATTTTGTTTGTTCTTTTATATGGAGAAAATCCTTCTCTCTAAAAAGGGGCAGTGAATTGAGACAAAAATTAAAAAAAAAAATACCTGTGTCTTGAAGGATTTCTCTGACCAAGGGAAAAACAGATACTACACTTTCATTCTAGGCCAGACAAAGTTTTTTTTTACTCTATATCAGACAGACATCTTTTAGATTTACCAATTTTTACCTCTTCCTTCAGCAGTGTTGATACAGTACCTGGGTACGTCAATTTACACTTTTACCTAGCTTCGACAACTTTATAGCAAGTAAAATTAAAAATATGTGACATTTTGTGGGAAAAATATGGTACTTACTGTTTGAATGAGAGAATAAGTAACTACAATGAATGCACTTACATTTTGTTTTAATCGACACAAAAAAACAAAACAAATTAGAAATTGTTTTGAAAGAAAAATAATTCGCTTAGGAAAAAAAAAAAGGTTTTGAAAAAAAAATTATGTAATGTTTTTTAGGTTATGTTGTATTCGTTTTTTTTTTTTTTAATTTATAAAACATGTACCAATTTTTAAAAATCCTTCATACTTATGTGAGATTTGAACACTAGTATTAACATAAGACTACTGCCTTAGTAATGTGTACTCTGCCTATTCCTTATTTTGCCAACAAATCACATGTTTTTATTTGTGTATAAATATACAAACTCGAAACTTTAATAGTACATAGATTATTAGATTTAAAATAAAGGTGAAAACAACAAAACAATTATTATTCAAGCGATTGTTCAAAAGATTCAACGATAACGGAGCCAGCCTGTTCTGTACAATTCAAGATCAGTGAGAAAAAAGGATCTACACTCTGGATCTAATTTAGATTTTTTTTTTTTCATTCATTTATTCAGGTTTCTTTTCTGTTTTGTGTGTGCGTGCATGATCACTTCATTCATGTGTGAATGTTGTGGCTTACAATGGACATAGAAACTGTCCGGCAAGGGGGAGAAGAAACGTTCAATAGAAGGAAATAGAGAGAAAGTAGGTTAGCACAACAAATATTTCATCATGAAAAGAGCGAATATATCAGAATTAATATGCAGACAATAAAGACACTTTCTACACGTGTTCAATAACTATGTAGAAGAAAAATAAATAAATAAATATATAGATTTGGATTTTTCACTTAGAAAATAGATTATTCAGTGAAGACCGGGATTAGGCCAATAAAAACATTTGGGATTAAATTTTTTTGCTGTTTTTGCTGTTTCGCCTAGTAGCAACAATGTTGTGAAAATCTTGCGAGATATTTTTCTAAGACATTCTCTATATTTTTTTTTTCAGTTTTATTTTTTTTATTTATTTATTTATTTTTTTTTTTTTTTTTCTTCCCTTCTTAAGTGACCTCAATTAAAGCAACACCACATTGTGTATTGCCGGGTGTTGTAATTCTTATTCCAGGTACTTAATTTCCCTGATGATCTGCCAAGCAAGGACCTGCTTGGTAGTGAAACACGTGTAGGTAAAAAAAACTCTTTAATTGGAAAATGATAAATAATCTTTGAATGAAAAAGTCTTTTGTGGTGTTGATTGGGCTCCTGAACAGAATGCTTTGGTAAGCCTTCAAAAAAATCACACATTTTATATATATATATATATATATATATATAGTGTGTGTATGTATTTAGACAGCATTCTTTCATTTAAGCAAACATTGTTAAAAATAACAATTCTTCTGCTTAATTATGCCTTTATTTTTTCAAATTTTCTAATGAGTTTTTTAAAATCAAAAAAATAATGTATGTTCCATATGCATCAGAAACGTTTTCGATTCTTCGTCAAATCATTTTCAGGTGACAAAAGCAAATAAACAAAAAAGCTTGATAAAAGAAAATTTCGAAAGAAAGCCGAGAAATGCGTACGTGAAGTCAGACACCAAAAGTATGTTTCCACACTATTCCAAGAAAGACGCTACCAATTTGTATTCTAGCGTCACAGGATAAAATTGTATATCGTTAAGCAGTTTAAATTGTTATTACTGGTTTCATACGTAATTCTAGTCTTTTAAATTACAGAAGTGAATGTAGCATCGCTAGAAAATAGCCATTGTTAAAAACCTACTAAAGCATGCAAACCTAATTTCCTCCATCCAAAACTGAAACAAAAAACTTCATTGAATTAAACATAAAACAAGTCCTAATTAATAACGAATTCCTTAATTATATCATTGATGAACAAACAATGAAACTTTAAAAAATACCACTACAAATAATATCCAACATCACGACTCAAACTATATTAACATATTCTATTGTAATCAAATACAACCAAACTTCAGATTAGAAAAAAAAGGCCATAAAAATATTGTACAGATACATATCCCAAATGACACTTATAATAAAATTAGACTCATTATTTACTATAAGAAATTTAACAAAATCTTTTGGCATCTAACTGACTTCAGTTGCGCGTTTCTCTGCTGTCTTTTTAAATTCTCTTTTCTTCAGCTTTTTTGTTCATTTGTTTTTATCACCTGAAGATGATTCGACGAAGAATCGAAAACGTTTATGATACATTAATTCTTTTGATTTCCACACAAAAAAGCTCATTAGAAAAATTGGAAAAAAAAAAAAAAAAAAAAAGAAAAAAGAAAGTATAAGCAGAGAATTGTTATTTTTAACAATGTTTGCTATATATATATATATATATATATAAGTTATGAAAATATATTGATGGCAATTAAGCTACACAGAGGCTTCAGCGTTTCGTCCCCATAGGAAACCATCAGGATAAAAAATATATTTTAGCCTGACGATTGCCTATGGGGATGAAACGCGGAAGTCTCTGCATAACTTAATTGCCATAAATATATTTTCATAACCTACTACCTAGCTCTGCTCACGTATTGAGCACTGTTGAAGTAAATACTGAAAATTGATACATAAAATCTAAAAACATTTTATGTAGACACATGAAATATATATATATATATATATACACACACACACACACACACACTAATCTAAACGAATCAATGGATCATTACGAATTTTCGAACATATATTCTTGGCAACCCGATGAGTAACCTTATTTTTTTGTAAACATTACCATAGTACCACTCAAACTATGTGACAAGAGGATGTATATTTTTGCAAGTATAAATAAGTATCTACCGTTAGTTGATATCTAAAAATAAAATAGATTAGAAATAAGGAAAAATAGACATGAACACCTAAATATGTAGAAAAGTAGTTTTAATGCTGTAATTTTATCTAATTTTGTCATTACTTAACATAAATAAACACACAAACCACGTGCAAAAAGACGTATCCTATTTGAATGCAATAAAGAAAAAAATTTCTGATGCAAATAACCAATGAGATATAAATGTATTGGAGAATTCTATGACCATGGTAACAAGTCGTCATATTTCAATTCTTTAAATAATTATATGTCATACAATTATTTGAATCGGTGATAAATCAAGAAGTTGTCAATCACCTCAGCAAAAGCAATACGGATTCCATCCTGCTGATATGCTGACTATATAGCTTTTAACAGATCAAAGACCTTCCACATGGTTTGGCACAAAGGTTTGCTTCACAAGCTTGATAGCTATGGAATATCTGGAAATGTCTTCTCATCCATCAAATCGTTTTTCTCTGATAGGTTTATAAAAGTAGTTGATGAGCAGAACTGAAGCACATAGTATCAATACCGGCATGCTTCAAGAAGGACATTGGTGATAAAAATCTTGATGATTCTCTTCTGACCTAGAGCATGTGGTGCAATGGGTAAAAAAAGTGTTTTACTTTTAATACCTCAAAAAACCAAGCTTCTTGTCAAACGTTCACAGCAAGAACTCCAAGTTTCATGTAAACAAATACTTCTCGAGTATCCTCTTAAGTAATCAGTATTTTGCCCATCCTATTCGTTTTCAATCATTTCATAGTATTGTTCAACATCCAACTGACAATCTCATTAACCTTTATCCTTGAGTAGTCTTTGGCCTCAGTAAGTAGAGATTTGATATTAAAAAGAATATGACCATGGTTAAATCTTTCTCTAATTGTATTCAGGCATTTCTTGCATGCACTTTCTTTCGAGACAATTTTGTCTGTTAGTCAGGCCATGTTCCGAGGATGCGAAGCGAAAGAATTCCAAAAGACATTCGATGCAGAACTGTCAAATGGGGAAAAAACATAAAATAAAAAAATCGGCCACCCACAACTTCGATTTAAGGATGTCTGTAAACAAGACCTCACATGATTTAATATCGACCCTGCCACCTGGGTAAACTGTTCAACACCGCCTTCGATGGCAGCAGTTAATCTGAAGTGGACTGTTCAAATATGATAACTTGACTTTTCACAGAAGCCAACGAGGAAACAGAAAACAAAACATGAAAAACAGGATAGGAATACCATATAATCAACATAACCAGAATAGATCTGTACATACAACGTACATGGCAGTGTATGCCTCTCACAGGAGACACAGTAAGAGCGACTTTACTTGGTTATTTGCATCTTACATTGTATTTGCATCTTACACTGTATTTGTGTTACACTTTGGCTAAGATTAAAGTGTAGTATCTGTTCCGATGGATACTGCACCCCATAGACTGGTATTGTCTTGGCCTTCAGGGCTTGATTTACGCTTGTCTATGGGTCTGTCCTGTGCAGTTCTAGGAGGTCCACCCTCCCAGGCTTCGCCTCCTCTCTTTGAGGAGGAGTAAGTTTATTGCTTACTGCCTGAGGCGCCCCTACCGGGGAATGCCGACTGGGGCTGCCCAGGCAATTTTTAAACCCCACTTTCCCGACCCGACCTTGGGTCACATCTTACTTGTGGGAGTAAGATAAAAACTGGCCTTGTGCCTAACTCCTGGAGAGGAGTAAATCAATACACTGTATTTGTGTTACACTGTATTTGTGTTACACTGTATTTGTGTTACACTGTATTTGTGTTACATAATGAAGGCCGTGTTAGAATGGAAAAGTTTGAGTGACACCTTAAAGGTCAAGGGTCCCAAGAACAGAAGTCAAGGAAATCAAGTGACTTGCAACCAGGGATTTTCTGCCTTTTGGCCGGCGAGACTCAAGCAAAAAAGACGTGTCTGGGTGCTGTCCTCAAAGAGAGGAGAAGGGGCAGCGCACAGTGTGTCTGGGTCTAGCGAAACGATCTATCCGTCTATTCATGTCTTTCTCTCTCACGCAGTAGCCTATCATTCTGATGTTTTCTGTGACTGCCTTTTTGTTTATAAACATCGACGTCCAAGTGGTTTTATGTCTGCAGACAAGCAAGAATCTACGGCGATGAAACGTGTGTATAATGGTTTATACACATGGCATCGCTAAGTAGAAATACAACACTATTTGTTTCCAAATGAATACCAGCTTTGTTGATAAAATTCTAACTAAATATGTTCACTTATGTTGGGTTGGAAGTCTGTCAAGCCGACTATCAGAATCATCCAAATGGATGTCTGGGGAGGGGAGGGAGCAGGATGTACCATTGAACTTTGCACAGGTCAAGCATTAGTTACTTTTGTAGGTCCTACATTCGTCGACAATTCTGATGGAGCGCCATAATATATATGAACATATATACTAGCAGGAAGTTCCGGACGTTGCCCAGGATTAAACGAGCAATCTTACATCCTCTTGTCCCCATAACATAACCATTTTTATATTTTGATAATATAAAATGTGGGAGGGGGGGGGTCCAAGGCTGTATGTAGCATTGATTAGGTGGGAGATGTAAGTACAGACATTTTAACATCTTCAAGACACCTGTAATTTCCCAGGTATGAGAATCCATGTGTACTCTTACTCCAAGCCATGAACTCCATATTACTTATTCTAGCCTTTTAATTTTTAATTTTTTTTTTTTTAAATTCATTCATTTATTTTTTATATAATTTTCAGTGATAAATGAAATAAAGTTGTCCGGCTTAAACAAAAACCCCACAATATTATTTTACTCCCTCTGATCAAAATGATACATACTTATTTAATATATACTTATATTAAGATATAAATACATTAGAAAGGAATATTTCCAAATAGAAAGCTTGAGGCATAATTAAAACCAAGCAACATATCCACAGATATATCGATATATATTGCCAAGACTGCTGCAAAGGTGGGCTCCATCTAGCATGCTAGTAAACTTATCACATCTGACATTATCCTATATCTTAAAGTCACCATCCGCCCATCTCTTGAGTATTGTTTTCACAGCTGGGCTGGTGCACCATCCACTAGTCTCTCCCTCTTAGACAAGGTTAAAGAAAGAGTCGCTAGTTTAATAGGTCCCTCACTATCCACCAAGCTCCAGCCCCATCGCCGCTATGTTGCATCTTTATGCTTGTTTTACAAGTACTTCAATGGATTGTGCTCCGATGAACTTGCTGCTCTGGAGCCCCCTCGACGTAAATACACTAGACCGATCCGACAATCAGCTAGGTCCTATCCATTCACTGTGGAGGTCCCCAGATGCTGGAGAGCCTTCTTCTTCAATAACTTCTTTCCCTCATGCTGATGGCCCCTGGAATTCCCTCCCTGCTCTCCGTTTCTCCGACTGTACCGACATGCAGAAATTTAAAACTAATGTGAACAGAAATCTCTCTGCACAGCTCCCAATTTAGGATGACCCCTAATGCTTTCACCTTATTTCTCAGCAATCCCTTACATCTACAGTGGCGACCTGCCTTGTTTGGGGTGAACCATATATATATATATATATATATATATATGATTATTTATACATGTACATAATCTGCGGCACTGGCATGTTGATGTTACCGATCAACAGCTTTTAAAAGCCGAGATCTCATCAGGCAGGATAATAATCTGATCCTTCCCCTAGGACATATTTGATTCTTTCCAAATATGACCTAAGGGAAGGGTCAGATTATTATTCTGCCTGATGAGATCTCAGTTTTTAACAGCTGTTGATCGATAACATCGACATGCCAGTGTCGTAGATTATGTACATGTATAAATAAAAATAATCATACATATAAAAGTGCTATTTGATATTGAGCACTCTTTATAAGCCTTGTTGAAATTCTTTGGATTTTTATCCTGTGGATGTTTACCTTACATGGATTACTAATATATATATATTATATATATATATATATATATATATATATAGTGCGTATTATTACAAGTGAACACCCTAGAGATTTGTATACGGTGACTATAATGGAATAATAGGTAAATGTTTTGCTTTTGTTTTGCATTGTATAAGTTGACAAAGTAGGAGTGGAGACATTGCTTGTTGCTGTCCGAGTTTTCAAAGATTTCCCATTGGTTGATAAAACGGAAGTCAAAGAGATGTGAAACTTTACGACCAGGAGAGAAATTTCCAGAAAATCTCTTTAAGAGAAAAAAAAGCATATAAATTATACAATACATCATAGTCACCCCAGACAAATCTCTAGGGTGGTGCTAACTTGTATCATGTTAAACCTTTTAATTATCTATTAACTTTTTACTTATAATTATAATAACAAGCCACGCGTGCGTGGTCCCCCTCTGTATGTGACAAGTGTAAAATGCAATAAATTTGGGCAATTTGGGGCATTTTTGACCCCCCCCCCCCCTTTGACCCCCTGGGGGCGCGAACCAGAATTTTTCTGAGGTCAAGGATGCTCATTTTATATCCAGAACAATTGCCTTTACATTTTGGCCAAGTTTCAGAAAAATTGGATGGATCAAACGTTATGGGAGAAAAGGGTCATTTTTTACCATTTTGGGAGCTTTAGACCCCCTGGGGGCGCGAACAAGATTTTTTTCCAAGGTCAGCGATACTTATTTTCTATTAGGAACAATTGCCTCCACATTTTGGCCAAGTTTCAGAGAAATTGAATGGATGGATGAAAAGTTATGGGGCAAAAAATATCATTTTTTGCCATTTCGGGGCCTTTTGACCCCCTGGGGGGCTAACCAGATTTTTTTCAAAAATCCGAGAATGTCACTTTCTAACCTGACCAAAGTTACAACTTCATGCAAAATTTCAGAGAAATTCAATGGATGGTTGAAGAAAAATCCGGACGGACGGACATGCCTCAAAACATAAGATTTTATAAATAATAATATATATATATATATATATATATATATGTCTTATTTGATTATTATCCTGATTATAATTAATAATATTAGATTAAATTAAAATTACTATTCTTACTCGATTCAATTTCTTATGATCCATTATATACGTTCACTATTATAGATGTTATTTATCTTCAAAGTATTTTTATATTTCACCATTTCAACCTTTACTTTATTTGTTCTTATTGTTATTTTCATATATTAACATTTTTATCTTATTTATTCTACTTTATGTTATATTATATTTAAAATAATATATACTATATATCATTATAATCATTATTGATATTATAAACAGAGTGGTATAAATTATAAAATTATATAATAAGTTCTATTTTTTCTATCATAACTATATATATACATATATTTAAATAAAACTAAATTGCGATGTCTTTCTTGCTTGACTTCTGTTTGTGATGTCATGAGGGGGCGATGAGAAAGATACTTTTTGGTATCATCAAGTAATGTACAAGAAAATATTCCAAATCGTTTTAGAAACGATCGTACACCAAATTTTGTTTGAATTATCTTAACCTACTTATATATATATATATATATATATATATATATATACACACATACATACATATACACACACCAATATTAATTCTAAGTAAATAATATTAAATTATTTTTTTACCTACATATGCTAGTGTTTCAAGCTTTCGCTCTCATCAGTGTAGGGAATTATAATCTCAGACGGTCGTAAGGTTCGAACCTGGTTACAGAATCACCCTAGCAAGCAAGCGTCATAACCAAATGGCCACGAGACATTACCACATAAAGAAATGGAATTTAAGTTCTATTTATGCAAAGGGAGGCACATATAGAAAGACTGTCTGGAGAGTGTTCAACGAACGTTGTCGGAATGTGGATATATTGCTATGTGCTAAATGTGCATCAAACTATTCGGACACTCGTATGTGGAGATTTTTTGTGTTGAAACAGTAGCAACAAAGTACGGGTATCTAATAACGTAACTAGAATATCGAGAAGAGAGGAATTTAATCGGCACTTCTTAGAAACCAATCCCTCGTGTGTGTGATAGGAGGTTATGTAACAAGACCAACCACAAAGCAAAAAAGACCACCATTCTTACACAGGAATTATTGGATTAAAAAAAAAAAAAAAAAAAAAAAAAAAAAAAATTATTCATTTTATTTAGAGTAAGAAAAAAAAATTCTTAACCGAAATCATAGTCTGCAGAATGTCATTGTGAAAGAATTTTAATCTAAATTTATCTTTATTGAAAATATATTTAAAACGCTAATCACGATTACATGGGGTCGTCACTTCTGATTCTACCATTAGTTCTTTCTTTTTGTAATTGAATTGTTACCCTGAAGTTGCACAAGCGGGTCGCAAAAAATGCAATCGGAGTACAAGAATTTGAGAGTTTTTATGTAAGACGGGGGGGGGGGGGGGTCTCCATTTATTATGTTTGGCATTAAAAAAAGAAAAAAAAGATAACGAATGTCTAAATCCCTTTTCCTTATTGATTATACGTGAACCGATTAAATATACATGTATTGAATGCACGGTTTCAACTTTTTCTCTCTTTTCCTATGTCAATTTGATTACCTCTTCTCAATGTGTTTATATTTAGATAAATATATGACGGTGCACGCACAAATTTACATACACATAATTAGAAAGAAAAAAATGGAAAAGTAACAAGAATTGCCGTTTCCAAAATCTTTCGATATTGGCTGTATACAAACCATGATAGCAGATGGGGGGGGGGGGGGGGGTAGTGTCTAGAAAAGAAGGGAGAGCGAGAGTAGACTGGCTGATTAAATAGAATATGTCTCAAATAATTAAAAGTAGCAGCAAGTGGAGGCTGCCGGTATTGAGGGGGAATGGGTCAAAGGAAGACAAGCCTTTGGCAGGTAGAAACAATGTGTGGGGATGGGGAAGGTAAGAAACAAGCTTTTTTTTTTTACACTTCATCTTTTAAAAAAAGCTGTAACAATTTAATTACAAGCTTTACAGAAAAAGAAGTTATGTTTTATTGTCAAGGGTATTGAGAAAAATTAATCAAATCGACATGAAAAGGAAAAAAGAGAGAAAGACTAAGAGAGCACGAGAGAGACAGCATGTATGCACGAGAGAGAGAGAGCGCGCGTGCACGAGCATGCACGAGAGAAAGAGCGCGCGTGCACGAGCATGCACGAGAGAGAGAGCGCGCGTGCACGAGCATGAGTGAGAGAGTGAGAGAGTGAGAGAGTGAGAGAGTGAGAGAGTGAGAGAGTGAGAGAGTGAGAGAGAGAGAGAGAGAGAGAGAGTGAGAGAGAGAGTGAGAGAGTGAGAGAGAGAAAGAACAGTTTTGGAACTTTCAGATACCATCTTCCAATCAAAGAAACCTAAGGCAGGAAAAACAAATTTCTATTTTCGGAAGTTTAAGATAAAGGTTAATATGTGGAAGATTTTTAGATTGCCCCCCCCCCCCCTTTATTTATTCATGGATTAGGAAGTGGAATAAAATAGTTTTTTGAAAAGCTGTAACAAGGGTGTGGGATACAAACATTAGAAACTTTCTAGTTTACAAAAATAGAACAAAGACAGTGAAAGGAAAAACATTCTGTAGAATTCAAGGGTTGGAAAATATTACTTGGGGGATGGGGGGGGGGGGCAACACAAAGGATTAAAAAAAAATACATTCACAGAGCCCTTGTAGACAAAGCAACACAATAAAATTGGAATTGTTTCAAAATCTGAAGTAACGAACAATCAAAGATGGAATTTGAAGATAAAGGATTTCCCCTTCTTTTATGGCATATCAACATCTATAGAGGGAAAAAAAAAATTATATTTAGGTTTTTTTTTTGGGGGGGGGGCATAATTGACCGAATGGATACAACTGCAAACTATGGTTCGGCCATGCAGAGTTCAAATCCTATTGAATCTTTTTTTGTTCAACTACACACTAATAACATTGGAAATCGGTAATACTGACCCATACAATATGAAGTGTTTCAGTGTTGTACAATTAAAAAGGAGTTGATATGCCATAAAACAGATTTAGTAGGTTCCTCTGATTCCTTGGCCTTTTGGCTGAAATCAAAGTGTAATTTACTAACACTTTGGAGATATTTTAAGTTGGAAGGCCTCCAGAATAAATGTGGCAGTGTGATTATTGCAATGATTCTAGCTAAGAGAAGATAGACAAATATAATAGACAAAGGTTGACCAACGACCTCCATTTTCTCCCCACACTTGATGGCCTTGTGCCTAATTTGTTCAAAATTTGAACTAATTTTTATTTTTTTGCAAATAAATAATTCAAAGTGTAGTATCTGTTCTATTCTGTCAGGGAAAGAGAAATCCTTCGAGGCGGAAGCAATTTTTATTTTTGTCCCAATCCAAAATTAAATCCACATTAAAAACCGACCTTATGCCTTACTGCCCTCATGGGGAGGCAAGTAAATAGGGACTTTTGTTTGAATTCTTTAAGTAATCCAAACTCTCCACCTACTTGCTACGAACTTCTCGTCTACAAAGAATGCTAATAAAATCAAAGCCAAACTGAATTATTACGAAGAATGATTGTATCATTTTACTTTCGGTCAGCACTAAATGACCCACTGAGGTTGATATGCCGTAAAACGATACCAAACGAAAGATACAAACACAAGGGGCAGACAAACGGAATAAATAAAAAAGAAACCATTGCAGTTAACAGTAGGATCTCTTCTGTCAATTGCAATAGTCAGTTTTTTATGTCTGATGAAGACCGAATTATCATTGTAGAAAGGACCTTTAACTGCAAGGTGGATTTGAAATTGGGAGACTAAGCATTTATGGGGGTAGAGTTGAGGCTGGGCAAGAGGAGAAGAAAGGTTTACATATGCCCTCCCTCCCAATAACCAATCCATATTTAATAAGTGGTTAACTAGAGCATGACGTGTGCTTGGGGAACAATAAGTACAGACCTAATGTTCTTTCTTCACCTACCCCAGCACATAATAAAACAAACCTGTACTCTAGCCCTGCCCCAAAGGGAAAAACTTCGGTGTAAGGACAACAGGGGAGAAATTTAAAACGGATGGTCACAGCATGGAACTAATGCCCAATAGCAAGAACAAAAGTTCATCAGTAAACATTAAGTTGGTGGGGGTTTAGTTCAATACTATTTCACTATATCTAGCCTCATTGTTATACGTTGCGGGGGGGTGGGGTATACTGCTGCTTCTGGAATAGAAAACACTGAAAGGGTGAAAGTGTAAAGATTGGGGCTTCCTGAATTGGTGGGACCCAATAGTTATATTGTGCATAGAATTTATTGTTAGGATGTATATCAATTTGAAAACATCCTCATAAGTGCCTTGATTGACATTAACAAGAACAAAAAAGTAATGTTCAAAGAAAATATCCAGACCAACTGAAAGGTTCACAACGTATCTGAAAGAGATAAAAACGAATGGAAACAAAGTAAAGACTTATCAATCAAGGAAATGAAACACCAGCAGGTGCACTCAACCATTTGTTATAATTTGGGAAGGAGGGGGATACTAGTATTTGGAGCATTGTTACTATTTTCTTCTTTATCATAATAATGATCCTTTATCATTAGCTTGTCTTAAAAGTAGTAACCATCTCCCAGCCTTTGAACTGGATGGCCCATCCATGCAACCGACTATCGCAATCATCTTGGATTCCCTTTTAATTGGTGTATTAGATATATATGATGACCTCTTGCGCTCGGTTAGGAGTGTACATTTGATTGGTTAGCCTGATTATGTGACATGAGTAAGATTTGAAGTGGGTTTTCAGTTGCAACAAAGTTTATGAAGAAAAATGTAAGCACTTCTATCTACTAGAATTTTGTATTAGACATTATTTACCTACTTGCCAGGAGGTTAGACACAAGGTCATGCCTGGCTTTGAGAAGCCAGCGCACTAGGAAAAGCGCACTCTGGCCTACAAAAAAATGCTTGAGTATCCCCGTCAGCATTCCCCGGTAGAGGCGCCTCGGGCTATTAGCAATAAACTAACCCCTTCTAAGAGAGAAGGTAAATCCTGGGATAGTGGATTTAAGACTGAACAGGACCATACCTCGGTCGGATTGACTTGTATCATTATGAGAGGGAACGATCTGCCAGAAGTCACTTATAAGTATATACATGTGCATGCGAGATAAAATATTTTATACTAGAAAAACTGATGCGTTCGATCATGCATTCAGCTCGAATGGAATTGTTTGAATCTGGAAATTGTCCAACATATACTCGCATTTAAAACAGACATTAAACCAATAAGAAAATAATGAGTTTGCAAGCCAGTTACATTTTCTTTAAATAAAAAGACAAAATTAGTCTCTTTCTGCTCGTTATCTCTTCCTCTCTCCAGCTATGAGTTCAATAATAATATTAATATTCTTATCTTGGTGTCTCTCTTTGTCAATATAGAAAGATGAAAGAGGTTTTAAAAAAGCGGTAAAGGAGAGAAATTGATTAACTTTGACTTAATAAACAAAGAAATAGAGAGATAATGAAGGGAGAGTGATAAACATAAAATAAGAGCAGGGGGTCAAAGTGATAGACAGAAACTTAGTAAGTACATAATGGTTCACTTGGTGAGTTAATTACAAATTATGGCTAATTAAAACAACTAAAATGGAAGGTTTTTTTTTTCAAACATAACTCAATCCCAAACGTGAGGAATATTTGAGTGTGTATTTTGTGTAATTAAAATATATACATATATATATATAAATATATACATACAATATTCGTTAAAGACCATGAAGCTCTCTCGTTTTGCAATCTTTCTCGTTAATCTCTCGACGCAGCGAGCAATTTTGCGGTTCTCAGGTGTTAATTAGTATGTGGCACCTAGCGTTGTGTCATGGCCATCCTCCAAGCGAGAAACGCAAAATTGCTCGCTGCGTTGAGAGATTAACGAGAAAGATTGCAAAACGAGAGAGCTTCATGGTCTTTAACGAAACTTGTATAAATAACAACTTGCTGCCTAACTAATATATATATATATATATATATATATATATAACCTTAGGGAAACAAAGGTTAATTAACTCAGTTTTAGTATAATAATAAATGAAAATCATTGTCCTTCATGAATATACCTGCTAACCGAGAAAAGGAATAATGAAGAGAACAGTTTTACCCTTGCTTGAGGAAGGGGAACAATAACAGCCGCCCATTTAGGAGGGGTATGTTACATATGGCCTGCAAAAAGAACAGGATTGGGGCGGGAGGGGAGTTTGATAATCTAACTCGAATAATAATAATAATAATAAATAATAATAATAATTAATAACCTATGAAAGTCCTTGCTCCTCCTACATGTTCATAAGGTCACCCAGTTCAAAAAGAAAAAAAAGCCTCTTTGACTTCAATTTATCGCTTGACAAAAGCGAAAAGTCATTTGTCTCAGACCAATTCAAGCCATATCTTTATTTGATGGTGCACCCTAACACTACTCCTCTTTTACTCCCACTTTAAGTCTGAATCGTTTTTCATTGAAAAAATGAAATTGGGGTCTCGACACTAAAGAAAAAAGGGTTAAATGTTGCATGAACCACAGAGGGGGAAAAAAAAGAACAAGGATCCATTCTTAAGGTGCACATCCATTCAATTTTCAGATTCAGCTATGAAAAATACTTTTTTCAAACAAACATGACAAACCAACCGACCGACCGACAATGGCCATCATATAACGAACATATTGTGGAAAAAAAAAAAAATGGTCATCAACTAGAATAATTGTGAGAATTAACACCTGGATAATTTCTAAAGAACTTGTTGCCAGAAGAGACAAATAAGAGACACAATAAAACCGTAATTCAAGGGAATTGAAAATAGAAGATTCTTTATAAAAAAGAAATTCACTATTTCCATAAAAGACATTTTTTTTTGGCTTTCAAAGTGTAGTTATATAAAAAAAAAAAAAAAAAGATAGCATACTGTCTGGAGAGCTTCGCCACATGATTGAGAGCAAGACAGGACAGCGTTGGTTCCGTTGTGTCAACACACGTATAGATTAGCAAGTACTTCAGTATAACTGACTAGAGGCATTTTCGGAATTATATTTCTAAAATTTTTGTGCAAGAAAGTTTCGCTCTCCTTCCACATACAGCGCCTGGTATTGCCAAATGGTCACCCATCTGTACTGGGCAGGCCTAATGTCGCTTAACTTTCGTGATCTAACAAAAACCGTCGTCTCAGCGTGATTATACTGTATAGGGAGATAGCGATAAAAAGTTATAGAAAGAGAAATAAAACATTACAGACATAAAAGTGTAGTATCTATTCTGATACGACACCTCGTTCACTGACAGAGGACAGAACAAATGAAATCCTTCTAGACCGAGATAATTAAATTTTTTATCCCAATCCAGAATGTCCCTATCTGGAGAGCTTGCTTCTCCCCACATTAAGAAGCAACCTTGTGTCTAACTATGCTCTCGTGGGGAGGTAAGTAAATATGTACAACATTCTAAAAAAAATAAATAAATAAATAAATCAACATGAAATAAAGGGAGGGAAAATATTGTGCGAGGATGGTCTGAATATCGCATGTTTAAGTAAGGTCAGAAACTTAGCCCCTGTGAGTTAAAAAAACAAATAGTTGATTTTCAGATGAATTATTGCACAAGACAGGACGGGGTGAGGGGTGGAGGTATGTTGATAATTTTTTTTTTTTTTTTTTTTTTTTAAATGGAAATCACTCCAGACAAGGCATGAAGCCACTAGATGTAAGGAGCTAAAAAACTTCAAGGTCAAAAACTAGCCAACGATAAGTGTTATATGGATAGATTTCGACCCAGAAACAGCAATCCCCCCCCCCCTTGTCAGAAACATCGCTCTCAAAATGTGAGGACTAAAAGACAAAGGGAAGAGAGAGTTATGGACTGCCAAAAGTAAACTTTCTACACTTCTGAATGATAGTGATACAACTGAAGACGAGTTAAAGGAACAGATGGATGATTATATTCAAATAGACGTATGCAATATGTTAAATTGCTTTAGCATTAAATAACACAAACAGTGTTGATATGCCGTAAGACAGTCAAGCCAATGTTCTTCGAAAATGGTTGATAAATCATACTGATTGCAAATGAAGAGGCAAAAGAACAGACATGATTTCGAGCCAACTGTTGGCCCATCACCATAGACAGAGAGGGAGGGAGGGAGAGACAGAGAGGGAGGGAGAGACAGAGAGGGAGGGAGAGACAGAGAGGGAGGGAGAGACAGAGAGGGAGGGAGAGACGGCGATGAAAATAAAACATTAGACATAAAATAACCAATTATAAATAAATAATAGTTATGAGCAGTCCTAATGCATTTAACAGGTGAGTAAATAACGGGGATAAAACATTCAACAGTCATTGGGATATGGGTTGGCGAGTAAGATAAGTAAAAAGCGACCCAACCGAGAGAGAGAGAGAGACAGAGAGAGAGAGAGAGAGAGAGAGAGACAGACAGAGAGAGAGACAGAGAGAGAGAGAGAGAGAGAACGAGATCTGGTGAGTAGCTTAGGAAAATTCAGGACCCCCCCCTACCCCATAGGAAAGCACTTTGCTTAAAAGCCAGAGAACAAATGAACGAACAATAAAATATGGTGAGTGAAATCAATAAAGCGATTTGCAACCAACAACAACAAATGGCGTTGGTTAATTGCAATTTGTTCGTGCGTGCCATTGTAAACACTTGCAAGAAAGTAAATAAATAAAAGAACACGAAAACAAAATAGAACAGACCCCCCCCTCTCCTGTTCGACAAAATGGGTCTCCATCTGAAAAGTACGACCAGTTAAAACATTGGGTTGTTAATAGGTTTTCTGACCAAGAAAAGAATTTGTTTGAAAGAGAGAAAATAAATAAGATTTAATAATCGCTCCATCTTTAAGCATCCATCCGAAATTATGAATAGATTAAATGGGGGGGGGGGGGGAGGAAAATATGGATGCCTAGTGGATTTTGACCATCAGATTGTTGATCAGTCTTACTGTCGATTCGCTATTGGAGGCATTAGCAATTACCAGGGTACAGGCTCAAAGGAGAGGAGCGTTTTCTTGCGATATATTTATCATGCAAACATGAATCGGCGAACGATGAGTTTGAAGAGTTAAACAGTTTCTTTCATAGGCGATTATATATATATATAGTAATCCAGGTAAAGTAAACATCCACGGGATAAAAATCCAAAGAATTTCAACCGGGCTTATAAAAAGTGCTCAATATCAAATAGAGCTTTTATATGATTATTTTTATTTATTCAGACATGTACAAAATCTTCGAAACTGGCATGTTGATGTTATCGATCAACAGCTGTTAGAAACAGATCTCATCAGGCAGAATGAAAATCTGATCCTTACGTCAGATCATATTTGGAGAGAACCTTTCCAATTTTTCATTGCATTATGTTTACCCCTTCGAACTCATCGTTTACCCATGAGTTGATATAATATGCTAAGGCATTTCCTGTTAGCATGTACCTTATCACCTTTCACATGCATTTAGAAAAATCGTCTGTTATGATGACTGATTAAATCTGATGTCGCTAAGGTAAAAAAAAACGATTTTACCCATTTTTAAAATGAATTGTTCTAAAATCAATTTTTGTCGCCCTATTGAATAGAACAATTTTAAATACATTTCAAAAGGTGACATTGGTTTTATTGATTCAAAGAATATTTAGCTGACAATTATTTTTACAGTAAGACAGAATATTTGCTTAAAAAAATAATTCAATTCTTCAATTTTACATAAATAAAAAGACATTCGTTTTATTTAAAGAAAATTTAACTGACAACGACAATTATTTTCACAGAAAAGTAATTTTTTTCTTAATAGTATTAAGCCTCAGAGACATTATTTCAAAAGGAATATTATTATTAACAGTACATTATACAGCTTGATGCAGAAAGCACCAGTTTCCACATGATCCTGATAGTATGAATATGTGTATCTGCTACTATACCTAACATATAAAGTTATCTTGTGCAATTTTTCCAAATAGCAATCCATCTGACATATCGATACTGGATTCGAACTAGCCTGTTTTTTTTTTTTGTTTCTTAATTTTTTTTTTTATTTCTACTGTTATTAGTATGAATATATTTTATTTCATGTCAGTTTCTTTCTGAAAATACTTATTCCATAAAAGGAAACCGTTATATCGGAGACTTCTTTTACTCACCAAATATTCTCATACATTAAAGGGAAATAATCATGTTATGAGTTATTTCCATTGACTTCTGCAAAAGTAAAGATTAAAAATATAATTTACATTTATCGAAAACAGTCTGCCATTTTTGTTTCATCTTGAACAACGCCAGGTAAATACAGCTAGTCTTCTATATAATTGTATGTCCTGTCTGTTTGTTCATGCAGCCCTCCCAGGGTTTTGGAGATAGACCCGCCTTCCCCCGAATCATATACAGGGTGTCCATAAAGAATTTGAAAATGTTGCGTTTTCTCTTGAGTAATCATTTTATAGGGGTTTACTTAACATCTCAAATAAAAAATCTTATTAACAAAAACTTCTATAAACACTGATTAAAACCAAAATAATCTGGTCAAATATCTTATTTGTAATAAATCTTTTAAATTGTAAAAGCGACCGTATGGACACGCTGCATATTCTGAAACTACATTAAGCAGAGTAGTTGGATAAGCATGTTTAATTTTGATTAAAGAGGATACAACATTATCATGTGGGTCTGTGCCCACGCAGGAAGATTCTACATTGCCTAGGATTGAATGAGAAATCATATATCCTCTTGCTCCCAGCCCAGAACACCATATTAACTTTTTACATTTTATAATACCTACTTTTTTTGGTGGGCCTAAAGATATACTCAGCATCGATCGTGTGAAGGGTGGGGGGGAAGTAAAGTGACCTTAATTGAAATATTTCGGTAAATATATATCTTATATATAAAGTAAAGTGAGATTTTCGCCCATTTCATTGACAGGAATAGCTTAATAAAGAAACGCTACATAAAAAATGTTTTCCATTTTCACCCTAAATTTGTCTCATCCACCGGTTTATTTGTTGAATCAGGCCACAATTAATCCTTTGATGAGGATGGGCCTGATTGTCTAGTCATATTTCGACCAGACAGTTTTTAAGGCAGTTTTACGGCTGGATGCTTATCCTTCACCAACTTCAACACTTTTGGCAGTCCAAGACCTCCACCATTCTCATCTCACTAGGGCAGATGTGGTTTCCACTTAAGCACGTCACATTATCTGTGAGTTTTCACATACATTACTGACACTCACGTTTTGACAGGCCATCAAAAGATGGCATCTGCCACATGCGTTCTGTTATGAAAACAAAAAAATAATTGTCAACCTCATTAATCACTTTAACTATATAAAGTCCAGATCGATAATTTTTTTTTTTTTAATTAGTCATTACTAGAGGAAAGGGGAGGACCGTACCCACTAAATCTCATGTACTCTTACTGCCACCCAAATCACCAAAATAGGAAGATACATTTTTAGCAACACCGTATACTCTGCAGTCAAATAAAATGTTACTTTTTATTAATGAATATAAAAATACATTTTATTTAATTTATATCACATTTAGAAATTCTATTTTTTTTTATTGGATACATTTTTTCTTGCATGAAAAACATTCAACATGCTTTCATTTTCCTATTATTTCGTAATTTATTATTTTTATTCTTTTAGTAAAGGATGTTTCCACTTGAAGCATACGTTTGAACAATGTTTTGTTCATTTGTTTAAGAGAGAAAAATAACTTCAAGAAAAAATAATGTAATATTTAATCTAAACACACGTAACTGGTTATTTAATCGTGGGATCAATGAGAAAATGTTTGTTATTAATACTGACGTAAGCTTATTTTTATGTACTTATTGAAAGTTGTCTATATTACAAGTCCCACAGGCCGAAATAAGTGATTTTTAAAAATATATTATAGCAAAGTATGTTATTTTATTGCAAATAACATGGTACAATAACAAATAAAAATTGGTTAGTCAGAATCAAATTTTTATTTGTCAGCTTAAAATGTTATTTAAATCAAACTTAAAATCTGGCAGGCTTAATTTTACAATTATATATATAATACAACTTCTAAAACAGCACTAGTACTTCCAGCAATACATTTACCATACGTTGGCCATGGAGTCGAGCAAGAATCTATATACAAGATAGAATTGCAAAAATTGAATTTGTAAATCTAGAAGAAAAATGTATTACAGCATCAAACTCTAGCGAACACCATGCTACAAAGTTCGGTACATGGTTCCCGCAGACCAGGACGCCCTAGAAAGCAATGGACGGACAACGTGCTGGAATCGACAGGGTTATCAGTAAAAGAAGTGGTATGAATTGCTGATGATCGTGTGAGGTGGAGGGAAGTCGTATGAATATCTGCCAGACTCCCCAACGACGTCCCTTGACGTTATGGGATATCATCATAAGATGAAAAACCTAAGAGTATTTTATATAATGCTCGTTTCATGAGACATTAAAAAATGCTAATCGTTTTTGTTTTATATTTTAAGTAAAGAAAACCAAGTAAGACCTCTAAAAAACATTTTAAGTTTTCCAACCATTCCCTTAGGAAAAAAAACAAAACAAATAAACTTTTGTGCATAATCTAAATATAGAATCAGTCATATTTTTCTCTTTAACCTTTAAATATGAAGAGAGAAAAATGTTCCAAGTGGGTTACCCCCCCCCCCCTTCGCCTCACACACCCATTTAAATCAGACTGCACTCAAACAATCTAATTCTTTCAACTCCCACACACAATCTCAATAAAACTGACTGCTTTTTCAGTATCGCATTTTTGTAAATACATTTTATTATCTGACTGCAGAGTATATGGTGCTGCTAAATATGTGTATCTTCATATTTGGGTGGCAGTAAGAGTACATGAAATTTAGGGGGGGTAAGGTACTCCCTTTCCTCTATTAATGACTAATAAAATTAATTATCGATCTGGACCAATATATATATATATATATATATATATATATATATATATAGTTAAAGTGATTTGCATAAATGACAGGACAATGTATGGGGAATTGACTGCAGTTGTTAGTCTGCTTGTAAGAGACGAGCATGCGGTGTGGCCACTTTATTCTGACAAAGGATATCATTGCTTTATTCTTTTGACATCATGTCCAGTGGGTGAATATCATTTAGCAGTAACCCACACTTAAAATGTAGATATGATTTTCTATATGCAACATGTTATTAAGTATGATTAATGGGGTTCAGCTTAATTTCCATACAAGAAAGATAATGGATTGGTTTGATCCTGTTATAGAGGAAAAGATTTTAAATTTGATTTCAGAAATCTTTCGTCAGACACATGTAATGTGATGAGAATTATAGTCACCAGGACGGATCAGAACCCCGGAGAAAATATATTTGGATGGCGAAGCTAATTGAGGTTGTTCAGAAATTTTGTTACCTTGATGATTCAACTGGAGCACAGGAAGGAACAGGTGCTAGTGTGATTGCAAGAGTTAGGAGTGGATGGAGCAAGTCCAGGAAACGTCTGTCATTACTAACCAGCAGAGCGTTACCACTGTGGACCAAGGGAATGGTCTATCAAGCATGTGTATGCAATGTGATGTATGGAAGTGAAACCTGGCCAGTGAGGGTTGAGGACATGCGCTGCATGGAGAGAAATAATATGAAAATGATACAATGAATGTGCAATGCTTAGATCTGATATCCTCAGAGGAAGATTAAATCTGGACACTCTAACGAGATGTGTGCAGAACAGGAGACTGATGGTATGGCCACGTTGAAGAAAATGAGTTCTTTGGTTAACAGATGTAGAATAGCTGAGGTAGCAGGGTCAGTTTGCAGAGGTAGGTCAAGGAAAACATGGGAGGAAGTGATAAGAATGAACGAGAGAAAGAGGGATAAAGACCTGACCAGAAATAGGTCAGTTTGGAAGTCAATTTCTAAAACCCGTTCAATACATGCCAGCATATAAAACAGACATTAAACTGAACATGATGATGATGATGATGATGATGATGATGATGATGACCCACAGGGATTGTTCAACGAGAATCAAGTCAATGGTTCCAAAACGGTCTGGTACATTATGAGAGGACAGCAGATGTGGGGAGAGGATCCAAAGATTTAGAAACATTTTTAAGAACTTTAGATTCATAGGATTGCTTCCCTGCTAATTCCAACACGGTCATCTTCAAGTGCAATGTCAACAAATATTTGCCGAGCCATCCTTTAAGTAATCAAATGTTTCACTTTCCACCTATCGCTTTCAATCCTCTCATAGTATTGTTCATCCAACTGACAATCTCATTAACCCTTATCATCGAGTGGCTTTTGGCCTTGGTAAGTAGTGACTATGTATAATTTGTTTTTAAATCAAGCATTGTTTTTTATGTATTTGTTAAAAAGAAATTTGCTGCAAGAAGAGATGTTTTTGAAAATGACACCCAGTGCAAAAGTTGGGTAACCACTAAGTAAATAGAATGTTAAAATCGTTGCAGTCTCCTTTAGGTGTATACCTGAGAAATGAATCAAGAGAACCTTTTTTCACCCCTGATCCAAACTGAAACTATTTAAATTTGCAAAATTTTAAGGGGTTTTTATAGGGACTCATAGACATAATTCAGTCTTAAACTAGTAGACCCATTCAATCAAGAATGATTGATTTTTTTTTTCCAAACAGCAGTTAAAAAGACAACCTGTATGCTTACTCTCCAACTTAACCGACTAGTTAGAAAAAAAAATATGCTTTTTTTAACTGGTGATCTACTCGGCAACTCACTACTTCATATTTCTCCTATACTTTTTAGCATTATATATAATTATTGAAAATGGTTATTTTTTTGCCCACTACTTTATATATTTTCAAATATTTGCTAAACAGTAATACAATTTTTGCTGTTTTTTTTTCTTGCTTTTCTTTTGATGAAAAGAGCTTATTTTTGAAAATCCATGGATTAAGGAAAATAAATGTCTTTTTTTATATATTCCTTGTTTAAATACTTGATGAATTAAAAATTTTATTTTATATTTTTATTTTCATCATTCATTTTCTTATTTTTTTAATATTATTTTAATATCCACATGTTTCATCTTTATTTAGAATCATCAATGTGCTATATATATATACAACTGTTCCATAATTCGAACCTCGGACCCCAGTCACCATTGACTGTCAAGATCCAAACACTAATTGATGTGGCCGCCATGATATCCAAATGAAAGTCACAGTAGATACCAGACAGGGAGTGCAACTACTACAACCTTACTCTGAAAATGTGAAAGCATTAATGTAGGGGACAGGACTTACTTTACTTAAACACACTATAGAAAATTAGATTCCAATAACCATGTCTTTATTCATTGTTAAAGAGATTCAGTTCTTTATTGACCGTTTCATCATCAGTTAGACAAACAAAATTGTTATATCTTCGATTTTCTACGGGTGCGACACAAAGAAAAAGGAAAAAATCGTGTCCCAAACATCAGAAAATAAAACTTCCATTATTAAAGCATTTATATATGCATGCTCGTCAGGAAAATAAGTTACCGTTTACTTTCATGAAATATAATTATTAATAAATAAATATTTTTAATATCCATAGACATATATTCGTTTCATATTTTATAACGATCCAACACTCAATTCAATTCAAGCCCTCCGTTCAGTCTAGAGAGACTATGGATACCCCTATAAGGGGCTGGCTGCGCGTGTAATTATGAAGCAAGGGTTGCGCAATCCGTAACAACACCTCTCCTGAGTCGGCACTGCTTGATTCCAATGGCAATTCAAGACGACTGGAAACAATGCCGAGATAAACAGAGAGCACATACAGCACCTGGTAGTCCCAAATGGTCACCCATTTAATACTGGCCAGGCTCGACGTCGCTTAACTTCGGTGATCTAACGGGAACCGGTGTGTCAACGTGATTGTACCGTATTGATCCAACACTAGATCCAAGTATTATGAACCCTGGCTGTATGACCACCTGGCTAGCATGACGATCACACTTTGAAATCCAAGAGAAATACGCCTTGTATTTTAAATATAAACACAAGTACTGAGATTCTAAAGAGTTCTGATCACCTAAGGGAGAGAACCTTGCAACATGGAAAATTTTTGAATCGTCAATTTATTATCTCTTGAAAGGGCTCAACTTTATAGGAGTTTAATAATTATTAATAAGTAAATATTTTTAATATTCACACACACTTGTATATCAAGGACCATTTGTTTATTTTCTATAATAAAGATAAGCTTTTGATTATAGAATTGACAGTTATATTGTTACCTTGCTTAATCTATTGTAAACTTCCAATAAATACAGCAGGGTGAAGAGTCAAATACTTAATAAGTCTAGATATAGTGAATTATAATACAGAAACCTATATCGGATAGTAATATTAAGGAAATGAGTCTTAAAATGAACTTCTTACCAGTACTAGACAGAAGACAGGGACACACTAACTTATCTTTCTCTATAAATTAAAGTGTAAATTGACCAGCAGCAATTACCTCCCCTATCCTCCTTTCACGGGTCTATGCACCCACCTACAGACAATGGAATGTGGATTAGCTGGGCACAGCGTTCACCGTAAGACTAATCAACAGGTGTATAGAAAGAAATAAACCAATTAAAAAGTAAAAGGGGGAAAAACATGAAGCAAGATGAATCGCCACAATGGTCGGTCGCGTGGGTGGGCCATCCAGTTCAAAGGGCAGGAGATGGTTACTATTAAGGCAAGCTAATGATAAAAGATAATTGCCATGATAGAGAAAAAATAGTAACAATCTCCCCCTCCAAAAAATTCTAGCATCAACGGGGGGGGGGGGGGGAACAAAAACAAAAACCCACACCCACACACCCCCACCCACACACACACACCTTTGTGTGTGTTAGCCGGCTTTTAGAAATTGACTTCCAAACTAACCTAGAACTTATCCATCTTTCTTTCCAGTCCATCCTTATCACTTCCTTCCATATTTTGCTTGGACTTCCCTTGATAACCGCCCTGCTACCTCAATTAGCCCAAGAACTCTCATCCATTTGCTTAACATGGTCATACCATCGAAGTACACTGCTCTGCACACATCTCTCTATACAGTCCAGATTTAATCTCCCTCTAGGGTTATCAGACTTAAGTCTATCTTTAAGACTCACATTACAAATCCATATCATTTCTTTCCATGCAACACATGTCCTCAATCCTCACTGGCCAGATTTCACTTCCATACATTATACTGTGTACAGATGTCCAATTGATCCTAACCAAAAGGTTAAATCTAAGGATAACATCTGTTCAGTTTCAGGGGCTATTCTCCCAGGCATTACCATCTTAGAGTGACTGTTTATTGCATGTCACCTGAGATACTCCTATTCGTCCAAGAGGACTATACAGGTTATTCATACAGGTTCCTTTTTTGAGAGCAGACTTTCCCCCACACACAGAACAGATCTTGTATCTAACTTTACTCTCATGGGGAGGAAAGCAAATAGACCCACAAAGAGAAAGAAGCACACAGGGATGTGAGTTGTCCATGGCAAAACAAAAAAAAAAAAAAAAAAAAAAAAGCTGAAATCAAGATGCATTTCCCAACCTTGTGTGGAGATGACAGCGAAAAATCAAGAACTTTCCTAAACATCTCCAGTTTCAACTAAGCAAAAATTTAAGAAAAAGACAGTGCACATGTGGGGAGGAAGGAGACAGGAAGTCATTCTTTGATGAAACAAAAGTCCTCTAACTCCCCTATTCTCAAATGAATCGTTTGAAGTCTTAGCCTTTACAGCAAAATAAACATTTTCAGTTTTCATAGAGAACTGTTATAAGAGGGAAAAGGAAGGCAAGACAGAGAGAGGAAGAGAAAAAAAAGAAAAGGAAAGCGATAGAGATAAAGAAAGAAAGAAAATCCAGCGAAATATCAACGAAAAAATGAGCAAGTAAATTGGGACATTAAAGAGAGCGACAAAGAAAAGATAAAAATATAAAGTCAGATACACAATGAGAACGAGTTAAACACACGCAACAGATAAAAGAACATGTGATACCTCCTCCATCTAAGACCATCAAAAAATTAATAGTTTTGGAAGAATTTCAAAAATCCTTTTGGTTGGAATGATTTTTAATTTAGTTTCAATCCACCATCAAAATCAACATAGAAATGTTAATCAAATTAGAGTTGAAAACTTTGAGAAAACAAGAGATGCTTGCCTTTGCCAGCCTTGTTGCCATGTGCGCAGTTGACCCTGAAGCCAAAATAAGATTGACACGAAGCACATATTGCCCAATTCTTATTAAGTCTAATTAGAAGGGGGGAAAACATGAGGGCATTTGGAGAAAATTGTAGCAAAGGAAATTAAAATGATGTATTAAAAAAAAATAGCTTGTATGAACATTTTGAAGTTTTTAAAGTTTTGTTTTAGAACATTTAATTAGATTCCAAACTTATTTTTAGAAAGTCTGTTTATACGGTTTGATCAAATATAAACACTTTCAGACGAGATAAACAAAAGATCGTTGAAAAAAAAAAAAAAAAAAAAAAAAAAAATCAAATGTCATAGCTAGTTTCATCATTGGTATGCGTAAAAAAAAAAAAAAAAAAGGTAGAATTCGGTCAAAATCTATTCAAATACCATAACTTAATACAACTTGTATTGCGTATTTGGACTACTGTTCTCATCTAGGATGTTATTCTCACACTGTTTCGGTTTAACCAATCTTCAGGTGCGTCTTATCGAATCTGTACAGAATTTCTAAAGAAACCTGTTATTTAAGAGCAATGATTTCTGGTTATCTAGGAGCCTATAAGAGAAACGTGTAACGTTTACAGAGCAGGTACAATGAAGGAACCATTATGTACTTTTTAAAAGCAGTCAATCTATATACACAAATATAAAAATCTAAAATATATAACTCCAACTTAATTCGGCATTAAATGACCTGAAAAAAGGTTGATATGCCATAAAACAAAAACACTTTATTTAATCCATGGGGGTAGACTGCTCTTGTTCCGTCAGCAATATCCAGGTAGAAGTCCTTGGTAATTCTTAATTATATTCTTAGTATCATCTGTACAGAGGATTGAACCTTCAACCTCCAGAGGATTCACTTAAAAATTATTCTCTCTCATATATATATATATATATATATATTAAATTATATATAATATATATATATTTATATTGTTACAGAAAAATTAGTACAACATTCGTACCGTCGGTTTCAAACACGGAAGGACTTAGCCATCCGGCTTTCTTCAGCTTCTGTTATCTGTTTCGGAAATGTGAAGTCCCGTGTCACTCTCGTTTGGACGCGTTATTTGCTTAGAGTGTTGTGTATGTTTGTTTAAATTTAGTGTAAGGAAGGAGGGGGTGTGTGAAAAGTGACAGTTGAGATTAAAACCGGAGGAGATTAAAAGAGATAAAAATATATATATATATATATATATACATATATATAATTTAATAGTGTTTTAATCTATTATATAGTTGTGAGAATAACTAACAAGATAAGATTAGTAATTCGGATAATCCAAATCCAAATTATCAATCCTCAACTAAAAAATTCCGAAACCAATACAAATCGTCTTTCACAATTTGGAGAAAAGAAAAAAAAAATTGTAAATTGTAAAGTGGAGCCTTATGCCCCCCCCCCCTCCAAAGGACCGGAAGTCATCACCACAGCATTATGGTCTTTAAAATAAAACGTATGTACACGTGTGCACCCATACAAAGAATGTTCTTTATTGCAGCCGGGAATTGGTGACTATTGTTCTGCATGCCAAAGAAATAAAAAGTTATGTTCCAGCCAACAGAAATTCACCGTACGCCAACTCTTTCATGTCCACATGCTTTTATCTAGCGTCATGTGACCTTTTTAAATTGTTTTTTTTCTTTTTAGGCAGGAAGGGGGAGGGGGGCACTTTCTCACTCAATCTCCGGTCACCAAATATACTTTAAAAGGTCACTGCTTTTTCATTTTTTCCATTGCATGCTTACAACAAACATAGCTATCTCTTTGGGTGTCCATAGGACATGGTGTTAGAGTATCGCATCCAAATAAACTGAATTATTAAACCGTCCTTATATTTTAATTATGATAAATACATTGACAATGGTGCAGATGCAGACTGTTCAGAAAACAAAGTTCACCTTGGAGCTCACTTGCAAAAATACTATTTGGAAAATCACGTGTCCATCTCTTCATCCTCCAGCTATTTGTGAAATAGTAGGGTAGACTGGACTTTCAAACAATTGTAGGACAACAAGTTTAGAAGGAAAAACTACATTGGAATGATATTCGGTTTAATGTCCGTTTTACGTGGTGGCAGGTGTTAGACGGTTTTAAGAAATTGACTTTCAAACTAAGCTATCTCTGGCCAGGTCTTTAATTATCCCAGGTCCATTTTTATCACTTCCTCCCATGGTTTCCTTGGCTTTGCCCTGTGAACTGAACCTGCTACCTTAACTGTTCTACATCTACTGATCCAAGAACTCACCTATTCTTTCAATGTGGCTATGACACCGAAGTCTCCTGTTCTGCACACATCCCCCTATACTGTCTAGATGTTCTTCTGAGGTCATCAGAACAATGCCGGTCTTTAATACTCATATTACACATCGTATAATTCTCATATCATTTCTCTCCATGCAACCCTCAACTGTAAATTCATTAAAAATGCTAATTTTACCATAGCGTGAGAAAAGTTTAAAAGGGTCCTTAGCTTAATGTGTAAAAAAAACATGAAATGGATTGTAACGTTTGCAAATTTCATAGTTACAATCAACCCAGCTGTACATTCTTAGGAAATGGATTGGATTTGCTAAATATACTTGAACCAGACAGAGAAGGCGACTGAACAATGTGCAGAAAATTTTTTGTAGCACCAGCAGATTAAAAATTGACCATATACATTATATATATATATATATATATATATATATATTGACTTTGTTGTGAAACGCGCGTAAGAAAAAGTATTAAATTTGGAAAAAATTAAATTTGTTTTGTGAGACCAAGAAGCCATACAAGTCTTCGTTGAAATATTGAAATAAAAAATTGAAACAATAAATGAAAATTATGGTTTAGGATTGATTTTTTTTCCTATGGTCATTGGAATGCAACTATAAAGTATATATGCTCTGAAGCTTGTAATCCAACCTCATTGAGCTTGAAAATTGAAACCCTTTTGGATATTATAAAGAAGTATATATTTAAATATATATTTTTTTATAGGAACTAAGATATATATTACAAGTCTAAAATTAGATATACTAGCAAAACATATGCGACCTCTTATCACAATCCCTGGGAGGATTGTATAATGACTACACTAACAAAAAGGAGGAGATAATGGCTGGAAGAATGATATAAAGAACGAACAGGACACCCACTCCAACACACAATGGAAAAGATAATGTTTCGGAGATGGTCTCATAACAGAACAGATAAACTACCCCCCCCCCCCCCCGAATTGAGCCTTAAAAGACAGTACAATAGTACAATACATAAAAGTAATAGCATAGGCTTCAGGCATACCAAATTTCAATTAGTAATAGATATATTACACACTTCATGAAAATAAAATTGTCAAACATATCGTCTGTATGTAGCATTTCACATTCAAAACGTAACTAACTTTTTTCAAGTATTTCATAATTTTAAATAATTTGATTCAATGAAATGACCAAACGATATCGTAAGTAATTCAATTAAACTTAACACACACAAAAAAAGAAGCTTATTTGTACCATATTTACTTCGTTAAAAGAAAAAAGAAACTAGAAACTATTTATGGGATTAAAATTTCAACAAGATGTCTGATTGCAAAACAATTTTTTTTTTTTCATGACAAGAATGTCATTGAATCATCTTTCCGAAAATAAATATTTTCTCACAAGAAATTAAGAGAAAAGGCAAAAGGTGGGTGGTTATCTATGAGTGAATCATAAATGAAAGTAAAGATTCCCGGGCAACGCCAGATAGATAACGTTAGTACATTATGAGATAGAAGCATAACTTCATATACATTTGGTATTTTAAATAGTCAAACGCAAGTTATTTTATTTATTTATTTATTTATTTATTTAATTTTTTTTTTTTACTTCATTCTTATAGATTTTATCACAAATCCCGAAAATAAAGTGTTTCGATTGAACAATTACCATCATCGGATTCCTTGGAAAATCTTACAGAAATGTGCCTAATCTTGTTATAGGGCTTTTTTATGAATAAAATAAAGTAAAACATTCAGTGTAAAAATCTCACATTTTTGTAAAACTCATTAATACAAAATACAATTGGATTCCTCCTAAAGTTTTAAGAAAAATTGTTTCATCTTGGTATGTAGCCTGGTTTTAAATTGTATCCCCCAGGACAGAGACACCGAATAGAGTGCAGTGTATGAATAATTTTTGAAGTTATAACTCACTCTACAGGTCTGAAGATAATTTATAGCATTGGGTGGGTACTTTAAATAAATACGATTTCATTGGGTTTGTTTGTTTTTCATTATAAAAACAATTTTTCTATTTAAAATTTACAAAAGCACTAAATGACTATTGTTTCGCAAAGTTCGCTACTTGAAATACTTAAAACATTAATTCTGAATAATAAACACTTCATTCATAACCTTGTTGTAAACATAAAACAATCTTTCTCATTTATTCATATAGATAAAACATTTTGGTAATTTCGATACAAATTGATTTATCTTTTAAATGTGACAAAAAAGAAATCAACTTGCCTTTTCACTTGCAAGTTAAGAATAGATCACAACTGGTTAAAAATCAAGTCGAACCCCCCTTAAAGGAGCTAAATATTTGTCCAGGAAATAAAACAATATTGCAAAACAGATAATTTTTTTATGTTAATATCAAAACAATCATTGAATTAAAAACCAATAACAAATAATTAAGTTTTTCAAAACCAATAACAAATAATTAAGTTTTTCAAAACCAATAACAAATAATTAAGTTTTTCAAAACCAATAACAAATAATTAAGTTTTTCAAAACCAATATGCAAATTAGTAAACTTTGCAATTGATATCGTATATACATATGCAGTATATGAAAAAAGATGGTGCGTCTATTGCTTAAAGTTGAATTAACTTGAAACAGAACGTTTTGACTTCACAATTAGTGCGAGAATTGGACCCAACCTTCGCATTCATTTAGAAGATACACACACATACGTTTTATTTAGACAAATATTGTTAGTCAAGTATATACAAAGTTCATAGATTGATTAAAATCGAAATCTCAAATATTTTTCATTTTCCTTTTAGCCAGATCAATAAAAAACATAACTGTTTTATTTCTGAAACTGAGAACTTGTCTCATATCAACTGAAATACACTCACAAAAACAATGAATAGCTATACAGATTATCCTCTGGTCAGATTTTTATAACTGACCACTCGAGCAAACGATCCTATCCAAATATGCAGCCATGAGAGACCAAAAACTAGAGAAAGTGAGAAATAATTAGTGAATCCAGGCATTGTCCAGTTAAGCAATGTGGCCAAAGAACCTCAAGGTTGATGGCATATCAAACAATTTGGCAAGAGAGTTCTCCCAGGGGAGATAACAATGTGTGCTCTCCATTATTTAGTGAAGTTAGTCTGATGCAGAGACTCCATTAGAAAGTGTCTTTGGAGATAAGAATGGTGTGAATAGCATTAACACAATGGCCAGTCCCACACCGGCTGGGAGGGGAGGATGAGGTGAAGAGGGTCCTAACTAGCTCGGATATCATTTACTATCACACAACCCCTCCACTTGGCTTGGCCAAAATTCTGGCATAATGTCCAGCGAGTAAGCTGTGGAAATCTGATGCCATCACGAAATACCCTAATGGGTGAGGATGGGGAATGGGAAGGGGGTCATTTCCTTGGCCCAAACTAATTTACTAAATTAATTCGGTTTCTTTTGAAAAAGAGGAAATGGTCACCAATGGGACACAGACAGGCCAGGGAGGGGACTACCACCTCTCACGGAATGACCTATGCAAATATGTGTTATGACTGTAGCAATACTTTTTCACAAAAGGTATCTCATGGTATATACATATATATTGTAAATGTTACTAATAGCAACATAAAAGATTTAAAAAGGAAATAGAGTAGGGAAATTAGTCCAAAGACATTTACTTTTGTTTACCTACTCATGTGACGTATTTGCGTTAAAAAAAAATTTAATAGAAAATATAAGCATGTGAAGTTAGCGTTAATATTGGACTTTAGTAGCTAAGTATTGGTCAGCCATGTTTTTTTTTTCTTCTGAAAAATTGAATGCCAATATCATCTAACTTTACATGCTTATATTAAACAAAGACGTCACATATGAGTAGGTAAACCAAAAGAGTTTGGGACTAATTTCCCAATGTTTACCATTATATATATGAGAGAATTAGCTTATTGTTTTAAGTAAAACTTGTCTCCCATTTTTATTTTTAAACTTTACTTGGGTATTTCTGCTTTAAGGAAGAAATAACTTGTTTTTTTATTATTTAAAATAATAAACTTTTCATTCATAACGTTGTTGTAAATACAAAACATTAATATTTTGGTAATTTCGAAACAAGATATATTTATCTTAAAAGATATGTGACCTCAAGAAAGGAAAAAAAAGTAACAGAAAGGAAAAGAAACCAATTTGCCTTTTCACTGACAATTTCGAAAAAACAAGTCGGGTTAGTCGATCCTTCTAAAGAAAGGACCATTTCAACACAAATGCTAAATGTTTGTGCAGAAAATAAAACACTGCGAAACAGAACTATTTGTTGTATTAAAATCAAAACAATCATTAAATTAAATAACTTACAAATAATAGTTAATAAAATGTCTTTTTTAAAAACCAATATGCAAATTAATTAACCTTGCGACTCTGATATCGCATATACATAAAGAGTATATAAAAAAAGACGGTGCATCTGTTAAATAAGCTTAATTAACTTCAAATATGATGTTTGTGCAAGAAATCAGTCCAAGGTTTGCATTTATTCAGTCATATATATATATATATATATATATAGAAGGATGAAAAGGAATTAGAAAAGTGACAGAGGCAGATCTTTTTTCAATTCAGTTGCTCATTGCAAGGTATATTCCGCAAAAAAGCAATTTAATTTTTTCCTTAAGCCAGGCTTTTCAAAGATCAAAATCTTATTAGAGGAAATTGATGGGATAGATAAGTTGGCGAAAAGCCAAGATTTAAAATCTGAAAAAGTAAAACAAAGATTGTGGGGGAAAAAAAAAAACAAGGCAAAAAGCTGCCCGAATGCAAGCAAGTGTCCGATTGTAAAAAAATCCGGTGTCAAAAAGTCCAGTCTATCTATCTGCTCTATCCGGTATATTGAGCTGTATACTTTTCACAATAGGTTTTAACTTTTCCTAAAAGTTCGCTTTTAGTTCTATATATGTATGTATATATGTGTGTGTGTGTAACGATTCACAGATGTATCACACTAGTGTTCAGTATGCTTCTGTGTAAACAAAGTCACTATTCGTCATCAAGCTAATTTTTTTTTAGTTTGATAGTTAGCCTTTAATAAGATCAATGTGAACCGAGACTAAACAGTCCACACATCAAACAAACTTTATGATTATATATAAAGTAGAGGAAATAACGGTTTCTACTGAGCGTAAAGCAATAATCCTCTGTAAAGAATAGATCTGTTGATTACTGGTGGCATGATAAATATATATTTTGTTTACATACTTGTTTAACCCTATTTTTGCATATATATATGGTACGTCAATGAAAATTAGTAAGACCTGCAAATGGAAGCAAATCGGTATTTAACTGAAAACAGGAAGAATATTGTTTTCCTTGAAATGGCCGTTTTTATTTGATTCCTCTCCGTGGACAACAGACCTGAGTGAAATCGCCGTCATTGGATTTTTATGCAGATTCCTCCGGATTTACCAATATTTCTGAGCCCTACGCTTTTTGGATTTCGTTATTGGTGATTCCCATGCCCGTTTGAACCTTTTGGAAGCATTTTTTTTAAAGAAGTTTTTTTGAATTTCTTTAATTTTTAATTTTAAAAGAAAACTTTTTCAAATTTGGAACTTTGACAGTCCTACCCTGTCAACTTATCAATCATAATTTTTCCTCTGATGATAAGATTTTAATCTTTGAAAAGCCTGGTTTAAGGAAAGAAAGAGATGAAAAATAAATGTTTTTATTAACTAAACTACTCCTTGTTTTGAACAACTGAAAATACCGATTTTGCTTCCATTTGCAGGTCTTACTAATTTTCATTGACGTACCATATTTTTGCTCTATCCAGTATATTGAGCTTTCCTTATTTCACAATAGGTCCAACTCTCTAAAAGTTTACCTTTTAGTTATAATTTACATATATATATATATATGCAAAAATAGGGTTAAACAGGTATTTCCTATAGAAAAAATCCTGAGGAAAAAGAAAATATATAAAAAGATAATTAGATGCGCTTGAGTTTTTTCAACTTGACGAGTGAACTTTTATGCACTGAAGAAGCCTCCTCATGAAAAAAGAAAATCGACATTTTGTATATTATTAAATATTTTTTTTTTTGAGATGGAAAGAACCAATTGTTTGTAAATAAGTTTTTTTCATGAATATATGGAATATTGTTTCCTGAATAGCTATAGTTTTACGTGATATTAAATTAAGAGCTTTACTCGTACACTATTGAGCTACAACTTAAACCTTTGTTTTAACGAAATTTCTCTCTCATATATACACACACACACACACACACACACACACACACTGTATTAAAGTTGAGTTAATGAACGTTTATTTCTGTAAGACTTTTTTCCTCTATTTTAATTACACAAAATACATGCTAAAATATTCCTGTTTTGGGATTGAATTATGTTTGGAAAAAGAAAAAGAAAAAGGTACATTTTAATTGTTAATTAGCTGCAGTTTGAAAATAACTCCATGTGACTCATCTTTTACTAACTTCCTATCATTTTCACCCTCTCACTGTATGTTGTTTGAACCCCTCCCCCCCCATTTCTGTCTAAGTCTCACTTTCATCACTTTCACATTTGAGCTTAGTATAAAAAGATAAAAGGATTGAAATAGTTTATTATAAACAATATGAAATATCACTACAGCAGTAATATTATTTAACCCGTTGTTGGAGAGGGAAAAAAAAAGAAATATATAGTGAGCAAAAAGAGGCTAATTTATGATTGTCTTTTTTAATATTTAACTGCTTTTGCAAACTCACTTTTTTCTGATTCAAAGGGTCACACTTTTTCTAGTATATCCCCAGACATTTCATCTTGTTTTTAACAATGCCATTTGTTTTCTTCATAAAATTTTTCTGTTCAAGACATGTTTTTAAATAGTTGAATTTAATTATTATGGTATTGTTTAGCCGATAAATAAATAATTGAACCAAATTGTTATGAAACTATGAGGTAATGTGGTTTTAATCTATAGAATTCGATGCTATTTAAAGCTTCCAAAACTTTCAATCTTCGAAAATTTGCTAAAATTTTCAAGCCAGTTTACATGCTTCCTAATTCCTTTCAAATCTCGAAGGGTCACAAGTAATTGATTCTTTTTCTTTTTTCAGAACAAGATTAAAATTGATGATTTATTCATAAAAATGGAAATACATTATAATGGATTTAATTTTTTAATTGAATTTTTTTTAAATAAGATTTTTTTAAATTTCTTATTTTAGTACTTTACGGGCTTGCATTTTAAAAAAAAATTTCAATAAATAATCGATTAGTAGTAAATAAAACTAATGTGCAACTTGAGACGAAAACGCACATGGACTTGAGAACTGGTAACAATTTTATTAACATACAAGCTAATATTGTACAAAAAAAAATAAAGCAAATAATCCAGTATTTATTAAATAAGAAAAAAAAAAACATTTTACATATTAGACTTTGTAACAAAGGAAGATAACTAATTACTTTTTTTTACCAATTTAAAATCGGGCGATTGAAATATACAAGATGGCGGACCAGCTTAAAATTGTTTTTATTTTTAATTTAATAAATACTGGATGAATTTGCGTATTTGTGTGTACATCCTTCTAAGCTACCACGTAAATACATAAAGTTTATATATTTCTTAAGCTATTTTTTTTAATACATGTCGTGCCTAAACAGCAAAAGCACCTCCATTTTTATTAACTTTTTTTGTGTGTGTGTATTCCAAATATTCCTTAATTTGATTAAAATAGGAAAATTCAAGTGAAAATTAAAGGTGTGTGCTGGGATTGTACAAAGATTGTCTACCCCATCCCAACCCAACCTTTATCCTTTTAATTGATGAGATATAAAACATTAACTGCAGTCCTTGGCCAACATGCACGTTTTTGTTTTTTTTCGTTTTTTTCTTCTTCCCTGCAGACAGCAGGGCAGTTCTTGACAAAATCACGTAAAGTCCAAGTTTCGTTTATTTTTGGTCGTCCCAATTTCATTAACATTTTTTTATGGACTAGAATTATTTTTCACTTTCTCCTTGGGAAAAAAAAACAAAACAAAACCATACCCCCCCCCCCCCGTCCCTTAAAGTCTTTATTCTCATCCTTTTGTACTGATCATTAGAGAGGTTCGAGGAAGTTCGTTTTTGTGAATATAGTTTACAATTGCAATAATGGGGCAAGAAAGAAAAAAGGATTTTTATCCAGCTCTCTTGATTAAGGTTCCTTGGCAAAATAGAAGATCGTGCTCAGCAAAGAACGAAGCCCCCTCCCCCTGATTATTTCACAAATAATTAATAAAACAGAAAAAAAGTGAATTGAAAGGAATTTATTGTTTGAAGGGAAAAAGAAAAATTGCTAAAAATAAAATCTAAGTCAATTATTTCGTACTGCATTTTGAGAAAGAAAGAAATATATAATTAGACCCATATTTAATTTTTTTTTCACAGGTCTGTATTTATTTGCAGGTAGAGCTTAAAATACATGAAACTGCATGTGTGTCGATGCAAATCTCTTTCCTTCATTTATGAAACCGTTTTCCCTCCATTTGATTTAAATTTTAATGTACAAATATTTTAGGATTTATACACACATCACAAATAAATAAATTGGTAATATGATACAGTGATAATTCAATTAGGCATATTGATACCGTCGGTTTCAAAAGGTATGAGAAATCCAGCCCGTTTGGCTAGGAAAATCACAGCAGCCTCACCCTCAGTCAAACTATCAATATTACTAATTGAATTTACCCATAATAAATATGATTCTCTTACAAAAATAATTCAGCCCTTTGAGTTTATTGCTACTGTGGGGGTCGTCATACCTTTTTTTGGTGATAACTTCCTCCACAAATAAAAATAATAATAAGAAAACTTACATGCAAAATCAACGGAAGTTTATTTACTGAAATAAACTATTAACACAGAATATATTTCTTTTGTAATGAGTTCATGAGTCCTTTCTTTAGTTTCAAGGTAAGTAAAAAGAAGAATGTCTTTTCCTTTGTTGAAACGTTCATTTGTTATAAAATATTAAAAGAGGCAATAGGTAATGTTCGCCTGTGAAATTGTATGAAGCGCGCGAAAGGGTGAAATGGAAGAGTGATAGTAAGATGCGTGTAACCTCCGGATGAAAAGTCAGTTGAAAGAGAAAGTTTGATGTTTGCGTGTGCTTAAATACTATTTGGATAGGCTCCAGCGAGCTTAAGGAGAAAAGTTTAGAAAAATATGTCTTTGGAGAAATCTCATTGGACAGAAATATCACGTGGTGTGCTCTCAACTACGTCCGCTCGTTTTGAGTTGATTTAATATATAAAGCCACATCGGAATTTGCGTGGGCGTTATTTTTTATTTGTCACGCGCCAATACAGTTATATTCACTCTGCGCGCCTAAATTGTATTTATTCCAAACAACAATTTTTATTCGAATCTTAACCGTGTCAACTGGCACACTACTAAACTACATAGCTACATTGAAAACTTTAGATTATTAGAACAAGTTATTACTTTTAGTAAAAGTAAAAAAATAAAACTTTCTACTTAAAACATTGTAATAAATTACAAAATTTCATATCACAAATAAAACTGTCATATTATTTTATAATTTACAAATATATCCTTATTTACGATAAATTTATCTGATCTGTCACCTCAAATGCAGAAAAATTCACTGTGACAAACTGAAAAATAAGCAGAACAATTTTGCACAATAAATTTATGACATAAGAACGATGAAGATTAATGAATTAGGAGAAATTGCCGATTGATTAACTGCACTTTACTGTAATAAAAAATAACATTTTGATAAAATATTTATACCTTTGAAAATTAAAATCTCAAATTACATAAAGACAATTAAAGTAGAATTATACCTATAAATAGTAATCAAATTCATTAAAAAATGTATTAATATGACTAATTATCTAATTTTTAATAGTATATTATACCATTTTATTAAAAAAGGAAACATTTGACCTTAATTATTATTTTTTTTAATTGTTTACAATAATTATTTTTAATACAATTATATTTGTTTAAAATTTTAGCCATCGTAAAAATCTTCCTAATCGGAATAATTTTATTTATTTATTTATTTTTTTATTTCAAACAAACTGAAGCCAAAGACATTTTGGTATTAAAAAAAAACATGCTGAAAGGAAGAAGACAAAATTTGTAGGCAGTATCAACTATCGATGCGACAGATGCGATGCTATTTGGATATAAATTCCAAAATCTGACAAAGTAACTTTACAGATTAAAAAAAAAAAAAAAAAAAAAGAATGTTTTTTTCTTATAAATCAGAAATGTCAATTTGATCTATTAGGATATGCAATTTCTTAAGTGCATGTTGGGTTTGAATTAGAATAAAAAGTTAAATTTAAAAAAGTTAAAAAAAAAAGGTCTTCCTACCATGGAAATATATAATTTATATCAGTTTCAGCTGTGAACCTGGGGTGGATGAACTCTAATAAAAATGTTACCTAGTTGTCAGCCCTGAAACTTCTAAGTCTGGTTCTCTACAAGACTGTGAAACTTTAAAAAATGAAACGCAAGTTGTTGGAATCATAAGCTTATACACCAAAAAGGATTAGACTTACAAGGGTCATTCAATATAACATGTAGAGCGATTTTTTTTTTTTTTATATAAAAAGGAAAATGAAGCTCAAAAGAGGATGAAAAAAAAAAGACAAAAGTAAAGTTCATGGTGAGTGTTTTCTGTTGGTATAAATGCAGATAAGTTGACCACAACTGCAGTACTAACAGATATAAGTAAAAATCTTAAAGAAAAAAAAACTCTACTCAAACTATTTGTTAGTGAAATGCAGAGATTCTAAGATTCTCTGACGTTTGGTTTATTTACTAAAAAAAAAAAAATGGCCTTTTCTTTTTAAATAATAGTTTTCATGGCAGTGTGATTGTAAAATCATCATCCATTTGTTTTTATTGTTGGCACTAAAATAGACTTTAATAATAACAAGCCGCGCGTGCGTGGTCCCCCTCTGTATGTGACTCGATGTGGTGAGTGTAAAATGCAATAAATTTGGGCAATTTGGGGCATTTTTGACCCCCCTTTGACCCCTTGGGGTCGCGAACCAGATTTTTTGCAAGGTCAGCGATACTTATTTTCTATTAAGAACAATTGCCTCCACATTTTGGCCAAGTTTCAGAGAAATTGAATGGATGGATGAAAAGTTATGGGGCAAAAAATGTCATTTTTTGCCATTTCGGGGCCTTTTGACCCCTTAGGGGGCTAACCAGATTTTTTTTCAAAAATCGGAGATGTCACTTTCTAACCTGACCAAAATTACAACTTATTCAGAGAAATTCAATGGATGGTTGCGGAAAAAAATCCGGACGGACGGACATGCCTCAAAACATAAGTCCCCCCCCTGATTTTATAAATCGGGGGACCAAAAATTAAGGAAAAACTTATTTCACCCCTTAAAATATATATATATATATATATATATCTCGTAATGGAGGTTCTATTTTTTCTTTAGGGCGATTACATGTAAACAGCCTAAACAAGTTGGCGGTAAAAATAAAATAAATACTTCAGAGTGGAGAGTCACGTGACTTTCGCATATAAATTTAATGTAAAATGAAAAGTGCAGGACTAATAATACCAAAATCAAATCTATTATTAATGGAGATTTGGTATCTGTCTGAAGCACAAAACTATACTATTAATTCTATTAATCGTACTAAACTATTAGTTTTGATCACTCTTTATATCTACTTATCAGCTCCTAAATATACCCATTCCAAAACTTCCCCAAACATCATGCGTCTTTCAAATTTACATAATTTGTTTTAAAGCTTCTAATAAATTAATATTCGCAAATATACACTCATGATTGTTTATTTTTTTCAGATTTCCAGGTGTATTTTAAATATTTTTCTCGATTTTTTGTTTTACATTTTATGCCGTAAAGGGTAAATTTTGTTTAACCACTTTATTATTCCGTGTTTTATTTATTAAAATAAAGGATGGGGTGATTTTTCTTTTTATTGTAAAAAAAAAAAAAAAAAAAAAAAAAAAAAAAAACATTTTACTGAGCAATTAAATAAAACAATTAGCAAAAATATGCAACCGGAAGGAGCATTTATTTGCTAGTACAAATAATTTTTTTTGTTTTATTATTAATTGAAAATTGCAATCATTAACAGTGTCAGTAGTAATAAAACTAATTAAAATAAAAACATGAAAAAAAATTTTTATAAAATTAAAAAAAAAAAAAAAAAAAAAAAAAAAAAAAATCACTAACACTTAAAATAAAAACTTATAAAACGCTTGAAAAATAAACTCAAGAGTTAAACAAATTTTTATCTAAAATTATGACTTTAAATTAAAAAAAAAAAATGATGTATTGAGAGTTTGGTGTCACACTATCAAATGAGCCAGTGCAACTATAGGGAAAAATTGTTTAAAATATAATTAAATAGTAAGTAATCACTCAAACGAATCTTGCATCTACATAATACAATCATATACTTTAACATAATTATGGTCTGGTTGGTTTTCTTATTTTGTCGGTTATTGCTGAAATCAAAAGAATTCTAATGGCAGCAGGAAATGAAGTGAATAATTATTGGTCACAGATAAATGATTGCTCTCTTTGGGAATGGACAATCACATGGACACCAACATTAAAACAAAGCTTTTCTTAGAGACACCGAAAAGATTGGGTTAGGAAGGGGAGAAAACGATCAAAACCAATTATACAAGCCTCAAAATGAACAATGTTCATAAAAAGGATCCGATGTTGTTTGGTTGTTGGGTTTTACGGCATGTCAACCGTCGCTCGGTCAATTTATGCCGAAAATGTTTTGTTTATGAAAGGTTTGTAGATTTGGTTTGGTTGTTTTACGGCATATCAACCCTTTTCGGGTTATTTAATGCCGAATCCGATCATTTCGGTAAAAGTTTTTTTTGCTTCAAGTTCTTTATATCTTCAAATATTTATTCATGGTTTTGTAGAGGAAAATTGTTTTTGTTTTTAGCTTTGCAGAACATGATTGGGTTTTGCAAAGGGAGAGGAAAAAAAAAAAACGATATCAATATTTAGAAGCTGGTAGCACCAGAAAAAGGTTTGTAGATACATTTTTTTGTAGGCATATATTTGCAAAGAAATAGTCTGTAAGTAATCGTTTCTATTCATCACAAATAGATCAGAGTGGATATGGGAGTAGCGTTAAAAAATTGGTGACTCCACGCTACCCAAAACGACGCTTCTTAACATAACACTCCCCGGTAAATATGCTAAATAACATTTTAATTTTGGGAAATACTTATGGTAAAAAAAACAAAAAAAAACGATAACCAAATTTTACGGAAAACAATCCAGTAGCTTTTGTTTTTTTGTTTTTTTTAATTTAAATTCAATTTTTTTCCTTCAAATCAGTAGAAGACTCAAGAGCCGCCATTTTTTTTTTTTTTTTTTTTTTTTTTTTAAATATCAGGGGAGGTAATCGCTTTTGGTGCAAATGGTGAATACTTATTCAGCAGAATGTGTGGTCACAAAAATTCGATAAATTAAGTTTCTTAAATAATAATAAAAAAAAAAACTACTGAATTGTTTTCCATAAAATTTGGTTACCATTTTTTTTTTTTTACCATAACAAGTATATTTCCAAAAATTAAAATTTTATTTAGCATATTTACCGGGGAGCGTTACGTCAAAAAGCACTCCCAAATTGGGGTCTTATCATTGAATGCGGTTCTTTGTTATATCCAGGACGGTTAGGAGGGGGCATGGTTGATATGGTTAGAAAATAGTGTAGGAAGAAAAAAAAAAAAAGGTAGAAAAAGCTGAGAAAGATGACTTTCAAGATGGGGAAGAGACAAGCACCTTGCGAAATTGTGTCCGAAGCAGTTTGGTATCGTGCCGAGTCAAATTCTATTTAACCCAGAAATGAGACCCTGACGGGAACTACCATTTCGGGTCAAAATGGATCACAGAATAAGGGTAACTAACGGGGAACTTCAGGATCTGATGGAAAAGATATCTAAATGAAGAAATGCCAAAGTTGAGTCCATTTCTAATGGAGAAGTCAAAACGTCCAGTTTCAAATTAATTCAATTTCATACAATAGAAAAACCATCTTTTTTATATACTGCTTATGTACATGCGATATCAAACGCAAGGTTAACTAATTTGCATACCGGTTATGAAAAAAGAACATTTTATTAATTAGCTATTATTTGTAAGTTATTTAATTCAATAATTGTTTTGATTTTAACATAACGAATAAGTCTGTTTTGTAATATTGTTTTATTTCCTGGACAAATATTTAGCATTCGTGTTCAAATGTTCCGTTTTTAGCGAGACCGACTTGATTTTGAAGTTACGATCTATTTCTAAATTACAAGTGAAAAGGCAAATTGATTTTCTTTTTTCCTTCCTTCGGTTATTTTAAATTAATGTTAGAATAGCGAATTTTGCAAAGCAATAGTGAGCAGGAAAAGCCAGCTCGTTATATATATATATATGATGAAACGCGGACACCTGTGTAGCTGAAATTGCCATAAATATATTTTCATACCCTACTACCTGGCTCTATTCACGTATCGAGCACTGTTGAAGTAAATACTGAAAATCTATACATAATGTGCATACATGAAATCATAAAATATATATGCATAAAAACGTGATTATTCTTTTAACTTTAAACAAGCTAGACTCATTAAATTAATTTTAAATAAATCTCGATGAAGACTTCTTGAATCATCACTCATTATAAACGCTAACACAATTAAACAACGTAATGGCTTCTACAATTTATCTGCTTTAATCAGCAAACTCATACTAACCGAACGAGAATTTGAATTTAGATCCAGATTAGCTATTTTACGTCACACTCCCAACAAAACTTTGTAAATAACATCACTATTAAAAAAAACAAAAAAACTCATTCAATTTCATAAACGTATCACATTTTTTTTTTTTAATTCTGTTTCGTTAAAAAAAATCCTTCTCACGTTACAAACGCAAATATTTTCAAATATTGTAGTTGTATGTTAATTCCTCAAATCAATCATCTTGAAATAAAGACGAAACGTTGATGAATACATAAATAATTTTGGTTTTTCTTTTTATATATATATAAACGACTAATCTAAAGAATTTACTACAGTTTCACGGTAAATCTAATCGTCAGAAGTGAACTTATATTAAACACAACTAAAATCCTCATTAAAAGATGAAAACTTTATAAATTTTATAATTAGTCATAGTTTTATAAGAATTTGATTCGATTATCAATTTGAATGATATTGTAATCAAAATCATAAAAAAAATAATTTGATAAAACAAAACAAAAATTAAAGTAATAACTACCAGGCAACGCCGGGTAGGGCAGCTTTTTTTAAGGCAGTAAGAGTGCAGAGAAAGAGTGCAGAGAAGTGCATTTTTATGAGTGCAGAGAAAGAGAAGTGCATTTTTATGAGCGCAGAGAAAGAGAAGTGCATTTTTATGAGCGCAGAGAAAGAGAAGTGCATTTTTATGAGCGCAGAGAAAGAGAAGTGCATTTTTATGAGCGCAGAGAAAGAGAAGTGCATTTTTATGAGCGCAGAGAAAGAGAAGTGCATTTTTATGAGCGCAGAGAAAGAGAAGTGCATTTTTATGAGCGCAGAGAAAGAGAAGTGCATTTTTATGAGCGCAGAGAAAGAGAAGTGCATTTTTATGAGCGCAGAGAAAGAGAAGTGCATTTTTATGAGCGCAGAGAAAGAGAAGTGCATTTTTATGAGCGCAGAGAAAGAGAAGTGCATTTTTATGAGCGCAGAGAAAGAGAAGTGCATTTTTATGAGCGCAGAGAAGGAGAAGTGCATTTTTATGAGCGCAGAGAAGGAGAAGTGCATTTTTATGAGCGCAGAGAAGGAATAGTGCATTTTTATGAGCGCAGAGAAAGTGCATTTTTATGAGCGCAGAGAAGGAGAAGTGCATTTTTATGAGCGCAGAGAAAGAGAAGTGCATTTTTATGAGCGCAGAGAAAGAGAAGTGCATTTTTATGAGCGCAGAGAAAGAGAAGTGCATTTTTATGAGCGCAGAGAAAGAGAAGTGCATTTTTATGAGCGCAGAGAAAGAGAAGTGCATTTTTATGAGCGCAGAGAAAGAGAAGTGCATTTTTATGAGCGCAGAGAAAGAGAAGTGCATTTTTATGAGCGCAGAGAAAGAGAAGTGCATTTTTATGAGCGCAGAGAAAGAGAAGTGCATTTTTATGAGCGCAGAGAAAGAGAAGTGCATTTTTATGAGCGCAGAGAAAGAGAAGTGCATTTTTATGAGCGCAGAGAAAGAGAAGTGCATTTTTATGAGCGCAGAGAAAGAGAAGTGCATTTTTATGAGTGCAGAGAAAGTGCATTTTTATGAGCGCAGAGAAAGAGAAGTGCATTTTTATGAGCGCAGAGAAGGAGAAGTGCATTTTTATGAGCGCAGAGAAGGAGAAGTGCATTTTTATGAGCGCAGAGAAGGAGAAGTGCATTTTTATGAGCGCAGAGAAGGAGTAGTGCATTTTTATGAGCGCAGAGAAAGAGAAGTGCATTTTTATGAGCGCAGAGAAAGAGAAGTGCATTTTTATGAGCGCAGAGAAAGAGAAGTGCATTTTTATGAGCGCAGAGAAACAGAAGAGCATTTTTATGAGCGCAGAGAAACAGAAGAGCATTTTTATGAGCGCAGAGAAACAGAAGAGCATTTTTTATAAGCACAGAGAAAGAGAAGTGCATTTTTTATGAGCGCAGAGAGAGAGAAGTGCATTTTTTAATTATTGCACAGAAAGAGAAGTGCACTTTTTTTATTAAAAGTTTTTTTATTGCATGAAATATAATTATAAAAACGCATTGTTTATTTTTTTAAAGGGGTGATGTTTCTGGGGTTTTTTTCTATGGGAGCCGAGAAATTTAGAAAATTGTCCCCAATTTGTTATTGCCTTCAAATAAAAGAGAAAGGCAGAAAGCTAACAGAACCCTACTAAACGAGAATGACTTACATTAAATCTGCACTTGTTGACCCTGGTCCCATTTACAAGGGATGGAAGCGAGAGAAGGGAGGAGAGGGGTGGGCGGGCGTGGGTGGCTGGTCCTTTTAAGTCATAACTTCTGGCCTCTATTGTTTACAAAAGCATTGTTTCCATCAAGAATGGTTGGGGTAAGAATGGTTGGGGCAAGAAAAAAGGAGAGGCGGTTAGAATGAAGGCCAAGGAAAATGCTATAGAGTTTACCCAACACTCCACCACCAAACATACAAAAGGATATATTTATAAACATCCCTCCATCTCCACCCAATAAAGCAAAATGGAACAGAGCCTCCCCCCCCCTCTTCCCATTCGCCTGGTTTAGATGATTTGGGCAGATAAAGATTTGATCTGAAATAAAATTATTTTTATATTTGGATACCTCATAAATGTGCAAACATCATTACATTAAAATACTAGCAAAAATAGGTGACCATTTACCAGAGAAAGGAGAAGGTAATCTGTGGGATGGTGGTATCAAGACCAAGGAACAGATGCTACCCCACCCAAGGAGTAGTTAATGCTTGGGAGGATGGCATCATGACAAATGAACATATAATACATCCATCCAAAAAGGAAGAAGTAATTCCAACAATGGTCTCATGACGACAGGATACATTACCAGCCCCCTCTCCAAAATTAAAAAAGGAAGAGGTAATGCCTGGAAATATGGTATCATCATAACAGCATACTGCCATGCATTGAAAGTGTTATGGCACCTTACCTATACGGACTACTTGCACTTTTCCACTCACCATAAATACTGGGAGCACCTGCCTCTCAGGGTTGGAACCACACCAGTCAGACACGAAACTGTGCCATTATGGTGGCCTTTTATCTGTCGGGCTGAGGCATTAGTCCTGGGGAGTCCTAGGAGGTCCACCCTCCCAGACCTTGCCTCTCCTCTTTGGGGTGGAGTAAGTTTATTGCTTACTGCCTGAGGCACCCCAACTGGGGAATGCTGACGGGGCTGCCAAGGCAATTTTTTAGAGGCCACAGTGCTTCTTCTTTAGGGGCGCTGGCTTGACTCCCCACCTTCTGGCCTTGTGCAATATCTTCCTGCAGTAGAAAGGAAGTAAATACCGGGAACCACACCAGTCTATACTGGTAGTCAAGACTGACGTACAACTACTCTTGTTCTCTGTTGTATTAGACTTTATCCAATGCACTTGTTTCTCGAAACTCAGAGTTTGTGTTTTCTTCCCCGGGCCCTAACACAAAGATAGTACATTAGTATGAATTAAAAGATAACAGTAAATTAGTATAGTTTCAGCTTTATGCAAACAGATACCAAATCTCTATTAGTACTAGAAATAGTATATAGTAAACTGAATTGATTAAAATATAGTAAGCAAAGTTAAAGTGGTTGAACATAGTCAAGGGCACCCCGAAGCTTCCCTTTTCATTAGTTACTACACCGAGGCGTAAGGGAAGGCGCCATTTTTTTTTTTCAAGATTTCTCCACTTACCCTTGATCCTCACCTTATAATGCTGAATGTTTAGCAAGGGGGCATCAAACACCATTTTTTTGTTGTTTTTTTTTTGTTTTTAAGTTCTTGGTATCACTACCAAGGAGTGAACCCTGGTCTTCTGGCCCATTAACAAACACCCTTAACATTATGCTAAATGGTCGGTAAAGATAGTACTATAGCATAATTAATAGAAATAATAGTATAGTTTCGGCTTCAGACAGACACATACCAAATCTCCATGAGTAATAGATAATATATTCATCAATTTTCACCTTACAAATTTTCAAAGAAATAAAATTAGAATAATTCAACCCTTCCATCTTTGAACAGGTGTACAAACAGGTTTTTAGGAATGGAATTAATTTGAAAAATATTTAAGGCGTATGCTTTATCCAAATATAAAAGAAATTTGAAAATTTACCATTAAAAATGTCCAACAAACTTATCGTGTAAGATTTTAAAAGTTAGACCTAAATAGCATTTAAGCTGACAAATCTTTGATTCCGATTAGAGAATTTTTATTCTCTTTTAACCATGTTATTGGCACTATAATAATGTACTTCACCAGTTTATTTACAAAATTATGTAGTCCGACCTGGACAATTGGTAAAATGGAAACACTTTTCAACAACAACAAAAAAAAAAAAAAAAAAAAAAAAAAAAAAAAAATCAAGAGGAATAACTCTTTATTGAAGAATATAAAAGAGCTGTCTTCCTTACAACTAAAATTTTATTTCTTTTTGTGTATAAGTTAAAAATTGGCAAACAAATAAAAATGAAACAAACACTAAAATGACTTCACTGCATTCCCGGTCAGATACAGCTTATGTCATCCACATAAAGACTTTAGCTGTATCACAGCTTTCCAATGTTGCTAGACAAACAAGTACTTCGAAGTGAGATCGAAACCCGACCGTTGTTATGCTATCAACACACGCTCCAAGATAAGTGGAACGTAAATGCTTATATTAATCATTTTTTCAACAGCCGAGGATGCTCTATTTTTGGTATAATAGATAGAAAACGGTGACGATTGTTTGTTCGGCTGTAAAAAGTAAATGTTATCAGTGACAAAATTCAAATTAGTTTGAGGGTAAATTTTTTCTCGAAATTAATGATGTTATTAAATTTTCCTCCAATATCATCTAGTGATCTGGGGTCCCTAGGACCTAATTATTGCTTACCGGGGATGCAACTGAAAGCAAAGACATCAAGATCAAACCAATTTTCTAAAGCAAAAATTTACGAAGAATCCGATAGTGAAATTATTTTTTATTACAGGATTTTACAATAGTCGGGATCTGTGTTTACACTGGATATCCATAAACAGCAAAGATGACATTTATTTGTAAATTTCTAAAATAAGAATGGTAATATTGTGTTCAGGGTTGGGAGCATGATTATAAAGGATAATCATTATTTGCCGAGCAATGCCAGCTAGTAAATTAGCTATGTGCATATGTTTTCATTTTTTAATGAACAGGATGCACTCCTAAACTAATTAATCGATCAATCAGAATTTTGGAACACAGCTACTAGAGGTAAGGGGTTGTAATTTGGACTATACTTAGTTTAATTTAATGAAAAGGTGGTAAAAGGGGAGTGGAAGCCATTTCCCTTTGTGAAAATTCAGATACCGTTGAAATTTTAACAGTAGATATTAAACATCAATTAATAAATATTACCAAATGTGAGCATTTTAAACGGTTTTAAGGGGAATAATATGGGTACAACCTCTTATTTCAAATATTTCAGATTTGCATTGAATGTTATCCATTGTCAGACCAAAATTATGCACGATTCCTTGAATTTCAATTTCTTCTTGAGACCTTAAGCCTTACATTTTAGACATTTTCTAGAATCAAAATCATGCAATGTATTTTGATCAAAATTAGAATAAGGATTCTAGACATAAAAAATATATAAACATATGCACATAGCTAACTTACTAGCCCGCATGCAGGTTTAGTATCATATCTTGATTTTAATCTACGTAAGGGGTACAGAAATGTGGTTGAAAAACGGTTCTGTTCGGGAAATTAATTTTCCCAGTCCTGGGACGGGTATTCATTCACACACACACACACACGCGTTACCTTTTAATAAAATTAATAAAAGCAAAAACGCTTTAAGCACAATGAGAAACTTAGGAAATAAAAGCTAAAAGTTTAAAATCAATGTCAGCTTTAATATTCCAAAAAAGTTTCCTTCGACACGGGGGGGGGGGGTATTGCTTTTGTTTTTCAAAGGTGTCTTCAAGAGAAAGGGGAATACGTAATGTCAACAATATAATCAAAGGGGGGGGGGGAAGGGGTCAAAATTACAACAACGAATTTAATTCATTTTGAGTTTCTTAATTACAGGAAATTAAACCCAAACTCCCCAAAATGGTTGAAAGGTGGGGACGAATGAAAAATGACAATAAATGTTAGGGAGGGCCGTGGTTGGGGGGAGCGATATTACTTTGGCTGGATTTAAATTCTTCTGTATTTTGTCATTTGTATTTTTACTTTTATTCTAACAATTGCTATTATTGGTTTATCTCAAGAGTTTTTGTTTAACGGCATATCAACCTTTTCAGGTCATTTAATGCCGAATCAAGTTGGATTTATATATCTTTAGATCTTGATATTTTTGTATATTGATCAACTGCTTTAAAAAAAAGCACATAGTATTTTATTTTTGGTTTGGTTTGTGGCATATCAGCCATCTATGAGTTATTTAATGCTGAATAAGATTGTTATATGTAATTCTATAGGTAGGATAATTATTTATATTCGTAGAATACAACTGCTCCCAGAAGGAAATTTCACAATGAAAGTGGGAACATTATTCTCAGAACAGAATTCTACTGCGAGAGAGAAACAATACTCTCAGAAAAACATTACTCTTTGACATTGGTAATCTTTGTTCTCAACACGGCTGACCCTCAGCCACAGCCTTCTAGTATTTATTTGAGGAGAAAAATAAAAATTTAATATAAAGGAGAAATAAGGTTGCTTTGTGGAGTGGTTTTCTTTCTTGGATCACTTTATTCGTTTGTACTTCCATGTAGAGATTTATATTTTTAAACAACGTTTGGTTTTCTGGGCATAATATTTCTAACCCTAACCCCCCACCAACTCATTCCATTTACCCTTGATACAATGGAAGCAAACATTCTAGCTTTAAATACATCGAGACTTTCATCGCTAAGCGCGCAGATTGAATGGACGCATCTTATTTTAAACGCGCCTATACATCTCTCTACGAGGCTCTGTCCGTTGTCAAATATAATTCTATAGGTAGGATAATTATTTATATTCCTAAAATACCTTACTCTCAGAATACATTGCTCGTAGAAGGACATTTCAGTGAGAATGGGAAAGTTACTCGTAGAAGGGAATTTTACTGAGATAGAGAAACATTACTCTAATAAAACACCACTCGAAGGAAAACATTACATTTTTGAAAACGTTACTCTTTGGCATTGGTAATCTTCTTTGTTCTCAACATGATTGACCCTCAGCCACCGCCTTCTAGTATCTATTTAGGGAGAAAAATAAAAAGGAAAAATAAGGTTTTGATTTTTTTTTCAAGTAAGGGCCGAAGTGGATGAATGCCTAGTCACCAGGATCCTGTCCTATGGCATCACGGGTTGTCACCCATGGCCAACAAGTGGCCTCTTTTTCGTTTTTTTTGTTTTTTTTACCCCTCTGCATGGGGTTGTAGTCGACAAATTCGATGGATCAACAACAGCAATCGATGTCGGAAGTACATAACTGCTTAGTAAGCAAAGCATTAATTTATCCAAAGTTTGTAGAGTGTTTGTACAAATGTATCAATAATCGATTAATTTAAAAAAAAAAAAAAAACAATTTCTAAATCAGCTTCTGGTTTGTCCGTTTTATGGCATAGCAACCCCTTTTATTTCATTTAATGCCGAAACAATACCTATTGTCCCTATTTACTTGCCTACCCACGAAGGCAGAGCTAGACACAAGGTCGGTGTTTAACGTGGGTAAAATCCAGCTCCCCCCCCCAAAAAAAAGGGCACTCTAGAAGGAATTCTACTTCACTGACCGAAGACATAAAAGATGAAGTGTGGTATCAGAATAGATACTACACTTTGCTCCTAGCCTAAAAGTCAATGATTAAATGTAAACGTTTGAGTGATGCCAAATCACTATTCTTACCGATATCGTTCACAGCTGTAATAACTTCAGGTCTTGAAATTAACCTGGGCATATGCGAACAGCAAGACAGTGGATCCTCTGACCAAACATTTTCGAAATTCTCATGTAAAGACATTAGTTGGTTCTTTTAATTTTCTTTTTTAACGTCTTCTCTTAAGATTTATAGAAAGTTATTGTGTATGAAGACGATTATAAAATTAGAAATTCATAATATCCCACAAAAGTTGATACGAAGAGTTCGACTGTAAAACGCGATGAATCCAATTTCTTAAAATTGAGCAATTATAGGATTAGATAACGAACACATCAATTATAAACTTTGACTAAAAGCTGATTTTAATTGAAAGCAACAAAAATACGCAGATACCACATTATGTAAAGCACGATTTTCAGGTGTGGTAGAATGTTGAACTGCAACATTTTAAGAAATGACGTTTATCGAGTTTTGCATTCGAGCACTTCATATGCAACAAGAATAATGACTTTCCAGATAATTTAGCATATTTAAATAAGTGAAAATATTTTATAGTCATTTTCAGGGGGAAATGAAGTGAACAACACATTTAACCAGATAAATCCAATAAAAATTATTTATGTTCTAACCAAGTCAAGCATACGATGTGAAGTGTATGCCAAGGGGAAGGACTTGATACACAACGAAAGCGAATAGGAGGACCCAGAATAGAGTGTACCAAATAACCTCTGTTACCCTTTTTAAAGAGACAAAGATCAAAACGAAGTGGAGTTAAGAATAGAGTATCAATGGTGGATTAAATCCATATTTAGCTAAAAGGCTTCAGTAACGAAGAAAACCTACTAATCAACAGCCAGTCAATCCGGCCACCGTTAGGGTCATCAAATACAAATCTATTTGAACAATTAGGGTTGCACCAGGTGACCACAACGACTATGATGCACATTGATATTAGCATCATGCTCTGTTGGGCGATTTCAGCAGAGACACTTTTTCGTGAAATATATATACAGAATATTGAACTTATTAAAGTTAGAGAAAAAATGAATTTCTAAAATGTGTAAAAACATAAACGATTTGCATAGTTTTTAAGAGAGACAGAGAGATTACTAGAGAGACAGAGAGAGAGAGAGAGAGAGAGAGAGAGAGCGACAGAGAGAAAGAGAGAGAGCGACAGAGAGAAAGAGAGAGAGCGACAGAGAGAAAGAGAGAGAGCGACAGAGACAGAGAGCGAGAGTGAGAGCGACAGAGACAGAGAGAGAGAGTGAGAGCGACAGAGACAGAGAGAGAGAGTGAGAGCGACAGAGACAGAGAGAGAGAGTGAGAGCGACAGAGACAGAGAGAGAGAGTGAGAGCGACAGAGACAGAGAGAGAGAGTGAGAGCGACAGAGACAGAGAGAGAGAGAGCGACAGAGAGAGAGAGAGAGAGAGCGACAGAGAGAGAGAGAGAGAGAGCGACAGAGAGAGAGAGAGAGAGAGCGACAGAGAGAGAGAGAGAGAGAGCGACAGAGAGAGAGAGAGAGCGACAGAGAGAGAGAGAGAGAGAGCGACAGAGAGAGAGAGAGAGAGCGACAGAGAGAGAGAGAGAGAGAGCGACAGAGAGAGAGCGACAGAGAGAGAGAGAGAGAGAGCGACAGAGAGAGAGAGAGAGAGAGCGACAGAGAGAGAGAGAGAGAGAGCGACAGAGAGAGAGAGAGAGAGCGACAGAGAGAGAGAGAGAGAGCGACAGAGCGAAAGAGAGAGAGCGACAGAGAGAAAGAGAGAGAGCGACAGAGAGAAAGAGAGAGAGCGACAGAGAGAAAGAGAGAGAGCGACAGAGAGCGAGAGAGAGAGACAGAGAGCGAGAGAGAGCGACAGAGAAAGAGAGAGAGCGACAGAGAAAGAGAGAGAGCGACAGAGAAAGAGAGAGAGCGACAGAGAAAGAGAGAGAGCGACAGAGAAAGAGAGAGAGCGACAGAGAAAGAGAGAGAGCGACAGAGAGCGACAGAGAGAGACAGAGAGCGACAGAGAGAGAGAGAGAGCGACAGAGAGAGAGAGAGAGCGACAGAGAGAGAGAGAGAGCGACAGAGAGAGAGAGAGAGCGACAGAGAGAGAGAGAGAGAGCGACAGAGAGAGAGAGAGAGCGACAGAGAGAGAGAGAGAGCGACAGAGAGAGAGAGAGAGCGACAGAGAGAGAGAGAGAGCGACAGAGAGAGAGAGAGAGCGACAGAGAGAGAGAGAGAGCGACAGAGAGAGAGAGAGAGCGACAGAGAGAGAGAGAGAGCGACAGAGAGAGAGAGAGAGCGACAGAGAGAGAGAGAGAGCGACAGAGAGAGAGAGAGAGCGACAGAGAGAGAGAGAGAGCGACAGAGAGAGAGAGAGAGCGACAGAGAGAGAGAGAGAGCGACAGAGAGAGAGAGAGAGCGACAGAGAGAGAGAGAGAGCGACAGAGAGAGAGAGAGAGCGACAGAGAGAGAGAGAGAGCGACAGAGAGAGAGAGAGAGCGACAGAGAGAGAGAGAGAGCGACAGAGAGAGAGAGAGAGCGACAGAGAGAGAGAGAGAGCGACAGAGAGAGAGAGAGAGCGACAGAGAGAGAGAGAGAGCGACAGAGAGAGAGAGAGAGCGACAGAGAGAGAGAGAGAGCGACAGAGAGAGAGAGAGAGCGACAGAGAGAGAGAGAGAGCGACAGAGAGAGAGAGAGAGCGACAGAGAGAGAGAGAGAGCGACAGAGAGAGAGAGAGCGACAGAGAGAGAGAGAGCGACAGAGAGAGAGAGAGCGACAGAGAGAGAGAGAGCGACAGAGAGAGAGAGAGCGACAGAGAGAGAGAGAGCGACAGAGAGAGAGAGAGCGACAGAGAGAGAGAGAGCGACAGAGAGAGAGAGAGCGACAGAGAGAGAGAGAGCGACAGAGAGAGAGAGAGCGACAGAGAGAGAGAGAGCGACAGAGAGAGAGAGAGCGACAGAGAGAGAGAGAGCGACAGAGAGAGAGAGAGCGACAGAGAGAGAGAGAGCGACAGAGAGAGAGAGAGCGACAGAGAGAGAGAGAGCGACAGAGAGAGAGAGAGCGACAGAGAGAGAGAGAGAGCGACAGAGAGAGAGAGAGAGCGACAGAGAGAGAGAGAGAGCGACAGAGAGAGAGAGAGAGCGACAGAGAGAGAGAGAGAGCGACAGAGAGAGAGAGAGAGCGACAGAGAGAGAGAGAGAGCGACAGAGAGAGAGAGAGAGCGACAGAGAGAGAGAGAGAGCGACAGAGAGAGAGAGAGAGCGACAGAGAGAGAGAGAGAGCGACAGAGAGAGAGAGAGAGCGACAGAGAGAGAGAGAGAGCGACAGAGAGAGAGAGAGAGCGACAGAGAGAGAGAGAGAGAGCGACAGAGAGAGAGAGAGAGAGCGACAGAGAGAGAGAGAGAGAGCGACAGAGAGAGAGAGAGAGAGCGACAGAGAGAGAGAGAGAGAGCGACAGAGAGAGAGAGAGAGAGCGACAGAGAGAGAGAGAGAGAGCGACAGAGAGAGAGAGAGAGAGAGCGACAGAGAGAGAGAGAGAGCGACAGAGAGAGAGAGAGAGCGACAGAGAGAGAGAGAGAGCGACAGAGAGAGAGAGAGAGCGACAGAGAGAGAGAGAGAGCGACAGAGAGAGAGAGAGAGCGACAGAGAGAGAGAGAGAGCGACAGAGAGAGAGAGAGAGCGACAGAGAGAGAGAGAGAGCGACAGAGAGAGAGAGAGCGACAGAGAGAGAGAGAGCGACAGAGAGAGAGAGAGCGACAGAGAGAGAGAGAGCGACAGAGAGAGAGAGAGCGACAGAGAGAGAGAGAGCGACAGAGAGAGAGAGAGCGACAGAGAGAGAGAGAGCGACAGAGAGAGAGAGAGCGACAGAGAGAGAGAGAGCGACAGAGAGAGAGAGAGCGACAGAGAGAGAGAGAGCGACAGAGAGAGAGAGAGCGACAGAGAGAGAGAGAGCGACAGAGAGAGAGAGAGCGACAGAGAGAGAGAGAGCGACAGAGAGAGAGAGAGCGACAGAGAGAGAGAGAGCGACAGAGAGAGAGAGAGCGACAGCGACAGAGAGAGCGACAGCGACAGAGAGAGAGAGAGCG
>OY744516.1:30377682-30390182 GCA_963556195.1 Sepiola atlantica | reverse complement strand
TTCTTAATGTTTCTATCTATTACTTTCTCCCATCTCACTGTATAATGATCTTATTTCATACACTGTCTATTACTCTCATTTCCGTTACTGTTTTTTTAAAATTTATTTTTATTCAAATCGCTCCAGACAAGGAATGAAGCCACTTGATGTAAGGGGCTTACAAGAACGAAAAATGATTACCACAAAGACAGGAGATGTCTATTGGCCGTAGTCTTGAAAAGACTGAGGCTATAGGTAGGAGGAAAACAGTCAGCAGGAAGAGAGTTCCACAAGCCTGTAGTTCTTGGAAAGAAGCTACAGGAATAGGACACCTTATTACAACAAGGTATCAAAACAGCGAATTGATGGAGACAAGAGTATTAAGTCAAGGGTAAAAATCTAACTATAAAACACTAGATTGGAATAGACCATTATTAATAAAAGGAAATATCACAGTAATACTACTTAACCGATAGCTGGAGAGAAAATGAAAGGGGAAGGGATATAGCAAGCAGAAAGAGACTAATTTGGAATTTTGTATTTACTTTTTAAAATTTAACTCACTTTGTAAATCTCCCTCTTCTCCTGATTCAAACAATCTTACTAGAGCTCAATGGGTGACCCAACAGGTCACATTTTTTCTCGTATATATTAGGAAGGGTTTGAATGCACAATGTGATAAACACTATTTTCAAAATTGCAAAGCTATCATTACAAAAAATGTTGCATTCAAACTACCACATTATATTTTGTCTTTCTAAGTTATTTTTTTGGAGGAGGGGGGGGGGGATTCAGGTAGGCACACCACCTAAACAGTAAAGTTTACAAAAAAAATAATGTGCCCATGTTATTCACCGGGTTGCCGAGAATATATATTCCAAAAATCATAATGATCCATTAATTAGTTTAGGAGATTACTGTGTGTACGTAATGTAATATATATATTTCCTCCTGGAATTATTCCACTATAACACAAATATATATATATATATATATATATATATATATATATATATATACTTTTTGTGCACGCAAAAATTTATAGATTATAAAAATCTTTACATAAAATAATTTATAAATTAATTAAAAGAAAATCTATATAAAAAAACTTATGTGATGGAAAATGAAAACACAAAATTATTTATATATTCATCAATGTTTAGTCTTAATTTCTTCAAATCAATCATCCTGAGTCTTGAACTAAAGACGAAACATTCATGAATATATAAATAATTTTGTTTTTTCCTTTTTCATTTATATATAATAAATACACATAACTTAATAAATATTCTAAAGTATTACTATTCAAAGAAAAATATTTTAGTTGGAGCCAGAATTTAGCTACATACTTCACAGCTCAATTCTTAACTTCTTTTAAAAAAGGATATCTGAAGTCATAAAAAGGGGGGGGGGGGCTCTATAGAGATTGCAGATGAGAACTGAAAAATGAATCAGTCAAAATTTCATTTAAAAACTGCTAATGGCATGAATGGCTCAATACACTCAAAGTTCCCCCCCCCACCAAAAAAAAATTGTAACAAATTGTCTCCACTTGATTTTGTTAAATTCTTTCATTAAAAAATAAAATTTAAAAAAAGATTAAAACGATTAGATGATTGAAGTGTTCTTTGTTTTAATCCTCTATTTTAGATACTTATCGTTTATTAAAGATTTTGAAAGCCAAATATTATAATAACCGCATCCAAATCACCCCTCAAAACAAGCGGGGTAATTCACCAAATGGCTGCCGTCCCACTTCCCAAACTCATAGTTCACAAAAACTGAAATAGTCTCGTGTTACCGCTGCATCCCCCTCACCCCACCCTCCATCCCAAACTCATTTGTGGTGTGCAATGCTCGAGCAACATCAGGATGCCAACATTGATTAAAACCGTTCCACAATTGTCCACCATTTATAGTGACGTTTTCCCCGGACTTTCAGGAAACCAAAATTCTTGGATAATCAGACCAAAATATCACCAACCAATTAAGGAAGGTTATTCCCAAAGTAAATCCGGAGAAAGAGACACCGCGAGGAACGCTTAACCAATGCTAGGGAAGGAGGGGGGGTTGTTTTAGCGGCAAGAGAAAGCTCAAGAAAAGGGAATACGAGATGAAGAGAGATGGAGGGAGAAAGACACTGGCGACTAATGAGTATTTTAGTTGAAGAGTTTAAGGAAGCCAACCGGAAAAGGAGAACTCAACATGAAGAGGGAGAGTCACGGTTGCAATTAGAGATGAGTAATTTTGCTTAATAATAATGTAAATGCTAACCCTAACCTCCTCACCGGTGGGAGGGGTCGGGTAAGGAAGTCAATATTTGACAACAAGACTACAATATTTTGGATGATGGTGTTTGGTAGAATAAAAAAAAAATTTTAAATAAGAATTCTATGATTTATGGTCCTATCAAAAGTACCACCACCTCGACATAAAAACAAAAACGGTATTCTTAAGATGCATCGATTCAACCTGCAGATTTAGCGCTGAAAATTTTATTTTTTAAGCTCCATGGTCAGATGAACAGCGCCACTTATAAAAACGCATAGACATACCTTAAACATGACAAAATGGCCGACAAAGTTAGCTTTTTGGCAAGGAGTAAAGTGTAGTATCTGTTCTGATATTAGACTTCATCTGGTCTGTCCTAGGTCAGTGATAGAGAGGTCCTTCCAGACTATGGCAATTCCCATTTTTGTCCGAATCCAAAGTGCCCCTTTTTAAGGAGCTGGATTTCCCCCACATTAAAAACAAACCTTGTGTCTAACCGCCCTCGTGAGGAGGCAAATAAATAGAGATGGACGGACAGGCAGAGAATTTCAATTTTTTTAAATTTTAAATAAAAGAACCTATTCATTAAAAAGAAAATAATAAACAAATAAGTCATAGAACTGATTTTTTTTTTTTTTTTTTTTTTTTTTTTTTTTTTTAATTTAAAAATAAAATCGGAGCCATTTTGTTTCTTTGTTTTTTTTTATGAAGTCACTCCAGCCAATGCATGAAGCCACTTAATCTAAGGAGCTAATAATAAAAAGTTAGAATCACTTCAAGACAAACCAAGCTTGAAAGAGACCCCAGCACCAGCGTTCAATTTCCTCAACTCCAAACGGGCGAACCAAAATGTAAGGCCCTTCAAGAGCCCAATAGGAAGGGGGTTACAATGCCGGCCAACAAAAGAAGTCTACCCTATTACTGGTTAAGTGGCTGATCAGAAACCGGTGTTTTTATTGTGACACTATCACAAATTTATATTTATCTGCCCTTTATACCAATTGTGGATCTCCAAAATGGAAAAAGGAAATAATATTTACTTAGAAATTAAGAAAAGCAGATGACAAATAACTGCCATCTTGAAATGCTGAAATTGTCGTGATAAACTACGCATGGGCCAAACAGTGACATAAAAAGGTCAACCGATTCTGCTTTATATTTATTAACACACAAAAGTCTGACTCCGATAGTCATACTTTCATTACATACAAAAACATTAGAAGAGGCGACAAACGATCTATATACCAAAACGCGGTACTTGTAAATGCATGGGTATCCAGAGGATTTCACTACTTGGAGAATCCAGAGTCAGTCCCAAAAAGTAGTTTACGACTTGAAAGCTGTAAAAAAAAAAAAAAAAAAAAAAAATCTAGCCCCTTTGAAATCGTAAACTGCTTCGGCCATTTCTGGGACTGATTCAGGATTCTCAGTCAAAATACTGAAATTTTCTGGATACCCATTCATTACAAGTACCGAAAACGTTTATAAAAAAGTTTACTATTTGTGGGGAAAATAAAGCAGATAAGTCTAACTAAATTCACTCATTACTTTCTAAATTTATTCATTACATTATTACTGGACGAATATTTAATAGATCCTTCCTAACCAAAAGAAAGATCCAGGTTGTCCTCGATGGCGGTTCATCAAAGCAACATGATATAAATGCAGGTGTACCCCAGGGATCCATCCTTAGACCTTTATTGTTCCTGATTTTCATAAACGACCTCCCTGATGACATCGAGTCTAAGATAGGTATATTTGCTGACAACACCACACTACTCTCGGCATGTGGGCAAAATGGACGCGTACATATCTGAGGCAATGGCTGAATCCTTAGAAAGTGACCTCCAGGCTGTAGTGGATTGGGGGCAGAAATGGTTGGTAACTTTTAATGCCACAAAGACAAAGCTGCTTTCCTTCAATAACTACAAGAAACCTCTTCAACCACCGATTGCCATGGCAAATAACACCCTACCTGAGAGTTCAATATTTAAACTACTCGGCCTAACATTCACATGTAACATGAATTGGAACAAATACATTGAAGACATTGCCAAGACTGCTGCAAAGAAGGTGGGATCGCTCTACCATGCTAGTAAACTCCTTACACCTGACATTATCCTATATCTCTACAAAGCCACCATCCACGTGTGTATGGAGTACTGTTGTCACATCTGGACTGTTGCATCATCCACTATTCTCTCCCTCTTAGACAAGGTCCAAAAAAGAGTTGCCAACTTAATAGGCACCAAGCTCCAGCCCCATCGCTGCAATGTTGCATCCTTGTGCTTGTTTTACAAATACTTCAATGGATGAACTAGCTGCTCAGTGCCCCCTCAACGCAAATACACTAGAACAACCCAACAATCAGCTAAATCACATCCATTCACTGTGGAGGTCCCCAGATGCCAGAGAGCCTTCTACTCCAGCAGCTTCTTTCCTCGTGCTGCCGGCCTCTGGAACTCCCTCCCTGCTCCCTGTTTCCCTAACTGTACCAACATGCAGAGGTTTAAAACTAATGTAAACAGACATCTCGTTGCACAGCTCCAAACTTAGGATAACACCCAAAACCCACTCCCTAATTCTCAGTAGCCCCTTACGTCTACAGTGGCGACCTGCCTTGTTTGGGGTGAAATATCTTTAAAAAAAAAATTTTTTTTAAATGTATTACAATCGCCTTTTTGGTCCATCTAACTTAATATTCGGACCATTTATTTTTTGACTTTTATCTACTCATATGACAGTAACAAATAAAAAGGATTGAAAACCTTATTTAAACCTAATAATAAAACTTCCATTATAATGTAATTCATTCTAACAAGTTTGTTTTACGGCATATCAACCTTTTAGGGTTATTTAATGTTGAATTATAATACCTCTTGTAAACAATTCATTGTATACAATTGAACACAAGTTGCTAGTTTAACCATAATGGTTACATACCTTTCCCAACAGTACTAGTGTGTCAATACCACAATAGATCTTAAAGTTCAAAGTATGCTCAGCCAATCATAGCACACGAAAGGAGTGACCATAAATTAACAATGCAAGAATGCGTTTGTAGAGCAGGAGAGGGAAGGATTCACCAGAAATAAAATAAATGAAACGGTGAACCCATTAAATGAGTGGACAATAATTGAATTATAGAAAAGATTCAATAAGAAAAAAAATGCAATTGCATCATTATTATCATTGCTAGCAAGAATATGCTCCTTCTGGTCCCATTTTTTGCTAGCTTTGGAGAATGACAATCGAACATATACTACACTGCCTCCCAAAGGAGAAGGTAATGCCTTGGAGGATAGTATCATGACAATGGAAGAGATACATTACCCCTCCAAAAAGGGGGTAATCCCTGGGAGGATTGTATCATGATCACAGCATACTATGCTACCCCCCCTCCTCAAAAAAAAAAAAGAGGCGTTATGATGAATGAACATATTACTCCCCTTGCCTTTAATTGGGCATTAAAAGATAGTACAATGATAGATATAATAGTAGAGTTCGGCTTCAGACAAACATACTAACTCTTCATTAGCAATAAATTGTTGCTGTTGTTAAGATTTTTAACCTGACTTGCAGAAACTTTGCAGTTGGATTATTGTGTAGTGATTAAGATAATATTAGCCACACCCAGAATAATTCCATGGAACATTGGGATTTGAATAGAGAACATGAATTTGATCATTAATCACTTTTTTATAATACAGAAAATTGCTTTCTTAGTCTAATATCAAAAACGACATTTTAAAGCTCTTCGAAAGGCCAAATCTACGGTTGCATCAGTTTGTGCCATCTTTGCAATTCGTCCAGACCTGTGAAGAAATTTGAGGAAAACGAGCCCAAGAGGGATTCATAATACTTGAACACCCTTGGACCATTTAATACGTGCAAGTGTCCAAACCCCCTATACTCAAATGCTATTTTTAAAATTTTTTTTTGGAATACTAAGAGGCATATTTTGACTGAATTTTGGATACCCGGATTTTGTCCATTATGCAAAATTTTTTACTCGTTTTATTCTTCAGAAAGACTTATTAGTCCCGTATAATGCGAAATGTTGGCGAACATTTCACATTATATGGGACTGACAAGTCGGAATTTTTTTTTTTTTTTTTTTTTTTTTTTTACTTACACACACCCACACCCACACACCCACACCCACACACACTAAAATTCCGATAAATTAACACATTCATTTTCCAGAGAAAAATCCCAACTGAGGAAATTGCCATTTAAGTTATTTTTGCCGCGACAGCAATTTTAAAATATTACCCAGACGATTCATAATTAGCAAAAAATCAATCAAGAAAACAAATGTGTGCATATTTGAGGAGAATAGAATTGGGAGGGGAAAGAAAAAAAAAATGTAGCATGTTTTTGCTATGTGAATTTAGCATCTATGAGCATAATTTGTAAAAGTATCAAGTTCAAAATAAAGTAATGGTTTAATAAAAGTTAAGTTCGTACAACAGTTTTTTTTTTTTTGCCGTTATATTCAGTTCATATACTTTACAACGGGTGTTTTTCTGTGAGAGCGATAAAACAATTTAAGAATACAGATTTGTTTTTTTGTTTGTTTTTTTTTTTTAAAAGAAACTGTAGTTATATTATGAGTAATTAACTAGTATTTATTTTGTGAAAGTTTAAATAAACCTTTAGTAAAAGTTAAATTTGTAGACTTTACAATGGGTGTTTTTCTGTGAGAATAGAGCGATTTAATACACTTTTTTTCATTTGAAGAAACTGTTACATACTATTGTAAGTGAATAAACAAAGCAGTAATAACGTTATGTAAAAGTTTCAAGTTTCAATTTTTAAATTAAAAAATATACTCATAATGGGCTCAGAAAATATACACTGTTTCAATACTTGAAAGTATAATGAAATATATGGTGGCCTGTAAGCTAAAGAAAATCCTTATTGTTTTATGAATATATGTTATGTAGCATGTATTTATTGTGTGAATTTAGTATTTATTATGTTAATAAATTACGTTGAATAAATGTTCATTGTTTGCTTGAAGTCAAATAGTAAAAAAGAAAATGTGAATGATTATTACATATTTGAGCATACATGGAGTTTACAAGCGGTGAAGCAAAAATTACTTCTGTGAAATATTTGAATCTGGTGATTTCAGTAACGGTTAGAGTACTTGTGACTGGCAGAAGAGTATCTCCTCCGATTATCTCTGACATTAAAAATCAGAACAAATCTGGTCAGATTAAATATAAAAAAGAAAAAAAATCGATAGGAAATAAAAAAATGTTCCTGATCAGAACACAAAACATTCATACTTTTTTTATGCAGCTTTTGTTTATAAAGCTACATCGATCAATCGAATAGGAAACTCACTTTACTCTCTATATAAGATATGATATAGATATAGATATAGAAAACAGGTAGGTGGAATTTTAAATTTCACAGATTTACAAACCACAAAATAATTTTATATCAATAGAAACAGCAGAAAATACCACAAACCTAGAATAACAAAGATAAACAAAAAGAAATGTCGACTTACCAAGGCGGTTCCCTTTCAGACAGAGAAATTCCAAACTTTTGTGGTTGCGGATGGCAGAAATAAAATTCTCACTAGAAACTAGAAAGAAAAAAATATTGAATAAGATAGGACAAAGAAAATGCCTGAATTTATCTTTTGAATAAAATGCATTCAACTCTATAGTTCTGTTTTCTCAAAGACAGGAAAAAAATCTCAAAATTCACAAAAATAAAACTGGTCTTAAATTTCAAAATGTAAAAGATTTGTTTCCATATAAACAATGAGAAAAGCGTGTCATTTGGATTATTTGGACGACTATTCTTATCTAGGTTGTCTTTTTCACAAAGATGAGAACAGTAATCTGAATAATCCTCATCTCAAAAATTACAAAACATAATGAGAAAAATATATTCTTGTTCATGAACACAAAATTTATTGCAAATCAAAAAGTGATCAGTTAGAATTACGGCATGCTTATTTTTACATAAATGTTTATAACTTTTATGTAAAATATATGCATTGTATAAACGTTTATACAACGCATTCACATCTCTATACAGTCAAGTATGTGTGTATTTCTATGTACATGGTTTAACTCCTAACATAATCAACCGATCATTATGAATTTCGGAACATAGCTGCCAGGCGTAAGGGTGGAGAGTGTGGGTTATACTTAGTTTAATTTAGTTTTAGGAAAAGGAGACAAAGATGAGGTGAAAGGCCTTCATGAAAATTCAGATACCTTTGATTTTTGTGAAATTTGAATCAAGGGAGGCGCGATAGCGCTCTATCACTTAATAGACTTCAAAAACGACCTATGCTAGAAATCTCATTTCTTTGATCAGTCATAACTCAAAAACCAATAAACCGAATTATTTAAAACTTTGCACATTTTCATTTGATAGGTTCTCTAAGTGTGTAGAATTTCAGCATCATTAGTCAAGGCAACCATGAGATTCAGAAAGGTCAGGAATGATTTTGTGTTATCCGTGTGTACGTACGTGTGTGCCACTGTATCTCATCAACTATTTGATGGATTCAGCTGATTTTTGGCAGAGATAGAGGTTCTAGGGTCTAGTGGATGGCATTTTAATTTCAGTTTACCATATACCTTAGTTTTTCAGAAAATTTAAAAAAAACTTTAAAATTACCATTGTCTTGAGGCATAGCCTTTACAAAAGTAGTACCATTCCATGAAAAATGCCAGTATACTGAAATCATGTGCCCTTAATAGGGTTAAGATGAAAATTCATATACACTAAATGTACAAAAGCAAGGAAATTCCCAAATTTTTACACTTTTATTGTCATTAAGGGTATGACTACATATCAACCAAACCATTTCATTATCACATCACTACAGTATAAATATCTATGCACGAGTGGATGAAGTGTGTGAGGTGAGCGGAAGAAAAATTCCTACAGTAAAATACATAGCCCTGTTGTGCTCGCATACCCTTAATGACAATAAAAGTGTAAAAATTTGGGAATTTCCTTGCTTTTGTACATTTAGTGTATATGAATTTTCATCTTAACCCTATTAAGGGCACATGATTTCAGTATACTGGCATTTATCATGGAATAGATATTAGACATCAATTAATATATATTTGCAAAATTTCAGTTTCTTTGGAGTATTTTAAATAAGTTTTACAGGACATATGGGCACAACCTCCTATTTTAGAAGTCTTGTGACATTCTTTAAATTAATTTTTTAAATCTTCTTGTGACATATGGCCGAGATGATGATGTTGATTAAAGTGTGCTAGTTATATCGAAGAAAGACAATTTAACAAGTAAACTAAAAGAATTTATATGGCCTGTGAGAATGGAATGTGAATTGTGTACCCCCATGGCTCCAATAAAGGTTTGTGTTAAAAAATTGCATGATGATTCCAGAGTTCAACAGAAGACATCTGAAGAGTAAAACGTCCAAAACATAATCAAGGGATGAGAAAATGAGTCCAAAAATTAAAAATCACAAAACCCCAAAGTAGAGTGAGAAAAATATGATGTTTTGAATGTCGATTTTGCACTTTTAATATTTATTTGAATAAAAATTTAGATAAATTAAAATTTCATTTTATATTAATTTAAAACTATTTTAAATAGTATTATTTAATGAAAATGTTGTGGGGATTCAGTTTTCAATTCTTATATTTGTTTGTTTAAAAAAAAAAAAAAAAAAAAAAAAAAAAAAAAAAATCAAATGAAAGTCACATTTTGATGTTTTTAATAAAAAAAATTCAAATACAGTTTTGACTTAATCAGCAGTTTCTGCTGACAAGTCTAAAACAATTTGAAAAATCTTTTTGTATGTGACTTTCATGCCATACGAATTGCATTTTTATTTATTAAATATTTAGCTATTAAGTTTTAATTTTTTGCAAGTGCAAAATTACCATGAACGTCTGATTAAACACAAGAAAAAAACTGGAGATATATTGCTGATAAAGTTTGTTTTTTAGGACAAAAAAAAATTCAAATATTGTCATGTTTACAATTTTTCTCTTGACGAGTTAAAAACATTTGTAATATGAAGTCGAGTAATAAAAAAATTATCCCGATCTTACTAAGAAAACTTTGCTGTAAAATGACAAATGAATTTAATGAATAAAAACGAATTCGAATTATGAAAATAAAGAGGCAAATTATTTTAAATCTTAAAAATAAAATAATTATTTAAATGTTTAAACGCTTTTGTAAATACATTCTTCTGGGATATTCTTTGTTTAATTTTATGTTTGTTTTATGCAATGAAGACAACCTATTTAAAAAAAAACAGAACTGTTTCTTTACATTCTAATATATTCGAGTTATTTTATGGACCTAACCGATAATTGTTCCTAGTAACCCTAGATGGAAAATTTCAATAGTGTTTTTAGATTCCTTGAAAATTTTAACACTTATTGAAATCTGTATGTTAAGTCAGAATATACAAATAACACAAACCCAAATAAACATTAACTTATATATATAGCTTGTCTCACAGTGAGTTTTGCCTCCACAACGAGTCCTCATATAGCTATACTGACTGTCCAAATTTCAGTTACTCGTCTTATTGGGGTTGATCCTTATGCAAAGAGATCATTTAGAGCCGACGTTGTGCACATATTCCAGCAGCCCTTCTTCACTGCAAGAAAAATGAATTCAGTAGCAAGGGGGACAAAAAGCAGAATCCAATGGCAAAGCAAAACAAATCAACCAATGCTCTTCCACAGCTGCTCGAACTTCAGTTAAATCGAAAGACAAATGGTGCTTTGATATTGATTTACAGCAATTCTTTATGCATGCGTTCATTTTGTTCACTTTCATTAGAAATACCCACCGACCACAAAAATGCTTTGGACCAGCAGATTTCAGAGGGTTCTTCTAAAATAGTCATATTTTAGAAACCAAAGCACTTTAAGTCCTTAAAATACCATTTTATTCGGTTGGTCGTTTTGTTTGACGACACTTCAACCTCTGTGGGTTATTTAATGCCAATAAAAGGTTCAATTGTTTTGTTTTTTGGAGTATGGGTTTTCATCGCTTTTGTTTTGTTATATTTTGTTGAGGAGATTGATATGTTTTAAGAAATTTATTTATTTCTAACCTGGTCTCCTTGAAAAGGCCTTTTAGGTTATCTTTCTGGTAGTATTTGGAATATATTTGCTTGTATTTGTCACATTCTATAAGAATGTGCATTATTTTGTTTGGAAATAAATATAATTTGATATGGATCAATAAAATAATCGATAGTATATTTGAAGAGTTTTAAGCAAGTAAAGTGATAAAAATGTTAACACATTTTTGCAACTTCTACGAAGAACAGGGGTGCTTTTTAAATGTTTGTTACCACTCCTCTTTGAGGAATTTCGACATTTGGTGGAGTAAAAAATAACGTAAACCATTCATTTTTTTTCTTTGTCAAAGAGCATCCTTCAACATAAGTACTGAACATTTTAAAAAAAAACGTTTGTATCCCAACTGATACGTAGTCTGAAATAGTACAGTAAACATAATTGAGAATTAAAAGATAGAATATTTATAATTTCGGCATCAGACAAAATCTCCATTAGTAATAGATTCATAAATTTAATACTTACAGAACACTACTATTAATATTGATAGCTAGTAAAAAAGAAAAAAAAAAATGTTTATATGGGATTCACAGGTGGGAGCAGGAGTTTTTTTCAGTTTTTCTATTTTCCCGGACAATGCCTGTGCACGGGTCCCACTAATTATCTATAAAAGCGGGGGGAAAAAAATTCATGTCTCCACCTGGAAAACGTCAGATAAATACAGCTCGTTTAAAGATAATACTTTTTTTCCTATGATTAAAAGAAAAAAAAAATAGATTTGTTAAATCTATATAATATTAAAATTATCATCATGTTATCTTGATGTCATATCCCATCCTTGTGGAAATTTGAAAATAAAAATGTATGTAAATTAGATAGCAAAATATTAAGTTTCCTTAATTCAATATTATTCTCATGCAAATATTTAATTCTATGATTTATCTTTATAAATATAATATTCCAGTCTATTACTACTTAAAATAGTTCTCCGACGTTTATAATGATATTCTTGATCATAATGTGGAGTTTTGTTTTTCTTTAATATGAAAACTGTTTTTATTACTTGAAACCAAGATCAGGGTATGGCTCCAATCAATATTTAACGATTAAAGAAAAAAAAAGAAATTAAAGAAAAAAAAAAAATACAAACTCGCAGACGATTTATGAGTTGAATTAGGGGATCCG
>OY744516.1:30315182-30370182 GCA_963556195.1 Sepiola atlantica | reverse complement strand
GCAAGTTTAAACGAAATGTAATACGTGCATGGGAAATGTTTATTCTTTAACTAAAAGTGAATGCTGAAAAATGTAGACGTAAGAATAAGTGAAATGATGGTATCTGTTGCACGTATGTAAGGTGTATTTTTTCAGTTAGATATAAAATAAAGACTATGAAATAATCATTATTCGCTTTCAAGTAATTTTTGAAAAAAGTATTATCTATTATATAAAGGACAAACGTATGTTTGTATGTTCAGCTAAAAGTAAAAATTTACAAATGAAATACCCACAAAGTTGGTATTTTCCTGATCAGCATTATCCGCAATAAATATCTCACATTCAGAAAAAAAAAATTTTCTTTGAGGGTAAACTGGCTACAATTTTGTTAGAGGGGTAGGTTTTTCATCTTTTTCCCAATAACTAAAGGGAAATAACTGACTTTTCTAATGAGTTATTTCCCTTACACAACTAATTCCTTGAGTAATCTATAAGAGTGTATGTGTGAGAGAAGAAGGAGCTGGGCTGAGAAGAGTGGGTAGGAGGGTGGAAAAAGAGGGAGACGGAAGTTTTATACACATATGTTACACTTTTGCCCCGGGCAACGCCGGGTAGCCCTGCTAGTTATAATGAAAAGGAATATGAAAAATTATTATAGCAACGTCCAGCTATATGAATTCATAGTGTCAATCTTCTAATGTGTTAATGTAGAACACATTAGATGTGCACAATTTTAAGAATGAAGGTGTTTTTTGTAGTTTAAATAGTTAGTATAATGCTCTAATGATAATAAATTGTGTTGTAAAAAGTTTAAAAGAAATGTTCGTGCAAGTCAATAATTCTGCCGACATGAAAAAAAACATTCAGAAAAAGCATTATGATGTATGTACCGGTGACTGAAAGCATATATCGCACAAATTGATCCATTTTTTTTTTTTTTTTTTTTTTTTTTTTAAACTTTTAACAAAAACAAATTAAATTTTATGGCTAAACAACGATTACCAATCTATCGACGGAAATTGTGCTTTTGGAGTTATCTCCCTTGTCTAGCAACCACAATTTCCAACATGGTGTTGATAGATTGACGATCGTCGTTTACCTATAAAATTTTATTTTATTTCGTTTAAAAAAAAAAAAAAAAAAAAAAAAAAACTGGATCAATTTACCTGATTTTTTGGTGTACAATATATGCTTTCCATCGCGGGTACATACATCATAAACCTTTTTCTTAATTTTTTTTTATGTCAGCAGAGTTATGGACTTGTACCAAAATGTAATACATGGATTTATTTCAATTGGTCACTAGAAGGTTTCAAAGCCAGGTGAAAGCTGGAAACTACATGGAAGCATAAGAATAAGGGGAAGATCTTATATGTTGGGTGCATGTAAGGTGTAGTTTTAAGTTAATTTTAAAAATAAAGACTATGAAATGATTGGTAATTGCTTTAAGCTAAATAATTATTAAGGAAAGCATTCTTTATCCATATATGTTAATGCAAAGAAATGGGAAAAATTATTACAGAAATGTCAACCTGTTTGATTTACAACCGGTGAATATGGAAAGAAATGTTATAAAAATAACACATGGTGAATTGGATAGCAGGACGAGTACTTACAAGTGTAAGAGGATTATCTCCTGCCAATTATAAGCAAGAAAAAGCTGATCAGCAAACTAAGTATAAAACTAGATTGGAAATGAAATTTTTTTCTAATTCAGAACATGAACCAATAGATGACGGAAATGAATGACGATAGATTTATTTATGTAGCTTTTATTTAATAGCCTATTGCGGTCAGGGGAAATAGGGGAAAATATCACTTTATATATTAATTAGATAATAACTTCTACAAACAACTTTCCAAAATTCGGTTTCAGAATTTTTTAGATGAGGATTGATAATTTTGGATTATTCGGCCTACTCTTCTCATCTTGGATGTTATTCTCACAACGTTTCAGCCGATGTAACCTTCGACCTTCTTTGAATGCATCTTGTCGAACCTGTGAATTTTTATGGAATTTCAAACAGAACTTTTTATCGAATTCACATAGTTTGGCCTTGTTCAGTTACCCATGACCGGGTAAAAGTTTTGAGCAATTCGTAATTGCATTCTTAGTATCACTCGCACTGAGAATCGAGCCTTCAACCTCCAGAAAAATGTCACATAGAACTGATTATTACTTAGCACTTATATTCATTATACCACAGGTCCTTGCGCAAGGTTAAATCTTCAGTGCAAACGATACTAAGAATACACTTATGAATTACGCTGACTTCTACCCGGTCATGGCTGAAAGAACGAGAGAAAGCTACCCCCGTGGATTAAGTAACGGGTTCTGTTTGAAATTCTGTATAGATGCCAGAGGTCAACAGGGTGTACCTGCAGAAGGTCGAAAGTTACATCAGACAAAATGTTGTGAGAATAACATCCAAGATGACAACAGTAGTCCGGGTAATCCAAATAATACAAACTTTCCGGAATTTCGAGGGGAGGTTAGGTGACTTTACATTAAACTTACATATCAAACTTGACCTCCCATTTACGAACTGAACAAGTCAAGGTGGGAGTTTAATATTATATAATATTAAAATGATGTTTAATCGATAATAATCTGAATATTTCTTTATTATTGTTTTTTTAGAAAAGTGAAATAATTTCAGATGAGGAAGGAATGTCATTTGTCTACTTAGAAAACCTGTTAGCTACCCTCCATCATTTATCGCCCCAATGTCAGTTGGCAATGGAGTTTTACTGATCATACAAACTTGAATCGTTTTAGTAAATTACTCCAATCCCTCATTTGGTTAATTGCATTTCTCTTAACCATTTATCCTAAAATATTTTTAACTATTTTAAAAATCTTTTATTGATCCACTTTTGATAAATGTTGTACACTTTTTTATTTACATACAAAATACATCCAAGATTATTAAAGTAAAACATTTTCCAAGATCTTAGCCATATTGATTAATTAAAAAGAAACAAAGTATTGTTTTGTTCTGTTGAGCAAAACTTTATATTTCCAATAAATCCTTGGATCATTTAAGGCATCATTCTATTTCCATTGAAGTTTTTGTCAAGAAAATAATATCTATATATATATATATATATATATTCATTTAACGTCACTATTCCTTTGTACCGGTGTCAGACATTTTCAATATTTAAAAAGCATCCAGTCCTTATAGTTCAGTGTGTCAACTCTCTCCAAATTCCACGGTCTTGTCTGGCCAACCTTCCTGCAATATAACACATCCATGCTTCTGCAATGGTTTATACAGGAGTATAAACCGTTACTTCTGCAAGTAGGGCAACCCGGCTTGCCCGGGCCAAAGTGTAACATATTTGTATAAAAACTTCTTTCTCTCTCTCTTTGCCCCCCCCCCCCTTCTCCACACAGCAAACTACTCTCTGGACACGGACACACACACACACTACTGGAGGAATGATTCGGTTTAAGCGAAATAACTCGAGAAAAACGTCAAAGTTACTTCCCTTTCGTTATTGGAAAAAGATGTAAAGCCTTGTTATCTTTTTTCTTTCCTTATTCTTATGAAGAATTCATAAATTGGGTGAAAGAGTATTTCATAGTTAAATCCCAGCTCCTGTTAACATTTGCATATTTTTGTTTTGGGAAAATATTAAATAAAGACATTTAACTATTATTATTTTTTTTTTGTTGTTGCAGTTCTCAGAAATCAAGGGGCCCCCTTTTCTAGGGCAAACACTTGCCCTCTATATGAGATACATAGATATTGCTCTCTATATGAGATACATAGATATTGCTCTCTATATGAGATACATAGATATTGCTCTCTATATGAGATACATAGATATTGCTCTCTATATGAGATACATAGATATTGCTCTCTATATGAGATACATAGATATTGCTCTCTATATGAGATACATAGATATTGCTCTCTATATGAGATACATAGATATTGCTCTCTATATGAGATACATAGATATTGCTCTCTATATGAGATACATAGATATTGCTCTCTATATGAGATACATAGATATTGCTCTCTATATGAGATACATAGATATTGCTCTCTATATGAGATACATAGATATTGCTCTCTATATGAGATACATAGATATTGCTCTCTATATGAGATACATAGATATTGCTCTCTATATGAGATACATAGATATTGCTCTCTATATGAGATACATAGATATTGCTCTCTATATGAGATACATAGATATTGCTCTCTATATGAGATACATAGATATTGCTCTCTATATGAGATACATAGATATTGCTCTCTATATGAGATACATAGATATTGCTCTCTATATGAGATACATAGATATTGCTCTCTATATGAGATACATAGATATTGCTCTCTATATGAGATACATAGATATTGCTCTCTATATGAGATACATAGATATTGCTCTCTATATGAGATACATAGATATTGCTCTCTATATGAGATACATAGATATTGCTCTCTATATGAGATACATAGATATTGCTCTCTATATGAGATACATAGATATTGCTCTCTATATGAGATACATAGATATTGCTCTCTATATGAGATACATAGATATTGCTCTCTATATGAGATACATAGATATTGCTCTCTATATGAGATACATAGATATTAGAGTGTTCCATTAAAGTTCTTCTACGTCTCAAACGTTGAGTTAGTAAATATTAATTTTCATCTCCCCAATTGACCAGTTAACTACATTATAATATATCTTTCTTGTGGTCTCTTAGTCTTACTGGATTCCAGGACAAGAATTCATCTAGTCTGGTGGAGTATCCAGCTTAGTGCTGTTACTATAGGCAACATCACTTAGAGAAGGTGCACCATTCCTCATATAATCCAATGTGGAGTAGCCATACAGAAGGGGATTTTATTTGGGCTTCGAATACCATGTTATTTTGAATATTTGGTTATGGTTTACTTGTAGGGAGGAAGTATCCTCATGTTAGGTGGTCCTGACAAACTCCTGTACAGAGAGACCTTAGACACCCGAGGACAGCGTCTAGTAGGCATTGGGTTAAAATGTGTTAAGATAAATTTGAAATTTGGAATAAAGTACTCTTGACAAACAAAATATATCCACATAACACTTAAATATGATTTTCTGCATCCCGAAGAACAAATACTATCCAGGCGGGCAGAACACAACAGGGTTCTTTTAAACTTCCATACTCATGTTATCATTTCTGCTATAAAAATAGATTCATTTAACACATCAGAAATATAGAAAACGGCAACATTTATTAGATGCCAATGGATCTGTAAAGAAACGAAACAAAAAAAAAAAAACAATTATCAAAACAAAACGGGATCATGAAACATGGGTGAAAAGCAGCAAGAATAACGAAAGGCCGGAGATAAAAATGGGAAAGGAACTTACGAGCTATGGCTGCCAGCAGTTGGCCCATCCAGACATGAAGATAGCTGCACTTAAGGTTCAACTTGATGAGCGCATTGTCAAATTCAATTAAACGCAGCAAACCAGACACCCCGGTTACATCAAATATATTATCACGTAAAATGAGGTTCTTGACGCCATACAGAGGTACTGGTACGAGAAAGAAAACAAAAGAAATAGTTACGCAACAAGAAGTATAAAACACATACATATTTAGAGGATGAATCTCCAACAAAATGTGTAAGCATAAAATTGACAAAACGATATAAGCAATGACAAATTAATTAGAACAAAAGAGATTAACACAGAGACGTGATTTTATTCAATATGTTCATGTGCAGATTTTCCAAGAATGGACGAAATATATCGAATCAATTATGTCTCCGCGGTTCATCTAATTTTGTTCTAATTTATTTGTCTTTTTGCTTATATCCCTTTTCATTTTATACCTTAACATTTTGTCGGATTCATCCTCTAAATATACCTTACACATACTGCCGGATATATATATATATATATATATATGTATTTCTATGTAATTATTTTTATAGGTGATTTTCAGCTCGTTATTATTGAGCTTACTATTATTTCAATTTTTTCACTTCCTAAGTGATTAAGATGCAGAAAACTGCATTATTAGTCGCCCTAAACTTCAAAGGACGTATTTTTCGTTAATAATATATATATATATATATATATATATATATAAATTTTATACGTACATAAAAGTAATCCATGGACACGTGTTTCTGGCTCACAGCCGTCATCAGCATGGCTAACTTACAGAGATCAAACCCTCGATGTTGATGTCTATAGTCCAGCGTTCTACCACTGGGTTCGATCTCTGTAAGTTAGCCATGCTGATGACGGCTGTGAGCCAGAAACATGTGTCCATGGATTACTTTTATGTACGTATAAAATTAATATATATATATATATATATATATTATACAATAAATAGATCAGCCATCGATACTTTTGGTTTCACAGCTGCACAGGAAATTTCGGCTGATATGCTGAAAATACCACATGTATACCATTCTTCAATTAGTGGTCTAAATCTTTTTTTAATAGTGCAACCGAAAATATCAATGGCTGATCTAATTATTGTATGCTATGAAATATATATATATATATATATATATATCATAGATACGAGGTAAATAAATTGATCACATATTCATTTACATATTCCAAGAATTCAGCATAAACAACAGTTTCGTGTATAGTCGTTTTTGAGACGATATGGAATAGACACCAAGTTCTAAGTTAAAACAGTGTCAGGACGAGAGTGCAGGCAATCCTCAGTTATACAGCAATTCGATATATTGAGGGGGGGGGGGATATGATAATTACAATTCACTTAAAATAGGTTACAAACAATTATATCGAACATAAAAAGGGGCACAATAGGGGACGAAGACTTTACATTACAGGCATAGAAAAAAATATACACTATTTTTTCCAAGAGAAAAATCCCAAAATATGAGAACCTAGAGTTAAAAAAAAAATGAATAGATATATTCACCATTAATTAAATTGAGATATTCATTTAATAGAACCATTTAAACAAATATTATTGTAAAACATATCTTAATAAAAAAGTTGAAAGATAAAAAGTAATGAATTTGCAGTTTTACACTTGCACTAAGTTTAACGATAATTATAAAAAATTAATAAAAACCTGAATAAAAAAAATATGGTATTAATAATGAAAATTTAAAAATTAGAAAATAAATAAATATATAATGAAAGAAATAAAATAGAAATTTAAGAGATTTAAAAAGATAAATTCAAAGTTAAAATTTTAAAAATATTTAAAAATTACATTAATTTTGAAGAAAATACCATTTTTTTAAAGAAATAATTATCTATAGCATCTGTTCACAAACCGATTAGAACCCAATATGAGTGTGTTTATTATAGTGAACTTTCTATAATGCTGAAGCAAAAATAAAATTAAAATTATATTTTCTAGGAAAATTCTTTTAACATTCATAGAAAAGTTGTGCTTTTTGAAATTTTATAAAAATAAACATTGTGAAATCACTTACGATTTACGAAAATCGTTATTAAAGTGTTTATCAAATGGTAAAATTTATCCCAATTTACAAAAATAAAAATCTTTAATTAATTTATAGGCATTTTTATTGATTATCTTTTTATCGGATATCCTAAAAAAAAAAAAAAAAAATTCTCGAAGTTATTGGAAGATTTCAGGGGAGCTAACTAAGTCTTTTTTTCTAGAGTTATTGCCCTTGCATAGTTTCCACATGACCAAAAATTAATGTTGAAATAAAGGAAATCAAGTTTTAAAACAAAGATATTTTAGGACATTATGCCGGCTTTACATTCCCTGTCACATGACATGGTTAATGACAATTATAAAATCTTGGAAAATTTGTATACAAAATTTGAAAAGTAATTTATTGCCAGATTAAGATAAACACATATCTTAGCATAATGGGAAGTTTGTGTTTGTAATGGAAACTATCACTACCTACCGTCAACCGCCCCGGTTGACGGTAGGTAGTGATAGTGACAGGTTTTGAGACATTTGTGTTGCTCTAGTTGTGCAAAAAAAAAAAAAAACCCCAAAAAAACAAACTATTCCCTGAATGGATAATACTTATATTCGATCTTCTCGGAAAAGTAAAGAAAAAGTGAAAAAACAGCAACAAAACAACTGTTGGGGGTGAAGAACGTGGTATGATAATTCTAAACAACATGGACATCAATATCAAAGAGAATTTGAAGATTTTCGTTTTCTACGGTCCATGTAAAACACTTTGGCACTTAATAAAATAAATTACGATTTAAAAAATTTTTTTACATTAAAGGTCACCGCTTATCAAGGCCCAAAGGTCACTCGAGGATAAGGGTTAATGAGTTTGACTGGTGGAGGGTGACACATGTTCACCGGCACGATGGTTGTAGCAGGGCAGAAATTGATTATTTAGGGGGACGGCTCGAAAAGAACTTGTTTACATTGGACTTGAAGACGACCATATTGTAGTTGGCAAGGAAGCAGACTCGCAACAGTGTTCCACAGACGGGCAGTTCTAGGAAAGAAGCTCTGCCCATGGAAGTTTCCTTTCGTCTTGGACATGCAGAGGGAAAAAGGGAAATCATTGACAGTGGTAGTAGCTAGGCGGGTGTAGTTGTGAATGTTTTACGGGGGGGGGGGGGGGAACCATAGATTTGAGCTTGGTCGAACAACTGCCATGAAAATAACGGTAGAGCAAAGAAAGACTAGCAAGATCTCTTCTGTGAGAATGATTGTAGGGAAGAGAAGAGGACGTCCCCCACTAGATTTCGTAGTCGGTTTTGTACTGTCAAGGCAGGAAACGTCTCTGGGTGGCACCTCCCCATATGTGGCAGCAGTACTCCATCTTAGGACATATTTGACTCAACTAAACTATCCCCATACTCTATAGCTCAATACAACTAGCAAATATATGTGCCTGGAGGATTTGTTAATAGATTTCATGTAAATCAAAAATCACGGTCAGTTTAAAGTTGAGTATAACAGAAAAAAATGGGGAGACGATCTCTTGTTTTTTACAGCCCTTTTCTCACAGAAGATACATTGCTAGTCTCTCTCTCTATCATTATTTCCATGGAAGGTGCTCGACTGAGCTCCAATCTCTGGTTCCTCCTTGTAAGACACTCACAGCAAGAACTTCTACCACAACAGAAAAAAACTTTCCACTAGGCAGAATTCCTATGGACAATGCTTCTTTGCAAGGGCTTTCTGTCTGAACACATTGTTGCAGGACTGCTTCCTTGCAGACTATAACAGTCTTCAAATATGCGAAAGTGCCATAATTGCATCGATCAATTTCGGCTGACAATCATTCCATTTCATTAATCTATCGAGTAGCTTTTGGCCTTAATAGGTAGGGACAAAAAATATCAGTGTATACAGAGGGAATAAAAATCTATATCTTTTAGGATATCGTCTGATAGAGCTGTAATATTTTATCTGGCATTTCCTGAGTCTTTACTTTCATTTTTATTTCACTCATTAAACCCGACTTTTTTTTTTACTTTTCTCTAAATTTCTAGGAGGAAAAATATTGAATTATTTTTCAAAAAAACTAAATGAAGAAATGCGTCATGAAAAAAATTGGTTTTGCAATAAAAGACAGGTTGTCTTTCTGAAATGTTTCAATTAAAATACCATAGATACTTTCAAGTTTATTTTTTCTTTTCACAACGAAATGGCCATGGTGCAAAATATTTTTATAACAGCTGTTGCATGCCGGTTATTATTCTTTCTTAATGTCATTTTTTTTGTGAAGTTTAATTGAATTATTTAGATTTTATTTCGTCTTTACATTAATTGAATAAAGGTGTTTAAAATAAGTTTTAAAAAAAAAACAAAAAAAAAAACGTTAATTCAGAAAGTTACATTTGAATGCGAATTACCACAGACAAACGATCTGCTATTAAACAAACATATCTGACAATTTTATTATAAACATTATAGAAATATTCTTATCCTGGAAGACTTTACTGTAGTTTTATGTTTACCCAATATTCGGGCATCATTTTACAAAGACATTTCCAAATGAATAAGACAACATTGAGCTGTGATTAAGATTTAGAACTGAAGGACAAATATTACCAGCTGGAGGTAAAATTGCTGTACAGGAGATGCTCTGATCAGCAAAACTTTGAATATTCAGCAGATTCAACCCATTCTTTTCACCATCATCTCTGGAAAAAAATTATTAGAATGTTTAACAAAAAGTAAGATTTGTATATGAAACGAACCAATTGGTAGAGGAAAAGAATAGCGAAGCATTCAGATTTGCAGAAGAATCTTCACAATGTACTGAAATTGTTGGAATAATTCATTTAGTTGAGATAGGGGGAGGGTAGTTATAAGAGACACTGTTAACCAAATGAGAAAGACAGGTACTATATTAAGCTGTGTGAAATGAGCAGAGACAAGAGTTACCTTAGGACGAAGGTTTTAATTAACAACAAACATGGTCGGTTATCTTCTACTGAAGAGTTCCCGAACAAGGGCAGGTAATACATAAAGAAAACAGAACAGTTCATTCAGAGACTCAATGGGGGAGGGGGTATATGTTACGACGCTCAGCAGAGGCGCGAACGGGGTCCAAAAAAAGAACGAGAAAGAGTTTAAAAACATAAATTTGCAACAAGTAAAGTTGACTTATGTCTAGAATAGACATTTTTCTACTTACCTATGTAATTTGTTTGTATTTTTACGTAGTATAAATGGCTTTTTATTAGATGTTAAAAAAAAATTTCTTGTTTTTTAAAACATCTAGTTTCTCAAAGAAAATGCCGGCCAGTCCCTCTATATTATTACGTAGAGCGGCCATTTTGAATTCTTCGAAAACCGTCTGGCGAACATAAATTTCTAATAAATAGCACTTCAAACGGGTTTAAAATACAAACAAATAGCACATGCAAGTTTGAAACTAACTTTTACAGCTTACAGTTTTATTTGTTGTGTATTTGTTTTTTTAGCGTTTTTACTCTGCTGAGTCTCGTAAAAGATGCCCGGGGGAGGTAATAAGATTATCAAATAAGAATATGAAGAATGCCCCACTCTAAACAGACGTCTATAGGAGCGAATTTTCATATAAATTATAAGACTCTCCTATAATAATTATAAGAAAAGGATTGTTAAAGATGAAAAATAAAAACAAGGCTTTTCTATAAACAAATAATTCATAGAAATTTATATTGCATACACAGTCGAGTGATTTGTCTTTTAGTTGAAAGGAATTAAATAAATTGGTCCGTTTATTTACCAACTCTGCAGGAGGTTAGACACAAGGTCAGGTTTTGAAAAGCCAACGCACTTTGGCCTACAAAAAATGCCTGAGCAGCTCTGTCGGCTTCTATCGATAACGGCGCCTCAGGTAATTAGCCTGAAGGTAAAGGTGAAGAGAAGGTAAAGCCTGGGAGGATGAACCTCCTAGGACTGAACAGAAGCACATCTCTGCCCAACAGCAACAAAGCCACTGTCGGACCAATTGTAAAGAACATATCCCCGACTGATACAATGCAAAGTTGGTTTGTATCAGCTGCATATCTTCAAGTGAGGATAGCTATGCTCGGAGTATCTAGTTAACGGGTAGCAGGAGAGAGTGTATACGTTTACACCTCGTATGTCCAAATTGAATGGCATGATAAGTCCGAGGAAATTTAGTTTTGTCAATTTGGCGGCAGAAGTGAAAATTCTAGGAAAATGGGTTACATACTACTTAGCTGTACATGCTTTGCTAATTAAGTGTAGAATGAAGGTCAAATCAAATAAAAATAAAAATGATAACTTGGGTATAATTGACAAGGTTCGATTCTAGGTTCACGAGGAGAAACAACAGATTGGTTAATTTACTCATGTGACAGAAGGATTTGAAGTGAGAAATCAGTTTCAGTTTAAAGGTTAGAGACATGTAATACAAAATATTGTTGGATAGGGCATTAGACAAGCAAGGTAGGGGCACAAGTTGTCTACCATCTATGATCATATCTGGAGAGTGATGTCATAACTGGATGAGAAGGTGACTTCCGTTTTCCGAGTTGCTCACTCCTTTTTGATCTGGACTTTGGAGTCCAGTGTATCAGCCAGCAGCTTGTGTCTCCCTGGAGTACTTAAAACAAGCACGGTTCACTGCTACCGGTTTGCCGGAGAATGCCAATAAACTCAAGAATCTTATCTGAGTGGTGTTTTGTTTTGCAAAAAGTTTCTTCCAGCATGACCAACACTCTTTGAATCAAAAGTGGCGGACTGGGAGACCATCACCACCCTCAGACGAGGACCGAATCTAATTGAGCCATAAGGCCATAGTAATTGACGGCCCAACTCCTATGCAACAGCCACAGACAACTCTGGACTACGGATCCATTTTCAACAGTTAAGTGGAATAAAATACTGTTTTATCAAGTCTCCCATGAGTTTCCAGCAACCTGCCTCCCCCTCACCAATCGAGGGATTCGTTTTTCCAACACGTGAAGATATTAAACAAAGAAGAAAAGGGGATTGTCCTAACCTGTAACTGTTGTGCAGACATTGCAATGCTCGACAGAAAACGCCATCTTCAGTTTCACAACCAATGATGCTGAGATCTTTTAGTTGCTTTTTATCAAGCAAATCACCAATCACATCCAGTAACTCTGGATTATTTAAACCTGGGGAGAAAAAAAAATAATAATAAAAAATAAATAAAAAATGAAGTTTTAAAAAAATACAATTTAGAAAAAAAAGAATACTTTACGGTCATTCGACAATCAAAAATAGATGTAGAGATATTAATATTAAAAAAAAAAAAGATATGTTCTTAATATTGTATACTAAATTGTACTTCACTACATAACTGATTCAAGTTTATTATTCAAAAAAGAAAAACATTGAGCAGCTAATTTTTTTTTGCTAGACAAATAATGTCATGTTTATAAAAGATTAGAAAAACGAAAAAAAAGACATTAAACTCATCACTGTGCATAGCAGATCCAAGGGAGGCTACTCTTGATTTAATGCTCAAGAGTTATGTCCCTTTAATGTTAACCATCTATGTATCACTCACACGTATTTTCAATGTAAACTCAGCCACATAATTACGAGATAAATAATAAGAAACGACTGAATGTCAGCAATTTCAGTGAAGAAGTAACTATGATACAAGAACACACAACTAACACAACCCGAGTTCCAAACATAATTCCACAAGAAAAGTGGAAAATAATTCAAGGTAAGAAAGCTAGAGAAGAAAGAACATCAAGAGTGACAGACCCAACCATCAGAAAGTTATCGGAGACGAAAGAGAAAATCAAAAAGACAAAGAAAACAAAAGATTAGAAGGAAGGTGTAGTATCTGTTCTGTCTTCGGTCAGTGAAGGAGAGTTTCTTCTAGACTGAGGCTATTTAAATTTTTGTTCCAATCCAGAGTGTCCCTTTTGGGGGAGCTGGATTTTTCCCTACATTAAAAAACAACCTTGTGTGTAACTCTGCTCTCGTGGGGAGGAAAGTAAATAGGAACACCAGATCAAGAAAAGAGTAGAATAAAATGCCAAGAATTAAGATCAACCAAAAAAAAAAAAAAAAAAAAAAAAAAAAAGAAACAAAGAAAAACAATTTGATCACAAGCTGAAAAGACTTGAACAAACGAAAATCGACTCAAATCGATTCTTCAGAGTATTACGTGAAATGCAATAGAGAAAAAAGAAAAATAAAGATCACTGAAAATCAAGGACATAAGCAACATCATGACTAGAATCTGATGAAAGGAAAGCTAAACTAATAACTGGATATTACAAGAAAATATTTGCACCCGAAGATGCTGAAAGAACCGCCTCTACTCGTATAGGAGGAGAAGTTCAAACAGCAGCCAAGCATCTGAAAAACGGCAAAAGTGGAAATGGAATCAATGCTCTATGTACTTAAAGAATTCAGCATGCAGACATCAAAATATGTGACCAGATAGCCGATATATTCAACGAGGTAGCAGAAACTGAGAATTATCCTGAAGAGATGATGCCATTACAAAAGAAAAAGAAAAAAGTGGTGTAGAACTTCATCTTTAGCCTACATGTTATTGTCTGTCCTACGCAAGATTCTAACTAATATATATATTGTTGAAAAAAAATAACGAAATAATATCGAAACAGTTAAACATAGGTGTCGCTAAGATCAAGTCCGAATGAAAAAAAAAAAAAAAAAAAAAAAACATCTCAACTGTAAAAAAAAAAAAGAAAAAAAGTTGTTCAGTCCAACATAAAGAATCCAGCACTATTCTCTTTCGTTCGCTTTCCAATCCCACGTTCAGAACGATCTCCACGTCTCACCGAATCTTCACTTTCCCTCTCTTATTAAAAAAAATGCGACGCATGCAAACCAACTTAATTTGCATAAATCTCTCACTTGACACTGCTGCCCGGATCTTCAAATAAAAACCATATTTGACTTTCTGACGCCTTTCTCCTCCCACTCCTTTCTTTTTTGTCGTCAGCGAGCGTTTTCGGGTTCGCCCTACACACACACAGCATACCAGACGCTGCCTCTTTGAACGGCGCCGACAAGTGTCTGCATTTACGTCAATCGGACGCTCTCCGTTATATCATTGGAAGGATATGGGACAAGAATACCATCAGAACAAGTTGAATATCAAGGAGGAAGATCCACAACTGAACAAGTCTGTTCAACTGCTGGCAAAGAAGGCCATCAATTCAAGCAACTATAAAATCTTTCGGTCTCTCGTTGACATATCGAAACTTTTTAACACTATTTTAACAGAAAGTAACTTTTTGAGCATCTTAAAAGAAAACTAATCCCAAGCTTCATCTAATATCATCACTAACCTGACTACGGTGAAGGTTAAAGTAAATGCATTTGGTGGACTTTACATTATACTTATAGGCATAATGCAAGAGGACCGAGCGTACTCATAAATTCTACCTTGTGGAATGTTTTCAGAATGAACAAGAGATTCCACAACTCGTTAATTGCACCAAAATATGTTGAGGACGTCACATATGCACTGAAGAATGAAGAGACGAAATCAGAATTGAAAGCAACAATACACCCAACTCTCTAGCCTCATAAAGCAAAACAGAATACACCATTCCAAAACCTCCCATTCCGACCATGGAAACTTTGTAAGCCCCAAAACCGACAAGATCTGATGGTCTGCTCTCGACTGGTTAACATACAACAAACCACCACCTGTCAAAGTCACTATACTAGATTTAAAGACATTCAAACTACTAGGAACTTTACTTGACAGAAAATTCAAAAGTAAGTAGTTAGCATTAAATGTGATGAGGAAACACGAACATATCTTTACATATATTGGCAATAAACTGAAGATAAGCACCTTCAACATGTATATTGGTAGTATATTTACAACTCTGAAGTTGCATATTTCCCATACAATAGCTAAGTTTAATATTATTTTAATTAATAATTTTGTCCCTCAAAATACTTTGCCAATCTGTTCCTAGTTCACTGTTATAAGATTGATCAAACCAAATTATTTTTTGTTTTCTGACATAAGTTTAAATATATAACTTTTTATCCATAATATACAAATATAACAACAAAAAAAAAAAAATCCAAATTAAATACTGCTAGAATTCGCTCTCCAAATCAGTTTGAAGTTGCATTCAAATTGTTTTGTTTTTTTGCTGGGATTTTCCCCTCATTATCTTACAAAAGAAATATATATATATATATATATATATATATATATATATACACACACACACATTTGAATTATTAGTACCACTTTTATAATCATTTTTATTCATATCTTTGTTTCAGATTTTGAGCGTCTTTCTGTAACATTGTTTACTAAATAATATTTTTGAAAGTATCTTCAATGTATTTCTCTTCATGTAAAAATAAGAATTACATATTCTAAGTGCTCTTAGATAAGGACCTCTAATTATATTTGATTTTATATTAAAATAGTGACTTTTATCAGAAATATTAGAAACTTTCAATTACAAAGAATGGATGGCTTAACTTTTGACAACAATTACAGCCGACTACATTTGATAAGGTGTCATGGTGGGTAGTACTTTCTAGGAAAGTACTGTCAAGTTATTCAATTCAGGTTATGTATCAAAGACTAGATGAGATTTACTTATTTCAGAAAGTTTCATGTATGAGATCTCAATTGTTTAAAATATCTTAGCGTTTGTGTTTGGTTGTTTTGTCTTATGGGATATTAACCCTTTTCGGTTATTTAATGCCGAATACGGTCATTTTAGTAAAAGTCTTTATGCTTCACGTTCTATATATCTACAAATATTCATTTACGGTGTTTCGTTTGCTTGTTTTATAGAATAAAAATGTCTTTGTTTTTGGCTCTGCAGAATATGATTGAGCTTTGCAAAAGGAAAAATAAAATCAATGTTTGGTGCATTTGTAGTCAGGAAGCCGATATCTTCAGACAGCCTGATTTGGTAGCACCAGGTTAGCATTTGGGAAATGGGTGAATTTAGTACAGGCTTTAAAAGATGATGCAGGCTTCTACCTACATAAGAGTCATATACATTCAATGATGCAGGCTTCTATCTATATAAGAGCCATATACATCCAATGATGCAGGCTTCTACCTACATAAGAGTCATATACATCCAATGATGCAGGCTTCTACCTACATAAGAGTCATATACATCCAATGATGCAGGCTTCTACCTACATAAGAGTCATACATTCAATGATGCAGGCTTCTACCTACATAAGAGTCATATACATCCAATGATGCAGGCTTCTACCTACATAAGAGTCATATACATCCAATGATGCAGGCTTCTACCTACATAAGAGTCATATACATCCAATGATGCAGGCTTCTACCTACATAAGAGTCATATACATCCAATGATGCAGGCTTCTACCTACATAAGAGTCATATACATCCAATGATGCAGGCTTCTACCTACATAAGAGTCATATACATCCAATGATGCAGGCTTCTACCTACATAAGAGTCATACATTCAATGATGCAGGCTTCTACCTACATAAGAGTCATATACATCCAATGATGCAGGCTTCTACCTACATAAGAGTCATATACATCCAATGATGCAGGCTTCTACCTACATAAGAGTCATATACATCCAATGATGCAGGCTTCTACCTACATAAGAGTCATATACATCCAATGATGCAGGCTTCTACCTACATAAGAGTCATATACATCCAATGATGCAGGCTTCTACCTACATAAGAATCATATACATCCAATGATGCAGGCTTCTACCTACATAAGAGTCATACATTCAATGATGCAGGCTTCTACCTACATAAGAGTCATATACATCCAATGATGCAGGCTTCTACCTACATAAGAGTCATATACATCCAATGATGCAGGCTTCTACCTACATAAGAGTCATACATTCAATGATGCAGGCTTCTACCTACATAAGAGTCATACATTCAATGATGCAGGCTTCTACCTACATAAGAGTCATACATTCAATGATGCAGGCTTCTACCTACATAAGAGTCATACATTCAATGATGCAGGCTTCTACCTACATAAGAGTCATACATTCAATGATGCAGGCTTCTACCTACATAAGAGTCATACATTCAATGATGCAGGCTTCTACCTACATAAGAGTCATACATTCAATGATGCAGGCTTCTACCTACATAAGAGTCATACATTCAATGATGCAGGCTTCTACCTACATAAGAGTCATACATTCAATGATGCAGGCTTCTACCTACATAAGAGTCATACATTCAATGATGCAGGCTTCTACCTACATAAGAGTCATACATTCAATGATGCAGGCTTCTACCTACATAAGAGTCATACATTCAATGATGCAGGCTTCTACCTACATAAGAGTCATACATTCAATGATGCAGGCTTCTACCTACATAAGAGTCATACATTCAATGATGCAGGCTTCTACCTACATAAGAGTCATACATTCAATGATGCAGGCTTCTACCTACATAAGAGTCATATACATCCAATGATGCAGGCTTCTACCTACATAAGAGTCATATACATCCAATGATGCAGGCTTCTACCTACATAAGAGTCATATACATCCAATGATGCAGGCTTCTACCTACATAAGAGTCATATACATCCAATGATGCAGGCTTCTACCTACATAAGAGTCATATACATCCAATGATGCAGGCTTCTACCTACATAAGAGTCATATACATCCAATGATGCAGGCTTCTACCTACATAAGAGTCATATACATCCAATGATGCAGGCTTCTACCTACATAAGAGTCATATACATCCAATGATGCAGAACTGGTGCCACATCCAAGGAGGTGCTGCTGAGCACACTTTTTCTTGCTTTGACAGTACAAAATCAACTTCACAATCGAGTGGGGGATGATTTGTTTCCGTTCTCTACATCCCCTTTCTCACAGAAGAGACGTTGTTAGTCTTTCTCTGCTCTATTGTTTTTTTACATCGAATGTGCTTGACTGAACTTTTATCTCTGGTTCCTCCTTGTAAGACATTTATAACAAGAACTGTTTTACAGCAACTGAAAAGAAGGTTCCTTTCTTCCTTCGTGTGCCCAACATCAAACGGAACGTCCATGAACAGAATTTCTTTCCAGGAACTCCCATCTGCAGAACACATTCTCATGTAACTGTTTCCCTGTAGGATACAACATGGTTGTCTTCAAATCCAATGTCAATAAATACTTTTCATAAACTATCCTTGTAAGTAATCACATTTTATTCATTCCATTCATCATTTTCGATCCTCTCTCGATATTCTTCATCATTCAGCTGATAATCTATACATCTCACTAACCCTCATCCTCGAGTGGTTTCTCGCGTTGATAAGTGGTGACATTAAAAAAAAAAAATGAAAAATCAGCATTAAGTGTGAGGAGCCTATGCAAGTCAGTTGTTACATTCCCTTCCACGTCGTACACAGAACGGATAGGGTGTCTGTATATTAGCTGTTGAAGTGAGCAATGAAAAATTCATTGCAAATTCAACTGCAAAATATTTTATAAAAAGTGCAAATATTTCAGCAAAAAGGGAATAAAAAATTTTAAAAATAGTGACATGTAACATGAGGTGTTTTCATTATGGATTTCAGTGTTCAGACTGACTTCCTCATCCTAGTGACACATGGTCGTGAGGTCTAAGCCGTTGGTTCGAAAGTTGTAAGTTATCTGGAGATGCTAAGTTCAATCCTAGGTGAAGGCAGTGTAAGTAACATTCAGCAATACGGCCATAAGCAGCAGTAAAATGGAATCCGAGTGTGATACCCCCGTGACAATAAAGGGATTGGGTTCGAAACGTTGTGAGGCTCACAAGATATGGAAGTCAGTCCGAATAATGTAACATTTCTCTTTCACATAATGGAATATGTGCACAGGAGACTGATCACATTGAAAGAATGGATGACAGTGTTTGAGTTAGTATATGGAAGGAAGTGATAAAGACGGAATAAATGAAGACCTAGCCAGTGATAAGTCAATTTCTAAAAGACGTTAAACTTAATGAGGATTTTCAACATTATGGACAAAAAAAAAAACATTTTTATAAACAGAATTTAAATTTAAAAAAAAAAAAAGAAAAAGTTTTTGCTTTAACTTACCGGTAACATTTAAATAGAGTTTTTGTAAGGCTGGCCACATTGGAAGGATGTCCCTCAAGACATAGCCAATATGTGGAGCTGGGTCACCGATAATCCGAAGAGACTTTAAGCCGTGGGTTGCCTTGGAGATGTAGGCACCACTGTTACTTTTTGTAAGCCCCAAACATAAATCCCACAAGGAATTGTCCGACTTGCAGCTTTTGGGCGTTGAAGTTGGGGAATTTTGTTTACTCCAGTTTGGCGACTGCAACCGACAGCCAGAGTCTGGAGAATCGGTGTCCCTCTGCAAGACATCGGAATCGTCATTCTTGGAGTTGGAAGGGAAGCTATCATCCAAGTCTGCATAAATATCAAAAGAAACGCGTCGTTTGTTAGGAGTCTTTGGTTTTAGCGATACGCCCGCATCAGCTACTGACCCTTTCTGTGCAACAGTTCCGATTCCTACAGAATGCCGGCGTTTACGATGACTTAAATTGTTCTTTGTTTTAAAATTAGACCCCGACTTGGAGTTCTGTTCATCAGTATTTATAGTATCCAGCAATGACTGTAGATTCTTCCCTTCTAAGTCATTGCCATTTTGATTTTTTTCTAATTTGTTTTCTAATGGAACCGTCAAAGCATCATATGATGGGGACGTGGTGAGGTCAGACGTATTGAGAGAATTGGGAGGAGGTGTGATGGAAGAAGAGGTAGTGGATGTCGTGTCAAACAAAGAGAATGTCCGAGTGTCCGACTTAATCTTTTCAGTTTTGATACAGCAGTTTGAGAGATTCTCCTGTTCACAAATAATATCCTGCACAGATACATTGTCTCCGCTCCACTGGGGCACGCCATTATTACCAGAATGTCCCGACGTGGTCCCAGCATTAGCGCTGGACAAAGAATGATTGTGCAGTTTGCCCAGTGGCCTATAATACCTATGCCGGTCTGAAGGTTTTAACTGCTTCACCTCGGCCAGTTCGTCGTACGAGTTCGATAGGAGAGCAGTCAAGACTGAAGAGGAAGTCTTACGCTTCGTTTCATACTTCATGGAATGTAGACGAGTTGTGGAGAGATAAGTAAAATGGTCTTCTTTCGTTCGGTATGGACAAAGCTTTGAAAATCTACCAGATTCGGTCGGATATTCACGTAACCGGCAACAACATTCACCACTTAGCTTTACGTTTTCAGAATGAGGACAATGCTTCGAATCAAACCGGTTGATAGAACTTTTTGAGCACTTGTGGGATTTTGGACTGTCCTCCTGGTTCAGATGAGAATGAGAATGACTAAAAGAGGATAAACAATGGCTGCCAAGGCGCTGATGCCTCAGCATCGTATTTAACAAGTTGCTCTCACTGGTGGTTCCCGACTTACTCGTAGCCAGATAAGGCGATAAGTTCCGATTAAGTTTCTTGCACCGTAAAGAGACCCCCGGTCTGTTTTCATAGAGTTCATTTTCAGTGAGAATCTGTCGTGTGTTTGGAAAATTTAACGCTCGTTTTGGGCAAGTGTAAATGTCAGTTGCACTGCCGTGATCCGCCTCATCACTGTGTGTATACTCGTCGGCCTCCTCATCCTTACCCTCCGAGTTCTCAAACAACGAACTTGTGCTGGACCACTTGAACGACCGGTAACAGTTTGACCTAAAACTACAGCAAAAATATAAGTTCTCTGATTGATGGCCCCTGAGTTTTTTCTCGACAGACCGTGTCATCTCGTCGATGCTCACGTCGAAAATGTCGTCCGAACAGCCAGATGTATCACAGTCAAAGCTAAGTTCATTTGAACTGACCGTTTCGGAATGATCCAGCCCAGCACAAATGGTCATAAGACGCTCAAACAAGTCGACAAAACCATCGCTGCACTTGGCAAATGTCAGCGAGAACTCTTGCAGTTTTCCATGGCGCAGGAATGTTTCTATGATGTTCCAGCAACAGTTGGATTCCGTCACAGTTGGATAACACTGGATCCGAAGAAGCTCTACGGATTCAAGAAGCTCCATGACCAATTCCCAGCGTTCTTCGAGAAAGAGGGAGAGGGAAGCATTCAGGGTGAGTGACGTCACATGCTTGGCTAGGGCAAGCACTCGGCTACCCATCGTATCCTTTTTCATAGCAGCCTGCACTTTTCTTGGCAAATAGCAAGGAATTTTGGGATCATATTCATTCACAGAGCACCACATCAGGTCATGACTCAAAACTGAAAAGAGAAAACAAATATTGAGAGAAACCCAATTTTATTATATTTCCTACAACAGAAATTTTAGAAAGTTGAAATAGTTTTTTTTTTTTTTTGTTTTTTTTTTTTAAGGTATTCATTCATTGATTTATTTTCAACTAGCAAAACCTACCCACCAGGCAGCAATTAATTAGAAGGAAGGGCATATAATTAAGAAAACATGTTTTTTAATATTCAGAGAAGTCCATAATTTTAACAAACTTTAGTAAATTTGTAGATTAATACCCTCTGCAAAATACCCCCCCACCCTAAAAATTAGATTTTACTCTTTAGGGTCATTTTAACTTATTAGGGCCCTTAACTAATATTTTTTAACACTAACCCTAAGTTCGACTAGCAAGATCATAAATCCACACGTAATTGCCAAAAAAGTGGATCCCTCCTCCCCAAAAAATAACGCACAGAATTTATCTGCAATGGTAAAAAAGAAAAATGGGTCACTGCTAGAATGATCAATAAATGGAGTATCATTTTGTGTTAAATTTAGATGACAAAATGATCCCCCACTCTAAATTCTAAAATAAATTTGCTGTTGGTTTTTCTTTCTACTAGGTTTTTTAGGGTATTCACACGTAATCGCCTTAAAAGTAATATCTTATTTTTATTTTATTTTTTTATTTTTGGTGGGGGGGGGGAGGGGGGAGATATATATACAATAATATCTCAAACTTTAATATTTTTTATTTACACCTTAAAAAATAAGGTATGAGCGGTTGTATAGTTAATAAAAGTGTTTTTTTTTTAAAGGGTAAATTTGCAGATTAACACCTGCCACTAAATTCCCCTTAAAAAATGTGATTCTGCTTTTGAGGCGATTATGCGCCTGGTAAATAGAAAGAGAAAAGTTTTTAGAATTTAGAGTGGGAGATCAATTTCATATATATATATTTAACTTAAAATGTCCTCATTCCGGGCCATTCTAACTTTTTAGGGCAATTAACTAACTTTTTTTACCACTAAACCTAAGTCTGAATGGCTAAACACTTAATCAGCTAAAAAAGTAGCCCCCCTCCCCCCGCCTCAAAAGAAAAGAATTTACCTAACTGCCTCAAAACGCTAGACTGGCCCAGAAATGGGGGATCATTTTACATTGAATTTATATACAAAACTGATCTTTAAATTCAAAATAATTGGGGTTTTTTTTCACCAAGTATTTCAGGGTGTTCACACGTAATCGCCTAAGAAAAGCAGAATCTAATTTTTTTGAAGTATAGAAACTTTTTAAATTGGATAAAAATTTTTAAATAGTAACCGAAAATCTTTATGAACCCGGAATGAAATAAAAATAATTTAAATTTTTCTTTTTTTTTTTTTATAAACAAAATGTTAAAATAAAAGGCGTTTTTTTAAAATTGTTTTTTCATAAGTCATAATAAAAATATAAGTCAATAAAGTAGAAATGTAGACAAAGGGTATTCGCCATTAGTCCAAAGTGAATTACTTTTGCTTGAAACCATAATTTCTTGTTTTTTGCCCATAAAAACAATATGTAAATTGATTCATCGTAGTTACTCTCTCATGTAAGTAGCATTTTTTTTTTTTTACACAAAATTTAAAATGTTTTATTTGTATTAGCTATAAAAGAGGTAGAAAGCCAGGTAAAGATGGAAATTAACATACCCAGATATTGTAAAAACACCGCTCAAGGAGTGGATATAAACTAGTCCAAATGTAAAATATTTTCAGTCAATTTATTTTTAAATTAAACCTAACTTTTTTTTAATCTAAAGTACTAATTATTTAGTTTTAACAGAATGAATAGACAAAACACCCACTTCCGTCATGTCCAATTTTCAAAGTTAAAGAATTTCAGAATTTATTGTGCTGTTCTAATAGACCTTATCTCTCCTTCCTTCTTTAATTATTTACATGAAGATGTCTCAGCATTTCTTTAATCCACTTAGTGTTAGAACGATTAATCGGAATCGGAAATTAAATTTTTTTTAAAAAAAAATTAAAAAATTAAAAATCTAAACTTTTTGGGGTATCAGAATCGGAAAACTTAACCTAATTTCCGATTCTAAAAACGATTCTTGTAATTTTTTTTTTTTTTAACTTAATTTTCTATTGTTGGTACTGATCATAAAATGATGAATATTCATTGATTTTAAACTAACAGCAAAACTAAAATTTATAGATCAAAACAGATTTAGGTAAAAATGGCACCGGAAAAAAATGGTCCAATAAAAATGGCACAAGTGAAAAATATAGATGAAAACCTCACAATTAGTTTATCAAAATATTGGTTACAATACAGAAAGGAAAAACATTAAGTTTATCAAATTAAAAAGAAAATTATATCTACATTTAAAAGTAGATGAAAACTCTGCTAAATCCCCCCCTCCACCTCAAAATGAGATTTTACTTTTTTTTAGGCTATTAGTATTAGGCGATTTTAGAATTGGAATCAGTAATTGTATTGGAATCGTCCCATCACTACATGCACCCCTTATTTCCATCTAAACCTTTCATTATCATCAACCGGTTTATTTGTTGAATCAGGCCACAATTAATCCTCTGATGAGGGTGGGGGTCTGATTGTTTAGTCTCAATCTAAGTCTTCCCCTCCATTCTTGGCGAGGCTCGACAGAATCCATACTCAAGGCTCTCCTATCATGTTCGATCACGTCCTCCCAAGACAACTTGGGTCTGCCAGAAGTGGTCTTTTCTGCTGGTACATGCAACTGTCGGGCTTTAGCAATCCAGCAATTGCTGCGTTCAACATGCCCCAACCAACGCAGTCTACTTTTCTACATGACGTGCGCGAGGCTTTCCAAGTTGACCTGCGCAAGCAGAAATCTAAAAGGCATGCTCGGTCAAGGTCTCACCACACAGATCCATTTGACCATTGCCTTGTCATTAGTGACGTTTCTTTAGTGTGCCGGCAGAGACAGCCCAGGTTTCGGAGCCATACACCAGCATACTTCTGACAGATGAGGAGTATATACAACCTCTCGTAGCAGGTGTTTGTCAGAATACGTAGCAACTCTCTAAACTGTCACCAAGCAGACTTGCAACGTGTAGCTTCCGCGAGTTTACAGCCTCCAACCGATGACAGCATGTCTCCAAGGAAACAGAATTCCATCAATACTTCAATAGAGCCTTGAGTACAATGATGAATAGAAGGGGACTTCATGTACACATGAAGTGTGCAGGATGACAAGCAAGATGAATACTCAAACTTTTAGTAGTATATAGGTTATTCATAAGATTTAATAATCATGAAAAAAAAAAAAAAAAAATATTTTAATTTTTTTTTACAAATGACATCCATATTTTTACATGGGAAACAAAAGCAATGATTTTAAATTATACTTCCTTAATTTTTAAAGAAATATAGTAATAAATAAAATAAGTGTTAAGTTGATGTAGTTTGCCTGAAGCATTGTGTAGTATGATATAGAAAAAATTTCAATGTAGAGATTATTGGATATAATAATAGTGATACTAAAAAAAAAAAAAAAAAAAAAAAAAAAAAAAAAAATCAAAGTCCACAAATATTAAACTCAAAATTTATTTACTGCAAAATTGATTCCAACCGCCATTTTTTGCAGAGTCAAGAATCTGCATCTGAAAGGATTTTTCCCAAAATTTTGTTATACAGACCCTAACATCAAGTGACATTGAGAGCAAGTAAGATTTATAATTTAAAAAAAAACAAAAAAAAACAATAAGGGGGGGGGTCAATTCACTCATTATTACATCTATCTTATTTTGCTTTTTCAATCCGCTTATATCTAATACATCTCCGCAGTGGAATCGCCTCCTATAAATTTTGTATATAAATAAAAAAAAAAAAGGTAAAAGTAAAAGATGCTTAATGTTTTTTTTTTGTTTTTTTTTAAGGGAAATGTGGTTGCACAGATACTGACTTCTTTCTGGATGGCTCCTCTTCAGCTGACCAAATGGGTACATGCGGCAATATTCCTCCAGTAACTTCATAAAGTGCCGGTCAATGTAAAGCTGCCTGTGGGTGAGGTTGTGACGGTCGAGGAGATCTAATGCACTTCGCCCGTACTTCCAGGGCCAGCGACGATTGTAATGGTTACGCCAGCATTCGGATACATTCACACCTTTAAAAAAATTTTAAATATAAAATAAATAATAAAAAAAAAGAAGACAAAACTTAAAAACAAAAACAGAAAAATAATTCAGATTTGGAAAGAGAAACTTGTATTATCTCTACATATATAAAATAGAGTATGTGTATGTATAATATATATATATAAAGTTACATATGTGTATATGTTTATATATTTGTATGTACAAGATTCACTCCTAAACTAATTAAACGATTATTATGAATTTTGGAACAAAGCTCCTGGTCATACGAGGGGATAATGTCGGCTATATTTAGTTTAATGCAAAGAGGGTGGAATCCCTTAGTGAAAATTCAGACATCTCTGATTTTACCAATAGGTATAATTTCAGTTTCTTTGGAGTATTTTAAAGGATATAGGGGTGCATAATATAGACACAATTTTCCAATTGAAAATTCAAATATATCAAATTTTCATTGAATTTGATCCAGTCATTAGACACACATTAAGCAAGACTCCCTGAATTTCAATCTCCTCTGAAGACCCGATAAGCTTAAGCCTTCAATTTTAGACATTTTCTAGAATCAAAATAATGTAATGGATTTTGATTAAAATTGGAATAGGGATTATAGACATAAGATTCTGTAGCATTTTAATCTTTGTAAGGGAATATAAGTGGTGCAAAACTTTTGTATAGAAAATGAGACGGGTATTCTAGTAACATATATATATATATATAGTGTGTCAGGTTGTATATGAAAAGAAATCCAATAAAGTGCTCGATCATATAAGAGAGCTAATATAATTTATTTAGATACTGTATATTACATATTTCAGCAATGTACCGCGGTTTCATCCAAAAGATGTCTAAATCTGCCCTTTTGGATGAAACCGCGGTACATTGCTGAAATATGTAATATACAGTATCTAAATAAATTATATATGTATATATATATATATATATAGATACGTACACGATGATTGCTACTTTACAGAAGAAGGTCATCCCTACAAAGATTGCAATGACCGATTGTGATCGTGCATATTGTTCAGCAGGCTCGTTTTATTATTACAGGTCTTCATCGCCGCGGGTCTTGTAGGGATATCTGTACATGTAAGATGGCCATGCTCTGCGTTTGTACGATATGCAGAGTATGCTCTCCTTCTACAAAGGCTGGTTTCAATGACAAGCCAAAGCAAAATAACCGAGAGATGATGTAGAGCGCAGTTTTTATATCGGAATTTCATCTCTCAAGTAGGGAAGCATCGCGCCTGGGTACTATACCAGGTATTTCTATGTCTCCGCTAATAATATATATATATATAACTTTTTTTTTTTTTTTTTTTAAAATTTTTTTTTACACTTTATTTTTTTGTGATAAGTACGATGAAATGTGAGAAAAGTTTTTAACACATCACTTAGTACTAATCTTCAAATAGCAGGTGTCAGAATTTGAGACCAATCGGATGACTAGTTTAAAATTATTTAAGTGACGCTACTGATACAGCGAAAAGTTAAACGAAAATAAACATTTCCTTAATATTTCACATACAATAAACCCATTGAAAACACTCGTTTCCAATACGAATTTCGTGTGTTTTGGTTGTTTTTTTTGTTTTTTTTAAATAAATACATACATATAACTTATTTTAAAAACTATGTTACAGATTTCAGAGTCGTACCGCAGTTTCATCCAGATGGGCTGACTTTTCATTTTTACAAAACCTCTATAGCCCATAAAGGAATCCTCAGCATCTCTAAATCAAAAAAGACGTTTTTTAAAAATGTCAAAAGTCAGCCCATCTGGATGAAACCACGGTACGACTCTGAAATACGTAACGTATAGTTTTTTAAAAATATGTAACGTATAGTTTTTTAAAACTATTATTTGTATTTAGATCACTTTTCTGTGATCGAGCACTTTATTGATTTCTTTTTAACATAACCTGACATATACATACATATATATATATATAATCTATTCTTCCCAATTTCAACCCTCATTACCAATCAGCAGTGTTTATCTCACTGTCCACATGACAAACTCATTAACTCTTATCCTCGAGTGGCTTTTGGGTCTCGATAAGTGGTGAATCTTCAGTAAAAGAAAAAAAAAATACATGCAAACAGTCGTCATCGTATTCAATTTAACGTCTGTTTTACATGCTGGCATATGTTGACGAGAGGTTCTAAAAATAATACTGCCGGTTTTATGTTTGCACCAGATATCCATAAATATTAAAGGCAACATTTTATTTTTAAAATGGTACTATAGGTTTCATGACTGGGTGCAAGAGCACGCAGGCCCTCATTTATTCCCAGGAAACACCAGGTGTGCCTATACTAGTTTATTTATATAAATTTATATATGTATATATGTTTATATATTTCTATGAGTAGGATTCACTCTTAAATTAATTAACCGATCATTATAAATTTTGGAACACAGCTGCTAGGCATAAGTGCGGGTAATGTGGGCTATATTTAGTTTAACTTAAATTTATGCAAAAGGGTGCAAAGAGAGAGTGGAATCCCTTTGTAAAAATTCAGATACCTTTGATTTTTTTTTAAAACGTTTAATCATGTATTAGACAGTTAAAAATATTCCAAATTTCAGTTTCTTTGAAGTATTTTAAAGATTTTTAAATGGGGCAAAATATGGGCACAACCTCCCATTTGAAAATGGAAATATTTCAGATTTACATAGTGCTGAGACACCATTTAGGTAAGATTCCCTGAATTTCAATTTCTTTTTAAGATCCCTTAAGCTTAAACATTTTCTAGAATAAAAATCATGTAATGGGTTTGATTAAAATTGGAAGATTCTAGACAAAGTTTAGTAGCATTATATTTTTATTTTAAGGCATAAAAGTGGTGCAAAACTGTTTGGGCAATTGATTTTACTCGTCCTTATAAGAAATGGCTTTTAACAGTTTTTTTTTGTTAATGGAAATCGCTCCAGACAAGGCATGAAGCCACATGATTATCGCAAAGACAGATGTCTATTAGCCTTAGTTTTGAAGAGACCAAGGCTATAGGTAGAAAGAAAAACAGTCAGCAGGAAGAGAGTTCCACAAGCCTGCAGTTCTTGGAAAGAAGCTACTGGAATAGAAAACTATTACAATGAGGTATCAAAACACCAAATTGATGGTGACCACTAGACCGATGAGCTGGAACAAAGAAATCAAGAAATAGATTAGACAATTCTGAAGAGTACAGTATTTATAGGATAGGAAGTTTAATTTGCATAATAGCTTTGAAAGGCCCTTTTTAAATCATTGCTTGGTATTATGTATTTGTGATTTTATTATTTTTATCCACATAAGCAATATCATGTGGATAATTTTCGATTCACAATTTTCAAACTGATTTTCCTCTTGGTTGTTTTTAGCAACAGGTTTCCACCATTTTTGCCCTCCTACAAGTGCTTTGTGTCCATTTAGTTGCCTCCTCTCCACGAGGGCAGAGCTGGACACAGAGTCGGTTTTTAACGTGGGGGAAAATCCAGCTCTGTAAAAACGGACAGAATGGATTGGGACAAAAACTAAAATTGTCTTAGTCAAGGATTTCATCTTCACTGACAGAGGACAGAGAAATGATGTGTAACAGATACTACACTTTGCTCTGGAATTTTTAACCAGACCTTTTACTGAAACCTAGGTGGTACAATGTTCGCATTTCATTTTCGCAGACCCATGGCCAAGACAACTAGGATGTCTGTTAAAATGTGCGAGTTATCTTAAGGTTTGTAGTTGTATTTTGAGCAACGGTAGCCAGATGATTTCATAAATTTACTGAAAGAATGCCACAAGATATTGAGAATGGAATTCTTATTTTTCTCCAGGTCAGAATGTCTTTGAGGAAGCAAGCCCCTTACTTTGACAAGCTCTAAGACTAACTTTCACTCCAGATACAAAATGAAAAACTTACATCCAATCTGTTGCCAAGATCGTCGGGGTAAAATAATTGGATTATTCGGTTCCAGAAAGTACCAGACTCCGGATGCAATCCTCTATCTATATAAGAATCGGATACTTCCTAAGATCAAGTATCGCGGCACATCTGGGGAGGCACTGCTCCGAGTACTTTGTTGCCTAGACAGATCTCAACTCCAAAATCTAGTGGGGGATAATCTTTTCCCTTCCTTACAGCCCCTTTCTCAACAGAGATGTTGCTAGTCTTTCTCTACTCTATCCTTATAGCTCACAGCAAGAACCTTTCTACCACAATGAAGAAAAAGCTCTTTCTTCCTCTATATGCCTAGCGTCACACGAAATTTCCACAAATTGAGTTTCTTCATAAGGGCTTCCCATCTGTGGAACACATTGCCATGAGACTGTTGCAACATAGGAATCTGTTGACATTGGTTTTGGAGATGACCGTCATGAACCCTATCCCTCACAAGTATTCGAACTCAGTCCATTCCATCAACTATTCTCAATCCTTCCTCTCAAAGTTCTTTATCTCTCAATTGTTAACCCTTATCCTATAGTGGCTTTTGGCCTTGATTAGGTGGTGACCCTTCTAGTAAATAAAAATTTTTAAACAAAATAAAAATTTGACATCCAAAGCTCTGATAAATGGTTGGGTTCAAAATTATGTGATCCTCTACTAGTTCAACATGCAGCACCTAAAGAAAACCGGAGAGTAAAATGACCAAAACGAGTCTAAAAATGACTCATCCCGAAACTAAAGTTAAATCTTGTTACAAATGAAAATTATCAAACTGGCCGCCTGAAGAGCAGCTTTTAAGCAACCAAACAATTTACTTTTTAGACGCCACTGATTTTTATAAGAAAATCAATGAAAGAAGTTTAAAATCTTATTTGTCTAGATAAAAAAAAAAGGATTATTTCTAATATATATTACAATCCCTTTTGTTGGTTTTTTTTTTTTTTTTTTTTTTTTTTTTTACATGATTTTGTATTATTTATAATAAACTTATTTGCTCTTCTAACTATAATACAAGCATTTAAAAAGAAATGTTTTTTATTCATAAAGCTTATACCTTTGCTTGCAAGAAATTCTTCTCCAAGTTTAAGAAGCGTCCAGGGACACATATATTCCGAGATTACCTTCCATAACGGCGGAGGAATATCTGAAAAGGAAAAGAAAGAAAAATTATGTTTAAAATTCAGTATTTTATTAATAAAAACAATATCGATCATGAGCGGCAAGGGAGAGAACCCCTCCCCTAATGATCCATTTTCCTGACTCGATCCCTAAGTAGAAAGGATTTAGAACGAAAGAGGATTAAGGGGAGATTTACAAATTGGAATCCCAACATCCTTACTCGGAGATAGATAAATAGATATTCTTGAGCATTTACAAGAAAACCATTACTTAATCTATATTATAACTGAGTATTTTTGTGTCACTTATAGGCTCCAAAACTATTCTGCAGACTTTCACTAAATTTGGCATGAAGCATCTTAGAAATGAGGAGGGGGAGGCATAATTATAACATGACTATTAATGATAAAAACTAAGGGGTTAAAAACTTTGACAAATGGGTGACAATTTTATAAAAACATGAGTATAAAACTCTTGGGAAAAATTCAAAATCAAACAGACGTTTTGGGGTTGGGGGGAGGGGGTCACACTTATCCCAGAAGATATATTTGAGAAACCCCTAAAACCATTCTCTTATAATTGAGTAACCACCCTGGTTAGACGTTTTTACTGTACGTTAATACCAAATAAGGATTTAAAGCAATTACGAATTACATTTAAAATATCCAAGAGCTGAGTGGGCTGCAAGAGGCTGCACTTTGATGCGCATACCTATGCAAAGATTAAGGTTTTCACCTTAGTCTCTCTGAAGGTCTAAAGAATGTTGTCTCCAGATGCACCTTGGGTCCACCATTGTTTCGTCCTGGCAAGGTGTCGTAGAGGTTGATCAACTAGATCAATTGGAGCCTTTCTGCGCCTACAACGGTCCTTGTGGGAGATCAATATAAACCAAGAGTTGTGTCTGTCAATCTACCATCCGGTAGATTCTATTTTTTTTTTCTTAAATTACATCCACAAGAAGGCATTTTCGGTTTATTTATATGAAATATTTACAAAATAGTTTTTACTTATTGAATTGAATCGGCTTGTATGCATTTCATTCGATGGGGAAACAAATAAACTATTTTAAAACTAGTTTGTGATATTAAAATCACATTTAGAAACCTTCACATGAAATTTAGTGACTACATTAGATCCACTATAATGCATTTCGGTTAAGAAACCAAAAAATTCAGCTATTTCAATGATTTACTTTGTGAAATAAAAACCCTATTTTGAAAAAATATTCCATTTACAAAAATCGTCCTTATGTACGCACTTTGATGCGAGAATGTTTGTACTTAGTTATGAAATAATATGAACATTTAAATGTTCCATTTTTATTTATGCATTTAATTCCTATCTATGTAAAATTTTACTTATTCAAATCTAGAGACAGTTTTTGCACACTATAAATGCTGATCTTAGAAAAATGACTTTATTTACAAATACATGTAATCCTATAAATAGTATCTTCCTTCCAGTGTTCGAGTAAAAACAAAAAATTCTCGCTTCTACATACGTATACTGCTTTGAGGATGTTTTTTTTTTAGTTATGAAATAATACGAACGTTTAAATATTTGCTATTCTTTAATTATTAACTTTTAAAAAATTATTTCTTACAAAGATAGTGATTAAAAATGTGCAGTTCTAGGAGGCCAACCCTCCCAGGCTTTGCCTCCCCTCTTTGGGGAGGAGTAAGTTTATTGCTTACTGCCTGAGGCGCCCCTATTGGGGAATGCCGACGGGGCTGCCCAGGCAATTTTTAAATGGCCAGAATGCTCACCTCTCGAGCGCTGGCTTATCTAATCCCACTTTCCCGACCTTGTGTCACATCTTACCTTGTGGGAGGTAGATAAATAAAAAAAATTTAAAAAAATAAAAAAATACTTTTATGGGGTTGAGGTGTAAGAGGAGCTTTTTGCGGGAACCTCAATTTTCCTGGACAACGCTGGTACATTGGAACAATGTTAATAGATACTCGTTAAGCCGTCCTGTTAATCAAATTCTGCCCATTCCACCCATAGTATTGTTCATCAAACTGACAATCTTATTAACCCTTATCTCCGAGTGGCTTTTGGCCTTGCTAAGTGGTGAATCATTAGTATATCTATCTATATAGATATTTCACCATCAGGGTTTTTGATCACTCCTGGAGGAGGAACCGGTGACAGTCATTCAGGGTTTTTTGCCATAGTCGCCACGCTAGACACTACGGATTGGTGACGCTCTTTGCTCATAGCTAGGTGGTCACATACAGCGCCTGGTATTCCCAAATGGTCACCCATCTAGTACTGACCAGGCTCAATACCGCTTCACTTCGGAACCGGTGTGTCAATGTTATATAGAGAGAAAAAAAGAGGGTAGTGCAGTATTAGTGCAGTTCCAACGAGAGAAAAGTATATATGTAAAAGAGTAAGGCTACCAACATTTGTAAAAAGTTTGGGTTTTTTTTCAACATTTATTTATTTTATCATTTTATATAACGCGTTTTAAGCGGTGGTCCGCTCTCATTAGATATGTAAATCCATTTGAAGAAATGTCTTTCGATTTGAAAAGCTATATATATATGTGTGGAACCGCGTAAAGAAAAAAATGGTAAAAATTTATAGAGACAATTTATAGAATGAAAACGTCTTGAGCCTGCTGCCGGTCTGCCAAGCCAGCCGGACATTTGATGAAACTTCCTGATGCAGGCAAGTTTGTTTTGAAAAAGGACATTTTATTAATTATTATTTGCCTCCCATTTTCCTTCAATTTTACTATCGTTTTTTGTATTTCAAATTGTTTTTAGTTTAATATTTATCGAATGCTATTAACAATGCCAAAAAGATGCCGGGTAGTTAGGAGAGCTAAAAACAAGATGAAGATACGAGTGTAAATAAGTTTGTTTGCTTTATTTTTTTCTCGTGTTATTACGATTAATCGGAATCGAGAAAACATCGGAACTTTGGTGTATCAGAATCAGTATTGAAAGATTTTAGCCTAATTTCCGATTCAAAAAAAGATTTTTTTAATATTTTTTTTTCCCCACTGCTGATATTAATGATAAATATGTATTGATTTAACCTACCAGTGAAACTAAAATTTATAGTCATAAAAGATTCTGGTGAAAATGGCACCAGAAAAAAAAAAAAAAAAAAAAAAAATGACACCAGTGAAAAATATATATGAAAATCTCACAATGAGTTTATCAAAATCTGGGATACAGTACATAAAGGGAAAACATTAAGAAGTTTGTCTAATTACAAAGAAAATTATATCTACATTTAAAAGTAGATGAGGATTCTCTGCTAAATCCTGCATCCCCCAAAAATGAAATTTTTCGTTTTTAGGCTATTACGCAATTTTAGAATCAGAATCTAATTGTATCGGAAAAAGTATTGGAATCGTCCTATCTAGTTTTTACCATTTTTTTTAAAAACATTTGTTCTCCCACCCCCTCCCTTTTTATAAATCTTGCTTGCTTTCAGTTTCACTTCATTCACTTGGCATGTACGTGCAAAACCTGTATATCACAATATTTTGTGCCAAAAATTCCTCAAATGTTACCATTTTGTTCAACATTTTGCAATGTGCAACAATGGCGGCTGTGATTTTAGGGAGTCAGGTTCACAGTGAACATACGCTGCAGTGAAACACAATCCGAATGATGCGAGATAGAAATATCTATTTCACTTAATTATGTGTTGATCCACTTTACATACCCAAATATATTCAGAGAAAAGCAAATAAAATGAAGGCCATGATTCCCAGGCCACAATGGAATTAGGGTTAAAAACTTACCTTCTTCCAAGATTTTCTTGGGGAAGTTTATCACTACTTTTCCTAAAACGATGGCACATTTCACATGAAGCGTCTGAGGGTTGTTATTTGGCCGTTCCTCTTTTAGTAAGAGGCCACTGAAAAAAAAAAATAGAATTGAAATAAAGTTTTAAAATTCCTCAAGTTTTAATTAAATTAAAAACTAGTAAACAACAATGCCACCCATGGAGCCTGTCATGGTTTATATACATTTAAGAAATACTAAGAATTAAAAATTAATTTTTTAAATTAAATAAAAACTTTGGGGGGGGTACAATTGTGTTCAAATGGATAATTTTCTAAAATTCTTTTCAAGATAAGACTTATCATATGATGGAAAAATAAAAACTACTTTTAAGTTAAAATCCAAAGTTATTTTTATTCATGTACCTACCCAGTGTTGCCCAGGATGCAGTGAATTTTTATTTGTACATTTAAATTTTACTTATATTCTTCAATCAAAAATATGAGTCATTGCCTTTGATGATTTTTGGTCATAATTGAAAAATGTTTCAACATTACCAGTTGCCCAGGAAGGAATAAATCATTTTTTGTAGTGAACTACGTTATTATATTGCCAATAACATTGTAAAACAATAACTGAAAATTTGCTAGTCAGAATCAAAGTTTGATATGCTGGCTAAAATGTTATTTTGGTTCAATTTTTTTTTTTTTTTTAAATGTCACAATAACTTTATATGTTAGATGAAATCAAGATAATTATTTTGTCAAGAGTAACATGATTTTATCTAATAACAGCAAAATGATAAATTTCAAATAATTTTTCGAACATTAAAAACATTTATTATTTCAATAGCAGAATGCCAATATTAAATGTAATCAACTATTTTAAAATATAAATTTGGATGGGGAGGTTGGTTCTTGCTTCCAGGAGAGTTATTTTTTATTTTTTCATTATTATTTTTTTTAATGTCTCACCACTTATCAAAGCCAAAGGCTACTCAAGGTTAAGGGTTAATAAGATAAGTTGTCAGGTTTTCAGCTGAATGATATAATAATATAAGACAATTGAAAATAATCAATGGAATGAACAAAATTTAATGTTCTTGTAAATTTGCAGTAACTTTCAGCTTGAGGAAGAGGGGTCGTTCTGGTGTTGGCAAAAAAGTTTGTTCACTTTTTTTTTTGTTGCTTTAATGTCATCTTTCCGGGTGTACTAAAGATTGTTTTATATTCCTATTCTTCAAATCCTGTATTTGGTGTAGCGAGTGTTAACGTCAGTGTGTAATAAGCATCCGAGCAGAGGAGTTCTTACATTTTTGCTTGTATTTCAGGCCTTGAAATGCAAGACTACAGACATCTGATGCTTTTTAACTACAGCAAAGGGAAAAAAAGCTAGAAAAACCTGCATAAAGATATGCCATGTGTATGGGGAAAATGCTATTAGAGAACGAGGATGCCAGAAATGGTTTGCTCAATTCGGGAAAGGAAATTTTTTAGTGAGAGATGCATTTCGCTCTGGCCGGCCAAAGATGATCGACAGTGACTAAGTTAAAGCCGTAGTTGAACAAGATTGCCGTTTGACAACCAGACAAATCGCAGACATTCTCAAGCATAGAAAATGAATTGCATAAACTCGGTTATGTTTTTAAACTTGATGTTTGGGTTCCTCCTACCTAAAAGAAAACAACAAACTTTTTGACTAACCCAATATATTCATTTTTTTTTTTTTTTTAAATTACAAATCTGAATTCAACTGTACAATCATCAATGTTTAAAAAAAAAAAAAAATTTGTTCCAATTATCTGTTATTCATAATTAACTATGTTAGGTTAAAAAAATGTAGAGTGAAATTTTCCTATTAGAATTCAAGTAAAGTTATGTGTCCAGAGAGAGCGAGCGAGAGCGAGAGAGCGAGAGAGGGGTCAGAGCAGCGAGAGCGAGAGAGGGGTCAGAGCAGCGAGAGCGAGAGAGGGGTCAGAGCAGCGAGAGCGAGAGAGGGGTCAGAGCAGCGAGAGCGAGAGAGGGGTCAGAGCAGCGAGAGCGAGAGAGGGGTCAGAGCAGCGAGAGCGAGAGAGGGGTCAGAGCAGCGAGAGCGAGAGAGGGGTCAGAGCAGCGAGAGCGAGAGAGGGGTCAGAGCAGCGAGAGCGAGAGAGGGGTCAGAGCAGCGAGAGCGAGAGAGGGGTCAGAGCAGCGAGAGCGAGAGAGGGGGTCAGAGCAGCGAGAGCGAGAGAGGGGGTCAGAGCAGCGAGAGCGAGAGAGGGGTCAGAGCAGCGAGAGCGAGAGAGGGGTCAGAGCAGCGAGAGCGAGAGAGGGGTCAGAGCAGCGAGAGCGAGAGAGGGGTCAGAGCAGCGAGAGCGAGAGAGGGGTCAGAGCAGCGAGAGCGAGAGAGGGGTCAGAGCAGCGAGAGCGAGAGAGGGGTCAGAGCAGCGAGAGCGAGAGAGGGGTCAGAGCAGCGAGAGCGAGAGAGGGGTCAGAGCAGCGAGAGCGAGAGAGGGGTCAGAGCAGCGAGAGCGAGAGAGGGGTCAGAGCAGCGAGAGCGAGAGAGGGGTCAGAGCAGCGAGAGCGAGAGAGGGGTCAGAGCAGCGAGAGCGAGAGAGGGGTCAGAGCAGCGAGAGCGAGAGAGGGGTCAGAGCAGCGAGAGCGAGAGAGGGGTCAGAGCAGCGAGAGCGAGAGAGGGGTCAGAGCAGCGAGAGCGAGAGAGGGGTCAGAGCAGCGAGAGCGAGAGAGGGGTCAGAGCAGCGAGAGCGAGAGAGGGGTCAGAGCAGCGAGAGCGAGAGAGGGGTCAGAGCAGCGAGAGCGAGAGAGGGGTCAGAGCAGCGAGAGCGAGAGAGGGGTCAGAGCAGCGAGAGCGAGAGAGGGGTCAGAGCAGCGAGAGCGAGAGAGGGGTCAGAGCAGCGAGAGCGAGAGAGGGGTCAGAGCAGCGAGAGCGAGAGAGGGGTCAGAGCAGCGAGAGCGAGAGAGGGGTCAGAGCAGCGAGAGCGAGAGAGGGGTCAGAGCAGCGAGAGCGAGAGAGAGGAGCGAGAGAGAGGAGCGAGAGAGAGGAGCGAGAGAGAGGAGCGAGAGAGAGGAGCGAGAGAGAGGAGCGAGAGAGAGAGCAGCGAGAGAGAGAGCAGCGAGAGAGAGAGCAGCGAGAGAGAGAGCAGCGAGAGAGAGAGCAGCGAGAGAGAGAGCAGCGAGAGAGAGAGCAGCGAGAGAGAGAGCAGCGAGAGAGAGAGCAGCGAGAGAGAGAGCAGCGAGAGAGAGAGCAGCGAGAGAGAGAGCAGCGAGAGAGAGAGCAGCGAGAGAGAGAGCAGCGAGAGAGAGAGCAGCGAGAGAGAGAGCAGCGAGAGAGAGAGCAGCGAGAGAGAGAGAGCAGCGAGAGAGAGAGAGCAGCGAGAGAGAGAGAGCAGCGAGAGAGAGAGAGCAGCGAGAGAGAGAGAGCAGCGAGAGAGAGAGAGCAGCGAGAGCGTTTTGATAACTGTTGGCCACCATGGGGGCAGAGTTAGATGTTTTGTTTTTTTTTTTACATATACACGTCTTCTATGAAGAAAGAATAAAAAAACCTTTAAGAGATTTTAGAGCCCAAATGCATTTATCAAGGTTTTTTTTTTTTATTAATAGAGAATATGAAGGCAGTTATTAAGACAATGACAGAAGAAAGATAGAAACTGACTGCCACATCACCAGAAATATGACCAGTGGCTCCCGTCGACGTAGTGTGGTGATGGCACAACATACTAGTTAGACTATTGTAGTTAAAAAAAAAACAAAAAAACAACGATACAGATTAATGTTTGTTTCATGTCTTGACTTTTTCTCAATAAAATTTGCTCCGAGACTTGACAGCCCTGTCTACGTCCATTAATTACTAAACGCATCACTTTCAGAATTTGGCTCTACATGACCGTCTGGTGGTCAGCTGCTGAAACATTTGTAAAATTAATATTGTCAGCAACGAATGAAGATTTTACAGAAAACAGTCTTTATCTGAGTTTTATATATATATATATATATATTAGGGGGGGGGGGGGCAAGTTAAAAATAGAACTGAAGGTGACATTTTGATAAGAAACTTCTATAAATAGATCAATGGTTACTCACCTATCCACTTCATGTCCAAGAAGTTCAGCCAGTAGCCGAGTAGCAAAAGCATTGTTTATGGTAGCCATCCAGGGCAGCAGATCTGAAAGTGAAAAAAAAAAAAAAGATGGTCTGATAATGATCAAAGAAGACAAATATACTAACATAAGATATAATATATGTACAATACAACGAGACTGAGTTTCAAAAAGACAATGGATACTCCCTGTAATGGTGCCTGCACTGGGAACCTATAGTGAAGCAAGGGTTGCGCAATCCCAACCACACCTCTCCTGAACCAGTGTTTCTAGAGACCAAAACAATTGAAAACAAGGCCGAGACAAGCAGTGAAAAAAGCAGTGTTATTAGAAAGTTTTTATTCTTCTAGACGAGTGCACAACTAAGGCTTGATAGTGTTAGAATTGGGTTGTGTTTCCGACTATAAGCGAGTTCATAAAATCAAGCAATTGTTGTATGCAAAAACAGTAATAATTAACAAACAAAAGGAGGTAGTTCAAATCAGGTTTATTGAACGTGTGTGTATGTGGGATGATGACGTGTGTGGTGTATGTATGTATGTATGTCGATAGAAAACAGTTCTTGAAAAGAGTATGTGAAGAAATGAGTCCGGCGTGGGAAAGTCCTTGAAAACCATATACAAAGAAAATGAGTTGAGAACTCTTACCGTTGTTGAACATGTGTTGACGGAGCGCTGGTGTCTTAGCATCGTTCAGCGAGGCCAATTGAATAGAGAAGAGGCCTTTTTCCGGTGTCCCTTGGTTATATATCCCCTAAGGGCAGATAACTCCTGGTCGCTTTCAGCGCCACCTGACGGTGAACAGCAACACCTACTGGCCGGTTAGTGCAGTTATGTTTTGAAAGGAGGGGATAACTGCTACAATAGACTTGGCTACTATTTAATCTATAGCTGGAGGGAGAACATAGATTCATACCTTTCCCCTTAAGGGCATTTGTGAAAGTGATGCAGTAGCCTCGAAAGGACTAACCTGGCAGGCTGAGCCTGCAGCACCTTTAACCACTAATTATATACACACATATATCAATGTTTTTTTCACAATCTTATTTATTATTTACCTGCTATGCATGTTTTACACCTCCTGCAATTTTAATCTTATTTTTTTCATATTTTCATCATTGATGCAATTCAGTCAACAGCTAAAATAATGCAGCAGACATGAAAAATATGTGGCAGATAAACCTAAGTTAATAACATCTTTTCATTTCACTCTTTATTAGAAATTATATCTTACCATATTGAGTGCTTTTTAGTAAAACACAAAAAGGCGTATAATATATATATATATATATATATATATGCATGTGTGTGTGTACCATAAATATTTTCAATAAAATATTAAACAGACGACGTCGTTTCAATGCAGGAGTGGTGATTGCAGGCAGTCACATGTGCTCGAACACGATTCGTAGATTCAGTCTAAAATTATAAGCCTGACGCCAAGACCGACACGGCCGCGATACATCACAGACAATAATTGAAATTAAGATACACTTACCCAGGAGGGAGAGACGAGCGTCATGTTGTCGATAGTGTTCTACGCTTGAGCGGAACTTTGCTTTATCGTAGGATGACAACAATATTGTAATTTCAAACAGGGCTCTACTTTTAAGACTATAAATCTTAGAGGCATTTACTATAAATATTTTTAATTAAACATTAAAGCGCTTTATACCTACAGACGATGTCGTTTCGGGCTTCCACACTAATAAATATATATATATATATATTTTATTTCATGTATCCACATGATGTTATAAGGAGATATAATCTTTATGTATCAATTTTCAGTATTTACTTCAACAGTGCTCAATACGCGAGTAGAGCATTTTAGCCTGACGATTCCCTACGAGGATGAAACAGGGAATTTCTATTTTCATAACTTATATATATACACACACAAGCTATAAATAGTAAGTTATGACTTCACTAGAAACCCAATATACGGCTTAGTTATAAAATTGAATTTATGAGTTCAGCTTAGCCGCAATTTTCCAATCAATAAAAAGTGGTATTGTCGTTCCTTTAAAATAAGGCTATCTCCCTTGGACCAAGATGGAAATTTGCACCATTAAAAATCATCACTTAGAAAGCTTTACATCCCTAGCTACCACAACCGAAGCTATTTTAAAACTTTAAATCTATCAAGATGAAAATAAATTCTATTTACTATATCGATTGAGATTACATTGCATGTTTATTCCCATGCTATTGGTAGACAGAAATGATTTGTACATATGCACACACACTGAATTACCTACTAGACACGATCCTCGAGCGTCTTTGATCTCTTTGTACAAGGGTTTGTCAGCACGACCTGATAAGAGGATACTTCACCCTGCAAGTAAACCCTGACCAAATATTAAAAATAACATAGTATTTAAGTCCAAATAAGATCCTCTCAACACGGCTATACACGAGCTCATATGAAGAACTGTGCACCTTTTACCTACTGATGTTACCTCAACTAACAGCACTTACTTTGATATTCCACCAGACTAGATGAATTCTTGTCCTGGAAAAATACAAATACCACAAGATAGACTATAACATAGTTAACTGGGGAGAGGAAAATTAATGTTCTTCACTGCTTTACTAACTCAACGTTTGAGAGGTAGAAGAGAACTTTAATAGAACACTCGGATATCTATGTATCTCATGTAGAGATCAAGTGTTATCCCCAGAAAAGAGGGCTTTGATTTCTGAGAACTTACTGAAGTAAAATGAAAAGAAATATATAACGCATGCCCACATATGCCCCTTTTGTTAGATATTATATGAAACAAATAAAACATTACAGATCACTGTAACTCACCGTTTTGTTTTTTTTATAAATTCGTTCAGTATTTTGGATCTTTTTTAGGAAGCATGATCAATATATAGCCCCCCCCACGAAATGGTGAAAAAAAAGAAAAGAAAAAGAAAAAGAAACCATGCTTCCTTAAAATGTAAAAAAGAAAATACCAGACGAATTTAATAAACAAGACTGAGTTACCGTTATCTGTGATCAAGTTGTTTTTGTTATTTCCTATAATATCTTGCAAAAGAAATAGATTGACATGCACTATATATTTTTTCTTCCCGCTCTTTATTCGTTTTCTTTAATGTCGCTTGAAGATAATTCATTGAAGAATTGAAAGTACTTGCAACACATTTGGAACCTTTATTAGTCTTTGACTACAACACAAATAAATATATATATATATATATATAATTTATTTGAAAACTATGTTACATATTTCAGAAACGTAATGCTGTTTCATCCAGATGGGCTGACTTACATTTTTTTTTAAATCTATGCCCAGTAGAATCGTCAGCATTCTGAATGAGGGCAAACCACGATGAGAAATGATGTTATATCGATAAAAAAAATTTTTTTAAAAAACAAAAAAAAAAAAACGGTGCATTCCTGGAAAAAAAATATATTGGTAATTAATTGAGTTTTATTTTATTTATTATTTAGTTTTTATTTTATTCTACTAAATGTTTTATTTATTTATTCATTTGTAGTTTTGTATTTTTATTGAAGGGGTTGTTTATAGATCGTAGGAAATTACCGGTGTCTTGAAAATACAAAGTGTATGTGTATATATATATGGTTTGTATGTAAGCCTATTTATAATATGCACGCGTCTTTCTATCAATAAATAAATTACCACAAAAGCCTGTGAATTTATCATTCGTTCGTGATTAGAGTATTTTGAAAAATTTAAAAATCCATGATAGTTTATTTCAAACGCATCGAGTGGCATATTCAGAGCCAAACTATAACGTCACCTTCCTGAAAAGTATGAAAATCATGTTGGGGGTCTTTGAAAAAGTCATCAGTTTATGGTGGTGAGAGTTAAGTCATTTTTAGTCCATAATCCAATTCTCTCTGTCACAACTTGACTGTTACTATTTCTTTTACTTTTATTTTTACCCATTTCTTCTATTGGGACTTTTTTGCTGCCTGAATTTGAAGTGGCCAGTACTTCACAGGTGTATGTGAAAACTTGAGGCATGGGTAAACTCTTATCTTCACACGTATGCTGCTACTAAAGTGCATCGACTTGCACAGCAAGGACACACACTGTTAGGTGGGGGGATCTTTTGTTTATCTAATTTTCGAGAAGTGCATCATACATCTCATCCTTTATCAAAGATTGTTTGAAACATTTGAACTTTTTTTTCTAAAGTGATTAACAATCAACGATAAATGTACGAGTGTTATTTGCATAAATAGATTTTTTGTCAGAGAAAAAGATAATGATTTTTTTTTTTTTAAAACTTTCCTTTATCTTTTGGCTTTTGTTTATTGACGTCGATTTTCCTTTTTCCAAAACTCACCACGTTCACTTACAAAGTCAAACTGATAACTTTCAAGTGAGAAGCTCTACGGTCATCACATGCAGCTTAGACAGACACCTGGAACTAGCCCAATGGTTAAAACAATGGCTGAACAATAAGTAAAAAACAGAATATAGTAATAAACTAATAAAATAAATATATTATAGTAAGGGATATCAAACATTTACAGCAAAATAATTAAATAAATAATTAATTTTCTGCAAGACTGCTAAAATTCACAAATAAAACTCGTCTCGCTACAACCACTGTCAATAATTTCCCTTTCTCCGTCTATGTACCTAAAACTAAGCGGAGCTTTCATGAACAGCTTCTTTCCAAGAACTACTCGTCTGTGGAACAATACTGCAAGGCTGCCTCTAAACTTGGTACAGTCGTTTTCAAGTCTAATGTATAATTCTTGTTGAGCTGTCCTCTAAATGATCAAATTCTGCCCAATTTTAAATATCGCATCAAGTCGGCAGGCTGGAAGACCGAGGCTTTCTTGGGATTAGCTGTGTAAACGTGACCAGAGTAGAAGACTTCGCTCAAGACTGACAGGCAGGCCCCACCTGACAAACTCATTAAACCTTATCCTCGAGTGGACTTCTGGCCTTGATAAGTGGTGACTCATTAGTAAATAAAAAAAAAAGGTGGAGATTTCTTTAAGAAATTGATACCTCAAAAAGTAAAATAAAAAATAACTACGTTGGTAAGTAAATATTTGAAAATTATTGTATTCTTCAATATTGACATTACATCTATTTACATTTGCCACGTATCAAACGGTGTCTAACCAAAATTGCATTCTTATCACATGTTTCACAATGACATGTTACGCCTCTTTAAAAAAAAAAAATAATAACTAAAGATATGTATAAACTTTATGTACTTACATGGTAGCTGAAAAGACTATACCAAAAATTACGCACATTCATCCAGTATTTATTTAATTAAAAACATTTTGATCGTCACAATATTGTATCTTCGCCTGATTTTATCATTGAGTTATCTCCCTTGCCTAAACCGGTTACAAAATGTCTAATACATAAAATCGTTTTTTCTTTTTCTTATAATTTAATAAATACTGGATGAATTTGCATAATTTTTCTGTACAATCTTATTTTCAGCTAACACGTAAGTACATAAAGTTTACATTTCTTTAACTATTTTAATGCCATTGTGAAACCGCAGAAGCACCAATAATTCAACTTACAAAAAGAATAAAACTTAGTTTATTTCGTGGCAGATGTGATTATTCTAAACCCAGATCGAGCAGTGGAAGTAGCCCCGACTTGTACCATCCCCGCCATAAAAGGGTTCGTCCGTCTTTGCCTAGCATGTAGTTTGAAAATTCAAGAAATGTCGAAATCATAGGTTACTAGTGAAGATCAAAGATGACCAAGGAGAGACAGGATGACCGATTATTGCACTACAATAAGCAAATTCACCTCAATAAGAAAAAGGTGAAGCCACAAATTATCTGTATTCTCATTGGTTAAAAAGAATTAACCGAGATTACTTAATGTCTGAAATCTGCTGACTGGGGATTGGAGGCAAAAGAAGCAGAAAGAGAAGAGAAAACGTCCAATGATTGTGAGCCGCATTATTTTTGACCGAGGCAACAAGTCGATTATCATTTGCATATTAATCCAATTAAATTGAGCTTTAACGATTCCATTGAAGTCAGAGTGTAAGCGGTGCCCTGATCGGGTTTCAGTCCTTTTTCAACCAATTGTAAACAAATTCGCTTTATGTCAGAAATACAGAAAATCATCCAAAAAAATACATGTAGCCATCAAACAAATGAAAGGTGAGGTGGTCAAAAGCATTTTTCAAAAGGAACACTTGTATAAAACAAGTCCAATATTAAAATGAATTGGAAACCTATAAACACTAAGTCATTCTATTGATAAAAGAATCAATCACACCACATTTCATTAGATTATGGTTTGTACAATGTGAGTAGTTCTGAGCCTGCATGATTATAACCTGGTGACATGCCATGGCAAGATAACCAGTAATCACCTCAACTGTAGGCGTTAGTTTCCTTCTAGATGGGTTGCCATAGCAGCCCCCAAATACATAACATGCAATATATATATATATATATATATATGCGTGTCCGGGCATCAGTTTTTAAAGGCTAACCTAGCAAAATCAATGACATTTGTAATTAGTAGATTACACAGGATGTTTTAGTCAGTTTCCATATATTTTATGGTTGAGGGAGGAGGATAAAATTAAAATAGTTTTGAAATGCATGAAATTTGAACAATAGATATCAGAGACCAATTCCGATTTCTTAACTTTCAAGACCATCTGAGCACCTTAAAAAGATGTGTGAGGGTGTATAATATGACCCCACACTTTAAAAATTCAAATATCTTCGATTTGCATTGAACAATAGATGTTAGAAACAAATTAAGTGAAAGTCTACATTTTTACTCCCCCCCCCCCCACACTCCAGGAATTCTGAGAGGATGGAGTGCTTAAGCACCAAATTATAACATTTATTTCCAATATATGTATCATATTTGTTGGCACTGAATAAGCAAATAATACCTTTAAAGAAGCAGTTAATTTAGTCCCGTGACCAGGAATAAAGAGAAAATCACAAAGCAAAAAATTAAAATCTGCACAGTATGTTTATCTGTCATTTTTCAAGCCCTGTCGGCTAAATTAAACGTTTAAGGGTATCACACACAAAAAAAAACGATATATTTCTATAAAGGTATGTGTATATGTTTATATACTTGTATATACAGGATTCATTTGCAAACTAATTGACCCATCTTTATTACCTTTGGAACACAGCTGCTAGACGTAAGTGGTCATAATGTGGGCTATATTAGCTTAGTTTTGGGGAAAGGGGGTGGAAGCTCTTTCAAAATTCAGATAATTGAATTTTTTCAAAATTTTAACAATAGGTATTAGACATCAATTAATAAATATTCACTAACGTTTCTTTGGAGTATTTGAAAGTGGTTTTAGGAAGTATATGAGAACAATCTCTTATTTAAAAATTCAAATATTTCAGATTTGCATTAAATTTGATCCATAGTCATAAGATACCGATTAAGAAAGGTTCCCTGAATTTCAATTTATTCTTAAGACACCTTAAATTTTAGACATTTTCTAGAATCAAAATCATGTAATAGATTGTGATCAAAATTGGAATAAGGATTCTAGACATAAGGTTTAGCAGGATTATATGTTGATTTTAATCTTCGTAAGGTGACATGAAAGTGGTGCAAAATTGTTTTGTTTAAGGAATTAATTTTACCTGTCCTGGGACAGGTATTCCACTTAATAGAATAGCAAACAGTTTAAGATATTTCTATGCTTTTCCATATGCAATTAAATGTCAGGACAATGTTTCCAGTTTGAGCCATCTCTTCAAACCTTGTTGAAATCCATAAGTTATGCCAAGAAAATAAAAGAAAAGGGAAAAGGATACAACATGTACCATTGAAAGGATGGAGTCTGCATGAACGATTGTCTGGTAAAAATAAAGTTGAGGATACCAAGTTGAATCATTCATTCCCTGATAAATTTCCAAGATTTGAAACTCTATTTGCATTGACACACTTTGAAGATATTCACACATCTACAAAAGGAATAAAAACATTTTCGGGAAGTATGTGGGGGGGGGGGGGGTATCTGCCTTTACTTTATATCTGTTAAAAGGAAAAACAAAAAACAAATGTGCATATCTATTTGTATTTTTTAAAATAATATCAATGGCAATGAATAGGATGGAACTATGATGACAACTATTTTTTGCAACATTAATGCGAGTTGTGTCGAAACAATATCTCGTGAAAAGCACAAAGACAAAAATGATGGAGATTGGAGGGGGGGGGGTCAATTCTATGTTCGAATTGGATGCCAAGAAATTCATTTCATATTTACTTTCAAGATGCACACAAAGTGTGTCATATATATATATATTGGGTCACCAATTATCAAGGCCAAGAGTCACTCGAGGATAAGGGTGAATGGAATGGAACGATTGTTAGTGGAAAGATGAACACTATGGGAGTACTAAAATTGATCAATAGAATGAACCAAGTTTGATTAATTATGGGATGGTTTATGACGAGTATTAGTTGACATTGGATTTGAAGACGACCCTGTTGTAGTATGTAGGGAAGTAGTTCTGCAGTAATGTGTTCCACAGAGGAGTAGTTCTTGGAAAGAAACTGTTCATGGAAATTCCACCTGACACTGGGCAGATGAAGGAAGAAAGGGAAGTTCTTTCCGATTGTGGGAAGGGAACTTCCTGCTGGGAATGTCTTACCAAGAGACAACTTAGATTTGAGCTCAGTCGGGCACCTTCCATGCAAATAATGATAGAATAGAGAAAGACTAATAATGTCTCTTCTGCAAGAAAAGGGCTGTAAAGAATAGAAGAGATCATCCCACTAGATTGTGAGGGTTGATTTTGTCATGGCAAGAATGGTTGTTCTGCCCGAGCGACACCTCCCCAGATCTGGCAGCAGTACTTTTTTGTTTCTAATTTTTATTTAACAAATGCGTATCCTTTCCAGTAAGTTCACATCACGTTTTTAAATCTTATTTAGATTATTCGTTCTGTTCTCACCTTGGATATTATTCCAACTATGTTTCAGCAGATGGAACCTCCGACCTACTTCAAGTGCATCTTGTCAAACACAGGAATCTGTACGGAATTTCGAACGGAACGCTTTAATTAATCCACTGGAGTAGCTTGCTCTTGTTCCGTCAGCCATGACCGGGTAGAAGTCTCTCTTAATTCACAATTGTATTCTTAGTATCGCCTGCACCGTCACTTACAACTGATTATTACTTAGCACTTATATTTGTCATGCCCCAAGTCCTTGTAACTCCTACTCAGACTCCCATGGATTAAATAAAGATTTCCTTTCGAAATTCCATACAGATTCAGAGTTTGACAAGATACACCAGAAGGTCGAAGGTTACATCGACAAAACATTTATAAAATTTCTACATTACACATTTAATTTGTTCTAAGAAACTATGCCTTATACAGTTTCCTTCCAAGATGAGAACAGTAGTCTGAATAATACAAATACAAATTATCAATCGTCATCTAAAAATTTCTAAACATTTCTAAATCTTTCGAACATTCCTGATAATACTGTCTATACAGGGCAGAGTTACACACAAGGTCGGTTTTTAATGTGGGGAAAATCTAACTCACAAAAGGAGCACACTGGATTGAGACAAAAATTAAAATTGGCTCTGTCTAGAAGGATTTCTCTTCCACTGATCAAAGACTAAAACGAAGGAAAATAATTAGTTTCTCAATAAAGATGTTTCAAGGCAGAGTCTTTAGCAAATTATGAAAGTCGAGGATGTACATTTTTGTTACACCGAGTCGATAGATGTTCTGAACCTGTGAAACCATCTCATTTTGGAGCGTTGCCAAGTTTGCTAATCAGTCCGGCTTTATTTTCTCAGCTATTAATCCAAGATTAGACAGGATAAGATAAACTTTGCACTGAAAATGATGAAGAAGAGTACTTTAAGAATTTGCATGGATGGAAGATACGCGTTTGTAATATTTGCTTGATATCAAATCAAACAGGGGATAAATGAAAATTACAAATAAAGGGTAAACTTTCTGACAATATCATAAGTAATTATTTTTCTCTGTAATTAGTTCAAGTAATTGAAAAAAATAAATAGATCGACTGTAGTCGAAGGCAACCAAAGCCTCCCATTTAATTGGCTACTACACCAAGAGCTTAAAGATGACGCCACTTCTTTCCTTGGATTACTCCATTTATCCCCGATCCTAACTTTATAATGCTGAATTTTTAGCAAATAGTCAAATACTAATTGTTTTCAATTGGTATGACTCGATCTAAGATTGAACTCGGGTCTCCCAGCCCATTAGTGAACACTAACCATTTACTATTACTGATTCATTGTTAAATTTAAATATACTTATGAATAGGTGTGATGGGTAGCAGAAATTTATTTTGTTTAAAGTAAGCTGGGTTTTTTTTCGCGTGCGTGCGTGCGATTGTCATTCCCTGCACTGATGAGAGCCGAAAGCTCGAAACGACGTATGCAGGTAAAATATAATTTAATATTATAAGCCATTTTAAGTAAATTAAAGTCGAGCACTGGAGATTAAAAAAAAAAAATAGACATTCATCTAAGTTCCAGTGTGATACTCCGACTGTCGTTGAGTTCTACCAGACTGTCTTGATGTTTACACCCACCGCTTTCAGCGTAATAACTTAATTTCTCCGTATCACGTGACAACCTTTCATGGCCAAGGGAATAGGACGAACGCTTACAGATTCAAGGTGTCTCTGTGAATCGAGTTCACACCCCGTAACCGTCAGATTGTTATTCCCCGCACTGATGATTGATATCTATCTATCTATCTAACACACACACACACACACACTACCTACCTACCCAGTGTTGCCAAATAATTTATTTTTTTCTTTTCTAACTAGGGTTTTGCGAGTTAAATTGAATTATTACAGTATATTTTAGTCATTAAATCATTAATTGAACCAAATTGTCATAAAACTATGTGTTCAAGTAATGTTTTTAATCTTCTCTATAAAGTTATAAAAAGTTTAATATTTTAATACATTAAGATTGGATTTGATAAATACAGAGAAAAAAGAAAAAAAAAAAAGGTACATGAAGAGACAGTAGATGCGAGAAGGATGCATGGGGGTCAGAGGTTATGCAAAAGTTTGGGTACTATTCAATCGACTTGTGTGTGAAATGAATGCAAATAACGTCACCATTTTTTTTTTTTATACAAAATCGCTGCCTTTGTTTCATTACATTCAAGGGAATGAACTCTGCAACTAATACGAATGAAAGTACGAATAGCGTTATCATCCTTACATCTTAAATGAGATTTACAATTCAAGACAATTGAAATCAGATTCCCATCGTGTAACCCGACCATTAGTGTTAAAAAAAAAAAAAAAAAGAAAAAAAAAAAGGGTGTTAGCTAATTGTTAGGAAACAATTATTTCACACTTTCATTTCCATGTTTATTAGTATTCCCAATTTTATTTCATACAAGAGAATGAGGCCAAGTGCATTCAAAATTGCAAACTTGTCGATGTCAAAAGAGCAGACATGGTTACAATAAACAATTGCACAATTCAATAACAATTACACGACAAGCCAAATTAAAAAGAAAATTTATAATTATGGTAGCTTACTTGACATGTACATACTCCAGAGAGCTTCGTCACATGCTAGAGAACAATTCTGCTACTTATCAGTCTTGGGTCAGTCTTTCAGCTGTCAGAAGCGGCATGCCAGTCTCAACCTTTATCTGGTTGGCTAATCTCTGAAGAAAGATCAAGAGGACGACCACCAATGAAATCTTTATACAGCTAGAGGTTGGCAGCCGGGAAACATGTTCAAATCATGTTAATCTTTTTTTCAAACAATGTCGTTGATGGATCTGTTAATATTTAGCTTATTCCTGATATCTGCATTTCTCAGATTTACCAATGACAGTTCTGAAACATTTCATTTTAAAGACTAAAGTCTTATCTTCAAAGATTAAGATATGTTCTTCCTGCTCCAAACCTTTTCTTTTAGTGGTATAAATGAAAAAAATTGGCATTCCTATTCTCCTATTAATGGCAAATGAGGATCCTGGAACCACTTAACCAAGAAACACAAAATCTTAGGGTTTTTTGGGTTTTTTTGAACAGTTTTGCCAGAAGGAGAAAATAATTTAGCATGTGCCTGGGTTAACACTTAAATTACTTCCTGACTTATTTGTGAAGGGGCCACCTTTAACTAATTCACACCTGCTTTCCTCTCTCAATGTGCCTGACCCACAAGATGCGAAGGGGTGGGATCTGATCTAAAGATTTCAAAAGGAAGATTCAAGAATTTCCAACTTCATGTATGTTTGTTTTTTTAAGTTTACTGTTGCTAAAAACTTTGAAGACATTTTTTCTCAACTCTTCAAGTGGAAATCAGAGTGATTTATTTAACCCCCTCAGCACAAACACCTTTAAGATTATAAAAAAAAAAAAAATTCTTATTAATATAATAAGAAAGGTCTGTTAGTGCCACTGGCAGCTGCAGGCTTGGCCTTTCCTTTAACTCAAGTGGAAAGCAAGATTCAAACATTTCCGTTCCCCTCTGCGCTGTCGGTCTAAAAGAATGGAGATGGGGAATGGAAGAATGTAAAGATAAAAATGAAAGGTGTGGAGGGGTGCCCTCTTTTCCAGTTCAATATAAATTTTACAAATTAGAAAGGTAATATTAAATGCCAGTAAAACATGATTTTATTATTTGCTGTAGAGCTCTGAGCCAACAGCCTTGTGCCAGACTGAATCACTTACAAATGGAGCATAAAAAAACCCAAAACTCCAGATCGATGATTAGTGTACAAGAAAAACGAACAGAGATAATGTCCAAGTGATGATAGAAGTACATTTGTAAAAAGAATTTTGTTTTTGTCCCTTGCTCATTTGTTGTCGCCTTAGCTCCATACCTATGAAGATAGACTTTAAAGGAGTTATTGAAAAAAGAAATCAGTTCATTTTCATAATACTTTCATTATTCTTTCACTTTTCTATGTGGAATGAGTATTTAACAATGATACACTTGGGGTTCCAGTACATTCTCTTCTACCTCGTCCAACCCCAGTGTCTGGTTTGTTAATAATGTTAGCAACTACTAAAGGTGATATATGAATTTCTTATATGATAACCTTTGAGACAATGGGTTTGTATCAATTATTGTACAGCACAAAAAACGAGAAAAAAAAAAAAAAAAACAGACAAGGGAAAAAAATCGAAAAAGGAAATTGAATGGGTATCGTCAAACGTGAAAACAAATTTACAAAAAGTTTTTCAAGTAAATAGTTGGAAAACTCAAAGATCCGTGAAAAAAGGTTTCCTGGGAAAATGGAGTTTCACCATTTAACATTCTAAAACATTTTATGCTAGTGTTATTCATACTGGAACTGTGGAATCTGATTTAATTCATTAATTTCATTCTAAATATGTGGAAAAAATTCGACACAAATCCAAAGAAAAACAAAGTAATAAATGAAAACTGACCCAAATAATATATATAAACCAAAGGTAAATCACAAAGTTATAAGTAAAGCATTTTTAATAACTCTAGAGCTGTTTCGTCCATTGGAAGTAAAAACATGTTAGTTCACAAAAACAAAGTCATTTCCACAGACTCATCAGGAAAAACAAAGCAAGAATTAAAAATATAAGCGTCTTTTCCATACTTGATTTGACACCAAACAATTCAAAACATCTTTAAAAAAAAAAAATTTTTTTAAATTTAAAAAAAAAAAAGTAAGTATGTCAACAAAAGTCTATATACATAAATACATAGTACATATAATCTTTGTCATTAAGTGATATATTTTTTTTTAAGACTACCACTTTAAAGTATTCATATATCACCCTTAGTAATTGCTAACATTATTAACAAACCGGACACTGGTGTTGGAGACACCCAGATTAACATTTTTTTTATTATCAGTTTTCATGTATTTTTATTATTTTTAGTTGAATTCTTTACATTTACCTTCTTTAGCACGCTCTTGTGGAATTAAAACAAATATTAAACCTTCTGCACAGAATTTTAGGCTTAAGCTATCTTTGAGAAACCTTCAATCTTAAGATTGATTCGGTGTTAGAAAAAGTGTTTTAACATTTTTCTAAGAAGCGTTGAATTAACAGACCTTCGAAAAACATGACAGTTCTCTTCAAAACAACTATATAGGTAGAAGATATACACTTTTACGAGTAGCAAAACAAAATTTTGGGCCAGAGTCAAAACTTTAATAAACTCCAAGAGTCCATGTCAATTATTTGGGCTAATGATTCCAGTCCTACAAGAATTACTGAAAGAATAGACTTAGGTTATTTGGGCCATCCATAACTTCCCCCCCCCCTAAAACTTGACTAGCTTAATACTAAATTAACAGTGACAATGAGAGTATAGGCTCAATATATAAAGTATAAATAATTGACTTAATGTTTTTTTCTTTAAAACAGTTAAGATGGTTAACTGTTTTAAAGAAAAAAATATTTGTTTACATTGAGTGTCTTTCGTGTGAATCAGTTGATTCTGGTGTTGGCATTAGTTTCCCAATGTTTTTTTAGTTAGGAATCTTTCTGGAAAGACATTGGGTACTTACGGGAAGGACCACGAGAAGGTTGCCAACATCCCGTAAGTGAAAGTGGTACTGTGGAACCAACTGGTCTTCAGAGTGTCAAGAAGCCAGTACAAAGAACCAAGAGAAAAACGTGAAAAAGAAAAGAGTGAAAATATTGAGAGTATATATTCTATTATCACTACTGGTTTAGTATAATAGACTGGGATAGTGTTCAGGAGAGTTGAAGATAATAGATCAAGGCAATAAAGTCGATTTGGACAAACATTCAGGTGGTATATAGACGCATACATCTGGTCCTTTTTACATGGCTTGTTGCACGTTGCTATTTTTTTGCCAATAAATTTGATTTGAAAAAAAAAAAAAAAAAAAAAAAATTAAGAATTTTCATAAGTGGATGCTTGTCTGATATTCAAGCGGAATCTGTCAGTGTTCAATAATAACCGAATTGAAGGTTTCTCAAAGATAGCTTAAGCTTCAAATTCCATGCAGAAGGTTTTAATATTTGTTCATTCCACAAGACCTTGCTAAGTTTTTTTTAAACTAAAAAGATGGTGCAGAAAGATATAGGAAAGTCACCTCCCCACCCCCCTCCTAGGGTTAGTAGAGAAGATTAAGCTACCATAAGTAGAAGAGCAACGGAGGGGGGGGGGTATTAGGCACATTGGGTGGAGTACTTTGCTAAAGGCCTACAAAGAAAAAAAAACTTCATGAGGATAGAGAAATAACCGATTTATTTTTCTCTCTTCTCCCGCCTTGAAAATAAAAAAGTATGACCCCCCCCCCCCCCCCAAAAAAAAAGTAAGCCTATTTCAAATGCCCACTGCTGTTGGATACTTTACTGATACCCTTCCCCTCCCTCAATTCAAAACTCAGGGTGCCCAACAAACAAGTGTTCTACTCATAAGAGAATGCGTCTAGTATATATCCCAAAGCCATGGTAGTTGCATCAATCGCCCCTTCCACTTTTCTGTATAGGTCTTATAAAAAAATTTTTTAAAGTCCAGACATTGTTAGGATTTTCTAGTCTTTCTGTCCCCTTCAATTGATCAATTTGTAATTCTATATCTTTTCAAAATAGTTTTTAGATAAGTTTCCTCGTTGTTTTGTCTGTATAACTCTTCTTGGATTTTACTTATACATTCAATGTACGCATATTGGTTTTCCGTGTGCGTATAGAAGATGGTGACAGCAACGACGGTGATGTGTTTAACATTAATGGTGAATTAATGTATGCTAAATAAACAAACGTGAATCGTGAGACAAACAGGCAACAGCGTCAGTGTCGGCAGATTGCATATGTGCAAGATTTCAATCTATTGTTGATATTAACAGTAGCAGTGCATTTTAGTGCGAAAATTGAATTTTATTTTATTTTTTTATCAGTTTCCAGTAATAAATCGTACGGACCACATTTTTCACCTTCATCCCTTCACTTAATTTAAAAACTGTATTTGCTTTTACACTGCTATTCCAATATGAATAACTTTATAGCAACTGGGACAAGCAACATTTCCAGTACTTCAACACTTCTAACATTGTTTTATTCATTGAATTTAGATTTCATTAAATAATTTTAAAAATATAGATTTTCATTTTCGTCTCAACCTTGCAATTTTCAAAACAATCGTAGTCACATTCCAAACGCAACGTCTATCCCCCCCACCCCTGATCTACATCTCGTTACCATCTAGATTATAATTCTTATTTCTTATCCTGCTTTTCCTATCACCCTAAGGTCATCTCGTTACAGTCCGATGTATGATGGAGCAGATGGTCAAAATTTAAATTCTCATGCCAATAGAAATAAACACTTACGGGTTAATCTACTGGCAACAAAACAATTTGG
>OY744516.1:30170182-30310182 GCA_963556195.1 Sepiola atlantica | reverse complement strand
CAAATAATGGCAATAGAGAGGCGCTCGTAAAGCCAAGACAATTCGCGATTGTCTCCGGTGTTGCGCGTCATTAATAGACCGAGAAAGTCGCGTGTGGCAGAGCCTATCACTCCACTCGTCTCTACAGCAATCAGTTGAAATACAAATCTGTCGAAAAGATCGGCATATTTTGACCGCTTGCGGCTCTGACGCTACTGCATGTTCAGGATTTGTTGCCGATTCTATCACTGACGAGGGCGCAAACTCTAGAACCTGTGCGTAGAGCTACAGCGAATCTCAGGCAATCATCAACAAGGTTATCGACAGCCGATGATACGTGGCTAACAGCCAGCTTAAAGACAAGCCAGCTGGTGTTGGTCGCAAGATATTTTTAGGGATTCGATTCTGGTCTACATCCTGATCATGTTCCAGCTCTTCTGTCTGCTCCGGAACGATGAGACCAGTTCCCCTCCAGTCGGTAGAAAGGTCATGGATCATTTGGTCGAGAGGAGATTTGGATGCTTTATGTAGAATACTCTCAACCAGTTTCATAAATTTGAAAACTGGTGAACTTTTTTCTGCTGCTGCAGTCGAATATAATAGCAAACAACATGGCCGTCATCCTAATCCTTTTCCTATATTAAGTAAAAATTACAATTTTTATTTTTTGAATTGAGAATATTAGTTATAAAAATGACTTTATGGGGGACCCTCCCCGAAAATTGGACTATTCCAAAAATAATAAACAGTTTCTATGACAGCACCATTATAAAGGAGCACCATTATAAAGGAACGCCTTTAAAAGACCTTTTCTCCGATAGAATTGATTTAAAATTTCAATAGACATTTCCTGAAAAATGGCATGGGCCATGAAAAAAAAAAAAAAAAAAAAAAAAAAAATTTTCATTTTAAAACTGTCAATTATTTAATAAAATTTCTGCATTCAATAATTTTTGAGACGAGGATTAATAATTTGTATTATTCGGACTACTGTTCTCAGCTTAGATGTTATTCTCAACATTTCGATTGATGTAACCCCTGAACTTCACTTGTTGAACTCCAGAATCTGTACAGAATTCTGAACTGAACCCTTTAATCTACGAGGGTAGATTGTTCTTCCGTCCATCATGACTGAGTAGAAATCTTAAGTAATTCTTAATATCACCTCAAAATCCAGAAGAGGTTCACCTTAAGTGCTTAGTAATAATCAGTTGTATTAATAAATATTACGCTCTTATTTTTATTAAGAATCGAGCACTCTGCTGGGGTTCTCTCCCATTAACCTTATAATATATATATATATATTATATGAATGACACAAAATGGGACGATAAAATTACAAATGTATAATGCCAAGCATTAATTTATTATGAACTGTTTAAAAATATTTATGCTAATTAGACGTTCAAATAATTGTCCTTGAATCGTTCGGTTTTATATGTAGTACATTTCAAAATATGTTGTATTATTGACTTAAATAACAGTAACCTTTTTTATGGTAATACACAAGTGATAAATTAAAAAATAAAAAAAGGTTTTCATTTATTCATTTAGATTAATTAAATTATGCGACTTCAAGCATATCTGTATCCGACATTAAAAAAAATATTGTGGACAAAAAGATGAAAATGAAGCCTTTTCTCATTTTGATTCTTAACTTTGAGACAGTTTCTTCTGTTTTCAATTCTTTTGTGGTAAGAACAGTTATGTTTACAAAGCAAAGATCAGAGATAAACCACCCATTGTTATTGGTAATCCTATTTTATCAGCGGTGATGTCATCTGTTCAGAAATTCAATTGTCATGCAGCCATAAAAAAAAACAAGAGTTCAGCTGTTTTGCCAAGCCAGTAAAAGTTGAATTACTTTAAACTGGCTTCCAGGTTAGACACGGATTCAATTCCAACAATAAACACATTTCTTCATTGACCTTATTCAGTTATTATTAAGTTACTTTTGTACGAGATGAACATCATACATACGACACAAATATTCACAGAAAGAGAGTATAACGTAAACATTTTTATTTTGAGGGAGTTAAAAAAATTATCAATACCTTTATTATCCAAGAAAAAAGAATTCTTCATTGTTTTTGCACAAAGAGCTTACCCAAGTGTCTTTTGCAGTTTAAGAGAATTTGACTTTTAAAAAAATATATGGTAGCCCAAAAGTGTAATAGGTTGCTAAATACAGCAAATGAAGACTGGACACTGGTGTGTTCATCAAATTATGACATTTATGTGACTAAAGTTGTCTGGTTACTAAAGTAACAGGAAGTTTTGACGGAATCTTCAGTCAAGATTAGTTTCAGAAGACTTCAATTAGACTAATTGGATGAAGTAAGCATCTTAAATCAATTGTTTCAGTCTACAGAAAAAAAAAAAAAAGAGAACAACCTTCCAATCTTGTTGTACACCCAAAACTGGCGTCGAATAAAGACTGAAGTTTCAGATTTTTATTACCTCTTTCCCAACCGAAATGATTCGTTGTATTTTATGTTGCAAAGGAGACACTTTATTGCTTTAAACAACTATAAAGATTTGTTAAGTATAATCTGTATGTTAAGAGCAATAACCGCCTGCAGAAACCAAATGACAGACGAAAATCTTTCTTTGATGTTCATCTTTGTATCTAAGATTTCGATATTTAATACTAATTATTTCTTATTAAACCGTAGATTGTCCATCGTTTTTTTTTTTATTAATCTATAACGCTAATAGTAAATTTCAATTACTATATCAAAAGATTAGCTCAGTTAAAAAATAAAGTATGTGTTCCTATGTTATTTGCTTACATCAAAAAGACAGTTTCGACCTAGCCGACATTTCAGGTATCCACCCCCCCCTTCCAAAATAATTACAAAGCGTTAAAAAATAAATTTAAAAAATTAAAAAATTTTTAAAGTCTAAAATTCGTCATGCGTCGATTTATTATCCAAACTTATTACTTACACAAATAATTATCAGCATACAGAGGAGTTTTTGTGGGCAGAAATATACAATTTGAATATAAGACAAGAGATTTACAAATTGTATAGTTTTGTACGGCATTTTTTAAAGTATACAATTATTTTTATTTATTCTTTCATTAAATTTGGGGGGGGGGGTGTATTTTTATTATATTAGCAATAGTATTTTTGCTAGTATATATAATGTAAGCAGTAAGTTTGATAATGAAGAGCCGATTATAACAATATTTTGTTGACGTACACTACCCCCAATGCCCGAGAAGATGTATGACCACAAAACAGATACTACACTAGCCACCAAAAGGAGGTGTGGCATGATGAGTGTCAGAGATACATTACATTGTGTGGCCTCAAGTCAAACTGAAAGATGCCGATTATATATATATAAGCCGAGTTAATCTGTAGCACAATGATCAGAAGTACATTAGAATGAGTGGCCTTGAGTCAGACTGGATGAATTGAAATTGCAACCTTTTTCTAGATATCAAATCTCTCCCAAATATTGTCTCCAAACCTATTACACTAGTACGGCTGTTAGTTGATCGAAAACATCTGCCCTGTTTTGAAATAACAGCAAGAGTAGTGGAGCGCAAACAGGTGCGGGTGTGTGTGTGGGGGGGGGGGGTAACTGTCAACTCGTTGAACTCAGCAGATCACCCCTTTGACCTGTTTGCAAGGGGTGGCCCATTAAGTCCAATGTGTTGACACCCCCCCCCCCCTCAGGCTTGTGCCTGGAAGGGAGATACTTTGACCGGCAGCCTTTTTTCTTTCTGTAGTGAGAGAGAAAATCTGCAACTCGCATTAATGGAGAGACTTGTGCAGACAGTAAAATGTAATTCAATTTCAAAGCTTTGCTGAAAATAATGGAACTTTGAGAATGAGTTATATTTTTTAAATTTTTTTTTCAAGACAAAAATGTCTTGTTCATTCTCATCTAGCTATTCTCTTCCCAACTACTGACTCGATCATTTCTTGTCACTGAAGTCAAGACAATATTTCCTTTAACACTATAGAGAAATGCAAAAAGACCAATTAGTCTGAAATAGCGTAGTAAACTGAATTGAGTATTAAAAGATAGTATAATAGTAAAAATGAATAGAAGTAATACTAGTTACGACACAGACAAATACCAATCGCCATTATTAATAGATTATACACATTTGAATGCCCAAGGTTAATGTGAAAATTGCTTAGCAAAAAAAAAAAAAAAAAAAAAAAAAAATGTTTGAACTTCAAAGATAAACATCACAATTTGTTGACAAAAAAAAAAAAATCCCATTTACTTGAAGGAATAAAATTATCAGAAATGCATCTAGAAATCTCAATTTGTCTCAAAAGATCTTTGCACATATACTGTTCAGATTTAATCTTTCTCAGTCATCAGATCTAAGCCTGTTTTTTTTTTTTAAGACTCATTACACATCCATTGTCTCATTCACCATTTCTCTCCATGCAACACATGTCCTCAATCCTCACTGGACAGGTTTCACTTCCATACATCATTACACTGTACACATGCCTAAGACTCTTCCCATAGACGGTTCATTTCACCATGTAAGTTTATCGTAGAAAGATCACCCATTTCAGAACCACATTAACTTTTGAAAGTTCCTAATATGATCCAACTTCCTTCCTAAACTTATATTGAATTCTTAGTAAGAACTTCCCAAATATCTGCAGGTTCTGAAATGAGTGATAGTTCTACAATAAACTAAAATGGAAAATACATTTTTTAAAACAAATTTTCACTAATCTGAAAATTGATAAATCCATAGTAATTCATTGGAGAAAAAGAAATCATTAAGAAAAATAAAGTTAAAGCGAACCTACAAAAATTTCTAGATTAATGAGTAATGTTAAAACTTCTTGAGTGGATGGGAGATAAGTTTCATGAAACCTACAGTGAAACGTTATCTTCATAGCGGGGCCTCCCAGTGTCTTGGCAAGCTCATTCTTATCGGAAAGTGGAATTTTGTGTGCCAAGTCTTCAGTATTTTGAGGCCCCAAACAGGATTTGTTTTTTACTCAAAGCAACATTGTCAAATTACTAGGGAAAAAGTTTTATTAAAAGCAAAGACAAAAACCCAGATCAAAATTTGTTAAAGAAACCTAAACATGCTACAATTCAAAGATTCACCTTTGAGCTCGAGGTCAAAAGTCTTTTTCCATTGGACCCTCGAGCACAAAAGAGTAACCTTAACTGTAACTAATATTTTAATTCACACTAAGATTATTATCTTAGCATTTCTAAACTTTCCCAAACCATCTCAAATTGTGTAGCTTCTGTTGCTAACCCTTTAACCAATCAGAATATTAATTATGAAAAAGCTAGACTAAAATGACCTAAAGTTCGGCTTTTTGAGCAAGTTTATTTTAAAATGTCATAAAAAAAGATGTCACTGCCGACACTAGACTTTGAACTCTGAACACTGGATAATGGAATGGACAGCCACTATTTTTATATAAATAGGTTTTATTTACTCCTCCCCAGGAGTTAGGCACAAGGCCAGTTTTATCTTACTCCCATAAGTAAGATGTGACCCAAGATCGGGTCGGGAAAGTGGGGTTTGAAAAGCCAGCGCTCGAGAGGTGAGCACTCTGGCCATTTAAAAATTGCCTGGGCAGCCCCGTCGGCATTCCCCGGTAGGGGCGCCTCAGACAGTAAGCAATAAACTTACTCCTCCCCAAAGAGGGGAGGCAAAGCCTGGGAGGGTGGACCTCCTAGAACTGCACAGGACAGGCGTGCAGTATCCATCGGAACAGATACTACACTTTGATCTTAGCCAAAAGGCCAAGAGGTGCCTGTGACTGGCAGGTGTTATCTACCAGTTGATTATTATGTAACCCTGGTTATTAAGTCTTGTGCTCACCTGATCAGGACGATTCAGTATTTTCTAATTATGCTATGCCGAACTTGTATAGGGGATAAGTAGCAATCGTTTCGTTGATTTTGACTTTTGTTATATATTAATTAGATTTTGTAATTAAAATGCTATAGTGATATTTTTTTTATAACCGAGTTCTGGTGCTTATGGAATTATCTGTGTGACACAAAGAAAAAAAAGAAATGCTGGTTAATATAGTAATTTTGGTTTTAAAATCTAAGCGCGTTATATAGCAATTATTTCAGTGTTCTACTGATTGAAGGTGGTTTTGTTTAAATTTATATATAAACAGAAAGTGTTGGTCATCAATCGTTTTTGAAATTTGAGGAATTATTTAATCTCAATTACTTATAATTATATATAATTTACCCAAAAAGACTAACAGCACAAGAAGACCAGTCAATTGTGAACACCTTACTCCATTTGTTAATGAACTGTGAATAGGCAGACTATATGTGTTAGATCATAAAGGAACCAGAGAGATACAAAGCTGTGATTTGTCAAACGAGATCACATGTTAAATTACGGGGGGGGGGGGGGTGAAATAGTTCAGTTAGCTGGGCTGGATGACAGCGTTTGACTCTGGATATATGTATGGGGCCTAGAGTAACCACAGAATGAACAAATGATAATTCAGCATTCTTCAAACTTATGAAGCAACCTAAAACCCGGTGATTGATTACAGAATTAATAACTTAATATTTTAGATATTCTATGTCATTTGTGGCCATTAATTCATCCCATTCAATCTGACTGCTATGAAAAACAAGATGGCAACGGTCGTTTATCTGTCAACTCCTTTAATTATTGGTATACCTATCAATCTATATTCCTTAACTAAAGCTACTAGCACGGGGGATGGGGTCATTTTTCAATTGCTAAAGAACTTAAAAATGACAGACCAACAAAGGATTGCACCATACTGGATGATAAAGTTGTTTTTTTTCTTCCTTTTTTTGTGCAAATGAAAAATCATTTCAAATGGAAAGAAATCAGTCTTTTCTACAAGAATAACATTTTTAAAATTAAGCAAAATTCTATTTTATTTGATAAACTTATAGGTTGGTGACAAAGCTGCAAGATTAGTGAAGCTACCATGGGGGTAATGTTTTCGGTTGAGTTTGTAACAGTTTATTTGTGTACAGCCTAGCGTTCACATCGCTTGATCAATCGTCAAACTTGGTCAAAATATCGGTCATAATCTAACTTTGAATCGATTTAATTTTGGGATATCTAGATAAAAGGTCAAGGTCACAAAAAGGTAAAAGTCACTTTTGGCGATAACTTTGGTTCTGTTCACCATAGAGACTAGCTACTTGACCCATATTGTAGTCAATGAAGTCCTGCATTTTATATGACCTTAACAAGTTCGGTGATGGCCAAATTTAAACTTCGATTCTTCTGAATTTGATGTATGGATTTGATGCTCTTTGATCACAGTAACTATGCAAAAGCCGGATCGGATAAATAGTTTGAGTTATCAACGTTTCCATGGCATAACTCCGGAATACTTCCTACAGTATGTAGAAGTAAGACCCAAATAAGATTTTAGCCCATCTTTTTGTTAGGCAGAGGTATGCAGTCTCACAACTGACTTGAGTCTTGTTACTTAAAATGACTAAGTTCATACACACAAAACGGCAGGTGAAGCGTTCTTTAACTTTGGTGGGCAATCACCTTCAGATGATGCTTCAATAAAAAATACTGTCTCATCATCTGACTGAGTTGACATCAGAAAGGGCATCTGGCACATAAAAATCTTGCCTCGATCAATGAAATGTCTTCTAACGGTTGTTAAGAAAGAAACGCGTTCCGATTTAATCTTTTCAGGTGATTCAAGTGTTAAGCAATTAAGAACTAAAGATTTTTATTATTTCTAAAGAATAGAATTGGACATTTTTGCATCATTGGGTGACAAAGTGATCTCTCATTCAGAAAAAGAAAATCTAGTTTCTCTTAGCAGAAACTAAATGGCTCAATGTTAAAATTCAGCTCATATATATATATATATATATATAAACACAGAAAAGAAAACTCATATCTAGATGCAGGTGTGTAAGATAGGGTTAGTATGGGAAATTTCCACATGAGGTTTTAAATTGAGTAGAGTGGAATTTTCCAAGTAGTAGTCGTACTAAGAGCTACATGTCCTGGCAGTGACATCACAGACAGGAAGCTGCTAGTCTTATATGGCGAATAAGCATGGAAGATCTTTCTCTTTTCACAAAGTCACCAGATAGAGCAGTTGGGTTTTTTGAATAGCTGAGGAGTGTTTTATTATATATATATATATATACACACACACACACACACACACATGTATACTCTAAAAGAATAAAACCATAAAGATTTTTAAAGCCCAAATGCAATTGTGATGTTTATTAATAACGTTTAAGAAAGCTGTTATTGAAAAAAGGAAGGCTTCTACACAAATGCAAGGATGGAAATTTTGGCAGCCACATCATCACTGCAACTACAATAATTGCTTGTGCAAATGGAGTGGAGGCACTGGAGATTGAATACCAGCAACTACGTTACACAACAAAATGAAAAACAACCCAGGAAACTAGATATTTCTTATTTTTCATAAGCTATCAAAATACTTATTTAACAGGCTGGGCACTAATCACAGACAAAACTGACATATCCAAAGTGTATTCCTTCATCTTCAAGAAATGTTTATGTCTGCCAGCAGATAATACTTACACTTTGATAATATTCAATTTTAAACGTACTATCATGTGTGCATTATATATATATATATATATATATATATATTAGAAGGGTTACCCGGCGTTGCCTGTGTTAGAGTGTGGGATAGCATCATATTAAGGAGAGTTTACTTTAACAGCAACCTTGATGTTGTTGGCTAGTTATCTTACCCACTGAGCTATTCAGATATGTTAATCTTAAACTAACACGTATAAATAGATTAATTTCATTGTGTTATAAGCTTCTTTAAGAGACAGCTAGATACAATACTATGTTCACATGTAAACACACTTATATTTAAGGTACACTCCCTAGTATGCCTTCGGTTTTAGGGGACACACACACACACACAAGAGAGGGGGGGGGCAGATAGAGGTATTACATACTAAATATACCAAAACTGTTCACTTAAAAAAGGAAAAATATATTCTTTGATTCGCAATCACTTACATTGCCTTCCCCAGAGAATTTTATATGTATGATTATATTTGAAGTTTTAAGGAGGGTTATGCCGTCATAGACCCCCTTAAGGGTACACTTAGAGATTCGGAAATACTTCCAGTGTCTTTCCCGGTGAATTCTATATAAGATTACACTTTTAGATTTCATGTAGATTCTCTAACCTTTCTTTCTATAGAGAACATGCAAACATTGCGTTAATATACATACATACAAGGTGTTTGGGATAAATGTGACCATTTTTTTTATATACTTGAATTTCAGAACCATTTGAAATAATAGCAGTAAAATGCAATAGATAGCTGTTTCTGTATACTATTGGTGGGTTTGATACCTGGAGACCATGGATGACTGGAAAGCAGCAGAATATTGGAAAAAAGTAACCTGCACGATGATTCATGCCTGATGAAAAAATTTGTGAGTCTCAGCTGTAGCTCAGTGCTCCTTGAAAAACGTCACATGTGTGAGCTGGAGAATTGCAATGGAGATATGGAAACAATGGCTGCAGCCCACTACTAATATCCCCGTGCTCCAGCTATCAAACCCATCAATAGTACACAGTTATGCTGCACCGCTATTAAATACTTCAAATGATTCTGAAAAAAAAAAAAAAAATTAAATTTGTCTTGAACACCCTCTATATCTTGATTTTAATTTTCATAAAAGAACATAGAAGTGGTGAAAAACTGGTCTGTTTTATGAATTCATTTTATCAGCTAGAAGAATACCCATTCTGGCATGGACGTTTTTCCTGAAAGTGAGGATCAGAAATAATTTTAAAGGGGTGGTGCAATGTTAATCACCTTACAGAACAATGGTTTCAGCCTATCAACATGGTAAATAAATCATTCCATAAAATGCTTGATATGAACATCTGTTTGAAATTTATTTTTAAACATTCAGAAAAGAAAAGAAAAAATATCTAAAGTTTTAAAGAAAATTCTGAACCCTGAAACCAAAATGTGCAAAACATGTTAATTCAATTATGAAAAGATTTTTGTCCCAAGAAATTATCAACTGAAGTGATTCATTAATTAGAATAGCCATTTTGAAATGGTTATTCAATTATAGAACAGATTTAACATTTTCTCCATTCATCCCGTTTTAGATTCCATTAAATGTTTAGTTTTATTCACAAATGAGGAAAAAAAAAAAAAAAAGGTTTATATATTCAAAAAATAAAACATCCTTTCACTTGTTTAACTGCCATATATAATGTTTATTTCTTGTACAATAAAATACAAAGCTTTCATAAAACATTTCAAATACATTTATTTTTTATAAAATTGATATCTACATGATAGGTACCAACTGCAATCAGTTTATTATTACAATTCTGACAACTTTGTGTGCGCACTTCTTGCTTCTATATGACTTAGATTTAAAATTTACAATTAAAAAATTAATAGCACAAAATACCGAGACAAACTCTACAAATCCTATTAAACAATTGAATTAGGAAATCAAATCTCGGAATGTACTTCTGCCCATTTGTGAAGAAGTCAGCCGTTTCAATCTTGTTAATTGTTGAAGGAAAAAGTATTTTGTTACTCTACAAAATCTGAAAGGAATTTGGAAGCATTTAAACTGTCGAACAGAAAATCATTCCTGGTTTTAAAATTCTTAGCAGATCCTCATGTACTAAAACATCCACTAATTTTACAGAGATCAAAACATTACACTAACAAAACGAGTTAATTTAAAAATTTGGTTCAATGTAACATTTAAACCAAACGATATCCAACAATTAAGTTTAAACTTCAAAATCCCATAATTTTTTTTAAATTGGTGGTCAGACGAAAAGACTAGAGTGCCCCCTCCCCTCAATGAGGCATCTAAGCCAGGGTTAACTTAATTTGTATAATTTTTGTTATTCAGACTACATTTCTAATCTTGAGTGTTATCACAACGTTTCGGCCTCTGTAACCTCCGGCCTTCTTCAGGTGTATCTTCGAACTCGGGAATATTTCAGTCGAACTCGGGAATCTGGACGGAATTTCGAACGGAACACTTTAATTCATGGGGGTAGCATGCTCTCAGTCCACAAGGACCCGTGGCGCAGTGGATATAGTACTGTTGAATTCAGTTCTAAGTGATAGTCAGGTTGAAAGTTCAATCCTCAGTGCAGGCGATATGAAGAATTGCGAATTACTGAAGACTTCTCCCAGTCATGGCTGACGGAAAAAGAGTATGCTACCCCCGTGGATTAAATAAAGGAGTCCCTCTGAAATTCCGTCCAGATTCCTGAGTTCAACAGAAATATTCCAGAGTTCGAAGAGATACACCTGAAGTAGGCTGGAGGTTACAGCGGCTGAAACGTTGTGATGATAAAACTCATGAGAAATGTAGTCAGAATAACCAAAATTATACAAATTATCAATCCTCATTTCAAAAATGCAGAAATATAACTTAATTGTTTATCTTGGTACTACCAGTAAAGCTACAGATTCTTTTGAATCGAGTCACATAATGGATATATCAGAACATCTACCATATAGACATGAGAAAGCGACAGGGGATCTCCACCTACAGAGGGCACAGCAGTTCATGCCCAACATGTGAAAAATCAAAAGCAGCAAAGGTTATACTTTATTTTTTTTTTAAAATCAAATAAGGAAGCATCAGTGACAATAAGTAGAATAGCTTCAACTGTTTTTTTTTTTTTAAGAACGTTGTTTAAAAACAGTCATACCAAAGATGAAGAAATAGAAACATTGATACCGAGAGGGGAGTGGAGTTTACCACCTGAACCATAGCAGTACAAACGAGAACCAGTCCAAAAATATTGAAATACGATCTAGATACACCAAACATGGCTATCATGAACAATGAAAAGATAAGTGTATCTGGATTGAGTTATAGAAAAAAACAAAAAAAAATTAATTGAAATATTATGGAGATAGTGGTGCCAATTGTTACCAGTACTCTGGTAACCCAAAGAATCCAGTAAAGGAAATGGAAGAACTGAAAATATAAGGAAGACTGAGGCCTATTTCTCACAGAAGAGTCTTTCTCTGCTCTATCGTTATTTTCATGGTAGGTGCTCGACTGAGCTCCAATCTATGGTTCCTTCCTATAAAACATTCACAACAAAAACTTGTCTAGCTACAACCACTGTCAATAATTTCCCTTTCTCCCTCTGTATCTAAAACTCAACGGAACTTCTACAAGCAAAGTTTCTTCCCCAGAATTATTCATCTGTGAAACAATACCACAGGACTGCTTCCGAGATGATAACAAAATGGTCGTTTTCAAGTCCAATGTGAACAAATTCTTGTTGAGCCGTCCTCTTAAAAAAATCTAATTTTTGACCAGTTACAACCATCGTTACTAATCTTCACGATATCTCACCGTCCACCTGACAAACTCATTAATCCTTATCCTTGAGTGGCCTTTGGGCCTTGATAAATAGTGACTCGTTATTAAAAAAAAAAAAATTTCTTTTTTACTAAAAAATAAATAAAAATCAAGACGATTCATTTAAACAAAAATAAATACCGATCTCATCTTACGACCCGATTCATATCTAAATAATTCAAATCACTACTTTTATACTGGGTGAGTGGCGCGACGGGCCTCACGAATGCCATTATGAACCATGGAATTGGTTACGAGTGAATTTCTGCCATTACAAACCAGCAAAGCGTTAGGCTCTTCCATTGGTGGACAGCATTATCAGACATGTGCGCACAGTAATGTGATCATGGCCTTTGAGGGTGTGACATGGAGAAATGATATGCGGATGATACGATGGATGTGTAATGCAAGACTAAAATACAGGCTTTGATCTGATGACCTCAGAGGAAGATATGTGCAGAACAGGAGACTTCAATGGTATGGTCATGTTGAAAGAATGAATGAAAGTTCTTGTGTTAGATGTAGAACAGTTGCGATAGCAGGGTTAGTTAACAGGGGAAAACCAAGGAAAATATGAAAGGAAGTGATAAAGATATATTTGAGGGGAAAGAGGGATAAATCAAAACCTGGTCAGAGATAAATCAATTTCTAAAAACCATCCAACACATGCCAGCATGTAAAACAGATGTTAAACCGAATATGATGCTGAAAAGTCATTGAATCTATTGTGGTCATTTGTTAGGAATATACCCCCCCCCCCAAGTTTTGGTTAAAATAACTTGTTTAATCAATCGTTTACAATGAACTAGAACTCTTCCTACTACCACAACTGAAAGTGATTTTCCTTTCTTCGAAGTGCCTAGCATCAGGCAGAATTTCCATAGACAAAGCTTCTTTACAAGGAACACATTATCACAGGAATGCTTCCCTGCTGATTACAAGTTAGTCATCTTCAAATCCAATGTCAATATGTTCTTGCCATGAACCATAAATAAGCCAATGCACTTCATACCATTTCCTCATCTCTTGGCTGACACTAATTCAGTCTCTTATTCTCGAGTGACTCTTGGTCTTGATAAGTGGTGACCAAATAGTTGAAAGAAAAGAAAAAAAAAAGAAAAAAAAAGTCCATTGAATAGACGGATCCAAAAAGGAAAGTACTTGATTTACTACAACTCCTACTGAAACTATTATCAGCAACAGTTTAAATCTCTCAGTAAGATAATTACACATTTGTTTTAAGGTCATTCCTCCACCCCAGTCATAGCCCCCTTTTTCTTTTTTTTTTTTTTTTTACAGGAAGTATTTCTCAGATTTTTTTTCTACCTCCCACATCCAGTAAAGACTGGCTGAACCCAAATGAATTCCTCTGCTGAGTGTTGCAATTAGAACAGACCTTTGAGCCACAGTGGTGGGGCATTTCTGATTGAGATACCAACCATAACAGTTTCCTTTCCCAGCAGAATTCTTTGAACCATTTTCAACTTCCATCATAAAGGTAATGGGAACTGCTCACACAATCAATTTCATTTATAATTGGAGATGGGAAGGGAGTAGGATGTCAGGTAAAAAAAAAAAAAAAAAAAAAAAAAAGCTTTAAAATGTCCGAATATTTTTTGGGAAAGGATTTTATTAAATTTTTTTTTTTTTTTTTAATTTTTTCTTAATTTTTTATTAAATCACAAAAAGCAGTACCAGATTCACGTAAGTTGATTACTTTCAAAATTACATCTCATATATATATATATATATATAGATATGTAAACGTACGTTTATGCGCTCACTGCACAGACTGATCGTCCACTGTCAGCATGAGAAAGCATGCTACGATTCTAAAGTATGACCCTAGGACCGCTTTGAACGGGAACTTTATTTTCACGTCCTTTGTTAGACAACCAAGGCATCGTCTGACCGATGCCATAAAGCAGAAAAGGCTTGGAGGTACCCGAAAATCCTGACATTGCTCAAGCACAATAGCAGATTTTCAGCAATTAAAAAAAAAATCTTCACTATGGACCAAGCTTATGAGGAATGACCGCTGAATAGCAAAATCAACAGAGGTCAAGGAGGTATTCACATATAGACTAGTGGTATCCAACCGACGTTGCCCGTGGAGATATATTACTGGTCGGAAGGTTTCTTAGGAAAAATTTTTTTAAATAGATTCTTCACCAAGATATTCTTTATTAATTCATATATATATACATATATACACACACACACAATTTTATTTACCTCCCCCAAGAGGTTAGGCACAAGGCCAGTTTTATCTTACTCCCACAAGGTAAGATGTGACCCAAGGTCGGGTCGGGAAGTGGGACTTGAAAAGCCAGCGCCCGAGAAGGTGAGCACTCTGGCCATTAAAAATTGCCCGGGCAGCCCCATTCCCCGGTACCGGCACTTCAGGCAGTAAGCAATAAACTTACTCCTCCCCAAAGAGAGGAGGCAAAGCCTGGGAGGGTGGACCTCCTAGAACTGCACAGGACAGACCCATAGACCGGCGTAAATTAAGCCCCGAAGGCCAAGACGATACCAGTTTATGGGGTGTAGTATCCATCGGAACAAAGGCCGATCAAGATATACAAATATATATAAATATGTTATGCTATGGAAGCAAAGCTTACACACCCGCGTGTTTAAGCACTTTGATCTCTGAACATTTGAACCCTGCCGTTGGCTTTAAAAGTATCTTAATTTCAGTAATGTCTGGCGATTTCCATTATAATAATCACAATTCTTTTCTGAATCTACGATCTGCGTTAAGAACCCATCTGACTGCCTGAAACCACCACTTCCTGCACTGATGAGGACGTAAGTCCAAAACAACGTTGTCTGTAGGTAAATACACTTTAATAAAAAATATTCACAATATATATATATATATATAACATTAATATTTTGCTAATTTCAATACACATTTATATTTTAACTGCGACTGTAAAGAAAGGAAAAGAAAGAAATCGATTTGCCATTTCACTTGCAATTTAGAAACAGATTGCAAATGCTAAATATTTGTCAAGGAGAGAAAATACTGCAAAACAGAATTATACGTTATATTAAAATCAAAACAAACATCGAATTAAAAAATTAAAAAATTAAAAATTAAAACAAAGTTAAAATGTCCTTTTTCAAAACCAGTATGCAAATTAGTTAACCTTGTGACTCATATCGCATATACACGAGTTGTATATCAAAAAGATGGTGCGTCTGTTGTATAAACTTGAAATAGGACATTTTGACTTTACCAATTTGGGCCAATTTCTTGCACTAACGGTAAAGATACCTAAATGATTAAATAAAAAAATTAGGTATGTTTATATGTACAGGATTCACTCCTAAATGGATTAACTGATAATTATGAATTTCGGAACAGTCATAAGGGATCCAAATATGGGTTAAATTTCAAAATTAAAATATATCAGATTTGCATTGAATTTGATCCATAGTCATTAGACACCAATTAAGCAAGATTCTTTGAATTTTAATTTCTTCTTAGGCCTTTAATTTTAGACATTCTGGAATAAAAATCATGTAATGGATTTTGATAAATTATTAGAATAAAGATTCTAGACATAAGGTTTAGTACCATTATACATTTATTGTAATCTTAAGGGGGGCATAAGTGGTGCAAACTGTTTGGGGAATTAATTTCCCCCCCCCCTCGTCCTGGGACAGGCATTCTAATTATGTTATATATATATCTATATTATTTTTTTTTTGCACTAACGGTAAAGATATCTAAATGATTAAATGACAAAGTTAGGTATGTTTATATGATGATTGTGGAAATTTTTATATATATATATATATATATATATATATATATATAACATTAAAAACATGCATCATCATTCGGATAGTAGAGTGAGGTTATAGAATCTAAAAATATAAGTAATGAAGAATAGAAACGGCAGAATTCACCTTCCCACCCTAACCCAACACTGGGTAGAATAAGGGTGTCAACACCAAACGAAAAGTGCGCATGTGTGCGGCGGGGGGAGGGGGTTGTATGCTAAAACCTGGAGTTAAGCATGATGAAATCTCTGCAGCAGGGTCTCATTTCTAGGAGTCTGACAGCCTACCCCCTCCCTCAATCTACCCAGACCCATACAGAGATGGGAGGTTGCACAGAAACAAGAACTTTTTGTCATTGCCCCAAGGACAAACAGTTTTGACAATATTTTAGACAGCACTTCCTGTTTAGCTTTCTTCTGATGTGTGTCTGCAAGTCTCAGACACATTTGTATCTGCGCTCTCTCTCTCTCTCTCTCATATATATACATATATATATATATATATTTAATGCAAAATGGAAAGGAACTTTAAAAATGATAAATTCCATCAACATAGTTTTGCAAAGGTGGAGGACACAGTATTTATCAACCATAGGTTTGTTGTTCATAGGTTATATATCTGTTGGAATTGGGGGGGGGGGTCCTCTTGGGGGGGAGGGGAAATCACACCAGCTTTTGACAACTTTGCAACTTCACTTCTAAAAATGCAAATGGTAAGAAAAGAAATCTAATCTAAAATTATGTTGGCCAGATTTTAGAAGTTGGATCTAAATAGCATTTAAGCTGATAACTCACTCTGATTTTGACCAGCTAAATTTCACTTGCTATTGTTGCACCATGATAGATTAACACATTTCGGTACAATTATTTAATCTGATTTGGTTTGTTTTGTTTCATGGCATATTAACCTTTTTCAGGTCATTTAATGCCGAATCAATTGTATTTTTTTTAAGTTCTTTGCAAAAAGAAAAAAAATTCTTTAGACAAAAAAAAAAAACGTTTAATGTATGTTTTCAAAATATATTTTTTTCATTTTTCAGTTCATTTGATACCAAATCAAGCTGGATTTATATGTCTTTAGATAATTATATTTTCTTGGAGACAAATAATTGTGGGAGATTTCTGCATCAGTAATAATTCATTAAGATTTGCTTTTAAACCACAACAATTCCATTAGATTATTTTTTGTCCCATGGTTTATATTTTGATTGGGGGGGTGTTTTTTGTTTTGTTTGTTTCTTTTTGTCAGAGTTTTCATCTTCTGTTTCCATCATGTCCGGTACCTCAAACCGGTTTTATGTCAAGTTCACTGATTTTTGGTTTTGGGTTTTGGGTTTTAAGGTGATTTCTCTTTTCCCTCAGGTTCAGGAATTTTACCTGGAGGCCCTTTGCATGGAGTTTTTTTTTGTTTTTTTTTTTTTGTTTTTGTTTTTTTACAATCAAGAAATTTTATTTGGATCTTTTTGGATTACTATCTTTTTCCTAGTAGATTCAGTTGCATTATTAATTTCACTTGTTTTTGACTGTGGTGGTGCATTTTGAGTGGGGGCAACCGGTTGAGTATGAGGCACAATGATAATCCTTTCCTCTCTTGGTTCCACCTGTTGCTTTCTAACTTTTGCCTTCGGTTCCTCGTATTCTTTTTTAATTGTTTTTTGAAATGCTGAACGAACCTTTCTATTATTTTCTTGTATTTACTGTCCTCATTATTTGCCACTGAGGACACAGCCTGAAAATGTCTTTTCTCTACTCGTGGTTTCAACCACCCTTCTTGCTTTTTGGAAGGAAATATTTCTAGTGTATTTAACTGTCAGTATCTCCTTTTCCCTCTTCCATCTCACAAATTTTGACATAAACTGGGTGGTCACCACCACAGTTTGCGCATGTATGGTTCCTTTTACACTCATCCATAGAGTGGTCAGGGTCGTTTTCCCCACATTTTCTACATGTGTTTCTTCCATTACATTTGCTTTCGTGGTGTCCATATTTCTAACATTTGTAACACCGAAGAGAATTTGGGATTTATTGTTCAACTTTTTCGATTGTATATCCTATCTTTATTTTTGGTGGAATTGTCGGCTTTCAAATGTCATCACGTATGTGCTCGTTTGGATTATCTTGTTTTCTCTTTTTATAGAGATTCGCTTCACCTCGATTACTCCTTGGGATTTTAATTCTTTTATTTCTTCTATAATACATGAGGAGAGCTCTTGGCTCCGTATTACTCCTTTTCAAATGTTTAAATATTGATGCGGGTATAATGTTATTTTTTGATTGAAAAATTTTCATTTTCAGCAGAAAAGTCTATTTCACAGCTACGACCGGTATGTTTCCATTGGCCAATTTTTCAACAACTTTAGGCGTCATGTTAGCCAGAATTATTTTCTCAATGACGAAGGGAGGTAATGTAGCAAGATTGGGTTCTTCTAATGCTTCTTGAGAATCTACTTTGGTCATTGTCTTCTCGTTTGGAGCTTGTATCCCTATGCATTTTTTGTTCTGTTAGGAGCCATAAATTGTTTTGTTAAATTCATCATTCGGAGTACACTTCGACTCAAAGTCTATGGGTATTGCCAAGGGGGAAACCCAATCGCCTTGACAAGACAAGACTACAGGAATGGTATACTCAATCCAATCGTGATCACAAGCACCCATGTTCCATCAATTTCTCTACCCACTTATAGCAAAACATCTGGAGCATACAGCCATGTTGCGGTCATTTATCTTTCAAGTTGATTGACCCTTGCCACCGCTTTCCAGCACTTAATTAAAAACTGGAGTGGGTATTGATAACTACGAAGTTAATCAATTTCAATATTGTTAACGATCAGGGAAACTGATGCTAGGGCAAGATGTAACTGGACGATTGATCGGATGGGGCCTCTCCGACCTCTCGTCTAGCCGAAGTAAGGGCCAAAGTAGAGTGTTGCAAATCATGTGATCATTTATGCAACCAGGCCACGGACCGCTCAGCCACCAGGATCCCGTCCTAAGACATCGTGGATTGCCACCCACAGTCAACAAGTAGCTCCGTTTTCGGGGGGGGGGGGGAGGGTTACCCCTTTGCATGAGGTTGCAGTCTGCGAGTTCGCGGTCCCGCCAACAGGGCATACAATTTATTAAAAAGAATACTTAATCCGGTCCAGCAGTTTGGTAATATGTAGACATTTTAAAAAGAAAAAATCAGTTAAGGGGAATAACTTGTTTTTTTAGTAAAAGTTAACATTCCTCACTTGTTTCTATTTTCCATTAAAGGTTTACTTACAATTATGGTTTCTAAATTTTTTTAATTATTAACAGCAAAGTTTCACTTCATCCCTTTTTCTTATTAAATACAAAACAGAAGATAACAAAAAAGCTATAGTACATAGAAATATTTACTAAATAAATTTGAACATAATGGATCCCAAGCAACACTAGGGTTAGTACAGCTAGCGTGCGTGCACACACACACACGCACAAAGAAAGAACAGGAAAATAATGATATAGTGTATACCTTTAAAGTAGAACCTATCATGAAAGAATTGATGCTTGATATACGAGATAGAGCAATTATGTAGACAAGTAATAGATGATAAATATTATAAATATACAATATCTATTAAGTCATCAGTTGCTCAAAACAAGGCGTTTCAAATAAAATAAATTTATTTTTCCTTCCTTAAGCCATGGCTTTTAAAAAAGAATGAAATCTTATCTGTTTGTATTCCTCTGACGATAAGATAAGAGAAATTATCAAAAGTCATAATTTGAAAATATATGAAGCCATGGCTTCAGAAAGGAAAATAATTTTTTTTTATTTGAAACACCTTGTTTTGAGCAACTGATGACTTAATAGATATAGAATTTTTACAATCATTATTCCAATCTTTTACTTATATATATATATATATATAACTAATTGAGATTTGGTATCTGTCTGAACCCAAACTATACCATTAGTTCTATTAATTGTATTATCTTTTGATGGTCAATTCAGTTTACTAGACTATTTCAGACAAATGTACCATCTTTCAATGCTCAACTCAGGGAGAGATGAGTGTAACTGTTCTGTTGTAATGAAACCATTCTCCCAGGCATTACCATTTTATTTTTTGGAAGAAGGGGGTAGCGTACGTCAGCAGGAAATTGTCGCACTTGGCTGCAGCAAACTTAACACTTATATTTATGCTAGTATATATAATGTGTCTCCAGAGGGTGGAGCAGATTTTTTTTTAGTAGAAATGATTAAATGTAAAATCTCATATTTACACCTTGGTCAGCTATATGAAATGCAAGAGAAAAAAAAATTATAGGGACAAAATTATAGGGACAAAATTATAAAGTGATGAACGAAAATACTGAGAGCTTGCAAAAAAAAATTATTTGACTATTCTTTCACGCGACCTCCAAAATAACATCAGAAACTTTCCTCGGCTATTTCCAATGTCACAAAATTTGACGAAAATACTTTCAACAAACGTGGATTTATGTCTGATTACAGGAGTGTCATCATATCGATTTTATCATCTTATTTCCCTTGGTCAGAAGTCTGACGATTTCTGGCAATCTGCTATTCCACTCTCTAAGGTTGGCAGTTTTGAGGATCGATTCCGTTCAAATTTCATTGTCTACGATCCTTGTTGATGGTTTGCATCAAAGTTTTCTCGGGGCATTTCACTTTCCTACATCCTTCCACCTCAAGCTGCCTATTATTCATAGTGAAGAATCACTTCTCAATGTGGTGAAACCAATGTAGCGACTTGCCATCAGGAGCCTCGCTTGGCCGGCAGGGCACCACAGCTTTCGCTTGGCCGGCAGGGCACCACAGCTTTCGCTTGGCCAGGTCCGATCTGACCTGACATTGCATATCCATCTGATCATTGTTCTGTTATTAAGCTGACAACAAGAGAATGAGGACCGAGCGGGGACTCAGCACTCACCTTCATACAGTACCACGTTCCTAACACGACTGCTATCCCCCCTTGATAGTGAGGGGAATAGCTCGTGACGTCAGGACTGGTAACAGTGTGCATATATATTTAAAAGCCATAGTGCAGCCTTTAATAGGCTGCTCCTCTAGAGGACCATGTAAATAGTTTAAAATACATTATATTTTATCAAATATAGAATTTTAAACAATGTTAACCTTTTTTAGCATGGATTTTCAATTACAATTTTATTTTAATTGATGAAGCAGCAAAATCCATTCATTTTTTGTTCTCTTTCCCAGCTCATCATGTATACACAGGGTGGCAGAATCAAATGTTTGGGGAAAGAGCCAAAGTCAGATTTTTTAATCTCTGAAAAATCAACAGTCTTAATATTGGTAGACTTTAAGATATTGGAATTCTAGGAGCCAAACCATATACCTTCCGCCTTTGCAACCCTGGTATGCACAGAATATCTTACATAATGATCAACATTAAAATGGCTGCTGCTGATAATTTGAATAATACGCTGTGTTGTGTTAAGCCGAAGTTATACAAATGAAAGATTGCATATTATTTCAAGCAACAGATTTTAATGGTTCCGAAATCTACACCTCTATTCGTAGGTATGAATTTTGAGACCCTTAAAATATGCAAAAACTATACTCTTTAATTAAAGATATTTTGATTTGGAAGATAATCTCCAAAGTTTTGATTAAGTAAGCAATGCCTCGCTCGCATCTAAGGAACATATGCCATAGAATTTTATTTACCTATTAATTTGTCTTCAGAATTAAACCAGTTTAAGAACTTTTTTAACGGCATATCAACCATTATGCTTCAAGAACAGACTTCATATTTTCAAGTATTTATTTATGTTTGCCTTAACTAGTCATTATGTAAATGTGCATAACACCAATGTCATAGAGAACAGATTCTAGATTGGACGCAGACAGATTCTAGCAATGTGGTAGCAATGGTAAGAAAAGGGTTACTACATTTCTTAAAGCTAATAAATGGGGGCTTCACCACCGGATGTAGTTTGATGTCAAAATCCTAAGCACTTAAATATCAAATATTAATATAAAAAGAGTTTAAAAGCAAAATTGAGCAGAGCTCCCAGCCCCCAACATACATATGTCATCCTGGAAAGATGCCAATAGATAGTCTGCTGAGAAAGAAAGAATGATGGGAGGGATGTTTTTATAGAAATGACCCCCCAAATCGACAAACAATAAGAATGGAGTACAGATCAAAGAAAGTTAACAGCTGCTGGGTCATGACTTGATCAAAGCATCAACAGTATCACAACTCAAAATAGCCGGTGGCAAAATAACTTGACCCACCTGGCAAAGATCCAGTATTAGATTGACCAGTTTGTGCCAATAATTACAGACTGGACGCTAAGAAAAAAAAAAAAAAAAAAAAAAAAAAAAAAAAAAGAAAGAAAAAAAAAATTAAAAATGTCACATTCTTTGTAGAATAGTCTTCCAATGGAAGACATTACATTCATAGAGGTTGAAAAATTTATTTATAATTTTCTCCACTACTTCGATACCAGAATTAATACACTTTAAAGAAAAACAAACATATCGATCACATCTATCACTGAAGGCCACATAAATATAGAACGTTTTACACACACACACACACACACACACACATGGATTGACCCCCTCTCGGCAGGCCATAATGCGAATGTAAAAATATATAAACATTTCACTTGCTCTCAGGTTGAGCATAGTTGTGTAGGTAAAATTTCCAACTTGTAATCAAACGTGAAAATACCCACCACATCTAGCCACACTGAATAACAGTGATACAGCAAAACAGCTGTCTAAATGACACACATAAATAGAATCGCCACTCTCAATACCCTGAAGATTATCTCATTAACTGAAACGTCTGTTGTATGAACTAATAAAGGACATTGCGATTTGAATATTTTTTTACTATTTAAATAGACAATATATAACAATACTTACAGTATTTTCCCCCAGATCGTGTTCTGGGTAAGATAACAAGTGAAGTAAATGCTTTGGGGGATGGTACCAATAATTAAATTCTGGTCTATGTAGCCCAGTTAAGCTGGTAGCATATAACTTGGAAGCAAATGGATGTCATGAAAGCTTTCATGCCCTCCCCTCTCAGAGATACCATAAGAAGCAGTGTCTCAACACAACACTCCAAAAATGTAATTAATCTTTGTCCACAACAGATAAATTACAATTAATAAGCTAATATCACGTTATGCAGGTTGCATTTTAAAGCATATTGAAAATGAATATTTTCAGATGACATGAAAGTAAAGTCTTTGGAAACCATGTGATTTTACACATCTGTAATGAGAATACAACAGACTAAATGGATCGAGATGTCAATGTGGCAAGAGATTGCCAATTATGCCACAACATCTACATTAACGCTATCTCTACATGACGTGTTTTTTATGCTGTCTCTTTCGACAGTTTATTTTTTCGGAATAAAAATTGACCAGAGTGCTCAATTGTGGGGTAAGAGCCTCACATTAAGATATTCACATATTATGTCATGCCAATGGTTTTGTACCTCGACACTTGATGTACCAACTAAGCTACAATTCAAAAGCAAAGTTGTTAGGTCATCGATCAGTTCAGATACATGAAACCATTGGTATGACAAATATGTGAATATATTAGCTGTACCTACCCAGTGTTGCCCAGGATGCAGTAATGTCATTTTAGTTCTTATTTGTTTGCACATTTTAAAACTTAAAGTAGACAACTATTATATTCAATTTATAACAAGTCATCCCCCGTAATGATTTTACTTTTTTTTTTTTTAGGTGATTATTTAAAAATGTTTCATATTAGCAATTGTCTGAGCTGGACCAAATAAATTTTGAAACATATTATATTGCCAATAGCATATACCATAGCAAATAAAAATTGGCTGGTAAAAAGCAAAGTTTGATTTTGTCAGCTTAAATGACATTCGAGTCTTACTTTGAAAATCTGACAAGATAATTTTATATGTAAGATATATAAAATCCGATGAAATGTAGAGGACAAATACAAAAAGTAAATAAACACAAAATAATCACATTAACCCGTGTGGATAGCTTAGATTTTGTCTTTATAAACCCAAAGACTTCGTCAGAACAAGTTTAAAATCTGAAATAACAAATTCGAAAAGGCAATAGAAAGACGTGGAGAGAAAGAAATAAAAGTATAATTGAAGGTGGAGGGGGAGTGTATTAAGATGTCATATGTAGGGAATTAGGTAAAAACAAAAACATGCAAAGAAAGAAAAGAAAAATGTTATGGCAACACATTAACTGCTCGACTCATGAACATCAAGGGGGGAGGTAAACAAATGGAATAAACATGCAGTTATATTTGAAATTGTTTAAGTATGGTAGCATGGAGTGGGAATAAACATTTTCATTTTTATATTCTTCAAAAACCTACCTTAATGTTATTCTCTTGAATTATAAATTTAATCCAACTTGGTGTAATATGTTAGAAACCTCTTTTTTGATAATGTGATTATTAACCATCTTATTTACCAGGTGTCGGGTTTTAACTACACTTACAACTTTACTCAGGTCACACTAATAAAATGAATCAGCGATATTTTTTTTCTAATTTTTATAGCAGACTGAACCAGCAATCACCATCTCACAGTACAACTTCATTAATATATTCTAGCTGTCCCGATCCGCCGTTGCCTGGGAATCTTTAGTTTATATTTTTTTAGATTTTTTTTTAAACTATGCCTATTTTATTTTTCAGATATATTTTTTTTTAATTTTAATTTAATTATCACAGCATAGTTTTAAAGCTATAATTTTGTTAAAGTAAGAATCTTACTATCTATTTATAAAATTATTTGATGTAAATAGCTTCCAAAACTTTAAATCTGTTAAAGCCCAAAATGTCTTTAACGAACATTTTAAATGCTTTCAAATTCCTTCTACATTTGGAAGGACCAAAGTAATTAAATCTTTGGTAACTATCAGGAAAATATCAATGGCCGAATTATTTACAAAGAAACTGAAATGCATTCCATTTGATTTAACCTTTCAGTTTAAAGGCTTCTAAATCACTTTCGAATGTCTATCACCCATGAATAACAAAAATTAGAGTTACATCACTTCTTTAGAGAAAATTAACAGTATATTTGACCAGATAAAATAAGATGGCAGTGTTACCAAGAAAGAAAAACGTCAAAATCAGCAAGCCAATTGAGGAAGTAACCATTTGGGATATAATTGTTGGTGTTGAAAACTAATTTGTTAAAATAAACTTGTAATAGTAACATAATATAAAGAGATCATACAAGATGATATCTTATAAGATATCATTATATAAGGTATATTATATAATGGTATTGTATGATCACCTTGCATTATAAACACTTTACTATTACTCAGTTTATTTTGGCAAATTATATAACATTACATAAAGTATATAAGATATATTATGTGTCATTTTTTTATAATATCACATTTGTTTCACTTTACTTCAATCGAAGTTCTCAGAAATCAAGGAGGTCCCTTCCTGGGGCTAACACTTGATCTCTATATGAGATACATAGATATTTGAGTTCATTAAAGTTCTCCTCTACCTCTCAAACGTTGAGCTCGTAAAGTTAAAAACATCCATTTTCCTCTCCCCAATTGAGCAGTTAATTATGTTATAGTATATCTTTGTGGTCTTAGTTTTACCGGATTCCAGGACAAGAATTCATCTAGTCTGGTGGAGTATCCAGTTTAGTGCTTTTACTAGAGGTAACATCACCTGAGAAGGTACACCATTTCTCATAAGTTAGTATGGGGTAGCTATACAGAAGAGATCTTATTTGGGCTTCGAATACCATGTTATTTTGAATATTTGGTCAGGGTTTACTTGTAGGGTGAAGTATCCTCATGTCAGGTTGTCTTGACAAACCTTTTTTCAGAGAGACCGAAGACACCCGAGGATGGTGTCTAGTAGGCATTCAAGTTCTAATTATATAATATATACATATATATATATATATATATATATATATATGTATATATATATATATATGTATGTGTGTCCAATGTAGAAATAGAGTTAAATGAAAGCTGAGAATAGAATTATGATTTTAATGTTCTTGTAATTCCATTGAAAACACAATGCAATATTTTTTTAGACAGCAAAAACTATATTTCTAGCTATCTATATGTGGGTGGGGTAGAAAGTATTTCTAATCAAGTCTCACAAAAATCCAAAACTCAAAAAGCCAATGTCTAATAGCTACGAGATAGCTTACCAATTCCAGATGTCAAACCCAAAATCAACTTTTGCGATGGTGATTTTAGAAAATTCATCTTGTCAAATCGCCTCCGTTCATTTTCCTCATGTTCATATACTAAAACAGATTAGTACATAGTAAGAGATTAGCTTATATTTTTAGCTGTGTCGGCAAGGTCGCACATAAACCTACTCAGTCACATGAGACTCAAATATTCGAGAGAAAATAAAAACTAAAAACACTACCACGTGGTTATAAAAGTTGAAGGATAAACCAGTTTTAGGAGGTCATTTATTTTTACTAACAGCTTAACCACAGCAACGTTTTTTGTATTTTTTTTTAATTTTGTTATCAAAGTTTGATCTGGTCACAAGTGCATGCACAGTTAGTTCATGAAAGGCGAATAATTATCCCTTTCATTAGTTGAACTACAAAGCTATGATTATTCTTTAGATCATATTCATTGAAAAGATTTCACACATTTGTCAAAGTAGGCAAGTTATGTAGAAAAACGGCATTATACACTGAATAAAACTTATATTTTGTTTCTCACTTTTTTTTAATTATTTTAGTTCAGTTGGTTTTAAGAGATCAAGGGGCCCCTCTCTTAGGGCTAACACTTGGATTTCTCTATGAGTTAAATTTATATCCAAGGGCTATCTTAATAGATGTGGTCCCCTTTAAGGGCTGCTATCTGTACTTCCTTACAGTTTAGTCTTCCAGTGATTGTATCTAAGTACTTTATTAGATTTTTTTTTTTCTTTCTTTTTTTTTCTTTCATTAGACCAGTTGCCTCTACCACAACCAGTATGATATTTTTTCAGGGGCCATTTTTTTTTTTTTTTTTTTTTTTTTTTTTTTTCTTTTCTTAAAGTCATTCTTGAGGTCTTAATATTTGTTTTTGTGGGGTTTTTTTTTGCACACGCGCATCCAGGTAAAAGTCAGAAACTACACTACAAACCAAACCATAATGCGGATATATTTTTTCAGCATTGTTTAAAAATAGACACTTTTCTTTTTTGTAACATTCATTAATTTAGTGGATGGGTGGGGGGGGGGGGTCATCAGAACATTAGTTCGGGAGGGGAGTGGGGGGGCAACATTTAGGGCGATTTTTTTTTTCCATTGACTTTCTCTCTGAAACTAATTCAAATAAATTTTCTTGGCCTTTCGACTAGGATAAGTGTAGTATCTGTTTTAGTCAGAGGAAAGTAAATCCTAGTGAATAGAGAAGGAGGAGGTAAAGAGGGAGATAGAGATAAATAGAAGTGTTAAAAGCAAGATATTACATACTCATTTTAACTCTTCTAGTTTGTTGTCCATAACCCCCCACCACTTGGCCAGTCATGATAGTCTTATAAATGCAAAGTAAAACTGCAGAATATTAAGCAACATGGTTTACAGTAATTAACAGTTGCTTGAAATTAGGTACGATTGTGTTTATCATATATATATATATTATAACAAAAAAAATGTGATCCATTGGGTCACAGATTTAGCTCAGGCTAAGATCATTTGTATTAGGAAAAGAGTTTGCAAAGCCAGTTAAATAAAAATTAAGTTAAAATCCAAGATTATCATATCTATTTAACTACTGGTTAAATAGTATTACTTCTGATGGTGATATTCATTTTGTTTATAATAAACTATTCCAATTCTGCAAGATCAGTGACTGTCTAAAATCAAAGATCTAATAGACTGCTGCGAGACCCGTCACTTTATACAGCTCTGAGCGCTTACCAACACCAAGGAAGGCAGAGCGAAGATTCACCGTCTTGGAAACCAAAATACTCTGCTGGATGTCTGGAATTACACTGCTCGACTAAGTCTACAACGAGGATATCCGAAAGCGCTAAGTTACTGCACTGATTGAGGGCAAGATGAGGGAATAGAGACCCAAATGGTTTGAACATGTGCTGAGGGCTAACAACGACATCGTCACAAAACCTGTCGGAAAACAACCGAGAGACAGGCCGATGAGATGGGCAGACACCCTGCACAAAGATATCTGTAAAACCGGCCTTCACTCGGACCAAGCCTCGGAGCGTGTCCAGTGGAGAAAAAAATCCATCATTGCAAACCCCGCCATAGCTTGGGATTAACACCTAAGAAAAATAAAAAAAATTATTTCAATCTTTTTTTCTTTCCTTATTATCTTTAACTGTTAATAATAAGTGTGTGTATGTGTGAAGCAAGAATGGTAGAGACGTATAAGGGGGGGGGGATCAAACATACAGTAAGAGGGTGAAAATTGTCAACAGAAAGTAAGAGATGGGTCACTTGATGAGTAAATTGCCAATTACGGCTAATTAGAACAATTAAAATCAAAGATTTTTTTTTTTTTTTTTTTTTTTTTTTTCTCCAAAAAACTCAATCGCAAAACTGAGGAATATTTTACCAAATATTTTCTGTGATTAAAATATATAGGAAAAAAGCCAGAGGGAAACACATTGAATAATGCAGCTTTAGTATAATAATAGATGTGCAACTACATTTGCTCTTCACTTGTCGGTGAAACTCTTGGCATAAAGTATTGCTCTTCATTATATATATATATATATATATATATATCTCCCTGAAGAGGAACCGAAGAGGTTCTGAAACAATTGTCGGATACTCAAACTATGTTTATTTTAATTTTTATTATATATATATATATATATATATATATATATATATATATATATATATATATATCAATTTTCCTTCCTTTCATTGCTAAGATATCTGACTACTGTCCAAATGGTTGGTTTTTGAATGTATCATCACAAGAGCAGTGGTATGGCGAAACAGCTGCCTACGGATGTTTATCTACATATATCTATCTAGTTGTAGTTTGTTCAGAAATTTCTGCTCTTGGAGAACCATATATATTTTGAAATACAGTACCAAAGTACTTGGATAAGTATATTTCATTGATTAAAACGTAGTACAATAATATTGTGGATTCTGCATTCGTGCCAGGCATTTATAAGATGGAAATATGACATTCTACATCATTTTATTTAATTCCAATAAGATTACCAACTATGACACCTGAAAAAAATCCGGATAGTACAACGGCTTAAACTTTGAAAATGGAAGCAGCCAAGATGAGGAAAACATGTGAATAATGGAACTATTTTGTTCATTAAAAGAGTGCAATTGTATCTTCATTGTTAATCAAAGCTACAAGAATTCTTCAAAGATATAATTTCGAAGTTCACCTTCGGATAGAAATCCTGAAAAGACAGTCACATGACCAAGCCCCGTGATGTGTTAAAGATTCTTGAATAATCGTTGACTTAAATTCCATCAACATAAGACTTGCTGTGTATGTCTTTACAAGAAAATGTGTAGACACGTTTCAAATGTTAACTGTCATTGGACATGATATTTGAGATAAAGATATATATATATATATATCTTTAATCAAAAAAGCTTTTAGTCATTTATACATTAAGACAGAAAAAAATATTTAACATTAATATAATGCAAGCTAAAAAAAAAAATATGCCATCCACAAGAAACACCCACAAAAAGAGCTCCTAATTCCCCTCTTCCTTATTTCTAGTTATAGCAGTACTACCCTAACACTAATCTGCAGCTTCCAAGAGATTTGAATTCTTTGGATACTAAGATCTACATATTGGAGACTGAATTTTTCGGTGGTGAAATCGGCTTATACAAATTCTAAATAAATATCAGTCGTAAAGCATAACTCCGGTAACAAAAAGGGTATTTAAGAATTTAAATAACATTTATAAGACAACTCTAAAAAAACAGTAGGTATAATATTGAAATCAAATATTAGTAACAAGATACCAATAATAATAGAAATAAAAAAAAAGAGAAATATTATTTAGTTCACCCCGCCATTTAACTAGATGCTAAAAACTAAACTTGGTAAGAAATTCCTGAATCTTATAAAACATTTTCCTGTAATTAATCCCTTATATAAAATTATTGTTTAAAACTGTTGAACAGTTACTGTGAAAATTTAGAAATCACCATTAAAGTTTACAAGAACAAAATATTAAATGAGTAATAAAAAGAAAAACAAAAATTTAAAAAAAATTTATAATGGTGAAAAAAGAAACCTGCATCATTTGAGCACATTGCCCTTTACTAAATAACTGCTTGACTAAAGGCATCATTTATCTAGCCACAATATAGACATGCAAATCCGAATACGACATAAGAAACCGTCCAAGAATGAGATCTAATCACAAAAGCACATTCAATAGACTCAAAAGTAAGTATATCATTATCAAACCATTACTGGGATCAAATAAAGCAAACAGTCGTTTAATCTAATTAAAAATATTATGAGCCAGGATATACACATATTTAAACGAGTCGTGTAGATTATGTTTGAGTGAGAAACTAGAAATTTTTCATTTCAAATATTTGAAAACGTTACTAAATTATAGAAGCGAAATAGCAACTAACTGTAGACACAGAATAAACCTTACTTTGGGATAACTAATAAAGTTTAATTAAAAAGTAATGCACCTAAATAAAAACCAAAGCCCAGGATAGTGCTAAAATTAGACTCAAAAATAAATCTAAGATCGCGATAGATAACGGAAAAAGATGTGACAAAAGTATTTTAGTTCTCCCGTGTCAGTAAGATCATCTTTTGTTCATTTGACTCACTTAAAAGTTTGGAGCGCCAAATATCTATTCAAATAAAGGGAGTGACACCCATTGGCTGGTGGAAACAAATAAGTAGGAAGAGAGTAATAAAACCCAACGATTGATTGGTTTGTAACTAGAGTAAGCAGTAGTTAGATATAAAAGCACCCATAAATTGTAAAGCCAAGCAATGAACCCGATTCCCCTAGGAATGAGACAAATGTTTTTGTAGCTTACTTGCCATAAATATATTTTACAACTCATATATATATATACAAAACAAAGTCTTAAGTTAATATGAACTATTCATGTTTTTTCAAAGAAAACAGAGGTACAGTAAAATAAGATTGGATTTTAGTTTGATACATGCAAAAAAGAAAAATTCCAAACAAAATAAGTTTAATACATGAGGACTACATGTCTCTGCAGTAACATCAGAGACAGGAAGCTGCTAAACTGGCAGTTCAATCGAAAGAGAAAGGTCCTTTTTACCATGCCAGAGAAAGAACAGTTGGTTTGCATAGCTGCTGCCTCCCCTCCATGGGGAAAGGGTTGGGTGTTTTATGTGTATGCTATAGGGAAAGAATAAAACCACAAAGATTTTTTTAAGCCTAATTGAATTTGTGAGGTTTCCTTTACGTTTATGAAAGCGGTTCTTGGGAAAACGACAGAAAAGATGGAAACTTGGGTTACGACTTTACCACCTGCGTCTACAAAAATTCTACCAGCTGATTTTGTCGACAAGTGGATTCACTGCAGAGATTGAAGACACTCCAGCTATGCAACAACATGATACTAGTTAAGCAAATATCAACTTGTCCTATTTAACAACCATTACATATTTAATTGTATGGGTGCACAGAGAGTTATGCAGATTCAAAGACAAATTGATGTATGAAAATTAGTACCACAACAAATTTGGTGAATATGCTAGTGATCAAAATTTAGATTTGGACAAGGCATCATTTTACACAAATCACAAGTTATAAGTTATAACACATTAATGTAATTTTATTTTTTTAACAAGACTCATTTAACTGAAAAGAATGCCAACAGAAAATGTACATGAAGCATACAATGATGCTGTGTCCTACCTCCTAAACCCTGACGAGACCGGTTGGAAGGGGGGAAATAAAAACTTATATGCTTAAGATATGTCCATCCAATCTGTATACAGTAATTAACATGCTTTTGCAAACGAGCTTGACAGACCAAAGAAAATTGCATCTCTCGATATAAAGTTAGGTCTGTGTATATGCTTATATATTTCTAAGTACAGGATTCACTCTTAAACTATTAATATATCATTATGAATATTTGAACACAGCTGGTAGGTTGAAGGGGTCGTAATGTTGCCCACATTTAATTTAGTTTTATGCGAAGGGGCAAAGAAGGGGGTTAGAAGGCCTTTGTGAAAATTCAAATACCCCCGATTTTTGTAAAATTTTAAAAATAGGTATTACACAATAAATATTCCCCAAATTTCAGTTTTATTTTAAAGGGTTGTTGGGAGAATTATATGAGTACAATCTCCCAATTGAAAATTCAAATACTTCAGATTTGCATTAAATTTATGCATAATCATTAGACACCAGTTAAGATTCCCTGAATTTCCAATTAAGCCCTCTTTAAACTCCAACCATGAATTTTAGACATTTTCTAGAATCAAAATCAGGTAATTCATTTTGATCAAAATTTTAATAATGATTCTACAGATAATGTTTAGTATCATTTAATCTTTTTAAGGGGGGATATAAAAGTGGTGCAAAACTGTTCTAGCAAGTAATGTTTTCCTCAGACAGTTTTGCACTAGTGGGGCAGGTATTCTAGCTTTAAATGAATTTAAAACTTTTAAATCGAGCAAACCTTATTTTTTATACTAAGGAGCTACCACTAACCAAGGTCAAAAGCAACTCGAGGATAAGGGTTAATGAGATTGTCAGTTGGATGATGAACAATAACATGAGAGGATTGGAAACGATGAATGTTAACATTGGATTTTAAGACGATCATGTTTTAGTATTCAGAAAAACAGTTCCATAGGAATATGTTCCACAGATGGGAAATTCTTGTAGAGAAACTGTCTATAGAATTCCATTTGGTTTTAGGTTCACAGAAAGAAAGGAAAGTTTTTTGCAATGGTGGTAGAAGGGGAGTTCTTGCTGTAGATGTTTTACAGGATGAACCAAAGATCTGAGCTAACCAGTAAATAAAACGTTTTCATACATACATCTTTTTGTAAGTTTTGTTTATACCATAGTTTCACGTGTGATCGTCAAACTGTCTAATCTCCAGGGTTGAGGCTGAATTCACTATTTGTTATAATCTAATGGATTTTTGGCTTTCGATTGTTCTACAGTATGTCCTTTTCTGCGGTCCTGTTATCTTGTTTTTTTCTGTATTCTAAAATATTTTTTAAAAAATCTTTTATTTATTGGCTTATTTGTTTATTAGGTACATGTTATTTACTTATAATTTTTAAAACCATGTTATTTGTTTATTTTCTATATCACCATAGATTATGACTGGCCAAGAATGAAGCACCGCCATCCTATGCAAGTTAGTGAGTGCCTCCAATAGCAACAAGCTATTCTCTCCAGTTAACAAATTATTCGAGAGAACATAACTTTCGATAGAAACCAGCAGTCCAACATCAAAGGAGTTTATCTCTCCACTACAATGTCTATAAAAACATGATTGTGTGGTTTTTATTTTAATTTTACATACAGATACGTTCTTCATGGAAAAGTAGACAGAACTAGATGAACTAAATAATCAGCTCCGCAGTCGTTCTGCTACTCTTGTACGGGCTCCTTTTGGCTAAGATCAAAGTGTAGTATCTGTTCCGATGGATGCTGCACCCCGTACTGGTGTTGTCTTGTCCTTCGGGGCTTGACTTGCGCCGGTCAATGGGTCTGTCCTGTGCAGTTCTAGGAGGTCCACCCTCCCAGGCTTTGCCTCCCCTCTTTGGGGAGGAGTAAGTTCATTGCTTACTGTCTGAGGCGCCCCTACCGGGGAATGCTGACGGGGCTGCCCAGGCAATTTTTAAATGGCCAGAGTGCTCACCTCTCTGGCGCTGGCTTTTCAAACCCCACTTTCCCGACCCGACCTTGGGTCACATCTTACTTGTGGGAGTAGGATAAAAACTGGTCTTGTGCCTAACTCCTGGAGAGGAGTAAATCAATACACTTGTACGTGCTCCTTCTGCCATCTGTTTCATCAGTACATTTATCTTCTAACCTCCCCATTCAAAGTGCTTAGAGTTCTGTGCTCAGAAGGCTAGGTTTCGGCTCTGTCAAATAAGTTTGGATTGCCTAAAGTCAATCAACCATGACAACATAATGTTCATTTTAGAATAGGCAGGTTTTAGTTCTCATTTTATTAGGTCGTTGAAGAAAAAATATTCTCAAATGCAAAGTGCACTTGATGACTCAATATTTGTGAGGCAAACTGTAAACAACTTCTCCCATTTTATGTTGTCAGTTTGATTTTAGTATTAAAAAATAAAAATAAGTATTATTTACTAGAAATTATGTATCTGAGAAAATGTAGACACCTTTTAAAACTGGGAGGAGGGGGGGGGGCTAAAAGAACCGCATTTTTTTTCACTGGGAATTAAGTTACTGCACTGAATTAATTAACTCATGAAGTAAATAAACATTTTTATAGATTTGCGGTTTCGTTTTAATTCATAAACCTAATTAACATTTGGTAATGGTTATATATATGCATGAAGCATAAACGTAAGATAAGAGACAGCAAATATTATAGTGGGCGCTAGGATTGCAGAGTCGGAAGGTATAAACTCTGACTTAGACTTTTAGGATTCAAAAAATTCCCATTCAGACTCCTAGCATTCTTGTCATTATGCCCGGTTCTTTAGTTAAAAAAAAAAAAAAAAAAAAAATGCGAAAGGTGTTGCAGCAAAAATGGAGAATCGAAACAAGTTTTTTTTTTATATCTTATAATTTATTATAGTAGAAAATCAACATTCTCTTGGTACACGCCTGCCTTACAGATGACATCAACTCCCCAGCCCTTGCTGGAGGGAGCAAAAGCTGAAACGTCCGCTCACTTCAATAACAAATCTTGTTCTGTTTTTTTCAGTTCTCTCGACTGGCGACATAATTGTGACAATTGTTTTTAACATTCCTCAAATCGGCAAAACACAAAATGTTTATATTTTCATTTCAACGTTGGAATTATCAAAACCATCACAGTCGCATTTCAGATGCAATATCTACCCACCCACCCCTCACCTACATCTTGGTTATCATTTTCATTTACTGCTTTTTCGATCATCATGGGCTAATTTCGTTACATTACGAAAGTTTCAGACTATTTTAATATCTTCCAATATTCAGACTGTCTGCTGATTCTTCAGAGATTAAAATCTAACGCCTAGCAAGTCAGATTGACTAACTGTTTCCAAACCCTGGTAAATGCACGTCTTTAAATTTAGATGTTCATTAGAGGAATTACGAGCTGTGTGTCAAATAATTACATCTCTTTGACTGTGTGGAACCAGGACAATATGCTAATTGGGGTTGAACCCTCATTCTTGTAAATCCTGTCTGGAGCCCAATCCAGAGTTAGAGAGCCTAATTTTCATAGTAGATCCCCTCTGATCATGGAAGATGACGAGGTAACAATGGTAAAATAAAATTGAATAAGATAAATCCATTCTACATATCCTTTTAAGTGGAGAATAGAGATCAATTGATCCGATCCTTGAAGAGGGCAATGGTTAGATGCTCAATTTCGATTATTCAGACTACTGTTCTCATCTTGGATGTTATTCACACTTTGGCCAGTGTAACTTCCACTTATATCCGTTGTCACGGGTCTAAGTGCTAAATAATAAGTTTTAAGTGACAATCTTCTGACGGTTGAAGGTGCAATCCTCAGTATGGGCAATACTAAAAATACAATTACGAATTACTAAATAAATTTTACTGAAAGCAAACAACCCTCGTGGATTAAATAAAGGGTTCCATTCCAAATTCTGTATAGATTCCCGAGTTTTGACAAGACACCTGAAGAAGGCCGGAGGTTACATCGGCCAAAACATAGTGAGAAAATATCAATGAGATCAATAGTCCAAATAAAACTAATTATCAATCCTCATCAAAAATTATAAGTTAAAAAACTGCCACCACCACCCCCCTAAAAAAAAAAAAAAAAGAAAAAAAAAGTGCCTAAAACATTTGTTTGGTAGATGAAATAGTTGCATTATTCCCAGAGGTGCTTAGATTTCTGTGATCACAAGCCCAGATTTCGGTCTGTCAAATAAAGTTCAGATTGCCTCAAGTGAACCAACCACGAGTTCATAATGTGCATTTTCGAACAGGCAGATTTCAGTCCTCAGTTTATTGGATCTGTCGATAAAAATAGTCTTAAATGCAAAGTGCACTTTGTGACTTAAATCGTCAACAACTTCTCCCATTTTATGTTGTCAGTTTGATTTTAGTATTTAAAAAGGAAAATAAGTACTATTTACAAGAAATCTTGCATCCAGGGACATGTATAGACATTTAGAACCGGGAGGGGAGGGGGATAGAAGAACGACAACAAGCAAACTGCAAATAAAAACCAATAAACAAAGTGAATGTTAAAAATATTTTTTTAACAAGCCAAGACTGATATAAAATAAAAAAATAAATAAAAAAGAATCCTAATAAACATGTTCCGATATTCTCACCTTGGGCCAGATAATCCAATATTTTAAACATCTTTTCTAGGAATAACAAAATTTATTTTTCCAAATGATACAAAAAAAAAACAAAAAAACAAATTGATAAATAAAAGGTATGAAATAACATGAACCTATTAATTTATTAAAACATTTTACAGAGATTTATGCTTTATATGCCACGAGGAGAACATTTAAAAAATATAAAATTATCAAAGAAACTTGTTTTCTTCTGATTAATATTAAACTCTTATTAAATAGGAAATAGGTTTTAACCAATGAGAATCCATTAGAATTCTAGCTTTTCCATTAAGGGTTGTGAAGAAAATGATTAATATATATATATATTATATATATATATATATATATATATATCTCACACACACCCACACTTTAAGAATACCCGTCCCAGGAATGAAATTAATTTTTAAAACAGAACGGCTTTGCACCACTTTTATGACCTATTACAAAGATTAAAATCAAGATATAATGATACTAAACCTGAGAGAATCATGATTCCAAAATCGATTACATGATTTTGATTCTAAAAAAATGTCTAAAATGTAAGCCTTAAACTTAAGAGGTCTGAAGAAATTCAGGGAATTAATTAGTATCTAATGACTATGGACAAAATTCAATGCAAATTCGATATATACAAATTTGCAAATGGGAGGTTGTGCCCATATTATACCCCCTAAAACAACTTTAAAATACTCCAAGAAAAACTGCAATTTTGGGAATATTTATTAATTTATGGCTAATACCAATTGCTAAAATTTTTTAAAATCTGAGGTATCTCGATTTTCACGAATGGTTTCTACCCTCTTTGCATAAAACTAAATATAGGAGTGAATCATGTACACACACACACACACACACATATATAATCTAATATATAAATTAAAGCCAATCTCTGGATTTTCGCACATTACAGCTTACTTCCTACAACCTCTTATTCTTTTGATATAAACATCCGATTTTAATCAAACTATATTCTTAAAAAATGTATTTCTAATAGATTTTGTCAATTACATTTTCCAGGTTGATATTTTCATTTTGCTTTGTGATATTTTAAATGGGAGGGAGGACTTTTCCCTGCCACAGAAATAAGTCCTCTTGTCACTCATTAACATCCAGAAGATATTTAGTAACTGGTATATTAATTCATATTTCAATCTCACTTGAAATGAAACACAGTATGCCCCTAGACGTTTTTTTTGTGTGTGGGAGATGTGTTTTGATTGGCAATTCAACATAATTTGTGATAGATTTTTACCACTGTGTTGACATGTGTGGAAATTCAAATCTTTTGTTTAATCACGATAGGATAATTTACTTGGAGAAATATTTTAGAGGTAATGATAGTTTTCAAAAAAAAAAATAAATAATCAGGTAAGCATTTGTGGTGAGGTAATTAAAAAAATACTGAATTGTTTTTATTAAATGTCAGTTTAATTACGAAAAAAATAAATGAAAAATAACTTTCCCCTCTTCGGTGGTGAATTACACCTTCCCCCTCGCAATGTAAAATGCTTTCCCAGTATGGCTGACTGAAAGCCAACCATGCAGAGAGAGTAGCGGTTGAAACTAACCTTTTTGCAATTAGAATATACACCATTGGAATATTTAATGTGCAAAACGCATTTTTAATTCCTGTTAGTGATTTGAAACATAATACATATTTTTTTTTATTTGATGTGTGCACAAATTAAAAGTTTATTTAATCAAGACGGGATAAATTTTAAAATTAAGTTTAGAAATATTTTAACATTAATGATAAAGAATTATTTTTTTATTTAAATTTCTTGCGCTTACCATTAGCTAGGAGATTGCATTGAGCAGTAACATTAACTTTGATGAACGTTCAACTTCTCACTACATGGAGACAAGGATAGAATCAGAATTCAATATTTATTAATGAATTCAAGAGTAAATAATGAATGTATTAAGAGAAAATGTAGACATCAAAATCATTCCTTCATGAGAATAATTTTTAGACATTTCTGACATTCTCTGAAGAGAAAATAAATCCAACTGATTAATGGCTACAGACTTTAACAGACCTGGACAAGGATGAAATAATAATTCAACATTTCGACATTGAATTTAACAAAGTCCAAAAGTGAATCGCGGTAATATTTACTGAAGCTACTTATCAGATTAAATCCATCTGAAGAATTTGAGATATATTTCTGACATACTGTGATGGAATATAAAAAAAAAAAAAATAAAAAAAAAAAATAAAAAATACATGTGAGCTCCAGAGATGTTTTTGCAACAAACTCCAATGAACTGGTGAGTAAAAGCGGGAACTCTTATTTAAGGGAAAGCATTAATACAGCGAAATTTAACAACGTAGTCTAAACAAGCAAACTCTGCCTAACAATGTATACTCAAATGATTGTTTTTGGTAGTTTTACCAAATAAAAACACGAAAGAGCTTTTGAAGCGAGCCCTTTTCAAGTTTGCCCATGAAATATCATACAAGACGGACACAAATTACTATAATATATGGCAATGAAACAAATTAAAAAATAACTATATTTGCAACAGAAATTGCATTAAACGATTTGCATATAAGTTTGTGGTTAGATTTCTAAACGTAAAATAAGAGCGCAAAAAATAAAAATAAAATTTTTCAAAACAAATATAATTGTGAAAGAACTATACAAAATGTAGTTAATAGTCCAAAATAATTTTTTTTTTCTTTAAAATAATTTCAAAAACTATTGATAATGTTTACCCATTCATTTTTTTTTCATTATCGCTTATGTTTAAATTCATTTTTTGAAACAAATCTATGACGTCATGTAAAAGCGATAATTATTTTGTTATGATAATGTTTTAAGCTCTATAAGAAAGTCCAAATAGCTCAGTTGGTAGAACCTCAGACGCAAGATCAGGGTTTCAGTTTCGATTTCTGGTCAGGGCATCCGCTTTATTTGTTGAGAATTTATTATTTACTATTAATACAATATTCTCCATTTCTAAAAGTAGTGAAGATCTGACATTTCGAAACGAAACAAATTCCACAATGTATATTACGTTTTAAAAAAAAAAAAATTGTTATTGACGGATGTACAGACAGATGGACAAAGTGTTTAATTGTCATTTTTCATTGAAAACATCTAGACAATTTTCACTACAGAAAATCTTAGAGATGAAAGATTTAATACTTGGTACAAATATCATTCTATAAAGAAAAAAAAATTGATGTCTTGATATAATATCATTGATATCAAGATGATTAACACACGTTGCCATTACACATTATGGAATGACGAGTGTAGACCTCAGTCAAAAAACATGCTTCAGTGTCCGCATTAATCAAGGGAGGCGCGAGAGCGCTCTATCCCTTAATTCACTACACGAATGGCCTATGCTGGAAATCTCATTTCTTTGATCAATCATAACTCAAAAACCAATAAACCAAATTAGTTAAAACTTTGCACAAAATTTTTATTTGATAGGTTCTATAAGTGCGTAGAATTTCAGCATCATTAGTCAAGGCAACCCAGAGATCCAGAAAGTTCAATCATGAAATCATGTTATCTGTGTGTGTACGTACGTACGTACCACCCTGTATCTCAACTATTTGATGGATTCAGCTGATTTTTGGCAGATATAGAGGTTCTAGGGTCTAGTTGATGGCATTTTAATTTCAGTTTACCATATACCTTAGTTTTCCAGAAAATTTCAAAAAACTTTTAAAATGTCCATTGTATTGAGGCATAGCCTTTACAAAAGCAGTGACATTCCATGATAAATGCCAGTATACTGAAATCATATGCCCTTAATAGGGTTAAGATGAAAATTCATATACACTAAATGTACAAAAGCAAGGAAATTCCCAAATATTTACACTTTTATTGTCATTAAGGGTATGCGAACACAACAGGGCTATGTATTTTACTGGTAGGAATTTTTCTTCAGCGCACCTCACACACTTCATGCACTCATGCATAGAGATTTATACTGTAGTGATGTGATAATGAAATGGTTTGGTTGATATGTAGTCATACCCTTAATGACAATAAAAGTGTAAAAATTTGGGAATTTCCTTGCTTTTGTACATTTAGTGTATATGAATTTTCATCTTAACCCTATTAAGGGCATATGATTTCAGTATACTGGCAATTTTTCATGGTATATTCATATAAAATAACATCTCAGTGAAGTTAAAAGAAAGAAAGCGTTTCAAAGCGGAACGCTTAAAAAAATTTTTAAAAAAAATTTTAAAAAGTATTGATTTGCATGGAAAGAAAAGAAAAAAAAAGAAAAGGTCTCGTTAAAATAGAGTGAAGGATTTCTTCAGACTGGAAGGAGGGTGCCTGACTAGCTATTTGGTTTCTCCCTTCCCCATAACACTTGAAATGGTTTCGTCTGGTAGTTTTGTTTTTGCTTTTTTACTCATTAACTTTTGCATCAAGAGATGGATATTTATAGATACAAATACACATTGGTATTTATTATAGTGGGCTATTAAAAAGAAAGAAAAAAGATTGATCCATGGATTTTGAAAATATTAAATTTTCATGATCTGTTAATCAAAATGATTTGATTACAACAATTTCATTTCTCACTTCTAATTTTAAAGATAATATTAAACATGCAATTAAAAGTTACATAAAAAATTGTTTTCTTAGAAAAGTCAGTTTGTCGATAAGATTTATACTTTGGTATTTCTGGCTGCAATTTTGAAGGATTTGACCCTGGAAACCGAGTGGCAGGGTTATTTAATTTCAAACAATCTATATATTAATACGCTAACATCTACCTACCTGTGTCACACTGACATCTCTTTTTAAGATGGGATCGCCCGATCGCTGGAGATTTATTTATATTTTAATATTTTTTTTTTTAAATGGTGAGCTTAATATACATCGAAAGGGAGACAGAGTTAGTACTTAATTGGGAACGTGGGTAAGGGGCCGACGAGCGGGAACACAGTGGGGCGAGTGAGAGGTGGACGACCGGGTTAAGATTGCGACCCGGGTGGGGGGGGGGGGCATAGATGACGACCGCGGAAAGCAGTTTTTACCTTGAGCAACCGTTTAATATAAATAAACATATATACTTCCATCCAGTCACGCAAAAGTTAGCGAGTAAAATATATGCATATTTCTAGCCATCGGAATATTATTAACAATAAATTATACAGATTGATGGAGAAAACACTGGAATTTCCACGGGGTCCGGCTAGTTTTAATAAATTTACTATATTTGCAGCTGCACACAAATGAAAAATTGGTGAAGATAAACGACAGCTTTCCCCGACATACTTTTGTAGTTTTATAATATAGTTACAAAATAAAATTAACAAATTACAAATTAACCTTAGACCTCGCTTTCCCAACAAGACAGATTTTTGGCAATCCATCAAAGACTCCATCTTCGTATGTTTGGCAGTTTTTCATTCACCACGTGATTTAACAAGATTTTCTTCACCCAGCAACACTTTTCCATCAGAAGATCTAAAAGTTATCAACCTCGACCCCACCCCCAGGAAAGTTCCAAAGTAAATGAACTGCCAACCTTTTAAGAAGTGATCCCCACCACCACCACAAAACTTGGAGAATTCAACACCTACTCAACAATACCCACCAGCAAGCATGGAAAAAATCTACAATTCTACCTACCCCTACTCCGAAGAAACAGGGAAAGTTATCAAGGAAAGTATTCAGACTTTTGGGTTGGGAAGGTGGGGGCAGGTGTGGGTCTTTGCACAGTCAATATTGGATGGATGATGTGTCTACCTTTGAGGAGGGGGGGTGACAATTACTTCCGGTTTCCAAACTCCTTGGTGAGCGTTTCAGTTTTAAGGAGAAAAAAAAAGTTGGTCATGGAGACTTAAGTACTCATAAAATTGAATTAAGCTTAGCCTGGCATAAGGCCAAAAGAGAAAGGGCACCTTTGATCATTAAAAATACCAGACAAACAGCTGTGAAGGATTCATTCATTGGCAGGAAACAAGCGTTCAAGTCGGGAGCGATTGTTAAACTTTCGGCGGAAATTTAGAATCTTAGGTAAGAACGGGGAAATCGTTTTCAGAAAGCAACAAAGAAATTCTTTAAAATGGTATAAGTTTAGTAACAATCAATATTTACAATTTTGGTCACAGACTTTAACCTCTTTATTTTTAGTGTTTGAACATATAAAGTTGAATTGAAATAAATTATTACATGGTGTTTTGAGTTATTTCACCTACAACCTACATGTCCCCATCCCTCTACCCGACGTAACACTCATTAACTCTAAACATACGCCTGTTGGCCCACTTAATTTACTAATGTGGTGATCATCAAATTTATTTTAAATCTTTAGAGACTTAATTTTATTTTTATTGCCTTGTATATCAGTAGCTATTGAGTCAGGCCCTTTAATGAACCACTGGCAGTAAAATTCCACTAGATTTTAATAAGTAAAATCTGCCTCTGCTGCACTCCCCCCCCCCCCACACACCAATAATATTCATGAGAGTCAAAAAGGACCAAATTTGTTCAGAAATTTTTAATGCAATAAAAAGTGACTTTCATTTTCAGTAATCATTAGAGAACGTTCGAAAAGAATATTTTATTTAGATCAAAGTCACCGACTGTGTGATGAGAGAAAGAAAAAAATTGGTATTTACTTACAGAACATTTCTTTTTATGTAGATAAAATCCAGATAAATAAAAAAAAAAATAAAAAATGAGCATTCTTGGTAGGAACAACAATCCTCCACTATAAAGACCAAGACCCCCCTCCCCACACACACGTCTTTTTCTAGTCACTGGAGAAAAACCATTTCAATTGGCGAGGGGAAGAGAGAAAGCATATAGCAAGTTAGACAACCTCATACTTACACCGCTGCCCGAAATGAATTCAGAAAGAAATCTCCCACTATAATAAAATGTCAATCATGGGTGTTTCCTTTAGGTCATCAGAAGTGATAATTTATACAAAAGAAAAAAAAAAAATCAACTAATTTATATGACAGATTAAATTACTTATGTAATTCTATGATTTAATATGCAAGTGTTAGCAATATATCTAGACAAATAGCGAGTGTGAACACCGGTGAAGCATAATTTCTTCCCCACCGCACCCTCATTTTTGACCGAGGGTGTACACTAGTAAATGTATAAACCTGTCGGCAAACTCACGAAGTAAGCCCAAGATAAGACGATGTAATTATTGTAGAGTCCATGTTCGTGCCAGACGTCCATAGAAAGTAAATAAATCACAAAGTTCTAGGGGTTTTGAGATAGTTGCACAATAAGTATGTTTCCTTTTGATCAATAGGGGGACGGGGGGTACCATATCATGGGAATGGTCTCCTTTTATGACAGACATCCATAAAAAGACGACTTTATTTCAGGTAATTTGACTAATAACTTGAAAATTATAGAAATAAAAATAATCAAAATGTTTGGATGAGGATTACACGTGTGTCCTTCATTTCTGGAAAACACTCAGTACACTTTAATGCTGAAATAATTTTCACTAAATTTATAGGAAACGTCACTGAACTTATACCCTCTCTCAGCCAATCAATGCAGAGTACATCGTTGGGCTTCACCCGAAAATTGCGTATTATGAAATGTAAAAGAAAGAATCATGGGCTGAAGATATGAGGAACCGTATGCCCTCAAAAAAAAAAAAAATAATAAATAAAAGAATATAAAAATTCCTTATGGACCAAAATAGTGCACTGAGGGGAGAGGGTAAAAAAATGGCTTCATTTTTTACTGATGTCGAAAGAAAATTTAAAAAAAAAAAAAAAAAAAAAAATGAAACTAGATCAAACAGTTGGCTGCTGATTACTTTTTGTTGCTATCTATTATATTTAACAGTTGAAAAAGTTTTCACATGAATTAGAGAGAAGGTGTTCAAAAACATGATACAGTTTTAAAAGATGTTACTTTTGTTTGTTTTTTTCAAACCATTCTATTCTTTCCAAGTATCTTTGCTAATGACAAATACATCAGTAATTATATATTTACCTCCTCTGCAGGAGGTTAGCCACAAAGTCGGGTGGGGTTTTGAAAAGCCAGCACACTGGGGCCTACAAAAAATGCTCAAGCAACCTTGTCAACATTCTCTGGTAGGGTGCCTCAGGCGATTAGCAATTAACTATCCCTTTTCTCAGAGTAAAGGTAAAGCATGGGAGGGTGGACCCCCTAGGACTGAACAGAACCATACCTCAGCCTGACAGCAAAAAAGCCACCTCAGTAATGTAAATATAAAAATATTAATTGGTCCCTCAATTTATAAAATCGGGGGACTTATGTTTTGAGGCATGTCTGTCCGTCCGGATTTTTCTCCGCAACCATCCATTAAATTTCTCTGAAATTTTGCATGAAGTTGTAACTTTTGTCAGGTTAGAAAGTGACATTCTGATTTTTTCAAAAAAATTTGGTTAAACCCCCCCCCCACCCACAGGGGGTCAAAAGCTACCAAAATGGCAAAAAATTACCCTTTTCTCCCATAACGTTTGATCCATCCATTCAATTTTTCTGAAACTTGGCCAAAATGTAGAGGCAATTGTTCTGGATATAAAATGAGCATCCTTGACCTCAGAAAAATTCTCGTTCGCGCTCCCAGGGGGTCAAAGGGGGGGGGGGGCAAAATGCCCCAAATTGCCCAAATTTATTGCATTTTACACTCGCCACATCGAGTTACATACAGAGGGGGACCACGCACGCGCGGCTTGTTATAATTATCAAGCTCCTATAAAGTTGAAACCTTTCGAGAAATAATTTATGATTCATAATTAGCCGCATTGGATGGTTCTTTCCCTTAGGAGATAAGAACTCCTTAGAATCACAGTACTTGTGTTTACATAAAAAAAAATAGAACGTATTTCTCTCACATTTCAAGTGTGATCATCGCGTTGGCTACGAGACCAGGGTTCATAATACTTTGAGCTGGGGTTCAAACTGTCCAACCAGTGATACGGTTCCATACTGACGAGCGAAACACCAACACACGATTTCCCCCCCCCCCTCTACCTTTGGTGAGAGTAAAAAAAAAAATAACCACATGCATCATAGGCTACTAAACTCACCACTATTCACTCAAGCGTGTTTCAAGAAATTTATGACTATTTTCAACATCTAATAAAAAAAAATTTTTAAACATACTCCATACAGATGTTAGCAAAAACTTTTCCCTCTAATCTTTATTTACTCCTATTCTCCCACTTAACGGTAAATAAATTACATTAGATATTTTATACAATCATCACCATAAATATTTCATTCTTCTAATTTCATACATAATATACAAGATTCCGACATCAATCCATAATTCCTCCTTGATATTCCTTCAAAATCACAGAATATCAGATTACATTTACTTATTTATTGTCCATCGTTACTTAGAACTATTAAACATACCCGTAAACTCATTTAAGAATTTCCGGTTTTCATTAACAAACTGAATAAATTCTTTCGTACATTGATTCAAAATGGCGTCACATACTTATTAATCTCCGAGAAAATTCATTTCAGTTGCGAATCTTTGATTGTTACACGTATACTTCCTTTCTATCAATTATACTTTTATGCCTTAAACGCTTCGGCAATTTCATCCATAACACTTAGGGCTTACAGTGTAAACCGAACAGAGGTCCACGCTTAAAAAACATCCAATTGCTCATAGAAATCTCATGCAGCCCGTAACAGCTCATTTCTATGATCCTGGCCGGTAAGAAAAAAAAAAAAAAAAAAAAAAAAAAATTTCACTTTTGACCTTCCAATTAATCGAATATTATTTAAACTATGGCAAAACCTCAGAATATATTATTGTTTCTTTCATATGATTTGTTTCCTTTATTCTTCTCGAAAAATTCCATACTTTAGGTGATTTTTATTTTTAGTATTTTCTCATTTTTTCATTTTAACTTTTACCTATTATAACCACCCGCTCTCGATATCACTTTATTCATTTACTTATTACAAAAATAAAAAAAATTAAAAAATCTCATAGTGAAGAAATCCTTCTGGACTGCAACAATTTTTACTTTTATCTCACTTTGACGGATTAGGAACCCACCTCCAAAAAGATTTATTTTATTTACTTACTACAATAAGCAAAAAGGTTACTTTAATTCAGTTTATTTTTACTTATTCATTTTTAGGTTTCAAAATATACTTAAATTTACAGTGTAGTATCTGTTACTTAATCTGTTCTCTCCTGTCAGTAAAGAAATACTTCTAAACTGGCAATTTTTATTTTTTCCACCGGGGATGGATTTTCAACACTTAAACCACCATTGCTTTTATGGTTGGTAAATTTATTCTACAACCAGTGTGATGTTGTATCAAAGTTAAACCTGTCCACTGAGGGTTTAGGTTATGCGTTGCATGGAGAGAAATAATATGAGAATGATATGATCGATGTGTAACGCGAGTGTTAAAGATAGGTTTAGATCTGATAACCTCAGAGGAAGATTTAATCTTAACAGTATCCTGTGTGCAGAACAGGAGACTTTGATAGTATGGCCATGTTGAAAGAATGGATGAGAGTTCTTGGTTAGTAGATGTAGAACGGTTTAGGTAGCAGGTTTAGTTCATAGGGGAAGGCCCAAGAAAACATGGGAGAAGTGATAAGGATGGACTTGAGGAAGAGGGATAAATAGAGACCTGGTCAGAGACAGATTAGTTTGGAAGTCAATTTCTAAAAGCCATCAACACATGATCATTTGGAACCTATGGCAACCTGCATGCATTCATTTACCTGATCAACTACTTTTTTTTTAGTCTTTTTTCTAATGAGCTATTGCTTGTGTCTTCTGGGGATAACTTTTGATTACTGAATGAAACCCCACCAGCAACAATTCAGTATGACAGTGGCGACAACAATGAATATTTGCCAGAATCAAATGTGCTAAGCAAAAAAATCCTGTTGATCAACCATGTGGTTCCTAAAATTGTTGATGAATTGATAGCAGTTAAGGCAGAATTTCACAATTATGATTCATTAGTATTTCATGAACGAATAGTGTCAGTTGAACCTTAAATCCAGTCTGATGCTTATGCCATGATGTACAAGTGAAAATTGTTGAATTCATCGTTTTGAAAATTCTTCCAGTTTGCTTTGTTACGGTTTCCAGATTACTAATTTAATAGCATTAAAGATATTTTACTTCGATAAATTTTCGAAACTTTTTGTTGTTTAAGGTTTTTCACAAAAATGAAGCATTGTCTCAATGATGCAACACTTCAAAAGTTTATTCATGAAAATATTTGAAGTGAAAGTGGATCTATTGGGGAATCAGAAAGAAAATATTAAGGGGTTCCAGAGATGTGTGATTCTAATGTTTGAGATTTTCGGTACTTTCGTTATTTGGATGCTTTTTCTCATCATTTTCGAGCTCCACTTCGCTTATTTTTTGTTTTCAAATAAAATATACAAAATTTGAACATAAACCCAAACTGATGATTAAAATAACATAAGATATATTAATAGTACGTATAGCTTTTTTTGAATCTTTATTGGTAAAGATCAATAAACATTAGAAATTTTTTTTAAATGTCTTCTGTATTTTCCATGACAACTACATGCATGAAAAATGTCGCAAGTTCAAATTTTTTTTTTTTTAACGAAAAGAGCTTTTTTTTTTACAGCAAAAGTTTCAGAACGTTTGCTAATAACTGAGAGTCTCCGGCTGCATTTCCAATGTGCATATTCACAGTCAGCAAATAGCACTGCTGAACAATCCAACAGATCAATAAAGCGGATTGTCACTAGGAAGCGATTTACTGCCCAAGAGATGGTTTACTGGTACAATGTGCTAATGTATTGTACCACTACGAAGTTCAGGTAACAGGTGTTGATGAAGTTCTTTCGCTGACAACAGAATGTGAACATGAAATCTATTAAAAAATTAGGATGTGGTGTTGGTGGGAGCCTGGCTGAACAGATACACAAGTGAATGGAGGATGGGGACTGATGGAAATGGCGAGTCCTCAAACTATGTGGATGAAATGCCTTGCTATGTACAAGACCTCCACCCATATCTTTGGATGTGGAGCATTTCTAAGGAAAGCGATACCGCAGCGTCGAGTGATGGCGAAATGTGCATACCAACGAATGATGGCTTTGATCATTCAAGTAACAACAGCGGAGATCCACAAGATTCAAGAGGATCACCTCAAGAAGCGACCGAACCTGCTGTGCTATTTCTCCAAAGAAGTCAAATAAAGAGATTCCTGTAGCTGCTACATGTATGAGACCAGAGGGAAGGGGGTATAATGGCAGAACCTCATCGCAACATAAGCGAGATAAGTGGTACATAATGGCTACATTGTCTTAAGGCGGGACGTCATTAGTACTGGCTCACTTCGAACCAGGTTTTGAAAGACAACAGTTGAAGGAGTTGTACTTGCAAAGAGGCGAGACATTAATTGATGTAAAAACTAGTTTTGCCAAATGGTTGTTACCTTTCAAAGAGAGTATATTAAAAAGTTGCTTTTTATGATGAAGTCCAACAATATAGAAGTCGAGTATCATGCTCTTAAAACATACATGTGTTTGAAGCAGTCGATCTTGGTTGCCAAGTAATAAAAATAAGAACATTACATTTACGTTCATAAATAAACTTTATGGCGTATTGGACTGGCAATTCATCAGAGGATTGATGGAGCAAAGCTAGCGAGAATTTATTTAGATTAATATGGATTTGTAAGCCCGAGACAAGCTAGTCAAAAGGAAAAAAAAAACCTGTTCGCTTCAATTAAGGATAGATTTTTATGGTCCTTTTCAATGGCCATCAAAACCTTCAGATGAAAAGCATGCCACAGCGACAATCAGCAGAACCAACAACTACTTTAATGACATGAAAGTCAATGTCATTTCAGCAGAAGTAGTAAAAACATCCGACTATTTACTGGCTTCACCCACAAGGGCAATTGAAACAAGCCTTTATCAATACAAGACCAACATACACATCCTCTGCTCCGACTGAACCTCAAACTGCACCATCCATGCAAGATGCAACATCATCAACATTGCAAATTATTCTGCAAAGAAGACTAATAGCCTTAGAAGCAATTTATCTGCAAGTTGGTTGCTCCAAACGCACACGTTGGCTGGAAGAAGTGCAGAGGTGGTCGACTGAAAACGTGGATTGCAACTGAAGGTAGACATGGAACTAGTAGCATCCCGCAGCCCCCCCCCCCCAAATGTTTTTTTGGTATTCGTTGCTGGAACCGGGAATGGCAGAGATATGCTGAAGACTCAGTGCTAATCAATCTGAGTTGACCGCCTTGATGCGGGAAATTCATTTGGAGCTGGCTCAACCCACTCTGCGTGGATGCCATCACAAGTAAGACACAAACATGCCTAAAATAAAAAAAAAAAGACTTTATATGAGAGGCATCCGATTTACCCTTCCTTGGCTTTATGAGGAATGCACATTGTAGCCATGATCTACTTTTCGTTACCTCAACAGATGCGTTCACCATGCTTCCTCCATAAATTTGTTAATTGCGCGATCAGAACATAGTGTTTACATTTTTCTTATTATGTTTACATTTTTGACCATTCACAATGTTAAGCCCATTTAAATCATTTTACATAGATAAAAAATAAAATAAAAATTAGGACAATAGCAGTATGCTTCATATATTGCATGTGGACTGCTTCCCTGAGATTTCTGAATTTTTTAGGTGAGGATTGATAATTTGTATAATTCGGATTATTCGGACTACTGTTCTCATCTTAGTGTTATTCTCACAACGTTGCAGCCTTCTTCAGGTGTGTCTTGTCGAACGCTGGAATCTTTCTGTCGAACGCTGGAATCTTTCTGTCGAACGCTGGAATCTTTCTGTCGAACACTGGAATCTTTCTGTCGAACACTGGAATCTTTCTGTCGAACTCTGGAATCTTTCTGTCGAACTCTGGAATCTTTCTGTCGAACTCTGGAATCTTCACGGAATTTTGAACGGAACCCTTTAATCCAAAATTCATACTAGAATTGTCAGCAAGGATCCGTGGCGTAACGGATAAAGTACTAAGTAAAGTTCAGTTATATGAGGGTTTAAGGTTCAATCCTCAGTGCAGGCAATACTAGGAATTGAGAATTACTGAAGACTTCTACCTTGTCATGGTTGAAAGAACGAGAGCATGCTACCCCTGTGGATTAAATAAAGGGTTCTGTTCGAAATTCCATGCAGATTATTCAAAAGCTACATCGGCCGTAACGTTTTGAGAATGTTTCCCTGGGTCGTCTTCAAATCCAATGTAAACAAATTTTTGTCATAAACTGCCTGATAGGTAATCAAATGCAGTTCATTTTATTGATCACTCTTTGTACTCTCATAGTGTTCCTTATCTTTCGGCTGACAATCATCCTGCCTCATTAACCCATATCAAGGTCAAGAGCCTCTAGAGTATATAAGTAGTGGCCCGACAGTGTAAAAAGTTTTAAAAAAAATGTGCGCTATTCAAGAGAAATAGGGTGAGAGATATCTATGAAGTCAGCCAGAAAGGGGGCCATCTTCTGGAACTGGGTAGAATTTAGGTTATCTGGATGAATTCGAAGGGACCTTGGATAAGTATATCTGAAACAAGATAAAATATCAAAATCTGCCCGCATGAATGTGTGCATATTGCTGACAGTCATGCCAATTAATGGAGTACTTGGAAAAATCTTAAAGACTTTAGAAAATACGAAATTAAAATAGTAATATGCTTAATATACTAAGAAAATAATCGCCGAGTCAATAAAGTAACACTTTATATGTATACATATATATACTTTCTTTTATCCCCCCCCCCCCAAACAAGGCATATTGCTATTGCCACTAATGCATAAGGGGGCAGGTTTATAGGAGGAAATCTGGGTGGGGCAGTAAGATGTTTGTTCGCATTGCATTTAAATTTCTGCGTGTTGGTACGGCCGGAGAAACAGTGAGCAGGAACAAAGTTCCAAAAACAAGTGGTCAAAGGAAAGTTAAAGTAGAAAATCTTCTGGCATCTAGAAGATGCCTCTACAGTGAAGGGGTGGGATTTTGCTGCTAGTGTAATCCAAGAAATAAATCCAAAATATGAAGAAATTACAAGGGAGTGTGGGTTCAAATTAGAAATTAATCTTCACAATTATGAAATGTCAAATATAAAAAAAGTCTTCGATTAATTTGCTGAGTGTGGACATTAGTACACAATTTTGAACTGCTAATTTTATGAACATATTTTTTTAGTTTTCTTGTCGATCTTGTCTTCATGAAAGCAGTGAATATATTTCCATCTTTTTTTTTGCGGATTACGGACAATTTTAAATCTCCATATTTGTGGAAGAGACATGGAGTTCTCCTTGGAATCTGCATTGGATAAATAAGGAGATTTCAGACTTCATCAGCAGGTAGAAAAGATCAGAAAGCAATTTAAAGATTCACGATTCGACTATGAAACAACATCAGAGAGAAAAAAAAATGCATGATTGGCTATCTGAAGCCGTCAAAGCACCAGAGTTCGTCACTGAAAGTGACGTCATACCATCCTACTTTTCCCCTTAGAACCTCAGGTTGAACACCGATGGCTGTATCCGTGTTCCGAGTTCTTTACATTCTTTTTTTTTTATTATTATTTTTTAGAATTAATTATGAACAATTGTGAAGCTATATTTGTGGAAGAGTTCTTGGAATCTGTACCGGAAGGAGAAATAAGATTTCAGACTTCCACAACATCAGCAGGAGATTGGTAGAAAAGGTTAGAAAGGAAATGAAAGATTTTATATTTGACAACGAGGCGACAAAGAAAAACGCATGATCGATGATGTCATACCAACCCACTTGTTCCCTGAGTGTCCTAAGCTGAACACCAATGTTTACATTTATGCTCTGATCAAGGTAGTCAAAACCATGGATCGACCAGGTAGCTGCAGGTAGGCCATACGTAGACGCCCACGACGCATATGAAGTTTATTCTGAACATCCGGGACAGCTAGGCAAGATGTGTCGAGTTATGCAAAACGAATTATTTGCATAATCAGTGATATGCAAACAGTTTTTTTTTTCTTGTTACTAAAGTCTCACTACTTATCAAGGCCCAAATGCCACTCGAGGAAAAAGGTTAATGAGATTGTCAGGTAGGTGGTGAGACAGCACAGTGATGATTGGTAACTTTTATAACCTTGTAATTTAGGTTATAATAAATAATAACTTGTAAAGAAATGGATGAACTATCAAGAGAAAACGTTTAACAGATTTATTAAAACTGAACACAGAATGAATTAATGAATTAATTTGCCACTGGCCGCGATTGACATTAAGTGTCTGATGCCGTGGTCTGTGTTTACTTTCTCTCTGGGCAGAAAACCATTTTCAAGGGCAATAACTCTTAACTCCTGAAATGGTTCAAGGGAGGTAATTCGTTTTCATTAGATGTCCTAACAGTAACGCTGGTTGAAATTGGGCAGAATTCAATTATTTAAGAGGGTGTCTCAACAAGAATTTGTTTACATTGGACTTGAAAACGACTATGTTGTAATCAGCTGGGAAGTAGCCCCACAGTTTTGTGTTCCCCTGACGGGTAATTCTAGGAAAGAAACTGTTCATGGAAGCTCAGTTTAGTTTTATCTACTCTGTCAAGGCAGGAAAGGATGCTCTGAGCAACACCAGATGTGGCAACAGTACTCCATCTTAGGACATATTTGATTCTTATACAGGTAGAGGATGGAGTCAGGGGTGAGATACTTTCTGTAGCGACCTTTGCAATGGATGTGAGCTAAGTTTTCAATTTCATGTCTGAAGTGAAAGTCAGTCCCAGAAGCTTATCTAAGCAGACATATTTGAGCGAGTCATTTTTAAGGTTAATAAAAGAATATACAATTTGGCATTATGTTTCTAGACTAAATTCTGTTAAGATCAGAGTTAGAAAGTGTTTTACAGTGTATATGTAGTTGAGTTCCAGGCAAAACGTTTCTGCTATCTGTGTCTGATGCCAGAATTTTTGTTTAACTAAAAATTTCCTCAATATTCTGACAAAACTTCAAGAGAACTTTGCATTTTTCTGGGTTCTGTCCCTTTGAAGTCAGGGTGCAAGCAGTGCCTACATTGTTTCATCCTGACGGAACTAGAAATAAGGAGCCAGGTTTATGATAGGCAATGCATTGCAACAGAAAACAGACTGGAACAGCTGGAAGATGGTAAAGAAAACTAAATGTTATAAAACTAAAGGAAAAATCAATAACAAAGATTGGTGAAAATCTAAAGAATCTTGTCAGTACTTAACTCTTTGCTTCTCTTGTAAATAATATCTTGAGAGGGGGGGGTGCATTCTAAGTTAATATTACAGAAATCCAATTTGATATATTCTTTTCTCAGTCAAAAAAAAAAAAAAAAAAAAAAAAGTAAAATCTTAAATAGATTTTACATAAAACTTGAATGGCACTCTACGTATTATATATTCATTTCTCAATGTCTAGTTGCTTTCATCTGGATCCCCACATGTTATATTTTCATTTCATCTGGATCCCCACATGTTATATTTTCATTTCATCTGGATCCCCACATGTTATATTTTCATTTCATCTGGATCCCCACATGTTATATTTTCATTTCATCTGGATCCCCACATGTTATATTTTCATTTCATCTGGATCCCCACATGTTATATTTTCATTTCCTGATGCATGTATGAGCAGACACCAATGTCGATTTATAAAAAAACTTTAAGAGAAGAAGCAGTCATAGAAAATATCAGGGACAGGTTACTTGCAGAGAGAAAGATAAAGACAGCTCATTTCACTTTGTGTGCATCCACGCTCTCCCCTTTGGGGATGGTGCCCTGGAACATCTGTTAGCAGTATCGCCAGAAAAAGAGATAAAATATCACTGTCCGGAAGTCACATGGTTTCATTCACTTCTGGTCTGGGGTCACCTCTGACCCTTACGTGTCACTCAAACTTTCATTTAAACAACGGCTCTTATGTAACAGTATAGTGAACTACATGGAACCAGATGTTTGTGATGGCCAAATAAAAAGCATTTTAAAAGGGCCCATATGCACGTGGTTCCATGCAGCATTTCTGGTAAAACAATACAGAATGTCTATATTTTAATGCAATCAAGTGTCTCCACTTAAATACAAAGTTCTACTTTTACAAACCTATGTGAATTCGCTTAAACTTTGAAAAAAGAAAAAAAAAAAAAAAACGAAATCCAAGAATTAAGCAATAGAATTTTCTAAGGTAGGACTTCCATACCTCACAGATAATGGGAGAGGGTGGTACCTATTGACACAACCGGTAAGGTGAGGTAATCTATTAACACATCAGGCAAGTGGAGGGAGTAATCTATTGGCTCCTTTTTTATATTAAACAGGAAATACATTTTCTAATATAAAAAAGTTGCCTATTTTTTCAATGTTTGATTGATTTGATTGATTTGTTTGAAAAGTAACATTTCTGATGGAACATATTCTAGCCTGGAAAATGACAGAAGGAAAAACCGAAAATTGTTTATGTATTAACGTTTCGTTTTTATTTCAAGACCGATTTGAAGAAAAATATAAGTCAATATTTAAAAATGTGTGGTGCGTCTTTTTTCAAATACCGACTTATATTTTTCTTCAAATCAGTCAGCTTGAGAATATCTTGAAATAAAGATCAAACGTTGAATACATAAACAATTTTCGGTTTTTCCTTATGTCGGATTATTCTTTCCTTAATTATAACATTCTAAAGTATAGAACCGTCAATGTCAGGGCAAATTTAATTATATTGTCACTTTGCCACTTCAAATTTAATAAATGCAAAGAAATTGCCACAAAGCACACAATATTTGGACAATATTTTAGGGATTTAAGATTCATTAAAAGTTTTGTGTTGCATTTGTAATCCATTTGTTCCCTGACCCACGTCAGTATCTCGAATAAAATACATATCAATGTATGCAGACTTCCATAGTAAATTGACATTGCGTTTTGTAATATTTTGTATTGACTAATAATAGCCTAAATTGACCTCAGAAAAAGGTCAAAAGTTAAAATATCTGCCTCTAAGAATTTTTCACATGAAATCCAATATTTCATAGATGAGGTTTTGTTATTTACATGTTTCAGACAGTTATCTTAATCTTAGTTATGATAATCAAGTTTCTGCTATTGTACTCTCTAGGCTTCAAGTGTCGGTTGTCCAACCTTCAAATCGAAATTCCTGAAAGATTACAAAAGGCACCGGAAGATGGTCAGAGGATAATGGTCAAAACAATATGCGATGCACGTAATTGTTCATGTAAAGCAGAATTGTGTTATTTGTTGTGTATTGTTCACTAGAAAGAATATACACACTTATGATAGAAACCAAGTTAAATGCAAGTATATTGAGCCGATAACTCCCCCCCCCCCCATCCGCTTTGCTCTCTAATATAGTTGGAAGGAACTGAAATTTTGTGGTTTTAAACACGATTTAAATGTCATTAAAAATCGGAAATACATATTTGAAATTTTAAGGGGCTTCGGACATATAAAAAAAAAATCTGCACACAGATTCAGGACCAGTTCCATTGTCTTCCCTGAAAAATTTTACACTTAATTTTTTATGTAGATTCTCTAACCTTTCTTTAGGGAACACACACAGGTCTTGACAGATCAGAGTGTAGTATCTGTTCCGATGGATGCTACACTGTCCTGTACAATTTAAGAGGTTTACCCCAGGCGTTCTTTGAGAAGGGGTTTATTTATTGCTAATCGCCTGAGCCGACCCTACCAGGGAATGCTGACAGAGTTACTCAGGCATTTTTTGTAGGCCAGAGCATGTTAATCTTAGCTGGCTAACTGCACATGACCTTGTGTCTAGACTCCTGGAGAGGTAAATAACTTGACATATATAAATTTTTTTTAAATGAGTATAGCGTGTTGCCAGAGGCACTTTGACCTTTTAGAGAATGCAAAGAGAACTCCATCTTATTTTTATAGTTGTGCCTTGAGGAGCCGGAGCACACACTAAAACAACCTTGTGTTGCATCACATCTTGCCCTCAGAGAGGCAGATAATATTTTCCCTTCAATTCCCACCAAGAGTGGATCCGAGTTGTGACACAAGGTTGGTTTAATGTGAGAAATCTAGCTTTAAAAAAAAAATTTTTTTTTAAATTAAAAAAAAAAATTTAAAAATTAAAGGGGCATTCAAGAATTTTGCTTAAACAAAAAAAAAAATCTAACCTAATAAGTCATGCACTGTCTACCATGCTGCAGTCCCTGTCCCGTCGCCGCAATGTTGTATCCCTGTGTTGGTTTTACAAATACTTCCATGGACGAACTTGTTGCACTTGCACTCCCTATCCCAACCGTAAATACCCCCAACCAACCAGCAGAAAAATATCACCCCTTCACTGTAAAGGTCCCCAGACGCCGGAAAAACTTTCTACTATAATAGCTTCTTTCCTCAGACTGCTTGCCTTTGAAATCCCCCTGCAACTGTACCGACATGCAAAAGTTTAAATGTAATGTGAACAAACATCTGCTGCATAACTCCACACTTACGATGCCCCCTTTAGATTTGTGTCAAAAATACAGTAACCCTTAACATCTCAGTGGCAATATACCTTGTTTGGAGTGAAGAAAGAAAAAATTTCATTCCCAAGCATTCTCAGGTGACCGGCGATAACCCCCTCCCTCTCCGAAAGGTACAGTGCTTGGGAAGATGACCTGACACCGAGCATGTAAATACCACAGACTAAAAAGAGACTTCATTTTTGTCAATGTTTTTTATATGGTAAGAAAAGCGCCCCCCTCAGTTTTCTAATTAGAAATTGTGTAACCGCACATCTTCAATTATCAAAAGAATTTTTTATTTTTATTTTTTATTTTTTTGTAATTCTGAAATATTTTAGAAAATGCCATTTTTTTTTTCTTTAGTAAAGAAAGCATAACAAACGAATTAAAAATGGAAATAATTTCAACTTAGAATAAATCCGGTAATGAGGTAGGAGGTGCGGAGGGTAGAAAGATTTATTTATTTCCTTATTGGAATAGAGCAGTACAAGATCGCTGGGTCATAATCTAAAACGTAACACTAACACAGGAACGACGACAGCAGAGGCAGTAGCTGTGGTGGTGCTGAGTATTAATAGCAGCAGCAGTAGAAGCAACAGGAGAACAAAGGAACCAGACCTCCTCTAAAAGTTCACAGAACCTCAGACAGACATTGAGGCTGATTTTGGGTGAGGAGGGTAAGGGGGTATTTATCGATGCTACATTGATCGAAAGAATATCGCGATGCTTGGTTTGGTAGGTTCAGCAGTCACTATACACCGGCCAGCTTTATTTTGCAAGTGTGTCTAGACACAAGGATAGAGAGAGAAGGATAAGGATAAGGATAGAGAGAGAAGGATAAGGATAAGGATAGAGAGAGAAGGATAAGGATAAGGATAGAGAGAGAAGGATAAGGATAAGGATAGAGAGAGAAGGATAAGGATAAGGATAGAGAGAGAAGGATAAGGATAAGGATAAGGATAGAGAGAGAAGGATAAGGATAAGGATAAGGATAGAGAGAGAAGGATAAGGATAAGGATAAGGATAGAGAGAGAAGGATAAGGATAAGGATAAGGATAGAGAGAGAAGGATAAGGATAAGGATAAAAGGATAAGAAAAGGAAAGATAGAGAGAGAAGGATAAGGATAGAGAGAGAAGGATAAGGATAAGGATAGAAGGATAAGGATAAGGATAAGGATAGAAGGATAAGGATAAGGATAAGGATAGAAGGATAAGGATAAGGATAGAGAGAGAAGGATAAGGATAAGGATAGAGAGAGAGAGAGAGAAGACAGAGAGAGAGAGAGAGAGAAAGACAGAGAGAGAGAGAGAGAGAGAAAGACAGAGAGAGAGAGAGAGAAGGACAGAGAGAGAGAAAGACGAGAGAAGAAGAGAGAGAGAAAGACAGAGAGAGAGAAGGACAGAGAGAGAGAAGGACAGGAGAGAGAGAAGGACAGAGAGAGAGAAGGACAGAGAGAGAGAAGAGACAGAGAGAGAGAAGGACAGAGAGAGAGAAGGACAGAGAGAGAGAAGGACAGAGAGAGAGAAGGACAGAGAGAGTGAAGGACAGAGAGAGGAAGGACAGAGAGAGAGAAGGACAGAGAGAGAGAAGGACAGAGAGAGAGAAGGACAGAGAGAGAGAAGGACAGAGAGAGAGAAGGACAGAGAGAGAGAAGGACAGAGAGAGAGAAGGACAGAGAGAGAGAAGGACAGAGAGAGAGAAGACAGAGAGAGAGAAGGACAGAGAGAGAGAAGGACAGAGAGAGAGAAGGACAGAGAGAGAGAAGGACAGAGAGAGAGAAGGACAGAGAGAGAGAAGGACAGAGAGAGAGAAGGACAGAGAGAGAGAAGGACAGAGAGAGAGAAGGACAGAGAGAGAGAAGGACAGAGAGAGAGAAGGACAGAGAGAGAGAAGGACAGAGAGAGAGAAGGACAGAGAGAGAGAAGGACAGAGAGAGAGAAGGACAGAGAGAGAGAAGGACAGAGAGAGAGAAGGACAGAGAGAGAGAAGGACAGAGAGAGAGAAGGACAGAGAGAGAGAAGGACAGAGAGAGAGAAGGACAGAGAGAGAGAAGGACAGAGAGAGAGAAGGACAGAGAGAGAGAAGGACAGAGAGAGAGAAGGACAGAGAGAGAGAAGGACAGAGAGAGAGAAGGACAGAGAGAGAGAAGGACAGAGAGAGAGAGGACAGAGAGAGAGAAGGACAGAGAGAGAGAAGGACAGAGAGAGAGAAGGACAGAGAGAGAGAAGGACAGAGAGAGAGAAGGACAGAGAGAGAGAAGGACAGAGAGAGAGAAGGACAGAGAGAGAGAAGGACAGAGAGAGAGAAGGACAGAGAGAGAGAGAGAGAGAAGGACAGAGAGAGAGAAGGACAGAGAGAGAGAAGGACAGAGAGAGAGAGAGAGAGAGAAGGACAGAGAGAGAGAGAGAGAGAGAGAGAGAGAGAAGGACAGAGGAGAGAGAGAGAGAGAGAGAAGGACAGAGAGAGAGAGAGAGAGAGAAGGACAGAGAGAGAGAGAGAGAGAGAGAAGGCGAGAGAGAGAGAGAGAGAGAAGAGAAGGACAGAGAGAGAGAGAGAGAGAGAGAAGGACAGAGAGAGAGAGAGAGAGAGAGAGAAGGACAGAGAGAGAGAGAGAGAGAGAGAGAAGGACAGAGAGAGAGAGAGAGAGAGAGAGAGAAGGACAGAGAGAGAGAGAGAGAGAGAGGACAGAGAGAGAGAGAGAGAGAGAGAAGGACAGAGAGAGAGAGAGAGAGAGAAGGACAGAGAGAGAGAGAGAGAGAGAAGGACAGAGAGAGAGAGAGAGAGAGAAGGACAGAGAGAGAGAGAGAGAGAGAAGGACAGAGAGAGAGAGAGAGAGAGAAGGACAGAGAGAGAGAGAGAGAGAGAGAAGGACAGAGGAGAGAGAGAGAGAGAGAGAAGGACAGAGAGAGAGAGAGAGAGAGAGAAGGACAAGAGAGGAGAGAGAGAGAGAGAAGGACAGAGAGAGAGAGAGAGAGAAGGACAGAGAGAGAGAGAGAGAGAAGGACAGAGAGAGAGAGAGAGAGAAGGACAGAGAGAGAGAGAGAGAGAGAATGGACAGAGAGAGAGAGAGAGAGAGAATGACAGAGAGAGAGAGAGAGAGAAGGACAGAGAGAGAGAGAGAGAGAGAGAAGGACAGAGAGAGAGAGAGAGAGAAGGACAGAGAGAGAGAGAGAGAGAAGGACAGAGAGAGAGAGAGAGAAGGAGAGAGAGAGAGAGAGAGAGAGAGAGAGAGAAGGACAGAGAGAGAGAGAGAGAGAGAAGGACAGAGAGAGAGAGAGAGAGAGAGAAGGACAGAGAGAGAGAGAAGGACAGAGAGAGAGAGAAGGACAGAGAGAGAGAGAAGGACAGAGAGAGAGAGAGAAGGACAGAGAGAGAGAGAAGGATAGAGAGAGAGAGAGAAGGATAGAGAGAGAGAGAGAAGGATAGAGAGAGAGAGAGAAGGATAGAGAGAGAGAGAGAAGGATAGAGAGAGAGAGAGAAGGATAGAGAGAGAGAGAGAAGGATAGAGAGAGAGAGAGAAGGATAGAGAGAGAGAGAGAAGGATAGAGAGAGAGAGAAGGATAGAGAGAGAGAGAAGGATAGAGAGAGAGAGAAGGATAGAGAGAGAGAGAAGGATAGAGAGAGAGAGAAGGATAGAGAGAGAGAGAAGGATAGAGAGAGAGAGAAGGATAGAGAGAGAGAGAAGGATAGAGAGAGAGAGAAGGATAGAGAGAGAGAGAAGGATAGAGAGAGAGAGAAGGATAGAGAGAGAGAGAAGGATAGAGAGAGAGAGAAGGAGAGAGAGAGAGAGAAGGATAGAGAGAGAGAGAAGGATAGAGAGAGAGAGAAGGATAGAGAGAGAGAGAAGGATAGAGAGAGAGAGAAGGATAGAGAGAGAGAGAAGGATAGAGAGAGAGAGAAGGATAGAGAGAGAGAGAAGGATAGAGAGAGAGAGAAGGATAGAGAGAGAGAGAAGGATAGAGAGAGAGAGAAGGATAGAGAGAGAGAGAAGGATAGAGAGAGAGAGAAGGATAGAGAGAGAGAGAAGGATAGAGAGAGAGAGAAGGATAGAGAGAGAGAGAAGGATAGAGAGAGAGAGAAGGATAGAGAGAGAGAGAAGGATAGAGAGAGAGAGAAGGATAAGAGAGAGAGAAGGATAGAGAGAGAGAGAAGGAAGAGAGAGAGAAGGATAGAGAGAGAGAAGGATAGAGAGAGAGAGAAGGAGAGAGCGAGAGAGAAGGAGAGAGCGAGAGAGAAGGAGAGAGCGAGAGAGAAGGAGAGAGAGAGAGAGGAAGGATAGAGAGAGAGAGAAGGATAGAGAGAGAGAGAAGGATAGAGAGAGAGAGAAGGATAGAGAGAGAGAAGGATAGAGAGAGAGAGAAGGATAGAGAGAGAGAGAAGGATAGAGAGAGAGAGAAGGATAGAGAGAGAAGGATAGAGAGAGGTGTTACTTATCGAGACCAAAAGTCATTCAAGGATAAGTGTTATGGAGATGTAAAAACATGCGAAACAATGAAATTTGATTACTTATGACGACGGTTTATGGGAATCACTTGTATTTGTTGAAACTGGATTTAAAAATGACCAAGTTGTAATCTGCAAGCAAGCAGTTCCACACTAATGTGTTCCATAGGTGGAATCACTTGTAAATAAGTTCTGCAAATTCTGCCTGACATTAGACACATGATGGAAAAAAGATGGTTCGGTTGTTTTGTTTTGTTTTTTTCGGGTTACGGGATGCTAAATCCAGTCATTTGTGTCAAATATTTTATGCTTTAAGTTTATCTTGAAACATTATTGATGGTGTTTGGTTGTTTTGTAAGGAAAGTTTTTGTTAATCGGCTTATGCAGAACATGATTGAGTTTTCGCAAAGGGAAAGGTAAAAAACAACAAAAAACAATGTTTTGTGCATTTTAAGTCAGGAAGGCAGTATTTTCAGGACTGTCTGATAGCACCAGAATGGAAACTTCTTTTTTCCATTGTGATAAGACGAGTTCTTGGCTGTGAATGTCTTACAAGAAGGAACCAGAAATGTGAGCTCAGTCAAGCAACTTCCATGGAAATAACGAGTCGATAGACTAGCAACATCTCTTCTGAGAGACGAGTGTCGGGAATAGATCATCTCTCACTAGATTTACAAGTTGATTTTGTACTCAATTCTCGGCGGCACCTCCCAGATGTGGCAGCAGGACTCCATCTTAAGACGTATTTTATTCTTATAGCAATAGAGGATTGCACCAAGAGTCAGGTACTTTTTGGGAGCGCTAGGATGATCCAACCATTTTTACAGTGACTATAGCAACATATGAGACATGCATTTTACATACAGAGTGAATGTCAATCTTAAGAGCTTATCAAAACAAGAGACTGTAAGTAAGTAAGTGAGAGTTAGACATTCATTTCGACTAGGGGCAAAGGCATTCTCTACTAAAACCTTGAAGTGCAAAGGATTTTTAAAAAATTTTAAAAAATTAAAAAAATTTAATTTTTGCAAATTTTATATTTTAGAATTGATTTTGGTTTAAAATATCCACTTGTTAAAATTTAATATTTGACCAAAACGTGATTTTTCAATACATTATATAAGAAGTAAAAGACATTATATCCGGTTTATGCCTATTTTCACCAAGAAGTGAAATATTAAAAACTCAGACATGAATACAATTGTTAAATTTAGCAGTGGAACCTTTATCAGGGATGTGAGTAGCCAATGGCCAAAAAAAGCTGAAATCAAGATGAATTTCCCTGTATCTATGTGTGTAGAGAGAAAGAGGGCAACATAAAAACCCAACAACTAGAAATAACTAGAAATAACTTAAAGACACAGTGCGTTAGTGTGGGAACAGGAAGTCATTCTTTGATGAAACAAACGTCATCTATAATCGTTTGAAGTTTCAGCCTTCATGGCAAAATTACCACTTTCAGTTTTCAGAGAGAATTGTCATAAGGGGGAAAAGGGGGCATGGCAAGACGAAGAGAGGAAGAGAAAAACAGGAAAAGAGGAAGAACGAGAAAGAAAATTTAGTCAGATTAAGCTCTAGCGATTTTTGAAAAAAAATCTGTCTTTTCTTAAAAGTGGATTTCGACTAAGAAGCGCAAAACCATGTGGGGGGGGGTCTAGCGATTTAAGCGGAAATCTCACATCTAAATTGTAAAGAGTTCACAGAGCAAACGCAAAAAAAAAAAAAGAAATGAACAAGTGAAGAATCAATACATTCATCGCTTGGAGATAATTAAAATAGATGACTTGGAGTGAATTACTTTATACGGAAATACAAGTATATTATATTCAATTTACTCAGGAATATATAAGTTTGGCTATTTCATTAATTCATTTCATAACCAGTTTTTAATGGGGAATTTATTTTCATTTGTATGCATATACAAAACCAAATCCATCGACTGAAGATAGAAAAGGCCATATAAAATAATCTTTTTTCCCCCCAAATTAATAAATGTAACTGTTCATGCACAGTAAATTTCCTCAACATTGGAATATATCAAATAACACCATAACAATCTTCATTTTACTTTTTGTTAATTTGGTAAAAAAAAAAGAAGTTTTATTTTGTTTTTCTGTAAAGAAGGCTACGGCTGGATTAATTGCTGCCCAGAACACGAGTAGGTTTTTGCTAGCTTTTTTTGTTTTTATTTTGTTTTACAACATATCAATCTCTTATGGGTCATTTAATGCCGAAACAGTAGTTTTATTCATGGTGTTTGGTTTGGTTGTTTTATGGCATATCAACCCTCCTTGGGTTATTTAAATGCTGAATCCGGTCAAAATCAGCAAGTCTGGTATGCAGCAAAACCATATCAGATTGATAAAAGTTAGCTCAACCCACCCCAGGCAATAGGTGTGATTAACAGCCAGCATCAGACAGACAATACTCAGCATAAGATGAAAGTGTAATATCTGTCCTATTCTCCAGAGGAAAAAAGATCCTTCAAGACTGAGGCAATTTTTATTTTTGTCCCAATCCAGATTGAAAAGCTAGATTTTCCCTCACATTAAAAACAAACCTTTGTGTCTAACTTTGCCCCTCGTAGAGAGTTAAGTAAATAGGAACTAAGAGCCAGAATTTACCAATTCATTCATTCCCAGAACATTGACAGTCCTACAGATAAACTCATACCAAGGAGTTCCTTTTTTGTCACCCCCTCCCTCGACCAGGTCAAAAGTCAATTCCTGATCGTACCAATATCATTTTGAACCCGTTCTGAGCACCAAACAATGATGCACAAGAACCGGAACTACCTACTTCCTAACATAATGAATGAAGCCTGCTGAGAGGCATCAAATGAGTGGCTTTCAGCAGTGCTTTAGAGGCTTCCTTCCTTCAGAGGTCAGGAGAGGGGGGTATATAGACGCTTTTAATAACATACAAAAATAACTGAGCATGGGCTCTAAATTAAATTCCACTTTAGAGAAATAAAATAAGCTTATTGAATAAATGAACATTTCATAACGGAAATTAAGACATCCGTTTGTTTATAAAAAATACCATCATAGATCGAGGGGGTTAGACTCGAGCACAGGGATAAAAAAAAAAACACAATCTTATAAGAAAGGGAGTGTAGATAAGTAATTGTTTAATAAATTCTAATTTTCATATCACAGGTTAAATTATTCGAGAACGATGGTGCAAATAATAGAAGATTTTGCATATTTATAAAATGAGAACCAAGTAATAGTCTGTCAACATTAAGTTGAGGTAGAGTGGTTTCTTTAGCATTCTCACTTCAATTTCAATATTATATATAGATGAGAAAAAAATGTGACCCATTCGGCCACCCATTGAGCTTGGGATAGATTGCTTGAATCAGGAAAAATCCGACCAGCATTACCCCCCCCCCCCTACTGCAGGAAGAAGTAATGTCGGAGAGGTTGGCCTCCTAGGATCTAACCAAACCGAATTCAGACAAAAGGATGGAATATATATATATATATATATATATATATATATATATATAAATGTTTTACAAAAACAAAAAAAACGACCATACGAGAATATTTTGGGGAGCTATAGTATGAAAAGTAATTTAATCTTATTATAATAAATTATTATTACAATATTATAATATAATTTATATTAATTTAAAAAGATCAAATTATTTTTCATACGATAGATCTCAAAAATATTCTCATATGGTCATTTTTTTTTTTATTTGTTTTATTATTTCTGAATTCATCTTCACTCATAAAACTTTAGACAAATGCTATTAACATAATTAAGAAATTTGTTATAAAAAACTTTCCTTGATGTGTGTTTATGATCTTGCATCAGATGAGTGAAACACATGCACTTTTAAAAAGCCTGATGTTGCATGCACATCCCTATATTAATTTTGTATTTTTTAACTAATAGGTCACCGCTTATCAAGTCCTGGGGACTACTCGAGGATAAGGGTTAAAGAGATTGTCAACTGGAAGATGATCGCCTCAACGAGGACTTGAAACAATGCGTGGGATGGGAAGAAGATTACACAAGAGGAATTGATCATCTAAGAGGACGACTCAACAAGTATTTTTTTTTTACATTAGATTTGAAGATGACTATGCTGCAGTCGGTTGGGAAGCAGATGGGATGTTCTAGAAAAGAAACTTTGTTCATGGAAGTTTTGTTTGGTTTTTGGTAGAGATCATATTCGGTTTAATGCCCATTTTACATGCTGGTATGTGTTGGACGGATTTTAGAAATTGACTTCCAAACTAACTTATCTCTGTCCAGGTCTTTATTTATCCCTCTTTCTCTCAAGTCCCTCCTTATCACTTCCTCACATGTTTTCCTTGGTCTCCCCCTGCTAACTTGATTGCTCTACATCTACTAACCCAGGAACTCATATTCATTCTTTCAATGTGGCCATACCATCGAAGCACCCTGTTCTGCATCTATCTCCCTATACTGTCCAGATTTAATCTTCCTCAGCTCATCAGATCTGAGCCTAGCTTGAAGACTTACATTATCAATTTTTCCATGCAACTCATGTCCTCAACACTAGCTGGTCAATTATCACTTCCATATATCAACACACTGCATACACATGCCGGATAGACTCTTCAATTAGTCGACAGTGGTAACTCTGCTGGTTAGTAATTGCAAAAGTTCCCTGAACTTACTCCATCCACTCCTAATTCTAGCTATCATACTAACACCAGCTCCACTGTGCCCCAACGGTATCACAAAGGTACAAAATTTCTGAACAACCTCAATAACTTCGCCATATCCGAATCCACATTCGTCCCTTTTGTCTTACATTTCTGGCACAACCAGTTTGTGTGGAAAAAGAGAAAAGAAAGTTGTCAATGCGATATGGAGCTGTAGTTACAGGTGTTGCATTTGCAATATTTTCTCTTGTAAGTCAACTAAGTTTCATCTGTTATATCTGAATGTGTATTTAAGCAATAGTCATTCAAAATGCTGTGAACAGGCTTAATATTTTTACCTCCGCCAAGGCAGACGTTATGTTTTCAGTAGTTTGTTTACGTACACCCTATCGTCTACATAGCTTGATCAATCATCACAAAACTTGGTCAAACTTGCGGTCATCATCAGACTTAGATATAGAACAGATTTAATTTTTGGATGTCAACGGTCAGTCATAGAAACGGTCAGTCATAGAAACGGTCAGTCATAGAAACGGTCAAAGTCACTTTTAGCGATAACTTCAGTTTAATTCATCGTAGAGACTCATTACTTGACCTATATGGTAGCCAATGAATCCCTTGATCTTATATGATCTTGATCTCGATTATTCAAAATTTGATGCATGGATCTGATCTCTTTAATAACGGTGACCACCATGCAAAATTCCGCCTTGATCAGATAAATAGTTTTTGAATTATCAAATTTTTTTTTTCATGGAATAACTTTAGGAATACTTCGTACAATATGGAGAAGTAAGGCCCAGATAATGGTCCATCCTTACATTATCAAGCATACAGTCTCACGAATAACTTATGTTCTTGTTGACAATGTAGAGTAGATGTTTTTTTTTTTTTACGGTTTTATAGACTGTTATCCTCGTCTTAGTAATGTTAAAGATTTCAACCGTTGAAATCTGACCTGGTGCTTTTTGTCATATTGAGTAATCTTTCAGAACTTTGTCATCCACTAAAATAGATTGCCGTCATTCAAAAACATGTAACTTAAATATCTCCGCTTGAAATTGTTATTGAATTTAATCTTTAATAAATAAACATTAATATTACCAACTACCATCACACCCTTCAAATTTGTTCAGACTAGGGTTGCGGAGTTAGAGCCAGGATTTCAAAGGACTCAAAAGTGGTAAGAATGTTAGGAGTCAGAGTATTTAATCTACGAAAAATTAACAGTCTGAATATCAGTAGACTTTAACATAAGTCAGAGTCAGATAACTGGGAATACTAGTAGTTGGAGTCAGATCTTATACATTCAGACTCTTGCTGCTTTAGACATGTTTCAGCTTATTGATGGTCGATTTATCAGCAACTCTTACGGTTATTTAATGGCAAATTACAAATTCTCAGTTCATTGTATACGATTCTGTTTAAATATGAATGGGCATAATTTCAACATCTCCCGCAGATAACCACATTCATCTTTCAAGAGACCAACTTCAGAAGCAAGATGAACAATTTGTATATTTGCATTTCAAAATTGATTTCCGTTTTCTTTAACCCTGCAATCTCTGGATTTTTGCTCTTTTAGGGGTTTTGCATATAACTTTTTTTTTTACAATAATTGTTGAAATTCTGATAACCAAGCATTTGTATTGAGCTTTCTCATTATGTGTTTATGTAGCTCTTGTGTTTTTAATGGCTTTCTTGTCTATAAAAAAATTATAGATGTTGCATTTGGTCAAAGAATAGATTATTTCTGCAATTCAACGCTAATTCAGTTTCAAGAGAAACCGTAGAGTTGGTTGGGATGATTCCTACCAAATTTCATCTTCTGAAATGTGAATGTAATGATACAATAGGAACACATTTCGTTTTACACAATTCTATCAAATCCCAAACATTTTGGGTCACAAACAAAACAAAGATTATCAGTTGATTGTTACTATGATACCCTGACACTCCTTGAAATTTTATCAGTCCTTTTGTACTAAATTCAATTTGAAACCAATATTCACTTCTTGAACAGATCTTTAGAAGCAGTGCCACACAAATTGCAGTGCCTTTCGGATAGCTTCGTCAGATTCAGTCGTGCCATGTTTACTGAAAAAGTTACGGTTTTGGTTTTCTTTTAACCAATCTTTCATTTACAAATGGTAAGTCACTGATATGGGATGCAACTTGTGTCAACACTTTTGCACCCTCGTCAGTGATCGAATCGATAACAAACCCTGGACATGCAGTGTCAGCAGAGAGCCGCAAGCGGTTAAAATATGCCAATCTTCTACAGATTTGTATTTCAACCGATCGCTGTGGAGACAAGTGGAGTGATTGGCTCTGCCACACGCGACTTCCTCAGCAGTCTTGGTATATTAATGATGCGCAACACCGGAGACAATCGCAAATTGTCTTGGCTTTACGAGCGCCTCTCTATCGCCAATATTTGTGGAAACACCTCGAGTCTGCTCCTGGCCTGCCAAGCCAGACGGACATTCGAAGAAAACTATTCACCGTAGTACAATGATATAAGTAATCGGGATTTCTCGATTTTGAACTAAACAACGTCCAAGTAACGAATAAGGGATTTATTAATTATTTAATTATTAATCTTATAGTTTACTTTTTCACTGAATGGATCAGTGTAATATATATATATATTTTTTTTTTATTTTTTTTATTTGTGATTAGATATAAATTTGTGTCAATCTAAAAAAAAAAAAAAAATTTCATTGTCTGAGATTTTATTCTTTGATTTCTTTTTGTGTGTGAGATTTTGAAAGAAATTAGATTATTTAATCTCCAAAGAAGTCGGAATTTGAGAATCGTAGGAGTAAGAGTCAGATCTTATACCTTCCAAATCCACAACCCTGCTTCGTATCATAAACACAAGTCTCAAAGTTTATATAGCAAAGAGATTACTTAAATTAAGTAAAAACAAAAATGTAAAATTTACGAAAATGAAATTATGACATTCGAATGGAATATAAATTCCATTCGAATGCCATAATTTCATTTTCATAAATTTTTACATTTTTGTTTTTACTTAATTTAAGTAATCTCTTTGCTGCATTCATTTTAGTGGTCATAATAAGAGGTTGCAGAATGGTAGCAAACATACATTTATAAAACATGGTTGAGCGCATTACAAGTATGGAGGTATTTTTAACAAGTAACATGTGAGTATTTATAAAGGTTCCAATAATCACATGTTGCAGGTCATCATGGAAGAAGGTGGCCGGTGAAGTGGATAACGACTGACTGACGACCTGGGTTAGGGTGTGTCGAGTTGAAATCCAGTCGAATCGTGAACACCACTATACAAAAAGAAATACCATTCAAACAAAAAATATGGAAAAATTTAATGGAAAATATTTTCTTTTTAATAAAGGAAATATCAGAAGTATATAAGAAAGCAAAGACTTGGAGGAAAATAAATATAGACATGAAGCAACCCATGACCATTTGGCAGAGATCAAGGTGTTGTATCTGTTTTGTCCCAGGTCAGTGAAGGAAAGGTCCTCCTAGACTAAGGCAATTTTTATTTGTTACCCAATCTACAGTTCCCTTTTGGGGAAGCTGGATATTCCCTACATTAAAAACAGATCTATTGTCTCACTTAGCCCTTGTGGGGATCAAGTAAATAGGGACATGAAGAGGTTGGACTGTCTTTGCACAGCTTTAAATCTGGAAAGTAGAAGATTAAACATATATCAACGTCTGGATTGATCCATAAAAAAAAAAAAAAAAAAAAAAAAAAAATTTGAAAAATACATGGATCAATCCAGACTTGACAAGAGAAAGAATCTGCATTTTCAAATGATGAAATAAAAGAAAATGTATTTCATTTTTTTTTTTTTTTTACTAATTTAACAATGATTAATGACAAAATATAAAACTAAACATTTTCCATTACGTTTTTTCTTTTATCAACTTTCCCATGAATCTGACAATTTTTTTTCCTTGATTCATGAGATAAAGAAACCATCCAAAATGCATGTTTTATTATTCAATCTTACTGTTGGATAATGACCCTATGGGAATGGACGTATCTGTTGGAAATCGTTAGTTTAGCTTGCGCTATTTAGTGCATGGGGGGGGAACCGTGCAGAATAGGGTCTGTTTTCAGTCGGAGCTAACAGGGTCACAGCGTGACGAGACCGCAGATCAAGGGTCAATGCGCACCTGCGAGAGGCTTTGTGACGTCACGGGCCTTTGCGTGGGAAGCAGAGGGATCCGTGACGTCACCCGTTCTTCGTGAGAAGCGAGTCTTAGCAGTCTGGGTTTTGGAGGCAAACCTATCAGACGTGATTTTTACCATATAAACTACAACTTACATAAGAGAAATATTTCCCTAAGAAAATACAGGCGAAAGATCTTCCCCCCCCTCCACGAATGGTTAAGAAATAATAGTTAAGTAATTACGAAAGCAGTAATTTTCTCGACGTTAGTGAATATCTCCCAGCTGACGGATAGCTAACGCTTGAAATAACACTGAAATTAAATTTAAAAAGATTGTTTGTCTTCCGACCCGATCATGAGGCTTTGTGTTGCAGCGGTGTGGTTCACGGCAGGAAAGAAAGAAAGTCAACCACTAGACGACATCGAGACGGCGCAGCTTCTACGTGGCGAAGGAGAAATTTAAAGGTATGCAAACTATGATTTTTTATGTTTAAAAAAGTAATGAGTGTTTAAAACGGGAACTGCCACGGTTCGTTCCGGGACTAGTATACAAAACTAGAAATGGCGCGGCCCAAGTAAGAGAGGTATGCAACATTACTTGCATAAGTCATCAAGATAAAGAGGATATCTTGTGGGCAAATGTGGATGATTTGAATGTCTAAATTATATTTTTTTAGTCGCAAATCTAAAAATCAAATATCCAGAGATGCAAATCAAAGCGTTAAAAAAGTGTGCAAGAAAGAAATTGAAGTTACAACCAAACGAAATTGGCTTCAAAATAACCTATATCTGGACAGGTCTTTATCCCTATTTCTCTCAAGTCTATTTTTATCACTTCCTCATATTTTCTTTGTCCTTCCTCTGAACTAGACCTGCTACTTTAACTGTTCTACATCTGACACAAAAACTCATCCATTCTTCTAAGTCTCCTGTTCTGCACACATCTCCCTATAGTGTACAAATTTAATCTTCTCCTGAGGTCATCAGATCTAAGTCAGCCTGTAAAACTCACATTAAATATCCATATCATTTTCAACATTTCTCTCCATGCAACGCATGTCCTCAACCCTCACTGGCCAGTTTTCCCAAAGTTAAAATGGTCTTTTATAAATTCATAGTTGGTGATTTTTATTTTCTGAAAATAGCATAAGGGACATCATCTTGGAGGTAAGATGTTATTTTCCTTACATAAATATTTAAAGAAATTTTAAAAGATGCCAATTACATAAGTTATAAATGAAATGCCTACACAAGAAAAAAAAAAAAAAAAAAAAGTTTGTATATCCTGGTGCCTATAAAAAAAAAATCTAAGAAATTCATAACCTTGGCTTGCATGCAAAACTTTGAGCAAACTGGGTGGAGATTGTATTTTCAAATTATCTCAAACTGAAATCTTTCCAAATCTTATCTATAAAAATAAAAAATAAAATGGCTACTAAAGTCCCCAGTAAAATCAAACATAAAAACAAAAATGAAAGCTAAGAGAAAAGAAATCTTAAAAATCTTATTTTTCTGCAGATGAGATTTTTCAGTGTTAATCAGTCAACACGGATAGAGTTGGGAGAATATTCAAAATATTTACAGTTTTAAAAATAGAAAAAATGGTTTGCTTACAATTCATCATGTTAAGTGGAATAAGGTTTTTCAAACAATTTACAAATGGAAAATGTGTTCAAAAGCATTTATTTTGTCTACAGCATGTGTATAGAAACCAAGTTAGAAGCGAAAACAAAAAAGCCTTCCATAAATGAGAAGGATCATTGTCAGCATTTCAGGTTCGCTTCAAAACCTTCCACCATTCGAAGGGAGGGGGAGGATTCCTACTTTCTAATAAATTCAAAGAAATCTGAGAATAGGAAATAGAAAGAACGACTTCAACGTATTAAATACTGAGAATAAGAGATTCTGAAAACCTTTTTTAAATCTATATAAGGGTTTCATTTGTTTATCAGTCATATAAGCAAAATTTTTCATTGACATTCATATATTAGCAAAATATGAACAGATTAGTATATAATATAGGTGTTGAGTTTGCCAATGAACGACTGATTGTGACAATTTCTTGTTGATATATGCTATCCCCAAAGGTGGGGAGGTAATGCCTGGAAGAATGGTCTCATAACAGAACAGATATTACACTATCCCCACTCCCAAAAAGGAGTCGGTAATGCCTGAAAGGATAGTACCATGACGAACAAACACTACACTACCACCCACAAAAAAGGTAATGCATGGGAGGATGGTCTAGGGCCAGAAATATATATTAAACAAACCCCTCTGAATTGAGAATTAAAAGATAGTACAAATAATAGAAGTAATAGTATAGTTTCGGCTTCAGACCAAATCTTCAATAGTAATAGAATATACACTGGTGCATGGTTTATAGCAAAACATTAGGACAAACCTTTTGCCTGTCATGACATTGATAGTTCCAATCTACATACTGGAACCTTATTTTAGGAATAATCAATGGGGAAAAGAATTATTTTAAAATGTGTACACTAGATATTTATTTAAATGCTTTATTTTTCATCACAATTTGATTTCATAATGAAAAAAAAAAAAAAAAAAAAAAAAAATCACCGGTTCCTATTTAATTGCCTCCCCACAAGGGCAGAGTTAGACACAGGGTCGGTTTTTTATGTGGGAAAAATCCCACTCCTCAAAAGGGGGCACTCTGGATTGGAACAAAAATAATTGACTCTGAAGGAGAAATCCTTCTAGACTAGGGACAAATAGATTAAGTGTAGTATCAGAACAGATAATACACTTTGCTCCTAGCCAAAAGACAAGAGTTACTTATTTGAATAATTTTTATTTTTGTCCTTAATAACTGAAAAACTCATAAACAAGCTTTGAAAAACTGACGAGTAATTTAGCTGGATTTATTTTAAAACTAACGAAAAGTGCTAAAGGGTTTTCTTCGTACAATATGAAAATAATTTAAGTTATTAGACACCAATTAAGCAAAATGTAAATTTAAGACAAAGCCTCAGATTTTAGACATTTTCCTTGAATCAAAATCATTTAATGAATTTTCATAAAAATTGAAATAAGGATTCTTAACATAAGGTTTAGTAGCTTATATATCTTGACTTTAATCTTGACGAGGGAACATAATAGTAAAGAGTGGCACCTTTGGTTGAGGTGATCATTAATAACAATGGCCTAAACAGAGAAGAAAGGGGGATGGTGCCAAAGTAGCAAGGCACCATGTATGATATGATATATGAAGAGGAACTGGAAACTAAAAACATCTCAGTTTTAAGAGGAGCTAACGGTCTAATGAAGTTGAATTTAAAGAATTATTTGCAAGTATTTGTGAATAAAATTGTAGTCAAGAGGAGAGCCGAATTCCTTTGTAAAGGTTTTATTCACCAAAATAAAACAAAGTTAAATGACAAAGCATTTATTAGTCAACGCCTGATGGAAGAGTTCATTCAATGGGAGGAGGGGTTAAGAATATTACACCAAGTGTGAAGGAAATCCAAATAATTGCACTTAGGGGAGCAGCTGAAATCCTTAAAAGAGCACTCGGTTTGAGCCACTAAATAGCAGACAATCGTTTTGCATTTGGAAGAATGCCCAGTCTACGCTAATAAAAAATATATTAAAAAAACAGTTAAGAACTGATCTGTTTGGTGAATTCATTTTATCAACTAGCAAAATACCCACACCAGGACGGGTATTCTGCTAGTTAGTGTTGTTTTCCTGAAATCGAGGTTCAAAAATAATTTTTAAGGGGTGGCACAATGTTAAGCACTTTACAGAACAACGGTTTGAGCTTTTCAACATGATCATTTGTTCCGTAAAATGCTTAATATGAACATCTGTTTCTATTTTATTTTTGAACATTCAGAAAAGAAAAGAAAAAATATCTAAAGTTTGAAAGAAAATTCTGAACCCTGAAACCAAAATGTGCAAAACATGTTAATTCAATTATGAAAACATTTTTGTCCCAAGAAATTATCAACTGAAGTGATTCATTAATTAGAATAGCCATTTTGAAATGGTTATTAAATTAAGAGATCTGGATCAAAATAACGATCCATAAATCAAATGTAACTAATTAACCGTTTTTTTGTGTCTACTATATTCCACAAAAATATGTCCAATAGTTTTTCTTCCTATAGATGTTCTCACCCAGACACACACAGGAGTGCATCTTCATTATATAGACTAGCAAATAAGTGCTCCATCTGGTCACATTTTTGCTAGCCTGGGAAGATATGACGAACAAACACATACATACATACCCCCCCCCCCTCTCAAATGATGGTTTTGTTTTGTTTTACGGCATATCAAACCTTTTCAGATTATTTGTCGAATACAGTCATTTTAGTAAAAGTTTTAAGGCTTCAGGTTCTTTATATGTTCAAATATTTATTCAGTGTTTGGTTTGGTTGTTTTGTAGAGGAAAATTGTTTCTGTTTTTGGCTTTGTAGAACATGATAGAGTTCTGCAAAATGGAAGAAGAAAAAAAAAAAAAAATATCAATGTTTGATACGTTTTAGGTCAGGAATCCGGTATTTTAAGAATACCTGATCGGGTAGCACCACTATCCCCCAAAATGAAGTAATGCCTGTGAAAATGATCTCATGTCAACAAAACAGATACTACATTCCCTTAATTGAGCATTAAAATATAATGCAAAAGTAGTAATAGTTTTGACTTCAGACAAACAGATACCAAATCTCCATTAGTAATAGATATGTAACTATGCAAGATTTTGTGGTGGAAACTTTAAATTTCATGAGTCAGCGTTGGGGCACAGACTCCATATCTCCGGTGGCATTCTGCATCATCTGTGCACTTAACTCTGTTTCGACATACGATGCTTATCATAAATGCACTTCAGGAAAGATGATCAGAGTATTTAGAGTTGCAAATTATGCAGCAATATTATACCAAAGTTTCAGTAGAGAAGTACTTATCTAAGAAAAAAAAAATATATATTTTCCGAAAGTAGACAAAAACCATAATTTTGCAGACTGGAAATACGAAAACAAAAAGTCAGAAGAAACCCCAGACTGAACACAATATTTCCTGTGATTAGTTTGAAGATCAGTCGTATCAGATAAAGGAGGAAAAAATTCTATAATCTAAAGTTGCCTTTTTTTTTTTATCTATGTAGAGATTACGAAGAGGAGGGTAGATTGTGTTGCTCCAATTTTCTAAGATGACACTAAATACCATGAAATATAAAATAATTTCACTAAACTCAGTGTGTTCATACGATACTATTAACTCGGATCTAGACGAAATAATTAGAATCTATATTTCAGTCATGAAACTACTGACCGGTACAAAGACTGGGTTTGTTCTTTTCTATGGCCAAGCTCTTTGATGCCAAAACAATTACCAATCGAAACAATTAATTGGAACACAAGTTGCTATTTTACATGTAGTTAGGAGATTAGTAAATGAATTAGGCTAAATAGGACGGCAATAATTACTATCTGTACATGGCAAAAGTCAACTAATAGTAGTATAATCGGTGGTGGTTGGTTGGCAGATATCATAAAATAAAAAATTAAAATTAAAATAGACTAAATTGAGAAAATTAAAACTAGAGGAATTTTAAAATAAATGGTGAAAGAATGAATTTACAAAGACATTTTTGGAGTCTATCTGATGAAGTATTTGAGAGAATTTGAATAGTACATTCCTATTATTTATCTACCTCCCACAAGGTAAGATGTGACACAAGGTCGTGAAAGTGGGATTAGATAAGCCACCGCTCGAGAGGTGAGCAATCTGGCCATTTAAAAATTGCCTGGACAGCCCCGTCGACATTCCCGGTAGGGCGCCTCAGACAGTAAGCAATAAACTTACTCCTCCCCAAAGAGGGAAGGCAAAGCCTGGGAGGGTGCACCTCCTATAGTCAGATTGTAGATTTTATTTTACTTTACTAAATGTTTGAAGTGTGGTTAATCAAAATAAGATATCCAAAGAAGCAGAATAAAAAAAATTCAAGTAAGCAATATAAAACCTCTTTACTGCATTCATACAATTTTTTTAAGAGCACGAGTATAACACACACACACAGAGAAAGAGAGAAAGAGAGAGAAAGAGAGAGAAAGAGAGAGAAAGAGAGAGAAAGAGAGAGAAAGAGAGAGAAAGAGAGAGAAAGAGAGAGAAAGAGAGAGAAAGAGAGAGAAAGAGAGAGAAAGAGAGAGAAAGAGAGAGAAAGAGAGAGAAAGAGAGAAAGAGAGAGAGAAAGAGAGAAAGAGAGAGAGAGAAAGAGAGAGAAAGAGAAAGAGAGAGAAAGAGAAAGAGAGAGAAAGAGAGAGAGAGAGAAAGAGAGAGAAAGAGAGAGAGAGAGAAAGAGAGAGAGAGAGAAAGAGAGAGAAAGAGAAAGAGAGAGAAAGAGAAAGAGAAAGAGAGAGAAAGAGAAAGAGAGAGAAAGAGAAAGAGAAAGAGAGAGAAAGAGAAAGAGAGAGAAAGAGAAAGAGAAAGAGAGAGAAAGAGAAAGAGAAAGAGAAGAGAGAGAGAGAAAGAGAAAGAGAGAGAGAGAGAGAAAGAGAAAGAAAGGGAGAGAAAGAAAGAGAAAGAGAGAGAAACACAGTAACAGCGTGCGAGAAATAGAGTGAGAGAGAGTGAGAGACTTTCCATTACAATGAAAAGCTCTGTTTACGTTGGAATATCAGTATTTATTAGAACTAAATGTATTCTATTGGGTATTCTCATACTAAGTGGTGACTTTGTTAGACACATCCAAAGTTAGTTTAAAAGAATTATTTTATTTAGAAAAGAGGTGGGGGGGGGGCAGCAGTATGAAAAACCAGCTGAACAATTTGTAGACTTTTCAGTAAGTAAACAAACTAGTTTGTCTTCCAAGCACACGAAAAGCAAATCAAATAGCAAAAATAAAGTTGCCAGTTCCTGATTTTCATTTATTAAGTTTTCACCTCCAAGGAAACAAAAAAGGTGGGTGGGTAAATAATTATAAAAGGAATAGAAAATATCCAGTCAAAAATATAAAACATTCAAAATTTGATCATTCAAAATAACTGACAAAAAATTTTTTTTTTTTGATTTTGATCCCGACCTAAAATTTTTGTGAGATGTTTTGAACTGATATTCAATTTGCAACGTTCTCATCACATGAAAAACCATTTCCTTAATGTAGCTTATCAGGTCTGACCTAGAAAACTCTTCCTAATCAAGGTTAAAGTGATTCATATTCTACACAGATTTATTATTAGCAAGGCTACTCGGCATTGCTCAGGACTGAATAAGGAATACCATGTTCTTCTGCATCCAGCCCACACCATATATATTTTTAAAAATTTTTTTACATTTTATAATATTCAATTTTGGGGGGTGGGGCCTAAGAATGTACTCGTCATTGATTGGATGGGTGGGGGTAACATTAATTAAAATAATGTTAGGTAAAATTCCCCCTTGTGGCACATCAGGTGAAATAGAAATTTAGTCAAATTTACTCTGAACAGAATGGAACTCCAGAGAAGTTTTACCCATCAGAATGTAACCCTCATTACAAGCTTTTCAGCAGTTACATCAACCCGATACATCACAGTATGTGTGCCCTGCATAAATACGCCCAAGGCGGCAGTTGCTTATAATAATTCATTGTCATTGTTTGGAGCATTCGAGAACTGGATGTTGTTTATTCATTTTCTGTATAAACATATTAGTTTGCTCCAATAGCAATTGAATACAGAAAATGCATTTTCAAAATAAAAAAAATGTTAAATCTTTGTCTTCTTTTTAGGGGAGGGGGGGAATAGAAAGTTAAACCACTTGTTTCTCTATTTATGCGAGGAAAAACGCACTGATAATCTCCTGCCTTTACTGCTGAATCATTGAATCTGATGACAGAAGCAATTGAGCTTCATCAGCAGAGTCAAGATTGATACTTGTAAGTGAAAATACTTTGACTCTGGAGTTTAAAATTGATGCTTTTAATTGTTTATGTAATCTAAAAAAGCAAAAAAAAAACAAAAAAAAAACTAGCAAGTTAGAGTGTGAAAAACTCACCATTAGCCTCGATACACACCACAATAAAGATATAAGGGGGTGGGGGACAAGAATTAAATCATTGCTTGTGTATGGATTTGTAGAGTGGAGTAAAGTTCAGAAATTGAGCACTAATTTTAAATGTTTAAATCCATTTATTCCTACATTCTATATTTACTACAAACATTTACTAAGAAATAAAACCAATTGTCATACTTCTCGGCCTTAGATCTAAGTGCGGTATCTGTTCTTAGTGAAGAACACCTTCTAGACTTATTTTTGTTCTAATGCAGAGTGCCCCGTTTTGGGGGGGAGCTGGATTTTCCCCAACATTAAAACCCGACCTTGGAGAAGGCAAGTAAATAGGGACTCCACCCATACAATGTATGTAAGTCAAATACAATTTCTAAACGTAATTGAATTGGAGAAGAATGCAGGTGGGGATGGGGGTGTAGACAAACCAACTAAATTCCAATCGATTGCCAGCATGTTCCGAGAGGTTGTTTATGGCATCAACCAAAATTATAGAATTTTGGAAACCATGTTCAATTCTTTTATACAGTAAAATCATTTGGAAAGGTATGAACCCCCTCACCCCCAGAGATAAAATATCAGTTTGTCTTCAATAGGTAGTGTTTCACAATAAACCCACAAAAGGGATTAATACTGTAAAATGAATGCCCTAAACCAGAAGATCTCAATTCACTGTTTCTTGTGAAAGCTTTCCAGTTAAATTCCAAAGGACATCCCATGTTGCTAGAGTGCCTCCTGAAAAACGAAACTCATCCAGGTGCTTATCAGTGGCAGAAAATCTCAGCAGTTCCCTTTTGGAAATACTCGTCACAGACAGGCTTTTGTATTGATTATTCGGACTACCATTCTAATCTTGAAAGTTATTTCCACATGGACCCGTGACACGACGGATAAAGTGCTGAGTAATAATCAGTTCCAAGTGACAATCTTCTGGAGATTTAAGACTCAATCAGTATAGGCGATTCTAAGAATATCGTCAAGAATTACTTTAGCTTTCTACCTAGTCAAGGTGAATGGGATGAGAGCAATCAAATAAAGGATTCCGTTTAGAACTCCGGACAGATTACAGAGTTCAACAATATGAACCTGAAGAAGGTCAGAGGTAACCTCTGACCTTTGGCTGAAACGTTGTCTGAAAATATCCAAGATGAAAACAGTAATCTCAATAATCAAAATACAGACCGGCTTGTTGAGGAGTTTGCGTGCACAACTTTAAACAAATATTTCCAAGAGCATATGCCGAGGTTTTCTGCCACTGACAAACACCTGAAGAGATAACTGTCAGAAAACCTGTATTTAAAAGCCTGTGCTCAATAAGAAAAACTTGAATATGACTCACTACCAAGAAACTCCCATGTGAAAGGTTTCTCCATTGGTGTCATAATTTAATTTTTTTTTTTTTTCTTAGAACTTTAATTTGTTCTGCGTTTCTAGAAAGTCAGTGTTTTGTGTAGGTGGTCCCATCAAGGATTTGTTCGGGGTACAGAAGTTATGTGCTTTCAAGTGCCGCTTGTTAAACAGCAATTTGAATTTTTTTTTTTTCTCTTTTATTTTCCTTCTTCGACAAACCTAAACATCCATGTTTTCATTCAGCATTGCAATTCAATTTCTCTTCACAAGAGCAGTGGATGAAAGGCGGCGTTAAGTGTCACCTAGAAACTATAGACAAGGGCAACACTCTTGGAAATCAAGTGCTTACCATTTTGGTAAACAAAAATTTTTCTCAAGGAAGCAAATCAAATTATGATGCAGACATTTCAAATTAATTACCATTCAATTGGCACAAATTAAGAAAACAATGCCTAGCAGAGTAACTATGGCCTTGTTACTACACCATTTCTTTCCAGACACCCCCCTTCACTTCAGCACACACTGACAATTCCTCACAAGTAAATTTTTTCACAAAAAAAAAAAAAAAAACAAAAAAAAACATATCTATCCCAGTTAGTGTAAGTCTCCAGATGCAACAATCTTACGTTGCTTGTATTTATACGCCTCAAACTACTCCCCCCCCCCTTCCACTGCTCCGCCTTTTAAAGAAACAACCAAAAGAGTAGCTTTTCGTTTGTACAAGTCAGGTTTGTTTTCTATTGCTCAGCAGACATTAATTATTAGTTGATGTAAGCATAAATAACAGCTAATGCACATTTACCAAATTTTCATCGCTTACAAGTCATGTGTTTCGAGAGATTTAGGTGTTAAAGATGGTAGGTATAAAAATGAAGATTTTTTTTTAGACTTAAAATTGTACATAATTTCTGTCTGATGTTAAGATGTTTATAAAATAAAAAGAAATAAAAACATGAATGTACACCCTCATCAAATTATCCTTTGCCAGTGTTTGGACTAATATTCATATAAAATAATCTTTCACTCAGTGAAATAAGAAAATGTCTCGAACTGCAAAGTTAAAAAATCATTATAGAATGAAAAAAATCATGGAAATAGGTTGGAGACAAAAGATGAAGGGGCTCAGAGTTATTTGCTTTTTCAATTCTCCTAAATACTTTAAATAGATTCATACGGTAGTTTTTTTGTTTATTTTTTTTGGGGGGGGGGGGGGGGGGGGGGTCTGCTAACTTGTAACGGCACGGATGGATATATATATATATATATATATAGTTAGTTAGTTAGTTTTGAATCGTGTTTTCCTTCCTTCAATATGAACAATTAAAAAACAGACGCTTTGTAAGCCCGATGAGATCAGCTTTTTAGAGCTAATGATCGAAACATATCCATGGATGTGTAGCTTTTAACATGTTTGTATGGATAAAAATGTTATATATATATATATATATATATAACATTTTGATGCACTGAGAGAATTTATGAAACTAGCAGTAATACTATGGCTTAAAAGCGAGATTCCGACCCCATTTGTTGTAGAATCACTTTCAACTGCTCACTGTAAGCGCTCGCTGATTTGTTGTTTAGATTTAAATCCCTCCTAATTGTCATGTGAATTCTCGCCGGCCGAGGGGAATGACACCCGACTGCAATCAGTGGTGGTTTGTAAAAACCGGGTTCAAGCCCTCCGACCGACGTGAATTAACATTCCTACACTAAAGATTGCGTAAGCATGAAACGTCGATGTCTGTAGGTAAAAATAATTAATATTTACTTTAAAATAAATATATATATATATATATATATATATATATATCTTTATTATAGAGTGGAGGATGTATAAACACTGAATACAGAGGGAAGTGGTCAATCAAAGGAGATTAGAGAAATGCATGCAAACTTCTTAGAAGAATATAGAACTGCAGTTTCATATGATACAGATCAGCTCAACAGTAGCTTTGTTGCTATCTGGCTGAGATATGGTTTTGTTCAGTCTTAGGAGAACTAACCTTCTGAGAAGGAGTTAGTTTATTGCTAATCGCCTGAGGCACCCCTACTGGAGAATGACAACGGGGCTGCTCGGGTATTCTTTGTAGGCCAGAGTGCACACCTGACCTTGTGTCTAACCTCATGGAGGGGGAGGCAAATAAGTGACTTTGCCAAACCCATGCTTTGAAAAGAAAAGCCCAGTCTCCTCTATTTTACCTTTAGCTGGCAGAAGAGTTGAGGTAACATTAAAGTTGTCCTCCCGGTTTTATTACCAGGCTCGTGTCCGCCTTAACTGATGAGGGTCAAAAGAAAAGATACATTTATACCTTAAGGGTAGAGTTGAACACAAGATCGGTTTTTAATGTGGGAGAAATCCAGCTGTCCAGTAAGGATGGCACCCTGAATTGGGACAAAAATTTTAATTGCCCCAGTTCAGAAGGATTTCTCCTTCACTGACTAAGGACAGAAAAGATGAAGTGTAGTACAAGAACAGATACTATACTTTGTTCATAGCCAAAAAGTCCAGACAAGTCAGCCATCAACAGAACTTGAAACCTGATTATAAAACTTACAGAGTACTTGATTACTATTTATATTAAATTTAGAGAAAAAAAACAAAAAAAAAAACGTGATATATCAAGGGAGGCGCAAGAGCGCGCTATCCCTTAATAGACTTCCAGAATGGCCTATGCTGGAAATCTCATTTCTTTGATCAATCATAACTCAAAAACCAATAAACCAAATTAGTTAAAACTTTGCACAAAATTTTTATTTGATAGGTTCTATAAGTGTGTAGAATTTCAGCATCATTAGTCAAGGCAACCCAGAGATCCAGAAAGTTCAATAATGAAATCATGTTATCTGTGTGTGTACGTGCATGCCACCCTGTATCTCATCAGCTATTTGATGGATTCAGCTGATTTTTGGCAGATAGAGGTTCTAGGGTCTAGTTGATGGCATTTTAATTTCAGTTTACCATATACCTTAGTTTTCCAGAAAATTAAGAAAAAAAAAGAAAAAAAAAATTTAAAATTACCATTGTATTGAGGCATAGCCTTTACAAAAGTAGTGGCATTCCATGATAAATGTCAGTATACTGAAATCATATGCCCTTAATAGGGTTAACATGAAAATTCATATACACTAAATGTAGAAAAGCAAGGAAATTCCCAAATTTTTACACTTTTATTGTCATGAAGGGTATGCGAGCACAACAGGGCTATGTATTTTACTGGTAGGAATTTTTCTTCAGCGCACCTCACACACTTCATCCACTCATGCATAGAGATTTATACTGTAGTGATGTGATAATGAAATGGTTTGGTTGATATGTAGTCATACCCTTAATGACAATAAAAGTGTAAAAATTTGGGAATTTCCTTGCTTTTGTACATTTAGTGTATATGAATTTTGCATCTTAACCCTATTAAGGGCATATGATTTAAGTATACTGGCATTTTTCATGGAATATATATAAATATATATCACAACTAAAACCTGCCTAGTTACAACCACTCTCAATAAATTCACTTTTTCTCTGTGCCTAGAACTAAGCGGAACTTTCACGGGCAAGGCTTATTTCCTAAAATCTCTCAGTCTCGGCACAGATATCGATTGTTTCCAAAATAGGGGCACAGGTAAATAGGTTGCTAATATCGTCGGAACACTTAAATTTATTAGCAATCTTAGAATCTTGAATGTACTTTGCAAAATAAAATGAATGTTATAGACAGTATTTACTATAGTACTTCAATACTGGCTGTAAAATATTAAAGATCCATTTTGCAACCTTCTGCTATGATGATCCTACCATATAGAGAATGAACCTAACTGGGATATCCGCTTTGTGAGTTGTTTCTGGAATTTAGTTTCTAAGGAAGTTGTTGCATCATGAGTGCCGACATGGCCCAATTTGACAAATTTCTCCGTGTCGTTTAATATCAACATCATTTTGTCAACGTAGTCTTGATGGTTTAGTACACCAATCCCTGAACTTTATCCGGTCTGGTTATTACCAAGGACTTTGTCAAAGTTTTAATGATGGCAAAATGTTTTGTGTAATTTAAACTCTGAATGAGATACTGGTGTACTCGCATAGATAGCAGTGTGCAAGGTCATTCAATTTAGCCTTTAGGTGCCTTACTTTGGTCTCAGAAACTGGTGGAAGTCTCACTGCTTGGGAATTGAGAATTTCAAATTCTGAAAATACCTGCTCACGCCCAACACCAGATGATGGAAAACAGAATTCTAAACCGTGATCTAATATTAAAAGTTCAGCAGGAGACAACTTCTGAGAAGATAGATTAAGGACGTTCTTACCTACATCTGAGTTGGTAGAGCAACCAAATCTTTTGTATATTAAATGCTGCAACTTATTAAACTGAAGCATTAGTTTTTTACAGCTGCGCTCCTGTAAAATTGCAACATACCATGAGAAACGAATTTTATCACAGCACGAAAAAATGCTCAGTTTCCTTCCATACTTGGTCTTAAACGATTGAAGATTTAATGTTAATTTATCCAAGAAATTATGGATAAATGCATTCTCTATTTTATGTCTTGGGTATAACTTCACTTTCTTTATTTTAAATAAAATAATGAAGGACAGACATTATTATTAATGTAGAAATGATGTTTTCTTGCATTGACCTTATTTTACCCTTAATCAAAAAGGATTAAGTTTAATTTCTTAAGACTAGGAACAACCTAAGTTTAATTAAGATATTCCATGAATTTTTGGGGGAGTACAACATTTTATTATAGCAAGCATGAAGAGAAGACAGGTTTTATCGTTCATGATTAAAAGTTGAAAAAAAAAAAGAAAAGCCAGCTGACCGGTTTCGCCCTCTCTTAAAAGCTGCATAGAGGGATTAAAAAAAAATTTTTTTTTTTAATTTTTAAAAAAAGAGTGAACAGAGAAATTTTTTTTAAATAGCGTTATGGTATATGTACAATGGAGGATGAATCTTAGAGACTGATCACATCTAGTCCTAATAGAAACTCCTTTTGTTTACAAAGGGAGGGACGTTTTAGACGAACGTGGCTCATCTCCAGAATTTTTAGATAGTATAGTGAGTGAGCATGACTGAGAATGGTGAAGGAGTCCATGCTGAAATTCCTAGCGCACGGTGGGTTTTTAAGTAAATGGTCTGTAATGGAAGACCCGTATGTGTTATTTTGAACGTCCGTTGATCGGAAGGTTCCATTCCTAATTTTATTAAGAATGTGTTGTTGGACTACTATACAATCTCAACGTCAATGACCTTATTTTAACACGTGCTTAATTGTATTTATATTTTAGTTTTTTTTGTATTTATTATGCATTATTAACCTGAGGTGAATTTTATTCTGTGTAAACAGTTGTTTGCTATTTCACTTCTACAGTTTAATAGGTTTTGAGGGTATTTAAAGTTTAGGATTTCAAATTTATCATTCAGGCATAATTTACACGAGTAGTCTAAATTTCTAGATGTACTAAAATAAATATATATATATATATAATATATGTATAAAAAAAAAATAGGATTTCAACCAGTAAATAAAACAAATTGATAGTTTGATTCTTTTTTTTCCTCGAGTGTCGGTTTTGTGCAATTTTCACACTTGCTTTATTTTACTTCTATTGATCAATTACGAACCTTAGTTAGAAATATTGGAATTCCAATTCTAGTTTTTTTATGAATCCAAAGAATAAGTATTCTCGTATTATATAGACAAAACTAAGAAAATAATGTTATCCTGAGAATGGAAGTGTTCTTTTGAAGCATCTTTTGATGAAGCATCGTGATTGAATGTTCTGAATAATACAGGATTGTTTCGATCACAAGAGAACACTGCAACAAATGTATAAAAGGACCTTAATAAAAAAATAAATAAAAATGGTAATTTTTACTGATATGAAGTATCTTGCCTCTTGTATTCTACCCAAAAAATTTAAGACCAAAGTTAAAAAATTTTTAATTAAATATTTCATCTTATCGATCTTTTTCGATTCTCAAATTTAATATCCTATTTTGAAACATTTCATTTTCATTACGAGAATAGATATTAAAATTCTGTAAATGAATTGAGGTTTTCTGTTGGTAAACCTTTACTTAAATGTTAATCCGCCAGCCCGGGGGGGGGGGGGGGGCTGATAACTTCATATTCTACTTATCAAAGTTTAACCATAGTAAGAGGTGTGCAATTATACCATGTCAAAGTGACAGTTTCTAGGTTTCATTAAATTCATTAGAGACTTGCCAATTGGTTAGAGATAAGGGTGGAAGTGACACTGAAATACTTTTTTAAGCCCTGAACACCTTATTAACATTTTTTTTATTAGAACATTTAAGTAGTAAATAAATTACTTGGAAAAAAAAAAAAAAAAAAAAAAAAAAACCCACAAAGCACGAATGCAGACTCATGGCATGGTCATTATGCCAAAGCCATTGTAGATCAGAAGAGTTTGGTACTTCCTTTGATCAAAATGAAATATCCAAATACCCTATGTAATTGCTGAAATATATATATATATATATATATATAAGGTTAGTAAGAGAGAACCCCAGCAGAGTACTCGACTATTAGAAAAAAAATTTTTTTTAAATAGAGTAATATTTATTTATACATGTAATTACAGAAGATTAAGACAATATTAGTACCGTCGGTTTCAAATCCAAACAAAGGGGACCTATAGATTGCCTACGCCGGACTCTTTCGCCTCTGTTTGTCTTAAATAGAAGACAGGCATAAACAGAGTCCGGCATAGGAGGCCATCTATAGGTCCCCTTTGGATTTGAAACTGATGGTACGGATATTATCTGAATCTACTGTAATTTTATTATATATATAGATATATATATATATATATATATATATATATATATGGGTCTATCTCCAACACTATGAGAAGTTTGTGAACAAACGAATAAACAATATATATATATATATATATATATATATAAAATAATTTAAAAATTCAAAATATAATGTGCTGTCTCACCAACTATCCTATTCAAGTTATTTAAAAATCGATAAAAACGTTTGTTTTTTTAATAAGCGTTTCATTATATTCAAGAATATGAATAATTTCACATTAGTCTTTTTTATGGGGTCATGAGCTTTCTAGAGTATTTTAACATTTATTTTTTAGGTTTATTGCAATTACTAAGTACAAAATCGATCTATGATGCACCGGATACCTTTCCGTTAAATATGAATCCAATTGAATAATTCCTAAAGTAATTTAACATTGGAGTCTCTTGATAGTCTGTTCTCAAAGTTTATAATGAATAAAAGTTAAAAAATATTTTTGTAACAACCTGGAAAAAATATGCTAAAAATCATGAATTTAAATGACAAGGCCGAACAATGATATTGAATTTCAGAGTTTTTGAAATGAGGATTGATAATTTGTATTGTTCGTACTTGTATACTTAGTATCACCAGTACTGAGGATTGAACCTTCAACCTCCAGAAGACTGTTAGACTTGATTACTTTTATCCATTGCACCACAGGTGTTTGTAGACCTTTCTGTATTGTATTGGGTTCCTACAAATTCGATGTTCTGTGGCACAACAGATAGTCTTACTTTGCTTAGTTTTTATGCTCACGATTGTCTTAAATTGTATTTTTAGTTCAAATATTGATATTCTAATCAGATTTTGTTTTTAATTTTACAACTGACTCCATGAAAAATGCCAGTATACTGAAATCATGACCTTAATAGGATTAAGATGAAATTTCATATACACTAAATGTACAAAAGCAAGGAAATTTCCAAATTTTTACACTTTTATTGTCATTAAGGGTATGCGAGCACAACAGGGCTATGTATTTTAGTGGTAGGAATTTTTCTTCAGCGCACCTCACACACTTCATCCACTCATGCATAGAGATTTATACTGTAGTGATGTGATAATGAAATGGTTTGGTTGATATGTAGTCATACCCTTAATTAATGACAATAAAAGTGTAAAAATTTGGAAATTTCCTTGCTTTTGTACATTTAGTGTATATGAATTTTCATCTTAACCCTATTAAGGGCATATGATTTCAGTATACTGGCATTTTTCATGGAATGTCATTACTTTTGTAAAGGCTATGCCTCAATACAATGCCTTCTCAATGTTTTATGGAATTTTCTGGAAAACTAAGGTATATGGTAAACTGAAATTAAAATGCCATCAACTAGACCATAGAACATCTATCTCCCAAAAATCAGCTCAATCCATCAAATAGTTGATGAGATACAGAGTGTCACATACATATGTACGTACGTACACACAGATAACATGATTTCATGATTGAACTTTCTGGATCTCTGGGTTGCCTTGACTAATGATGCTGAAATTCTACACACATATAGAACCTATCAAATAAAAATTTTGTGCAAAGTTTTAACTAATTTGGTTATTGGTTTTTGAGTTATGATTTATCAAAGAAATGAGATTTCCAGCATAGGCCATTCGTGAAGTCTATTACGGGATAGAGCGCTCTCGCGCCTCCCTTGATTAAACACAGATTTCCTTCAAGATTCGGAGCAAAGTCCTTTCAGCCTGGGTTTGCTCTGCCATCTTACATGTCACTGAGGCATGGATTACAAATCCTTCTGATCTGCAATGGCTTCGGCATAATGACCATGCCATGATCAACTGGCTGTGCCACAACTCCATAACATGCTTGGATATTCCAGGTACTAAGGAGCACACTAGACCAAGCAGATCTGGCTCGAGTGCATAAGAAGTGGTTTGACTGCATGAAACATGATTGATATCAACCCTTTTGATCAGCCCCCATGAAATACAGGCATGAGACGGTGCCCGTTGTTACCCATCCCGGAATGCTGGACACTCACAGCACCTTAAATACTAAAACTCAATGATTATGAATTAAAACTTTGAATGGATGATAATCAGGCTTCAATGATAACATTTAGAGAATTCAGAAACTTTTGTTTTAATTTAAACTCTGTAAAATGAAAATTTTGCCAGGAAAACTTATGTAATTGAAAGTAGATTCATATAAAAATCTTTCAGTCATGTCTGCAGCCAATCAACATGTTAAGACATGTCAGAAGCTGATAAATTTATCTTACAATTTTCTATGTACAGGATAATCTCCTAAATTGATCATTATGTATTTTGGAATATATATTCTAGCTAACACTGAGTAAGTCAGCACACTTATTTCTTCTAAATTTTAACATTCAGAGGGTGCATATATATTATATATATATATATATATATATGAATAATGTATGTTTGTTTTGTTTTACAGCATATCAACCTTTTTCAGGTCATGTAATGCTGAATCAAGTAGTATTTTTTTTAAATACTTTGCAAAGTAAACAAAATTCTTTAAAAAAAAATTTTTTTTTTTTAAAGTATTTTGAAAACATTCGTTTAACGTGTTTTTCCTTTTTTAACGGCATATCATCCTTTCTCAGTTCATTTAATGCCAAATCAAGCTGGATTTATATGTCTCTAGGTAATTATATCTTTTTATATAGATCAACAGCTTTTAAGAAGTTCAGTATTGTCTACTTTATTTTTCTTAAACAGTTCCTTCATCGTATCTGCTCTGTAGAAAGTTTCTTTTAGGGGCCAGATTTCAATAAGAATATGCTTGATGGTGTAGGTAGTCTGGCATGCAAAGCATATTGGTTGCTCTTCGTCTTCAAGTAAGTAGGAATGTGTAATCCTTGTGTGACCTATGCGAAGTCTGGATAACACTACTTCCTTTCGGCTTTTTCTGTGAGCTTTTTTTCCATTCTCCTATTGTAGCTTTGATCGCTAGGAGTTTGTTGTATTGTTACTCCAACATTGTGGTCTGTTGTTGGATATATTTGTTGATTTTCATTTTAAAATCTGTAAATGGAATCTTAAACTTGGTCTCCGCGGCCATGCCTAATGCAGACCTGGCTTCTCTATCAGCCTGGTCGTTTCCTCTGATTCCATATGACTTGGGATCCAACACAGCAATATTTCATTGTCTTTTGACAAATATTCCATCCTGCATAGCAACTTGGTTACCAATGGATTGTCAAATTTCCTATTTTTAAGGGATATCAGTACAGACAAAGAGTCTGAAAAGATAATGAATCTATTTTTCTTGGAATTCAGAATGAAATCGAGCGCCACATCGACAGCATATGCTTCTGCATTAAATATGGAAGTGTCATTTGGGAGACGCTTCTTATTTATATTATTGTTGTATACTGCAGCACATCCTGTTGCTTCTTCATGCTTCGATCCATCTGTGAAGATGTACCTATGTCTTGGATTTTCTCCAATTCCTCGTGGAAAACCAGAGGATGGGTTTTTTGTTTGTGAAGTTTGTTTAAGGTTAGTAAGATCTTTGGGGTCCTTATGGTCCAAGGTAGTATTTTTGGTATTATAGTATCGTGTATTTTTGTCAGGTCCAATCCTGCTTCTTTGTTGATTATTTCCATTCGAAGGCCAAAGGGTCTAATAGCCCTTTCATTTCTTTGGAATAATTCTCTGTATTTTGGATGGAATGTGCTTTCATATGCAGGATTCGATGAACACGATTTCAATTTAACATAGTACTGCAGAGCCAACTTCTCACCTCTGATATCTGCAGGTGCCTCGTCTGCTTCTACATAGAGACTCAACAGGCGATATGAATAAAGATGGGATAAAATGATCCGATGTAATGGAAAATGAAAAGCCTAAAACTATTATTTATGCATTCATCAACGTTTCATCTTTATTGTGAGACTTCCTCAGGATGAAGAAAAATGCAGGAAAATAAATCATAGAATTATCAAATTTGATCTGCCCGAGGGTGGCGAAGACTGAGTGAAAAGAAATTTAAAAAATTGAGAAAAGCAAAATTGGTTGTGTGTCATCAGCAACAGTTATCAGAGTTTATATGGAGGGAGGGATGGGTTGGTTTAATGAGTTTATCATCTTCAGCTTTGAAAGGAATATCGTCTGGGTCATCATGTCCAAACGAGCGTTTGGAGCCGGAGGAGGAGGAGGGGGGGTCTGAACTCATTGCCCGGTTTTGAATTAAGTAGGAAGGAAAAATGAATTTATGTGCAATATAATCGCGTGATTAGTTCTAGAAATGCAAATTCTGATCAAAACCGAAAATGTGAAAAAAAAGCGAAAGAAAAGAGATAACATCTATTAGTTTATGTGTGAATGTATTTACTTCCTATTTATTTAATTATTTGTGTATCATTAATTAATAATTATTAAATTATATTTGAGCATATAAGTATATGCATATGCCATATGTATATATATGTGTGTAAAGAAAAAGATGGAAATATCTATTAGTTTATTTTATTATGTGTGAATGTATTTATTCCTATTTATTTAATTATTCGTATATTAATAATTATTAAATTACTTATGAGCATATAAGTATGTGCATATACAATTATATATATATATATAATTGAAAAAGAGAAAAATCAAAAATTATTCATGTATTCAACGTTTCATCTTTATTATAAGACTTCCTCAGGATGATTGCCTGAAAAAAATATCACACAAGTAAAAAATGTTTGGAATGGATAGGTGGCAGTGGCTGCTGGCTAAAAACCGGCAGCCGCTTAAGCAAAAAAAATCAAATTATGAGATAGAAATAGATGGTGGCAAGCAGTGGTTGGAGTATAAAACCACTTATCCATTTCAAACATTTTGTACTTGTGACGTTTTCTTCGGACAATCATCCTGAGGAAGTCTTATAATAAAGAATAGGAAAATAACCACATGCATCACAGGCTACTAAACCCACCACTATATTACACTTATTCACTTGAGTATGTTTTAGTAAATTTGTGATTATTTTCTTCAGCTAACATTAAATATTACTTTTGGCCCACCATCTTAGACTCTCCAAAATATACTCCATCTAGCTGGTTGCAAAAACTTCCCCCCCCCCCAACACTCCACTGACACCGGGAACTAATAAAAGTCTACTTTTCAAAAACGTGTCCGTTAATATTTACTATTTGTCTGCTATTAATTTACTACATACAATAAAACATTATGCCCACATTTAATGGACACTCCCTCTAATTCCGCTGATGTTAGAGAATATCGGATTACGTTATTTCTATTACATATACAGTTATACTTATTCCAGTTTTTAGAGAATTCAATTAACGAACATAGTTCCTTATAGTGTTTGATTATTCAACATGGCTACAATTGATTCAGTGACTCGACTTCTGAATTATATCAGTATATGCCAAGATACTCGACAGAATCATAAAGTTGACATTTTCTGAATCCTACACCTTTCACATGCATAAAACCCAAAAATTGGGGGGGGTGGGGGGACAAAAAAAACAAACATCGATTTCATTGTATAGAAATGACCTAAAACGTGTGACTGGTCGACCCTAAATTTGATCGCTTTCTGGCAGATCGTAAAATAAAATGCATGCCAACTACAGGCTTAGTTTAAGTGACCTATTTTTCAAGAGATTTTCTACTCGCTCTCGTGGCCAAGTGGTTATCGACGTAGATTCAAAACAGATGTTTAGGGTTCGATTCCAGTTGACTCACAATTTTTTTTTTTTTTTTACATTGTTAAACTTTTGCCTACAAGGGAGGAGGGGGGAACGGAGGACTATGGGACAAATTTTTTTTTTTAATTCAACGTTATGTAGTAATTTTAAATGAAATCACTGTAATACGTATTACTTGTACTATCGTGAATACTATCATTTCTTTTCAAATACACATAGTTTATTAGTGCTTTGCAGCCCTAATAATTATATTTGTGTTTCAGTAGTGCTCAGGAGGCAAACTCATTTTTCTTTCCTCAAAAAAAAAAAAAAAAAAAAAAAAAAGGAATTTTTATACAAAGATAACGGGGGGGGGGGTTAATAGGGCTCTGTAGGCCTCTTTAATTTTAAAAAGTGTCTATTATCATAGATAGAGTGGGTGTTTAATCAAAAAGAAAAATTCTGGAGAAATACCAGTACCATGAGATGGGCAGGAAGACTCCTACAACCGTGTCTCCTTCCTTCCTCCTTTCACTCTTCAACAATTCCAAAGACACCATTATTCTAAACATTAAAATTGTTTAGTGTGACCTATTTGCGTTCTGTCGGATGTTGACAAATGTTAATTCATTCTTTTATATTTCTCCCGGCCAACGACTCCAGCTAGTTATAAAATATAGTATATATATATATATATACACACATACACACACACAATGTTCTATTATTAATGCTATTTTGTATTTCGGGGAACATTCACTATGGTAGTTGAGAAGACTGGGGTTATTAGTAAAGTTTTTGTATTTAGATGTTATGTATTTATTAAGGTTATTAGTGTCTATTAAGACGTTGAGAAATGGGATTTTATTGTTGATGATAGTTCGTAAGTAGATTTTAAGAATGGTTTCCGAGTGTTTGGAGTTTAATGATGTTCTTTTAAGATTCGGTTGCTATAAAAAAATGGTATTTGGTATATATGATGGGTTTGGCTATTGGTTTAGTGGGGATTTTGCTTTCGATGTGGGCCATGTAATATTGGGGAAAAGTGGTTACCCGAGGTGGTAATCACATCAAAATGCTGTCGGGTTGAAATATGGGGGGAAGAAAAAAAAACAAAAAAAAACTTGCATACATACACCAAAAACATAAGATAGTTTACAGGATAATTAAAAAAAAACAAAAAACAAAGAAAAAAAGGAACACTTCATTGGCCTTAACTAGACTTGCCACGATAATGATTTGCTGTTAAATTATATACGTCTGTGTATATATAGAGTATTGATTTACTCCTCTCCAGGAGTTAGGCACAAGGCCAGTTTTTATCTTACTCCCACAAGTAAGATGTGACCCAAGGTCGGGTCAGGAAAGTGGGGTTTAAAAATTGCCTGGGCAGCCCCGTCGGCATTCCCCGGTAGGGGCGCCTCAGGCAGTAAGCAATAAACTTACTCCTCCCCAAAGAGGGGAGGCGAAGCCTGGGAGAGTAGACCTCCTAGAACTGCACAGACCCATAGACCGGCGTAAATCAAGCCCCGAAGGCCAAGACAATGCCAGTCTATGAGGTGCAGTATCCATCGGAACAGATACTACACTTTGACCTTAGCCAAAAGGCCAAGAAGGTTAAGACAAATCAAATTAATATTCCGAGAATTCAAAATCAAATATTTGGCGTACGATCGTTTCTAAGACGATTTAGAATATTTTTTTAATATTTTAAAAATATTTTTGAGAATTCCAATACACATATATGTCAGTATTTACTTTAACAGTGCTCAATGAGTAGAAATCAGTAATATGAAAATATACTTATGGTAAGTAAGCTACACAGAAACGTTTTTTTCCATTCCAAGGAAAAATCAGGCTAATTCTATATTGCATAATATTGTGGGGATTTCTTTTTTGCATAGAAGTGACAAAAGTGCTCAATTACGTAAGAACATACCATTTCATTTCAAATAACTTTGATTTGATCGTCCATCGATGGTTTGACCATCGGTTGACGAACGGTCACGCTCGATATTCTTTAGCCCAACCGGTTGGATTTCCAGTATTTGAGTGAAACCTCAGATATCGATGGACTATCGAATCAATGTATAGTGTCATTTAAGATATATCCATATACAAGCCGACACTGGAAAGAAAGGTTATCTCCCAAAATGACTGCTAAAATTTAGCGACTAGTTCCGTCTGATTTTTAAATTGGTAATACACCGTGTTGTCTAATTTTTGCGAATTTTTAAAATTTTGTTTTTTCATTTTGCAAATATTAATTTATTTTCTGATTTTTGCGATTTAAATTGTTTTGTTTTTTTAAGACAAATTTTTCGGCAATATTTGATATTGGATACGACATTGTTTAATTTGTAATATATTTTTATTTTATTTTTAATAAATGCTGTTTGATTTTATTATTGGTTTCTTAAAAAAAAAAAAAAAAAAAAAAAACATACCGTCTCTTAACCCTAAGTCGGGGTGGCAACAACACTGATTATTTATATACGGTGTATTAAATTTCCCTTTCAATGTTTTGATAATCAGACAGACCTAACAGATAAATTTGGTAGCCATTTTGGGAGCTAATCGCTTCAATATAACCGAAAGAAAAGGTACACATTAAAATGTAATGATTAAATTAACCGCGAAATACCGTTAGGTAAGCAGTCGATAACCTGGCAACCTCTAGTTTCTGTTTTGAATGACAACCTAGAGCGTCTGGTCAAAACCGACACACGTGAGAGATGTTAGTCAACTGGGAAGACTTTATTAAATAATGATCACGCAAAACATTTTATCTATACTAGAGAAAAAAAATGATTTACCCCCCCCCCCCCCGTCAAAATAATATGCAATATATATATATATTTGTGATGAAAAAAAAAACGAATACAAAAATGACAAAACGAAAAATGATTGTGTCGTTAAAATGAATCACATGCGCGTACGTGTGTACTACCTTTTCTTTTTTGGTATATCTATCTATATCTAATAGCAATTACTATTTCGTAACTAGTGACACTATTATCAGTAGAGTCGCATAGAGTAGGAGATAAACACGTTCCCGTATGAAATAAATAAAACACCCGGGTGCACAATCGGACGCGCGTTGAAGGAATGAAAGCGACACCAGAGATTTCAAGAATTTTATTCGAAAATTTAAATATCGATTGTAAAAATGTACTTTTAAAACAAATGTTATTCTAAATCACGTTGGAAACCAATTTTATTTTAAAAGCAAAAAAAATATATATATATATTTTTAAATTTAAGTATGAAAATTAAAAGTGAACCATGGTTTATCGCTACAATTATGACGAGGTCGAAGAAATTCGGTTTTATTTGGTATATATAAATATTGAACACAAAATGAACAACGATTATTTCTAGTTATTCGTCCCAACCCCACGAGGGCAGAGTTAGACACAATGTCGTTTTGTTGGGTTTTTTGTGTTTTTACTATGGCGAAAATACAGATCCCAACAAGAGGAATTACCTCGGTCTAAAAAGGTTTATCTTCCATTGACCGAAGACAACAAATGAAATACAGTAGTAAGGAAAACCCAACGGATACTACACTTTGCTCCTATCCAAAAGGCCATTAACCTATAAACGTTATAAGCGAGTGAATACTTTTGAATTGACAGTTTAAAGGCTCCAAAGTCACTTTTTCTAATGTCGAAGGTTACTTTTGAAGCTTTGAAACTTTCAATTCAAAACGTATATTCCTGATAAAAATTTATAGACAATTATCAAAGTCAATTTTTATTTCTATACCTAAATAAAAGAGAAACGGTATTTTTCGAGAGCGCCACGATTGGTATGAAAGAACCGTGCACCAAACAAAAATATGAAACAGCGACAAGTAGAAAAGTCGAGAGGAAAAAAAGAATTGACATTTGAGACCGTGAGAGTTGAAATGCTAACTCAATTTTCTTTTGTCAAAATATGTTATGTATCAAATTAAAACGACGTAAAGTGATGGGTTATTTAGAAACTAAAAAAAAAAAAAAAAAAAAAAAAATCGCGTCATTCTCCCAGGCATTACCTCCTTTTGAGAGGATTATTTCACTCATTCGTGAGAGGTATTTTCGTTTCCATCCAGAGTGCCCCATTTAGGGGCGCTGGATTTCTCCATATTAAAACTGAGCTTGGATCCAAGGATTCAAGTTTTTGTTTTTTTTTCATTTGATAAACAAACTCCGTTAATGAATTCCAGTTAAAATATTTCTTTAAATGTATGACATCGGATGAAACTAAAAATATCAATTTTCTGAAGGTGCTAATGCAGTATAGACATCTAAAGAATGTCTGTGTTTACAGAGATTCCAGAGTCTTGACGTAAATAGGTACCTGAACCCTCGACGAAAAGAGATTCTGCAAAAAATATTTTGACTGTCCAAAAGATGGACAAGTTTTTAATATTAATTTTTTTTGGGGGGGGGGGGGGCTGCACATAGGTGGAAGGCCGATAACATTTTTAATTATTATTTCGACCTTTTTTAGGGTGTGTGTTGCCACCTAGACTTAGGGTTAGTGAAAGGGTTCCAGTGATTTTTATGAGGGAATGAAGACTGCAAATAGAACGATAAATTGGAATTTACTTAATATTAGAAGGCAAAGCAGTAGTAGGAAGCGATGTTGCCGAAATAGGTAGGTGATGCTCCATTTAGTCTACATATCTGTCAAGTTCGAAATTTGTCGTCAAAAAGCTGGAATCTCAGTTAAATTCTTGGGTGTCTAGTCTGTACAAGTATCGTTTGTATCAGAAAAGATCAAATATATAAGTGAATTAATAAAAATATATATATAAGTGAATTAATAAAAATATATATATAAGTGAATTAATAAAAATATATATATAAGTGAATTAATAAAAATATATATATAAGTGAATTAATAAAAATATATATATAAGTGAATTAATAAAAATATATATATAAGTGAATTAATAAAAATATATATATAAGTGAATTAATAAAAATATATATATAAGTGAATTAATAAAAATATATATATAAGTGAATTAATAAAAATATATATATAAGTGAATTAATAAAAATATATATATAAGTGAATTAATAAAAATATATATATAAGTGAATTAATAAAAATATATATATAAGTGAATTAATAAAAATATATATATAAGTGAATTAATAAAAATATATATATAAGTGAATTAATAAAAATATATATATAAGTGAATTAATAAAAATATATATATAAGTGAATTAATAAAAATATATATATAAGTGAATTAATAAAAATATATATATAAGTGAATTAATAAAAATATATATATAAGTGAATTAATAAAAATATATATATAAGTGAATTAATAAAAATATATATATAAGTGAATTAATAAAAATATATATATAAGTGAATTAATAAAAATATATATATAAGTGAATTAATAAAAATATATATATAAGTGAATTAATAAAAATATATATATAAGTGAATTAATAAAAATATATATATAAGTGAATTAATAAAAATATATATATAAGTGAATTAATAAAAATATATATATAAGTGAATTAATAAAAATATATATATAAGTGAATTAATAAAAATATATATATAAGTGAATTAATAAAAAATATATATAAGTGAATTAATAAAAAATATATATAAATGAATTAATAAAAAATATATATAAGTGAATTAATAAAAAATATATATAAGTGAATTAATAAAAATATATAAGTGAATTAAAAAAATATATATAAGTGAATTTAAAATATATATATAAGTGAATTAAAAAAATATATATAAATGAATTTTAAAAAAATATATAAATGAATTTAAAAAAATATATAAATGAATTTAAAAAAATATATAAATGAATTTAAAAAATATATAAATGAATTAAAAAAAATATATAAATGAATTAATAAAAAATATATAAATGAATTAATAAAAAATATATAAATGAATTAATAAAAAATATATAAATGAATTAATAAAAAATATATAAATGAATTAATAAAAAATATATAAATGAATTAATAAAATATATATAAATGAATTAATAAAATATATATAAATGAATTAAAATATAAATTAATTAATAAAAAATATAAAAATTCAAAATAACTGAAATAAAAAAAATGTAAACATTTAATTATTTCGGATTACTTTTCCTTAATTCTAATAAATGTTGATTTATTTTTTTTGCAGAAAAAAAAAGTCAACATTCTCTTCACCAATTAACCCAAGTAACAAGAGGGAAAAGAATAAATCTAAACTATATAATAACACGCGTGTGCATGTCTTCCATATCGAAAAATAAATAAATAAAACAAGCAATTAAAATTAGATCGTCCGATCGCCAAATTAATTGAGAAATAGCTGGTGTCGCTGTGGCAATCATTTTTAGATTTTACAGATTTTAAAATATAGGGTCTCAAAATCAAACAAGATGTCATAAATAGAAATCTGTTGTCAACTTCAGTGACATTACTTTTCATATAGCTGAGAATTATTTTTCCGGTAAAAAGAAGGACGACATGAAATCCAGGTGGTGATAAAACGTTTGGGAAATAGATTTTAAAAAAGGGGTGGGGTAGCATTAGAATTCTTGAGAAATCAGACTAAATGCTTCGGGGAAAATATTTTTGTAGGAGTGACAAGGGGGAAAAAATATGCTTTGCCAGTGTTCGCATTAATATTCATAGAAAAAGAAAATCTCAAAATCTAAAGTTTTAAAAATAGTATCAATCGGTACAAAATGAAGGAAAAATTTGAACTTTATAAAAATAGGGTCTTTCTGAAGTGATTTAAGACGGCGCGGGAGGGGGGGGTCCGACTTGCTATTTGTTTTGTTTTCCCCTAAACACTAAATGGTTTTGTTATTTTTTGTATTTTACTTGCTTTACGCGGCGGGGCGGATATATATTTATATACAAATAAACACACATTGATCTTTATTATAGAGTGGAGGATTTACATATTTGTGCATAAAATATTACCACTTAATAAAAAAAATAAGCATGCAGTATTTATTTGCATTTTTAACAAGAAATGACAATAAATAATCGCAAACTTACATTTGTTAAGTGAATCGATAGAAGGGGGCAGTAAACCCCTGGAGCCATGCAAATTTATAAACGACCAAGTAAGGGTTCAGTAATGGCTGAACGCTACAACGATCACGACTGTCACATCCAACCCTGGGCGGTGCAGGCAAATAAATATACATACAATAACCTCCACCCTACTTCAGGGTATATTTTAAGAGAGACGATATATACAAGCTATTTCGCATAGGCCCTTGAATGGTAATCAGCATAAAAGCAAGGCCGAGAAGAGCCAGAATGCTTTGCATAAATAAAGGTGGCAAGTCAAACACTATCGGACACTCGGAAGAACGAATTTGCAAGCGTTGAATGTTACGTTGATATATCCGCATTAAATCAGTCAGTAATGAATGACCGCGTAGCAGAATGAATTAGCGATACCTCAAATTGGAAGGAAATAAAAGAATTTTAAGTCTTACAAATAAAAAGCTTTTTAATCATACCAAAGGAATTATTTTATTCAGTAGAAATTTTAAAAAAAAAAAAAATACGTTTCGGAATTTTTTAGATGACTGACAATTTGGAGTAAAAGGTTCAGTTTGAAATTCCGTTCAAGTTTCCAAATTGAACTATAAGCTTCCCGAGTTCGAAAAGATGGACCTCAGCCAAAATATGATCCCTGTTTACTTGATTCCCCACGAGGGCAGAGTTAGACACAAGGTCGTTTTTTTTTTTTCATGTGGAGAAAATCCCGTTGACTATAAAGATGCATCCTGGATTGGGAAAAAAATTAAAATTGCTTTAGTCTAGAAGGATTTCTCCTTTACTGACCGAGGACAGAAAATATGTAGTTATCATAACAGATACTACACTTTGCTCCTATGCAAAATAACGTTGCTAATGTCACAAAAGATTAGAATAGTCCAAAATTCCAAGATTGTTTTGCTTACATTAAAATTTAAAATAATTTGTAATGTTTTTTTGTCGGACGCGTTTCATTCATTCTTTCATAAACTAACTTTAGATTATTTTTTTAACATACCGCTTTAATGTTTAGATCGTGAGGGGGTAGGGATTCGTTTTCCCTTAGTAATACCCTTGGTAATTTACAGGTTTTTAAATGAGGGGATGGTCATATTTTTTTTTTTTTTTTTTTTACTATTGCTATTTATTCCACGGAAAATAAAAGATCAACTTTATTTAGCGTCTCCTAATTTTAAAAAGACATCAGGGTGTAGTATCTGTTCTCGGTTGGAGATGAAATCTTTGACTAGGGTAATTTTTATTTTGTTCCATCCAGACTGCTGATTTGGGGAGTAGAGGCTGGATATACCCCCCTCCCCCAAAAAAATTGTTTTTAACTTTGCCCTAGTAGGGAGGCAAGTAAATAGGAACATATTTAAAGGATCATAGATAATCATGATATCGTTTTGTCATTAAATTATTAATTTAATGAAATTGTTATAAAACTATCATTTTGTTATGGTAATGTTTTGATCTATAAAACGATTGGATATAAATAATGTCCTATCTTTTAATACGTAAAGATTAAAGAATGTTAAAGCCAGTTTTAAATGCTTCCAAATTCCTTTAAAATTTTCAAAGGGTCACAAAGTAAATTTTTTTTTTTTTTTTTCAAAACATTAAAATGACCAATTTGTTTACAATGAAACAGAAATGCATTCTGGATTTAATTTTGTAATTAAATGATTTTTTTTAAGTAGGATTTTAAAATTGATACAACTTTATGCTTTTGCATTTTTTTTTTTTAAATTTCAACACATGCCGATTAATAGTGAATACAGGCGAGAAACAATGGAAGTGTAAGAATTTTAGGGCATTTATAGCAACAACAACAAAAAAAGGGGGGGGGGGGTCAAAACAAAATAAATGTTACGCAAGGCAAGATAAAGTACTCTTCTACTAACCCGGATAAGTTTATTTGTGTTTTAACTTTTAAAGAGTTTTTTTTTTGTTCAAAACAAACCTGGTATCCACCTGTTCAGTTAGAACAGGGGGGGGGGAATGGATGCTCACGAGCCCAGCACGGGGATCCTTGATAATTGGTGAAAATTAAAATAAAAATAGTGTTAGAAACACATCCAATAAATGTCACCAATCGTGGGAAAATTTTTAGCTTAATTTTCGTTTTTTGAGAGATTATCGAAACTAATTTCAGCCATTTTTTTTTCGTTCTAATTGAACAGGTGGACATCAAGTTTGTTTTGAACAAAAAAAAACCGCTTTAAAATAAGTTGAGACACAAATAAAACTTCTTCAGGTTAGAAGAGTAACCTATATTGCCTTTCGTAATATTTGTTTATTTGTTTTTTGGGCCCTTTTTTCGTTTTGCTAGCTGTCGTTATAAATGCCCGAATTTTATTAATATAGATTATCTCGACAAAACAAAAACGTACATACAACTGACACAAAAGGAAATCAAGACTCGTCTTTTATGACGAGTCTTGATTTCTTTTTTGTGTCATGGTATTAAAATTATTTTCTTTGTTGTCTAGCAGATTTTTTTTTTTTCAACTATAAAAGAAACAGAGTTTTCTTCTTCCTTAAGCTGCCAGTCATTAAAAGAATAAAAACTTTAAATATCTGAGGCATAAAAAGGTTGTTGCTTGGTTTGTGAAGATCTGCCTACGTGCCGTCAATGTGAAAGTCCTTGTGACAATATCACCATCATGTGTAATGTCATGTAAACAAACCATCCCATTTGCTAGATAGCAGCTGGATTCGTACAAGCACTGGCTAAGAGCTGGCACGCACGCAACACTCTCCGACAAATAAAAAACCACGCGCAAGAGAAAAAAGAGTTTCTTTAAGGATTTTATTTTTTGTATTTTTTTTTTTTTATCTACTTGCACATCTATCAGCTCTTTCCGGATTAGAGTCTTTCGAAACTAACAACAACCATAACTATTTTTTTTAATTCAAACTAATTACAATATAAACAGGAGACAGTAAGTTCAAGTAGAATTATAGAGGTATTATATTATTGTACAAGTTTGCCCAAAACGAAAAATGAGATTCTAATTTTTCTTTTATTTAACGATTACATGTAAATAGCCCGAAAATTTGGCGGTAAAAAAAAAATTTAAAAAAAAAAAAAAAATTTAGAATTTAGAGTTTCCTGCATAAATTTAACGTAAAATAATAACCCACTTCCCAACCAGGTAGCGTATTAAAAGATCATGTAATCAATTTGTTTTATTTAAATCATGGCCATTTTCTAAATTTTTTGGAAATCAGTTGTGTATTCGAGGATTGTGTTTTTGTGTGTATTGCCAACTGGACAGCGTTAGTGGTAAAGTTAAGGGGACATTTTTTTTTCTTTATTACCACTAAGTCTGAAAGACTTTACATGTAATCGCCTAAAAAAAAAAAAAAAAATCTCATTTTTATTTTTGAGTTAATACGGTGTAAGGGTACAATTTTAGCATAATATATGCCTGTGTTTTTTTGGAACAATAGCAGTTATGTTTCAAGTTAGTAAAACTAGAAAAAAATCCACTCGAAGAGGGCAGAAAATTTCAGCAGAAAATGTTAAAGAGAAAGAAGAGACGAAAGCAACGAACGTGTAAGCATTTGACACTTTAGTCTCTGATAAAGTCCGGACTTCCCGAACTCAAAACAAATCGAATAACCTTGTCTAAAAGAATTCCTCGCAGCCTTTGTTCAAACTGAGACACCCAAACAGCATATTTAACACCATGTAATACTTTAATTAGGATTATTTTTAAATACAGAATAGAAACGAAATGGGAGGGGGGGGGGCAAATAATTAATAAAAAAAACTTCGGGTTTGTTTTTTACAATATGGTAGATTCTGAATAAAACAAATTTTGTCTTGGATAGAAATGAGTAGCACTGAGCGACTTATTTTTGATAAATAAATTATTCAGTTTAAATGCTAGTTTCTTTTTAAAAAAAAGTTTTAAATATATATTGTGCAATTTAAGTAAACATGACACAAGGAATGGATATAATTATATATATATATATATATATAGATATATATATATATATATACACACACACACTTGTATTGTTTATATCTGCTTTTTTGTATGTATTATCTCGACAAGGCTATATACCCGAACGATTGACCCCATCAACACGAACGTTGATTACACAAGAAAACTCCATAGGACAAAATAAAAAAAAATGCTATGTCACAATAAAAAGCGCCCCCCCCCCCTTAGAGGTTAAATAAATTTTGCAAAAAATAAAATGTTAAAACGGGAAAATATGATACAAAATAAACACCGGCTTTTTAATATTAATTGCTGTTTCATTTCATATTATATACATTAAATTATTGTTTTTATTTAACATATGGCCGTTCTCTTTATATTAAAGACTTGACAATTGAGAATGAAAAAAAAAAAAAGAGCAGATGTGCCGCCTAAACGCCGATGACAAGTCGGGGCCAATGACTTCAGTCTCTCGCCTCCAACTCTCCATACTAGATTGTCAAGTACGGCCGAGAGAGAGAAAGAAAAATAAGGGGCAATAAAAACACGACAATCGTCCCTTCTATAGGGCGACTGTGTTGACCACAGAATAATGGAAGGTCAAACTGGAAAAAGAGAAGAAAAAAAAAAGCATTAGCATGTCTAAAAGAGGTGAGAGCACTAACCTGTAATAGTGGCCGCCACTGGATAAGTCCGATTGCTGCGCGCGTCCTCTCTTAAAAACAGCAACAACAAACTAAAAAGCGTAGCCCGACCGTGTTAGTCACGTGGTTTGAGAGTGCGCTCTGACGCTTTTCAATTAAACTCTATGGAAGCACAGAACGGCAACAATATATCAGTTTCTCATCCATTCTGGTTTGATGTAGTCTACGAAGACACAGCGGCGCTAAAATTAAATAAGATTAATTCAAAAATTTCGTTTCCTCTTTTCTTTTTGTATTTCGAAGAAGTACAACGTTAAGCAAACAGAAAATTTAATTTATCATAGGTACATACTAAACATTTGGCCTTTTGGCTAAGATCAAAGTGTAGTATCTGTTCCGATGGATACTGCACCCCATAGACTGGTATTGTCTTGGCCTTCGGGGCTTGATTTACGCCGGTCTATGGGTCTGTCCTGTGCAGTTCTAGGAGGTCCACCCTCCCAGGCTTCGCCTCCCCTCTTTGGGGAGGAGTAAATTTATTGCTTACTGCCTGAGGCGCCCCTGCCGGGGAATGCCGACGGGGACTGCCCAGGCAATTTTTAAACCCCACTTTCCCGACCCGACCTTGGGTCACATCTTACTTGTGGGAGTAAGATAAAAACTGGTCTTGTGCCTAACTCCTGGAGAGGAGTAAATCAATACATACTAAACATTTTAATAACTCAACAATCTTAATTTTTGTTTATTTATTTATTTATTTATTTATTTATTTGTTTACTATGCCTCCTTGGGCATCTCCCCTTTAATTATCTTCTCAATTCAACTGTTAAAAAAAAAATTATACTCTTAGTACAGTATCGATATCCAAATCAAATTCTGTCAAATATTTCATTTGACAACTCCAAAAAGTGCCCCCTCAATTTCTCCCTCCTACCACTTTCTCTGAATTCATCCAACCTCATCTTAAACTGATTTACGCTATTGCTGTTCTGAATCCGATCTGGCAACTTATTCCAAAAACATATTACTCTGTGAGCAAAACAACTTAACTGGTTAACAGATATAGTTTTTGAAAACTGACTTGACAATAACCTTCCAGATTTAGGAGATAATACTAAAAAAATGGCCATCATAGTTAGAAATGCCATTAATTATCTTGAAAGTCTCAATCATATCACCTGTCATTCTTCTCTCCAGCAAAGTAGTCAATCCCAATTTGTCAAATCTATCCCTGTAACTACACTCCTTTACTTTACTTATTAGTTTTGTCACCCTTCTTTGTATGCCTTCTAGTTTCAATATTACATTCCAATTTCTATGTCTAGTCGCTGGAGCCAAGGCCTGGGTGCAGTATTCTATATGAGCTTTATATATCCTTAACACAACATTTGTCTCCTTCGAAATAATATTCCTAACCACCCACCTGATCATTCTGTTTGTCCTCGATACAATGGTCAAAATATGATTATTTGCCTTAAATGTATTATCAATCCCCACTCCCGAATCACACTCTCCATCTACTTCTTTGATTTCTCTGTTGTTTAGTACATATTCAACTCCAAAATTCCTGGATCCTACATGTAGTACTTTACGTTTGTCTAGGTTAAATCCCAATTTCCAAATGTCTCCCAGTATGATAATTCATTTAGATCTATCTGTGTTATTTCCTTTGATAAAAGTCTCACAAGTAGTTTAACATCATCAGTAAACAGTTCTATTTCTGAATTTATATTATTAGGTAAGTCATTTATGAATATCAAAAACAACAAGGGACCCAATACTGAAGCCTGCGGAACACCGGAAGGTATGTACTGTGATTCAGAATAATTGTTACCAACCTTTACCTTCATAGTTCTAACCTTCAAAAACTCCCTCAAAATATTTACCATTTTGTCAGTAATACAAAAAATTTTCATTTTCACTAGTAAACGATAATGATATACCGTATCAAATGCCTTGCTAAAATCCAAATATATGATATCAGCACTATCCTTCCCCATCAAATATCCATTTATAATGTCAATACTTTCCAAAATACAGGGTGACTCAAAAAAAGCAACGGGCCCCGTGTACACTTTATGTTATATCTCCTTTATTTATTCACCGATTGCCCTTATTTTACAGGACATGGCAGAATCAACGACCGTGAGTACACCAAGACCTCAGTGGGAGCTGGGACAAAGAATACACTGTGTTAAATTTTACTACAAGACAGGCTCGTTTAAGAAAACCTAGGACAGTTTCATGCATCAGTTCAGATGTGAAAAGGCTCCACCCAAAAGCAGAATTCAGAACTGGGTGGACCACATCGAGAAGTGTGGGACCATGGAGAACCTCAACGCTGCCACTGAGCACCGTCCAAGCCACTCGGGACGTCCTCAGAAGCGGACAGCCGAGCTGGTCGAAAGTGTGAAAGAGTCTCTCCAGGAGAGTCCAAAACTCTCTGTGAGTAAGCGAAGTCAGTTCCTCGGTATCTCCCGTGAGACTTGCAGGAGAGTGCTGGTGAACAATATCAGGGCTTACCCATACAGAATACAGACGCTGCAGACTCTTACAGCCTCAGACAAGAAGCAGAGGAGCGCTATGGCAGTCAAGATGCTCGATAAGATCGAGGAAACACCAGGTTTCCTTAACCTCCTTTGTACCTCAGATGAAGCCCACTTCCATCTTGACGGAAAGGCGAACTCCAAGATAAATGTCTTCTGGGGGTCCTCCAGACCCAATGAAGTAGCCACCAAGCCCCTGCACTCTCCTCAGTGCACGGTGTGGGCTGCAATCTCGGTCAGAGGCATCATCGGACCAATCTTCATCGAAGAATCTGGTGCAGCAGTGACAGTCACCAAGGAGCGGTATGTGGAGGTCCTCAAAACCTTCAAGAGTGAGCTCCAGACCCTCTACCCGTCGCTCATGAGCAAGTTCTGGTTCCAGCAAGACGGAGCAAGTTCTCACACCTCAAACCTGTCCTGATATTGGCTGAAAGAGAACTTTGGAGGCCGAGTGATCAGTCTCAAGACTAATTTTGAGTGGCCACCCCATAGCCCGGACCTAAGCCCCCCAGATTATTTCCTTTGGGGCTATCTTAAGGACAGAATGTACGCAAGGAAACCCAGAACCATAACGGAACTTAAGGAAGCCATCAGGGAGGAGATGAGAGCCATTCTCAATTCAGTCTGTAAGAACGTCATGGACAACTTCGTTCTGCTTCTCAAGAAATGCACGGAGCTAAAAGGAGTCCATCTAGAACACATGCTGTAGAACGGAGAAAAAAAGGCCAAATACCCTAGTGTTTTGATATGATGTTGTGAATATAATAAACTAGTTATGCCCCAAAATTCATTTCATTCGAACGAAATACTAAGAAACGGGGCCTAATTAGATTTGGGGCCCATTTTTTGGGGGCCACCCTGTATTAGATAATGTTGATTTACCATGGACAAAGATATGTTGGTTACAATTGATATCATCCTTTATAAAATTTAATATGTGGTTTCTAATTATTTTTTCAAATACATTACACAAAATACATGTTAGAGAAACTAGTCTGTAATTACTTTTTAAATGTATCAAACCATTTTTATGTAGCGGTATTACTATAGCTGTTTTCCAAATATATGGAATCTCTTCATATTCTATACATTTACTAAACAAATTGTGTTATTGCATTGATAACGCCTTCATTTGATGATAAGTATTTCAATATTTTAGGATGAATTTCATCAGGTCCCATACTTTTACTAACATTCAACTTGGATAGTAATAGTGTTATGTCTTTAAGTTCTATATTTAGTTCATCCATAATTTTTGTTGTACCCTCCCCATAACAACTCTCCTGTAGTGGACCAAATTCTTCAAAAGAATGAACAGATGTAAAAAAACTTGCTAGTACACTAGCTGTTTCTACTGGCGTGTCTGTTAAATCCCCTGTTTCATCATCTCTTACTCTACTCACGCTTTTTTGAATTTTAGTTTTTGTTTTAACATATTTGAACAATGGTTTACAGTTGTATTCAATATTTGTAACAATCTTGTTTTCGTGTTTCAACTTTTCTTTTACTTCTAGTGTTTCATATTCATTTTGTTTACTTACAGCATTTTGATAATATTCCATACTTAGGATAATTCCATATTTCCTCCAAGCTTTATCTTTTTCTTTCCTTTTACGAGATAGACGATTAATGTCCCAAAGAAATTTTTCTAATGGATCCCCTTGTTTGGAGAATTTTATGATAACTTCTGGAATATTTTCTATTATAGATTTTATCTTCCCATTTAATTCCTCCCACATTTCATTCACATTAGATGTTTTCGAGCTATAATTTAAACCGATATTTTCTCCTTTCTCTGACACAAAATCTTTTGTAATCTTAGACCAGTTCCTCTGTTTCCTGTTCATATAATCAAACTCTGCCTTCATTTTAACTTTGATTTCAATACATGCATGATCAGATTTACCTAACGGTTATTTCAAACTTACATCTCCTATAATGCATTATTTATTCGAAAACATCTGATCCAATGTACCTTTTACTAATCTATTTCCCACTAGTTTATATCTAGTATATTCTTCTATATAGCAATGTTTTGTTTTAATAATAATGTAAGCATGAAATTAACTTTCTAGAAAAAGGAAAAAATAAGTGAGTTCGTGATGTACGAGTAAATAGGTATGCGAAGGTGAAAAAATACTAGCTTGTATAAGCTACTCTCTTTCTTTCTCCGTTTGTTCAGCTTACTCTTTCCTTTTTTTCGTTTCCATTTTTACTTTTTTTTTTTAGTGGAAATCAACCCAGACAAGGCATGAAGCAACTTGATGTAAGGAGGTAGAAAAATACTACTTCAAGGTCAAAACCTCGTTAACGATAAGTGTTAGATGCATAGATTCCTACCCAGAAAACACTAATTATTTCCCCCTTTGTCAGAAACATCGCTCATGGTATGTGGGGACAAAAGGACAACATAAGGGAAGCGAGAGTTACAAGGCTGCCAAAAATAAACTGAATATTCACTTTCTACTCCCCCTTTTCTGTACCGAGCGGAAATAGTTCGCACCCCTAATCAATTTTCTTCCTTTTCTTCCTGAGATTCTCATGGATGGCTCTGCTCTTGATGAGAAATTGACTCTGAAACTTCTTGATCTTTCTCTCTTATCAAATATTTCTTGGAGTCCATGCATTAGATCCATTGCTCTTTCTGCTTTGTGAGAAAAATAAGTTAACTGGCTTACGTGTCATAGGGTTGCCGGTGATCGGAGGAGGGCCGGGATGCTTTTGGCTTGTTCAAGTCGAAACATACCTTCTACCGAAAATGAGTAATTTGCATATCTGTCGATTACTGATTATTTAAGATCATTTTTCTTTCTTCTTGGCAGTCTGTTTTTGAATGTTCTGGCGACAGTTACATTTCGTGAGAGTTCCTTTGTTCACTTTTGAAGAGTTCTTGCAAACAAGGTCAGAACCTTTTTTTTTGTTTTTTTGGTACTTGACTTCTGACAAAGTTGGAGTCACGATTTAACAATATTTCGCAGCGTTTTACACCCGATCCTACTCTGATCTACAAACTACCCCTTGGCGTCGAAGAAATTTTTGACATTTTGCGAAATACTTGTTATTGGGACACGTTACCCCTCTGTTCACCTTTTCTGCTGTGCTATTGTTCTTTACGTGTCATGGCGGATGGGCCAGATGACATACTCGCCCAGATCTCTCTTCTAAAGTCCAACATTTGAAGCAGACTGAGAAAGTGTCGTGGAGATGATGTTACCGCTCGGATGTTCTCTGTATTAAAGGGCCAAGGCCAGAAATCTCCTGAACTTGAGAACCGGCTTCATCAATACTACTGTCGTATCGAAACTCTACAAACGCGAAACTTCGCTTCAAAACATGCGAATATCGTATCTTAGATGCATCGTGTGATGAGAGAAAGAACCAGAAGAAATATATTACTGTTAACTTATTTCAACTTGAAATAAGTCTTAAATTTTATTGCAATCATGGAAACTCCTGTAATAAGTAACTGTTTTTGGATAAATTTTATTTTCGGTCATTCACTCGCACCTTGCTTTTTTTCTGGATTCTCCCGAAATATCCAGAACTTTACGATAATATCTCCCAAAGAAACATTTCGTTTTTTCCTCTACAATTTAGCTTCAACGAATCCATTGTTTCAGGTCATTGTACTACTTGCCATAACGATTCGCTTCAACTATCGTAAATACGTTTTTAATTGTCGTGCAGAATTATGTAAAAACAGTAATAGTTTACGTTTCATGACGATAAACCGGTAGTTGTTTTTAATATTTTTGTAGCTTTCGAATAGAATCTGTTAAACTGCCATTTTGAAAGCTTTACTGTAATATAGTCAAATAGTCATTTTTTCTAGCAAATTGCTTGATGTAATTTTATTTATAATTGTAACACTGTTTAATTTATGTCACTATATTACGTATTTATATAATTGTCTGTTTTACTCGAAAAAGGACCCCCAAAAATGGATAACTGAAAATTCTGACAGTTCACATTAAGATTTACTTAGTTTTCTCTGAACTCCCAACTCTTGTCTCTCCAATTTAAAACCATGTGACTATGAAGTTGGGTATTCTTACTTTACGTATACTTTGGAATCCAACTTTAACGAATTAATAGTTTAATTACTTTAAGCAAATTTTGAATAATTGTAATCGGACAATACCAGACTTAATACCTTTGCAACTATTACTTTATTCTAACGGCTTATTTGGCTGGTTGTGTGCATCTCTTAACTCGAGTAATCAGCGAGCCATTTTTGTTATCAGTTCTCGTCAGATGGAGTTGATAGTCACACGACATGCTACATTGTAAAAGTTTTCAGACCGTCAAACTATGTTGCGGAAAGCAATTTATTTCGCAACTTAAAAGATATTGCTGTTTGAAAGCCTTTGTGGAATTTGGAAAGGTCATTATTTTATTTGATACTAATTAAGCAATATTTCGCAACGTTTTACACCGACTCTACTCTGATCTACAAACTACCCCTTGGCATCGAAGAAATTTTCGACAGCTTCTCATAAAGTCGGTTCTCTCTATCGCTTCAAACATTTTCTCACACCTGAGGCTATTCTCTATCTCTACAAATCTACTATCAGACCATGTATGGAGTACTGTTGTCATATTTGGGCTGGTGAATCTCTGTCCCATTTGAGGGTTCTTAATAACGTGCAGAAACGTATCTGTAATTTGATTGGCCCTACCCTTTCTTCTTCTCTGCACCTTCTTTCTCACAGACGTGATGTTGCTAGTCTCAGTCTTTTCTATAAATACTATGATAGCATGTGTTCTTCAGAATTGTTTGATCTATTCTCTGCTTCTTTTGTTTCAGCTCGTTTGACTCGTTAGTCTAGTGGTCTCCACCAATTCGCTGTTTCGATACCTCATTGTAATACAGCTTCCTTTAGCTTCTTTCTAAGCACTGCATGCTTCTTGAACTCTCTTCCTGCTGACTGTTTTCCTCCTACCTATAGCCTTAGTCTTTTTAAGACTACGGCCAATAAGCATCTCCTGTCTACGATAATCATATTTCGTTCTTGTTAGCTCCTTACATCAAGTCGCTTTATGCCTTGTCTGGAGCGATTTCGATAAAAAATGATCCCTCTCTTTCTTTCTCTGTCGTTGTATCTGTCTGTTTGTCTGTGTGTATGTGTGTATGTGTGTGTGCGTCTCTCACTCTCTCTCTCTCTCTCTCTCGGTCTCTCTCTCTCTCTCTCTCTCTCTCTCTCTCTCTCTCTCTCTCTCTCTGATGTTCGCACAAATGCAGCATGAAATCCTGAAAAAAACACTAACACACATGTAGGTGTGAACTTGAGAATTCTAAACCAATGAAAAGGTTCCCCGCTGATTTGAAACGAATTCTCTTAGAGCCTGCATAGCTAGCTGATTCCAATATAAACAGTTACTTAATAGCCTAAAAGAAGATTTTAGATTCTGACTGACACATCCACACGTCGGTACTAAACGAAACAACGAAAACAACAACAACAACAACAATCGCTCAACAAATGCAGAGGGCGCACCAAAGAACCACGACCTATGCCACTCTGAAGAGTACTGTTACTACTGCCCCATTATCCCCCTTTCACTCTCTCTCTCTCTTTCTCTCTCTCTCTCTCTCTCTCTCTCTCTCTCTCTCTCTGATGTTCGCACAAATGCAGCGTGAAATCCTGAAAAAAACATTAACACACATGTAGGTGTATGTTACTACTGCCCCATTATCCCCCTTTAACTCTCTCTCTCTCTCTCTCTTTCTCTCTCTTTTTCTCTCTCTCCAACTACAGCCCAACGAAAAAAGTAAAGACGCACACAGAGAATAGAACTTTAAACAAACATATTTCGAATGCTCGTCCCTTTTATTTACTTCAAACTTTCTACAAACATTTACCATTTCATCAAAGACACGAACAATATTCTCACAGAAAATGTCTTTAATACTATTGTGATCTTGTAAATATCTAACTATGTCTTGTTCCCGAGACCGATGACATTTTTTAGGATGGCTTATTCTCTGTCCGTGTGAAGTATGGCCCTGGTCAGTTCTAGGAGGTCCACCTTCCCAGGCTTTACCTTCTCGCCCTTTGAGAAAGGGTTAGTTTACTGCTGATCGTCCGAGGCGCCTTTACCGGGGAATGCCGACGGGACTGTTCAAGTAATTTTTGTTCAGCAAGTGCTCTTTCTCTAAGGCGCTAGCTTTTCAAATCCCACTTTCCTTGGCCTTGTGTCTAATCTTCTTGCCGTGGGAGGGAGATAAATAAAATCTCTTTCATTCAAAACAACTATTTTTATCCATTACTACATTTATTTTTAACGAATCTGAAAAGAATTCCATAGAAAAAGCTTTTATAATTATTTCAAAATGAATTTAAATTTGGAATGCATATTTTAACAAATAAATTGAAATTTAATATTTTCTCCAATATATATATATATATATATATATATATATATATATATATATATATATATAATTTAAAAGTCCAATGATCAAAACATTAATAGAAACTCAAAGCGACAGTTACTCAACATATTCAATCCTTTTTCTCATTTTCTACCTCTCTCTCTCTCTCCATCTATGTCTCTCTCTCTCTCTCTCTCTCTCTCTCTCTCTATATATATATATATATATATATATATATATATATATATATATATATATATATATATATATATATAATTTAAAAGTCCACACTTGAAACTTTGACGAAATGGCAATAAGAAAAATATTTTGAAAAACCTGAACAACACTTTTTTTTTGTTGTTTTATAAAATAAATTATTTATCTATTCTAAAAACTTGAGTACTTTCAGCGATATACACCATTGTCAAAAGTATAAGAACTTTTTCCTCTTTTTTTTCCTTTAATCCTTCTTGAATTAGACATATCTGTCGCAGTAAAGTTGAAATTCGTCTTGATGTAATGACGATTTGTGTTGAATGCCGGTGTGTGTACTACGCGGTTTACGTGTTATGGGTAAAATGAAAAAGTCAATACTTAAAACTTTGACGAAATGGCAGTAAAATATTTTGCAAAACATGAACAATATATATATATATATATATATATATATATATATATATATATATATATATATATATATATATATATATATATAACGTAATGCGATTTGTTCTGTGATGCCATGCAGCGTTGCTGAATTTAAATCGTCAACGACTTCCTGGAACAATGCGAAAAAAAACGTTTTAATGCGCGTACTTCCGCCGTCTTTTTAAAATTCTCTTCTTTTTCCAGCTTTTTTGTTCATTGGCTTTTGACACCTGAGAATAATACGACGAAGAATCGAAAACGTTCGTGAAACCTGTGAAAACTATGGAACATTTATTTTATTTTTTTATTTTAATACGAAAAGACCATCAGAAAAATTGAAAAAATAAAAAAGGTATAATTAAACAGACGAATGTTTGCATAAATAGAGGGTGACCCCCCAAAAAACGGGCCCCAACTCTAATTAGGCCCTGTTTCTTAGTGTTTCGTCCGAATGAAATGAATTTTGGGGCATAACTAGTTTATTATATTCACAACATCACATCAAAACACTAGGGTCTTTGGCCTTTTTTCTCCGTTCTACAGCATGTGTTCTAGATGGCCTTCATTTAGCTCCGTGCATTTCTTGAGGCGCAGAACGAAGTTGTCCATGACGTTCTTACAGACTGAATTGGGAATGGCTCTCATCTCCTCCCTGATGGCTTCCTTGAGTTCCATGATGGTTCTGGGTTTCCCTGCGTACACTCTGTCCTTAAGATAGCCCCAAAGAAAATAATCTGGGGGGCTTAGGTCCGGGCTATGGGGTGGCCACTCAAAATTAGTCTTGAGACTGATCACTCGGCCTCCAAAGTTCTCTTTCAACCAATATCAGGACAGGTTTGAGGTGTGAGAACTTGCTCCGTCTTGCTGGAACCAGAACTTGCTCATGAGCGACAGGTAGAGGGTCTGGAGCTCACTCTTGAAGGTTTTGAGGACCTCCACATACCGCTCCTTGGTTACTGTCACTGCTGCGCCAGATTCTTCGATGAAGATTGGTCCGATGATGCCTCTGACCGAGATTGCAGCCCACACCGTGCACTTAGGAGAGTGCAGGGGCTTGGTGGCTACTTCATTGGGTCTGGAGGACCCCCAGAAGACATTTATCTTGGAGTTCGCCTTTCCGTCAAGATGGAAGTGGGCTTCATCTGAGGTACAAAGGAGGTTAAGGAAACCTGGTGTCTCCTCGATCTTATCGAGCATCTTGACTGCCATAGCGCTCCTCTGCTTCTTGTCTGAGGCTGTAAGGGTCTGCAGCGTCTGTATTCTGTATGGGTAAGCCCTGATATTGTTCACCAGCACTCTCCTGCAAGTCTCACGGGAGATACTGAGGGACTGACTTCGCTTACGCACAGAGCGTTTCGGACTCTCCTGGAGAGACTCTCTCACACTTTCGACCAGCTCGGCTGTCCGCTTCTTGGGACGTCCCGAGTGGCTTGGACGGTTCTAACTGGCAGCGTTGAGGTTCTCCACGGTCCTATACTTCTCGAAGTGGTCCACCCAGTTCTGAATTCTGCTTTTGGATGGAGCCTTTTCACATTCGAACTGATGCATGAAACTGTCCTAGGTTTTCTTAAACGAGCCTGTCTTGTAGTAAAATTTAACACAGTGTATTCTTTGTCCCAGCTCCCACTGAGGTCTTGGTGTACTCACGGTCGTTGATTCTGTCATGTCCTGTAAAATAAGGGCAATCGGTGAATAAATAAAGGAGATATCACATAATGTGTACACGGGGCCCGTTTTTTGGGGTCGCCCTATATATATATATATATATATATATATATATATATATATATATATATATATATATATATATATATATATATATACATATATATATATATATATATATATATATATATACATATATATATATACATATATATATATACATATATAAATTTATGTATATATAAATGTATATATATATATATTTATATATATGTATATTTATAATAATAATAATAATAATAATAATAATAATAATAATAATAATAATAATAATAATAATACAGGTAAAACATCCACAGGGTAGTAATCCAAAGAATTTAAACCGGGGTTATAAAAAGTGCTCAATATCAAATAGAGCTTTTATATATGATTATTTTTATTTACACAGACATGTACAAAATCTGCGACACTGGCATGTCGATGTTATCGATCCACAGTTATTATAAACTGAGATCTCATCAGGCAGAGTTAGAATCCGATCTTAACTTTGAATCATATTTGGAAAGAATTCCAAATATGATCTAAAGTTAAGATCGGGTTTTAACTCTGCCTGATGAGGTCTCAGTTTATAATAACTGTTGATCGATAACATCGACATGCCAGCGTCGCAGATTTTGTACATGTCTGTGTAAATATATATATTTATATATATGTATATATATATATTTATGCATATATATATATATATATATATATATATATATATATATATATATATATATATATAAATTTAACGATAATGTTTACTGCTTATAATAACGATGGGTTTTTTTGGACTCTACTGGTAAAAAGATTTTTAAATACAAAAAAAAATTTGGAATTTAACATATGAAAGATTTGGAATTTAAAATATGAAAAATAATGTATTTGTTATATTTGATTGGAACTTTTTTCTTCTGCTAAGAAATATCATTTATTTTCTAAATATTTCGAAATTTTATAAATAAGAAACAAATGATAATTTTTATATTGTTAAAATATGAATTCTATAAATAAACTGACTTTAAAACAATTGTAAAAAAATCATTATATGACATTCTTTTCAGATTAGCTAAAGACCCTCTCTCTCTCCCTCTCTCTCTATCTATCTCTCTCTCTCTCTCTCTCTCTCTCTCTCTCTCTCTCTATATATATATATATATATATATATATATATATATATATATATATATATATATATATATATATACTATGAATATTTTTTATAAATTATTAATGTGTATTTACTTACAGACAACGTTGTTTCGGAGTTACGTCCTCATCAGTGAAAGAAGTGATGGTTTCAGGTTGTCAGACGGGTTCGAATGCAGTTCGTAGATTCAGAAGAGAATCACAATCTTACGCCTTAATCTATTAGGCCAACGGAAATCCACACAGGCATTACTGAAATTAAGATACATTTAAAGCCAGCGGCAAAATTCAAACGTTTCGAGAACAAAGAGTTCTTAAACACGCGGGCGTGTAAGCTTTGCTATATATATATATATATATATATATATATATATATATATATATATATATATATATATATATATATTTATATATATATATATATATATATTTATATATATATATATATTTATATATATATATATACATATATATATTTATATATATATATACATATATATATATATATTTATATATATATATATATATATATATATATATATATATATATATATATATATATATATATATATATATATATATATATATATATTAAGGCATGTGTTATTGAAGACGACAGAAATTTTCTGTTTAGTGATTCCTTTTTTTATTTTTTCCATTCGTCGAATGATTTTTTTGACGTGTAGATGGAATGAATTGATGCAGGATCCATGTGTTTGACTAACGTTTTCGATTCTCTCCGGAATCATCTTCAGGTCTTTAATGACAAAACTGAATACAAAGCGAGTGAAAGAATGGAATTTCTTAAAAAATACGCCGGCAAACCGTTCGCGTAAAATACGGACGTCTACATTTTAAAATGTGACAATCGAAACAGTTCTTCGTTTATTTATTAATTTTATTTATTATTCTTATTATTATTTTTAATTTAAAATAGTGGCTGATTTAATTTTGTCTCGTCTAATAATTATAGAGAAGGAAAATGGGGGAGATAGGCAGTAAGTAATTTTAATAAGATGTCCCTATTTTTTTAATTGAATTAGGCGACACCGGTTGATATCACTAAACTAGGCTAAACTCAGATCTAGGGCAGTTGTGCGTTTGTAGGTGTTTGTATATTGAACTAGTGTTTGCGAGGTGCATAGTGAGGCGGCGGGATAGAGTGGTTGTTGTAAAACCAATGTAGCTATTATTATTTTGGGAGGTACATCCTCCTAAAGGGCATTTAAATTTATAAACTACATTGGTTCTTTCTAGTGTTTTGGGGGTTGGAGAGGGGTTGTTTTTTACTACAAGGTTTTGCGTTGTGAATCTTTTATAATAAATAATTAATTTAATTTTGTTTTCTTTATCTGTTGGAGATATATATCGATGTGTAATATTCTTTATAGATATTAGTAATGAACACAAAAATAATACATTCCGAAACTAATTTTAAAAAATTAAGAATACTTGAGGCCGTATACATAAAAACGCAGCAACCTAAAATCAATAACATTTCATACGAGACAAGTAAAACTATTTTAAAATGCTTAGCCTAGTTTAGTGATATCAACCGGTGTCGCCTAATTCAATTTAAAAAATAGGGACATCTTATTAAAATTACTTACTGCCTATCTCCCCCATTTTCCTTCTCCATAATTATTAGACGAGACAAAATTAAATCAGCCACTATTTTAAATAAAAAATAATAATAAGAATAATAAATAAAATTAATAAATAAACGAAGAACTGTTTCAATTGTCACATTTTAAAATGTAGACGTCCGTATTTTACGCGAACGGTTTGCCGGCGTATTTTTTAAGAAATTCCATTCTTTCACTCGCTTTGTATTCATTTTTGCCATTAAAGACCTGAAGATGATTCCGGAGAGAATTGAAAACGTTAGTCAAACACATGGATCCTTCATCAATTCATTCCATCTACACGTCAAAAAGATCATTCGACGAATGGAAAAAATAAAAAAAGGAATCACTAAACAGAAGATTTATGTCGTCTTCAATAACACATGCCTTAATGAAAAAATGCTGCCTAAATACACACAATATATATATATATATATATATATATATATATATATATATATATATAAATGCCTGCATAAAAAAGCCAATGAAAATTTATCCGAGTACAAAGATCTGTGAATTGAAGTGAAAGACTGAGGTAATTTTCACAGATGTAAACGTGCGCAATGCTGTATATTTAGTGCGGTGCATAGATGCATGCTGCAGACAGCAGGCCTGCAATGGGAGAAACATTTAGCTAAGAGAAGAGAGAAATCGGTTGGCTCTTTGAAATACCAATCTATTCTTAGTACTATGATTTGATTGTGAGCCTCTTCAGACTTTACAGAGGTTATGATCATCCCAGATTGTGCTCCCTTTGATCAGCAAGTTGTTTTATGTCCAGTGATAAAACGGCCTATGATTTTTAAGTAGGCTGGCTGTGTGGTTTACTCCAAATCACATCAATATCCATATATATTCCAGAAGGACGGGCAGAGGGAGTTAGTTGGTATCTGCTTAGATTGAGAGACAGAAGGACCCGTGTGGCCTTGGGTGGTGTTTGGTTGGAAGAGAAAGTTGTCCATTTAGCAAATCTGTTGTTTTGTGTCGAATCCGAGTTTCATTGTAACCTCAAAATAAACCATTGTTGCTTGTTTTAAACTTGTGTGGTAATGTTGGTTTGAAGGAAAATCTTTTTGTTACAACAGTGACGAAGACCACATGATTGACACTTCAGCCATTGTCGAAATCAAGCATTGAATTTCGACGAAAATAATGAGCGAACGATCTCGACCTAATGCATGTTCACACACACACACGCACACATATATATATATCTTATGTATATATGTATACATATTATATGTTATATATATATATATTATATGTATATATATGTATATATGTATATATGTATTATATAATATATATGTATATATATATTATATATATATTATATATACTATATATACATAGATATATTATATATATATTATATATATATCATATATATTATATATATATCATATATATATATCATATATATAATGTATATATTATATATATACCTTATATACAGATGATATATGTATATATATATATATTATATAGAGATTATATATGTATATATTATATATATACATTTATATATATATATATATATATATATATATATATATATATATATATATATATATATATATATATATATATATATATATTATAGTGTTGTTTTCCACGCGTGCTTCTCTTATAGATAAGTATTGGCGTTGGAAAGAGATTATATATAGATTATATAGATTATATATAGACTATATATGTATATATTATATATATTATATATTAAATATATTATATATATCATCTATATTATGTATATATATATCATATATTATATATAGATGATATATGTATATATATATTATATAGACTGTATATGTATATATTATATATATACATTTATTATATCATATATATTATGTTATATATATATATATATATATATATATATATATATATATATATATATATATATATATATATATATATATATATATCATAGCGTTGTTTTCCACGCATCCTTCTCTTATAGATAAGTATTGGCGTTGGAAAGAGATTATATATAGATTATATAGATTATATATCAGGACCGGCGGGACAGTTATAAAAGTGGGGGGCTCTCCTAAACAGTGGGGGGGGGCGGTTAAACACATGCATATATAACTTCATTATTGATGACCGTAAAGTGGGGGGGGCAAGTAAAAAGGTGGGGGGCTTGAGCCCCCCCTGCCCCCCCTCCCCCCGGGTGCCGCCGTCCATGTATATGTATATATTATATATATTACATTAAATATATTATTAGGGGTGGGACGTAATTGGTGAAAATTTCAGATTCATGCGAGTAGTATTTTTTTGTGTTCATTTATACATAAATAACACTAAACAAACATAAATAACACTAAACAATCAAACATTTTGAAAAATTTTCAAAATTCAGAAGGTGCAGGCCATAAATAGCCGTTAGGGCTCTACGGGACCTAAAATCCATCATTTTTCGGTGAAAAAGTGGTTTCATGCGGCATTGCAGGTCCTAAAACATCCTCAAAAGCTATGAATGGATATAGATGGTTAAATCTGATATAGTACTTTAATTTAGGACCATTTTCAAGCTGTAAAAGGGTTTTCATGAATGTAAAATAACTAAAACCTAGTGGCCTGCACCTTCTGAATTTTGCAAAATTTTCAAAATGTTTGATTGTTCAGTTCATTGGTTGACAATTTTTTCAGCTGCGAATATAGCCTCAGGTTGGGTTAAACAGTTCCTGGCCTTGATCGTGTTCTATAGCGGCAAATGTACTAGATAAGAGGTGATAAATTAATCGCCGATTCTTCTGGGTGTTGTGCCATTATCTTTGCCAGTCGCTGTCTCTAAATCACGTTGGGGTCACCATTTGTTCCAAGGCTGATGAGGATGATCTATCGTACAACTATTGAGAGACACAAGACAAATACGGTAATGAGAGAGGGTTGCGTCAACTGCCGACGTCACAGCAAATGTTGACGAGATGTGTTTGGTCAAGTTACTCATACGACGTTGAAGGGGGTAACATAAACATCACTGAGGTTGTAGAAAGCGGGTCGGCAGGTCTGGTCCATCGAGGTTAGTCGCGTGTAGACGTTGCACTAAAGATGGGTGAATGCTGGGCAGACTGGAGCAAAACCTATTCTGGGATAAACAAGCTGAATCGCACAAAAGTGAACAATTGAGTTTCCCTTCGGAAGGGCGAGTTGAATCGCACCAAAATATAGTAGAAAAGTTGCCTTGAAAAGAAAAGGTGGAATCGCATAAAAGCGTAGAAAGCGAGGTTTGTTCTGAGATGGACGAATGGAATGTTTGAACGTTAGAACAGGAAGTCGGACAGCCGAACGCAGGCGGATCGTCTCGCCAGAACCGGTCGATTTTCTTCGGTTCAGATCGCTGATTACATCTTAAATCCGACAGGTTAGTGAAGATAGGCTTGCCGATGATGAAACATCACAGTAATTAATTATTGGCGAACAATAATGTAAACTGACATATTTACTATGCAGTGGTGTAATGTTATGTGTCAGCTACGCTGATGTCTGTCTTCACTGCGTGTTTATTTGATATCGTAATGATGTGTTTAAATAGAAATCGAAGGTGAAAGTCATTCGTCTAATGCACAATATTCGGTTTTTGTTACTAAAAATAAGCAGCGATAATACACACACACACACACACACGCACACTCATATAATGTTAGATATGTTTATATATTTATAGCTCTCTGTATATATAAAGTTAGGTATATATATATATATATATATATATATATATATATATATAATAATAATAATAATAATCCCGGTAAAACATCCACAGGGTAGTAATCCAAGGAATTTCAACCGGGTTTACAAAAAGTGCTCAATATCAAATAGAGCTTTTATATATGATTATTTTTATTTATTTTATTTACACAGACATGTACAAAATCTGCGACACTGGCATGTCGATCTTTCCAAATATGATCTAAGGTTAAGATCGGATTCTAACTCTGCCTGATGTTGATCGATAACATCGACATGCCAGTGTACATGTCTGCGTAAATAAAAATAATCATATATATCTATGCGACAAAGCGAGTTCCGCACGAGCGTTGAACACTGTGGACAACAATAGTGCTCCCCCTGCCCCGGGTAAGTGTATCTTAATTTCAATTACTGTATGTGCTGATTGCCGGTAGACGTGTGGTCCTGAGCGTTTGTCTCGTAATTCTAGCTTGAATCTACGAATTGCGTTCGATCCCACGCGACTGCCTGCAACCACCACTCCTGCACTGATGAGGTTAAAAAGCCCGAAACGATATCGTCTGTAGGTAAAAAAAAACACTTTAATATTTAATTAAAACAAATATTTATAGTATATATATATATATATATATATATATATATATATATATATATATTAGTGATAGGACGATTCCAATATTTTTCCCGATACAATTACAGATTTTGTTCTAAATTCCCAATTCCGATTCCGATTCTAAAATCGCCTAAAAAAGTAAAATTTCATTTTTGGTGGTGGAGGATTAAGCGGAGAGTGCTCATCTACTTTTAAATGTAGATATAATCTTCTTTTTAATTTGACAAACTTCCTAATTGTTTCCCTTTATGTATTGTACCGAAGATTTTGATAAACTAATTGTGACATTTTCATATATATTTGTCTCCACTCGTGTCATTTTTCCGGTGCCATTTTTACCTAAATCTGTTATTATGATCAATAAATTTTAGTTTTATTGCTAGTTTAAAATGAATAAATATTTATCATTTCATCATTAGTACCAGCAATGAAAAATTAACTTTTTTAAAACATTAAAATAATCGTTTTTTTTAATCGGAAATTAGGCTCTCATTTTTTCGATTTTGATACCGATTCCGATACCCCCCAAAGTTCCGATTTTTTCGATTCTCGTTTCCGATTCTAATATATATGTATATATTCGTGGTACAAAATGTTATTACGGCACGGAATATGTACATTTGGAACATTTTCTTGAATAAAAAATAGTCAAAAAGCGAGAAAAAGTATAAGTTCATTAATTTACTAAGCCAGCTTTCGTTTACACTCATCAGAGTAAATACGTAGAAGTAAAGCTCATCTACTGCAATACTTGGCCTTTTGGCTAAGATGAAAGTGTAGTATCTGTTCCGATGGCTACTGCACCCCATAGACTGATATTATCTTGGCCTTCGGGGCTTGATTTACGCCCGTCTATGGGTCTGTCCTGTGCAGTTCTAGGAGGTCCACCCTCCCAGGCTTCGCCTCCTCTTTTTGGGGAGGAGTAAGTTTATTGCTTACTGCCTGAGGCGCCCCTACCGGGGAATGCCGACGGGGCTGCCCAGGCAATTTTTAAACCCCACTTTCCCGACCCGACCTTGGGTCACATCTTACTTGTGGGAGTAAGATAAAAACTGGCCTTGTGCCTAACTCCTGGAGAGGAGTAAATCAATACTGCAATTAAACGTAAAATAGAGTAGTATAAATGAAGACCAGTGACAAGTTTATGGAGAAAAAATGGGGTTGGTGAGGGGTGCTCATAAGTTGATCACATTAAGCATTAGAAGCTACACTCTTTGCTTATTTAGGGAGAGTTTTAATAACGTAATATAAATTGTTCCCATTCCGAATTTCTTCGATGGTCATGGAAAAAAACTATATAGTAAATGCACATTGATATACTAGATATGTACAGGACGTTCGTTCTCTAAACTTAACTTGACACTTAATACACTGCGCACTACCACGACTGAATCTTACTTACTCTTGTGCGTGTGTCAGCAAATTATTAGACAGATGGTGTTCGAGATAAATTTGATACTTTTTTTGGAAAGGAAAGAACAGAAAGTCATATCTTGGTCAATTATTGATCTATTCTAAAAATTCAAAGTACATCTCTTAGAGGATCAGAGAAGCCGCCTTTAACCCCCAACACGACCTCTAGGCGGAACCTAAACCTGCAGCACATGGCATTCACGGTGTCCTTTGAGAGACGCCTGAATACCAGTCTCATCCTGACAATCGCTTTGTCCTTGGTGTTGCAGGTGGGACGGTTGGTGTCTTTCTCAACTACGCCCCACACATAATAGTCCATGGGGTTGCAGTCAGTCGAGTTAAAGGCCAGATGTTGATACTGGTGAAGTCGCGAAAGTTCTTAGTCAGTCACTGCTGGGTTCTCCCGGAAGTGTGACACAGAGGTAAATCCTGCTGCTAAACGTATGGCCTTCCCGCAGCTACCCTCCCACCCAGCGCTTGACAACAGTGGACAGCAACTCAATGTGGCCATCTCTGAGTTCTTTTCCGAAGATATTGGGTGGCATGACGTAGCCCTTGCCGGAAACACAGCCAAAGCTCGTTATAGTTTAACGGAACTTGGTTTTCATGACGCGCGGGAGTTCGTGTGGACTATAGGCTAGCGACACATTGTTCTGCGCGTTGTGCAACTGGTGTTAAGAAGAATTAAAGCTTTCCCAGCTCGACAGAGTGTTTAACCTTGTTAAGAAGATGTTTGGCTTTGTAAGGACTTCGGAGTGAGTAGTTAGCGAAGATTTTTGTTCAGTGCTTTCTTCATAGTCGCCACTTCGACGCCATTCTTTCTCGCCAAGGTTCGTATTGCCTTACCTGTATCTTGCTTCAGTTTTTATTGTAGCTTCTTGACGAATTTCATTGTGCGGACGCAGCTATAAAACTCGTTATTAATGACAGAGATGTGGAAGCGGTGACTGACAAGAACGTCAGTCACCGCTTCCACATCTCTGTCATAATTTCCTGATTTTTTTAAAATCCGGCGCGAATCGTCATCATGCAAGCCACTGTCTTCCAATATTCAGGTGCTTTCTGGTCGTCCATCGTCTCCAGCTGTCAACCCCACCAATAGTACACAGAAACAGAAATCCGTTGCACTTTGCCACTATTAAATACTTGAAATGGTTCTGAAATTAAAGAATCTGAAAAATTATTATCAAATTTGTCTCGGACGGGAATTATATCAGACAAATGTTATTCACGAGTTTGTATCACACAAGTCAAGCGGAGTCTGTTTGTAAACCTTGTATGAATTCTTTGTAAACCTTTCAACTCAGATTGTGTTATGGCACGAGTGTATTTATGTTTTGATAAAATAAAATGTTTTGCAATCTCGTTATTATTTCAAATCAAATCTAATCATTTGTTGGCAAAAAAATATCTAAGTTCAACAAGCCATGTTACAAGACAGAAGATGTGTACATTTATGTACAAAGACTGAATGTTTATCTACGGAGACTTTAAATCCGGATATGATAGGAATTGTCATTACCTCCTTTTGGTAGGCTGTTTTATGGAGCAGAAACACGGACAGAGAATGACGGTTTTCTTCTATTGAAATGAAAGCGGCGATGATACATGTTTTGCTGGGTCCCACAAAGAACACGACTTGGTGCTTGGGTGGAAAATTCATCGAAAAGTTGGTTTAAATTTCCGTCGATGATGTTGATGGTCACCGAAAGGTAATCCTACTTTGTTGAGATAATACCATTGTTAAGAACACATGATCTTTCTAAGAATTTATTATTATTATTATTATTATTATTATTATTATTATTATTATTATTATTATTATTATTATTATTATTATTATTATTATTATTATTATTATTATTTGGATTAGTATTATTATTTTTATTATTATTATTTGGATTAGTAGGCCTCGTCAAATTAAGCTAATCCGTCCCTGCTGATCAATAGCCCCATCTTTAATAAAATAGGCCTTCGACGCCTTTTCGAATTATTCCTCTTTCATTACTTGATTAAAGAGTGTCTTTAATTTCAGCATCGTATCTTTGCTATCAGCTGTGTCCATGATAGAGAGATGTCTGTAGTGGCTTCATCAGTACCAACACCCCTTACTTCATCACTGCAGCTTAAGTTACATGTATTCTCATTATGATTTGAAACTACTTAAACTATTTTATTCTATTTTCCAGATGAGATGCTTAGATGTGACACACGTGTTTCGGGTGCTTTTCCCACCCTCGTCAGGCTGTGATCTTTCTGCTAATGAGAACAGGTTTTATATGGAATACTTGTAAATTCATTAAACGGTACTTTTTGTACAGTAGGACCCGCGCTAAAAGTCCCTCAACATCGGTGCGGTTTTCGTTAAATGTCGGAAAGCCCCGAAGCGAGACGAATAAGCAGACGACAGCTAAACTTTCAAACTGAATGAAACGCTGAACTTGCAAACTGATAGAAACGCGATTTCGACAAGAAACGTGATTTCGACAAATGAGCCTGCTCTAATCCTAATTCCTAACCCTGCCATAACCCTAATTTCTAACCCTAACCTTGCTCTAACTTAATTCCTAACCCTGCCCTAAACCTAAACCCTAACGAAATCAACAAAAATAATCAGTAAGAAAAAGTTAAAAAGAATAAAGAAATTTCGTAAAAAATATATAAAACAACACTTATTTGATTAACTTTTCACTGTTATTTATTTGTTATGTTATGTTTAACAAGTAAAAAAGACAACTTTTTAATTTTTACATGGTATCACTGGTTGTTTAAACTTCTGAAGGAACGATAATCCCAACCCTAACCCTGATTCTTAACCCTGCCCTAACCCAAACCCTAACGAAATCATAAATAATAATCAGTATAAAAAAGTAATAAAAAGAAGAAATTTCTTTAAAAAATGTAAAACAACACTTACTTGATTAACTTTTACCTAATATTTATTTGTTATGTTATGTTTAATAAGAAAAAAAACGTACAAAAATAACTTTTTAATTTAAACACTTATTTGAATCTTCGTTAAAAAAATAGATATTTATTTCATACAAAATTGTTTGCTTGTTTTGTCTCACTTGTAAATCCAGCCTCATTTTTTTTTTAATTTTTTTATTTTTATTATTCAACGGATTTTTCATTCGGCACTGTTCGTCGTTTAACGTAAACCGCCGGAAAGCACCGACGCCGAGGAACTTTTAGCGCGAGTCCTATTGTCAAAAAGTACCGATTAAATTTATGGCTTTCTTTATCTTTCAGTGACTCTGTGTGAAGTATTTGATAAAAGAGTGCACGGCATTATCGTGGGGATTTGCGTTCGCGCTTGGCATGCATCAAAAGCCAATACGACGTTTCACTTTATTTTATTTTATTGAAAATGATAGAGATTTAAACATAAGAACACACATTTTAATAAGGTGTTCGGGGCTTGAAGCAGGAGTTTATGCAGATCCTTATTAATTTCTGGGAAACGCCGGGCTTGTTTTGGGGTGGGGGATAAAGATTATAATTTACCGAAAATTATTTCAATAAATCTCGTTTTATTTTTACTTTCATCTTGTTTAAATTCTTTTTATCTCGGCTCTTTGTTACTCCACACGAGGACGACTTTGTTTTCGAATGGACCATTTCCCCTAATTTAGTTGGGGAGAAACGCGTATTTTCTCGCTGGCTAATTCGTTTTCCAATAGAGGCTTTTCATATATTGAAATGTACACGACACTCATAGATTAATCAGTGGTTGTTTCCCTTGTCTCTTTAAGGGGCACATAGATTGACCAAAAAGTAACCAATCACTGCTTCTTTAGGGGTCACGTGAGTCGACCTATATAAACTCAAACGCTCTGGGCTTCAACCTTTCTTCCTCATTTCCCAGTTGCTCTACCGTCTTGGACGATGATTTGAATGCATTGAAACAAAGCTTTCAGAAGGCTGTCGTAGAATGCTATTCCCTTTTTCCCCGTTTCTCTATTTCAATTGATGTCGATCGGATTGCATTGCGACAGAAGCCCCCGAAGGCAGTTCGTAGGCAAAAGCCATTCCTTCCACGACGGAAAGGGCCAAAATCATCGGAACCAAAGGCGTAAAGCTATTACTCGAATAATCTCGCGAAGGCACGTATTCGCAAATCGCCTTATTCTGTATATTTGCCATTTTCTGTCGTATATCATTCTTTATTATTTGCCCATGTAAAATTGTTCAATTAATATACACTGTTGTTTTTCCGTTTTTTCCAAAAGCTGTCGTTTCGTATGCAACTTTCATCGCTTATCTTCAAATAAAATCCCTACTTTCTTATGTGCGAGAATTGAATTTTTTAGAGGATATAAAAAATTTCCACACATAGCCAGTTCATGTATCGTTTCTACCATAATCCCTCGTGCTATTAAATTCTATGCTGTGCAACTCGGATCTTAATATAACTGCCCGTGCGTGTTCTCGTTCTAGTGTTTCTTAAAATTTTCTCTTGGTATAATCATTCGCCAAAGAAATGTATCTCTTACAGCGAAATGGTTCGTATTCATACGCGATTTGATTAGGAAATACGATATTTGTGGTTTGTTTTGGTTTGATTCTCTGGACTCTCTTAACATTAACGAGGCTGGAAAAAGTACAAAAAACAAGTGTCGCATCTAAGCATTTAACATGGAAAATAAATATTAAAAAGTTTTAAATGTTCGTGGCCTCACATTTTTAAATATATACTTTTCTCTCATTGGACTTAAAATATTCTCTGGGTGCTCTTCCCTTCTCTCTCTCTCTCTCTCTCTCTCTTTCTCTCTCTCTCTAACACTAACACACACACACACACACACACACACACACACACACACATATATATATATATATATATATATATATATATATATATATATATATATATATATATAATACCGACGGAGCTGCCGAGGCATTTTTTGTAGGCTTCTCGAGCGCTGGCTTTTCAAATCCCACTTTCCCAACCTTGTGTTACATATTCCTGCTGTGGGAGGGAATTGGATATCGCCTCCTGAAGACGGTCAAGAGACCGAAAGCGCTAGAGGAATGACCCACGATACTACGTTAGGTGCCATACTCCACCAATTAACACCAGAAAACCGACGAATCGCTTGCCACGTCGAGAAATTAACAAAAAAGATAGTGAAGAGAGAAAATTCCGTGGTCTAGCGACGCGTGTATAAGAAATGACTTGCTGCCGATATATATATATATATATATATATATATATATATATATATATATATATATATATATATATATATATATATATATATATATATAAAGAAGAGGGATAAACATGTACGAATGACAAATTTATTTCAACTTCGATTGTTCAATGCAAGGTGTACTCGGTAAAAAACATGTTTATTATTCTTTCCTTAAGCCAAGGCTTTTCAAAGATTAAAATCTTATCATCATAGGAATTACATGGATAGATAAGTTGGCAGTGGAAAATCCAAAATTTAAAATTTGAAAAAATATTAAGCATATGCTTGTACTGTTAAGCAATTCATCCAAAACACCATCATGCAAACAGACACCAACATACAAATTCTCCCCTCACCCTATAGCTCGCCACGTCCCCAACTCCCTGTACCAAACGACACTCTAAATAACACCTCTCACACTAACCAACAACCCCCACTAACTCACAATAATCTTGATCTCATCCCTCAAATTATCTCATATTCTCTACCTAACAATTCCAACTTAACTTTGACCCAGAACTTGAACATACAACCCCAAAACATTCCCGATACTATATATAAAACAAATACTTTAATAACAACCCCATACAAAATACAAACTTACATTGGGGCAAGTGCCTTCCCCATCAAGACCCGCATCTCAAACCATATCTACTCTTTCAAACACAATAATAACACTGCCACTAGTACCTCTCTATCCAATCTAATAAAGCCTTAACAGTAAAAACACTTCCTACTTACTACATTGGGCTATATTAAAAAGGTCTAATTCCTACACTGCATGATCCGCTTTCTGCCAACTATGTACATTAGAAACATTTATGATAGCTACAGCAGCTAAAAGCAAAAATATTATTAACTCTAAAAATAAACTTATCTCAAATTGCAGGCACAAGCGAAAATTTAAATACATAAATTTCATTACTCCTTCTGGCACCCCTCCTCCCAGCCAACAACCACACTCTCTAACATTAGACTAATTTTTAAATTCTATAATTTGTTAATTTTTTAATTCTTAACTTTTTCAACCTTACAAATAACCATCCCAGTAACATAACGTATCCTCCCCTGTACACCTAATAACTATATTAACCCATAACACTTAATGTAAATTGAGAACTAATATTATTCTCCTCCACTCAACAAATCCTTAACCGCTTTTACTTCAACATTATAATTCCTATTCCTCTTTTTTCCAATTATTTGCCAACCCTCGTACACACTCATCCATTGCTTTTTTATTTCCCTTGTATTCATTCAATCGACTCTGTATACGCTTCGCTCTACCGACAATATTTTTCTCATATATTCAATTTCTCTCACCTTTAAACTACGCTCCCTGGTTATTCCTAAAATGGTCCATTTGCTCCCCCTTAAAATCTATTTATAATTTTAACACACTAGTGCTTCACTTAAGTTTACAAAATTCAACCCAACCCTACCCATAATCCTTGTACTAGAAATCAATTGTTGCAAGCAGACTAACGCTATTCCTAATCCTAATTTCAGTTATACATTCAAGTTTCTTATATAGTCAGATATTTAATATTTAACTAACTGGGAATTCTTTAAAGTCCTTATACATCTAATTCTGAAACACTAGTTTTTGTCCGAATTATTACATATTAAACACGTAAATTCCAGATTCCCATTCACTTGAACCCTAATTTCCCAATTAGAACCGTTTTAAACTTTCGAAATTATATATAAGTTCGTTCAAAATCCGTTTTAATTACGGGACCTCCCCCCCCCCCCCTTCAGAAATATTCACTCAATGACCTGAATGTCACTTTTGCTTTTAGCTTATAATAGTCCCACCCCAACTCGCACCGGCTTTATTGCTTACTAGCAATAAACAGTAACCAAACAATCACCCCTTCTCTCTTCTCAGCATCAGCCATACTTCATTTAACTAACCCTATCACCCATTTTTTTAATGTTTTATCTTTATCCCTTCCCCCACTTCGTCATTTGACCTAGTTTTCAACTAAAAGTTTTCGCTCTTCTTAGACTTGACAGAAGTCACTACTTAAATTCCCGACTGCCTGCGTTCAACATACACAGTTCAACTTAAACTTCGAAAAAACTACTCTTATTCTATGTCCACGGAAGTATTTTAAAATGGCCCGAATTCTTAAAATTACTTCCGAATAAGTGCATTCCACCTACGATTGAACTAAACATCTTTCTATTGGATTTACTTCATTCTTTAACTTTTTCAATGCTGCTTTCACGAAAACCCTTCTTTTCCATCTTTAAATCTCCTTTCACTGGACACCTTATCAACGGACATTTACCAACTGAACAGTCCCCATATCTTTTTACACGCACACTCTCACTTTCAAATTTCAAATTTTGAATTTTGACTTTTCCACTGCCAACTTATCTATCTATGTAATTCCTCTGATGATAAGATTTTAATCTTTGAAAAGCCTTGGCTTAAGGAAAGAATAATAAACATGTTTTTACCGAGTACACTTTGCATTGAACAATCGAAGTTGAAATAAATTTGTCATTCGTACATGTTTATCACTCTTCTTTCATCTATCTTTATAATTTCTCTATCTCGTATATTGAGCTTAAACTATTTCACTATAGGTTCTATTTACTAAAAGTATATTTTTAGTTTCATATTTTATATATATATATATATATATATATATATATATATATATATATATATATATATATTATACCCCTCTCCCCCCTCTCTCTTTATATATATATATTTCTGTTTAAGTTAGCCATGCTGATGACGGCTGTAAGCCAGAAACACGTGTCCATGGATTACTTTTATGTGCGTATTAAATAAAATTATATATATTAACGTAAAAATACGTACTATAAGTTGAGGGCGACTAGTAGTGCAGTCTTTCTGCATCTTAACAACTTAGGTAGTGAAACAATTGAAATAATTAGTAAGCAAATAACATCTAATGCTGCAATCACCTATAAAAATAATTACATAGAAATACATTATATATATATATATATATATATATATATATATATATATATATATATATATATATATATATATATATATATATATATTGTTATAATGGAATAATTCCAGGAAGAAATCCGGGTAAGAGAGCTCAATGTGGTAAACAGAGCAAGAATAACGTAAAATATAATAACACGAAATTACATGATTGTCGATGCAATAATTTATTTCAACCTTGCGGTTTTATTCAAGCATCAAATTTGACAATTACATTTTTGAGACTCAAAAATGTAATTGTCTAATTTGATGCTTGAATAAAACCGCAAGGTTGAAATAAATTATTGCATCGACAATCATGTAATTTCGTGTTATTATATTTTACGTTATATATATATATATATATATATATATATATATATATATATATATATATATATATATATACCAATTATAATATTAATTTTAAGTAATAATATTAAATCATTTTTTTAAATAATTTTTTTAAAGATTATTTTAAAATTATTTAAGGTGCTACGTTTTATTTTATTCCATTTTATTTATTACTAGCTGGCTCTGCTATCTCGCTATCGCTTCGCAATGTTCACTACTTGAAATACTTGAAACCTAAATTTTAAATAATAAACATTTCATTGATAAGTTTCTTGTAAACATAAGACTAAAACTTCGCATTTATTCAAATTAATAGATAAACATAACCATTTTGGTAATTGGTTTTAAAAATTTATTTATATTTTAAATAAGATCGTAATGGAATAAAAGAAAGAAGAAATTAATTCGCCTGAGCGATAGGGAGCTCTAGCAACTTGTTAAAAATCAAATCAGTCTTCGTAAAGGCCGACAAGGAAAATTTAAACACAAATACGAAACGTTTTGTCTACGGGACCAACACAATAATTGAATTTAAAAACCATTACAAAATGGTTCTTCACTAATTGAGGAGAGGGAGGAGGAGAAGGAGAGGGAGGAGGAGAAGGAGAGAAGAGAGAGAGAGATAGTCAGTCAGACACCCACCCTCCCTTTTCTCTTCTCGTTTATGCCTAGTCAGTATCTTTCTTTCTGGCGAGCGATGCCAGTTTAATTTATGAAAGGTTTTAGTAATCTATCCTTTTTTTTAATTAAATTACTTTAATTAATTACTGTTAATATCGACGAAACTATTGCATATATTCAGAAACAATAAGAGACAATATAACTACAAATGAATAACACCAAACATTAATTCATTATGAATTGTTTACAAATAGTTATGCAAATTAGGCGTTCAAATAGCTGTCTTAGAATTTAAATAACAGTAACCCGTTTTGATGGTAATATAGTAGTGATAAATGAAAACAAAATTCGCATTTATTCAATTCGAATAGAATTTTAAAAAATAAGACTAGAAATGTTCTTCTTCTTCCGTGTGAATTTCTGGAAAGACATCGGGTACTTACGGGAAGGACCACGAGAAGGTTGACAACATCCCTAAGTGAAAGTGATACTGTGGAGCCGACTGGATTCGAACCAGGTCTTCAGTCCGTGTCGTTATCCACTTAACCACCGTCACCTCCCAGTAATAATGTTAATATATGAGATCTGGGTTTAGAGCAAGAGTGTACAAAGTCCTCATCAATTCCGGGAAACACCGGGTGTGCCTCTAGGGAGACTATAAATTTACAAAATTATTATTTTAATAAATCTTGCTTTGCTTACATCCTCTTCCTCTCAATTTATGCTGAGTGCCTTCTTCCGCCCCACTCTCAAAATTGAAATTAATATAATGTCTAAAGTAAGAATAAAAAAGGTAATAAGGTTATATGGGCTGAGCGTAAAATGATACATGTGTATGTGTGTGCGCGCGCGTGTGTGTCTGTTTGTGGTGTATGAGTAGGTGATAGGGATAGATAGAGAGGGAAAGGAGACGAAATAGTTTATCTCTCTACAAATGTTTCAAATTTGATAGCAAAACTTACGACGGTACGCATTGGATAAGCAACCTGTTATCTGCTTAATTTCGCCCGCCCACTGACGCATGCGCGAAAACGAGTAAAACGCAGAGAAACAAATGAAGCAAATATTTTTAGACTTTCCGATATCAGAGAGACGAAAAAAATCACCCATACAACTATAACAGCGGGGAAAAGAAAGAAGTATCCAATAACTCCTTGGAGACACGAACCAACGCGTAATTTGTGTACATGACCTTGGTACTGCATGCAGCTGTCGATTTTTTTTTATCTCTTGTTCTGTGTCCGGGGAGCGGGGATACGAAGGTTGAAAATTGTATAAATATATCGGGTCCGTATCCCAAAAGATATCTCGAACATTTTTCTTAAGGAAACTGAATTTTTTTATTTAAAAATATCGTATTTGTGATCTTAAGAATCGGCGTAATCACGTTGACACACCGGTTCCCATTAGAGCATCGTAGTTAAGCAACGTTGACCCCGGTTAGTACTAAAATGGGTGACCATTTGGAAATGCCAACTGCTGTATGAGAGAGAGCTCTCTGCTTATCTCGGCATATCTGTATGCAGTCGTCCTGGACGTCTCCTTGCCACTGAAATCAAGCAGAGCCGATTCAGAAGATGGGATTGTACTTACGCAACCCTTGCTTCACAATTGACTTCTCCGTGCAGGCATTCTAAGAGAGGGTATCCATTGTCTATCAAACTGAACGGTGGCCTATAATATGAGACACTTCCTCGTTATAGGAATACAACTCGTGACTAAGTTATAAGTGGAGAAGTCACAGTCATCTGAAGTGCTAACCATGGCTCTATGACTGATAGGTTTATATGCTACCAGCTGATGTTTCGACGTGTGACACATGCTCGGTTTAATGTAGGGGTACAAAGCGCCTTTCGATGGCCAAGGTTATTTTTGGTCTCCCGATTTTATAAATCGGGGGACTTATGTTTTGAGGCATGTTCGTCCGTCCGTCTTTTTCTCCGCAACTATCCATTGAATTTCTCTGAAATTTTGCATGAAGTTGTAACTTTGGTCAGGTTAGAAAGTGACATTCACCGATTTAAAAAAAAAAAAATCTGATTAGCCCCCCAGGGGGTTAAAAGGCCCCGAAATGGCAAAAAAATGACATTTTTTGCCCCATAACTTTTCATCCATCCATTCAATTTCTCTGAAACTTGGCCAAAATGTAGAGGCAATTGTTCTGGATATAAAATGAGCATCGTTGACCGCAGAAAAATTCTGGTTCGCGCCCCCAGGGAGTCAAAGGGGGGGGGTAAAAATGCCCCAAATTGCCCAAATTTATTGCATTTTACACTCGCCACATCGAGTCACATACAGAGGGGGGTCACGCAAGCGAGGCTTGTTTAAATTACATTGTCTCAATCACTATTCTCCCCATTTTCGGAGACACCAAAATATGTTAAACACCACGTAACCAAATTAGCAATTGCTTATAATATTTTTAAGCATTAAAGATTCACACATATACACACACACACACACACACACACACATATATATATATATATAAGTGTTGTTAAATATGACAGACAAATTATGTCTGGATATCCTTGTGTGGATCCTTTCCAGGAAAAATCCTATTAATATCAGCATTAACACAATGGTATTTACCGGATTCCCCTGAAGATGGACCCAGATAGGCATGAAAGTACTTGGGACACATACAGTTATGGCAGATTCATCAGCCAATTCCCCACCGAAACAAAGACCCTGATTTGGCAAATGGAAAGGATCCACACAAGATATCCAGACATAAGTTGTCTGTCATATTCAATAAAACTTGAATTACAGAGAAAACACACACACACACACACACACACACACACACACATATATATATATATATATATATATGGTAAAATGAAAAAGGAAAACCAAAAACTGGATGTTTTTTTATGTGTACATCAACGTTTCGTCTTTATTTATAAGACTTCATCAGGATGATGATATAGGGAAAAGATATCATGCAAGCACGGATACATGTAGGGTAGACATGTTGGGAAGAAAAATAAAATAAAATGAAAAATAATGGCAGCGTCTAGCTGGACGTCCGTACTTGTTAGAGAATGAAAAATGAGTGGGAGAAAAAAGGGGAAGGGTGGAGGGAGCAAGGACTACTGTGGCTGGCGATGAGAGAAAGAGGTGGGGGATGAGCAGGGGTAAAATGGATGGCAGAGAGAGATTGGAGGAAGAGGGGGAGGGGGTGTTTGACCAGATGGCTGTGGTCGAGATTGAAGGGGAAGAGTGAGTTGGAATGTTTGTGTGTGTGGGGTGTATGCAGGGAAATGGGGATGGGTAGAGAGGGAGGGGGGGGGCTGCATACACCCCACACACACAAACATTCCAACTCACTCTTCCCCTTCAATCTCGACCACAGCCATCTGGTCAAACACCCCCTCCCCCTCTTCCTCCAATCTCTCTCTTCCATCCATTTTACCCCTGCTCATCCCCCACCTCTTTCTCTCATCGCCAGCCACAGTAGTCCTTGCTCCCTCCACCCTTCCCCTTTTTTCTCCCACTCATTTTTCATTCTCTAACAAGTACGGACGTCCAGCTAGACGCTGCCATTATTTTTCATTTTATTTTATTTTTCTTCCCAACATGTCTACCCTACATGTATCCGTGCTTGCATGATATCTTTTCCCTATATCATCATCCTGATGAAGTCTTATAAATAAAGACGAAACGTTGATGTACACATAAAAAAACATCCAGTTTTTGGTTTTCCTTTTTCATTTTACCATCACGTCGGATTACCTTCATCCTTCTATTCCCATATATATATATATATATATATATATATATATATATATATATATATATATATATATATATATATGATTATTTTATTTACACAGACATGTACAAAATCTGCGACACTGGCATGTCGATGTTATCGATCAACAGTTACTATAAACTGAGATCTCATCAGGCAGAGTTAGAATCCGATCTTAACCTCAGATCATATTTGGAGAGAATGAAGTGGAGGGATAGAGAAAGAGAAGAAGAAGGAAAGAAATTTAACATTTCAAAAATTAAAGCCGTTAAAAAATGAAAAATTATATATATATATATATATATATATATATATATATATATATATACTAGCAAGAAATCTCTATACCTCCTGCCCTCAGTATATAACATCATGGGAAGGACTAATTAATAGTTCTTAACTTTCTCCCAGAACATCCCATATTAACCAGAAATTTCCTTCTTATAAATGTCAGTCGCGAATGAACACCTTACGACATTATCGTACCTCTTTTGATCAAAATGAAATACACTTATCCAAATACGCTAGGTAATATATATTTTTATGCGGGTCTATCTTTAAAACCTGTTCTATTTAAACAGACAAACACTACTTAATAACGACATGATCTCTTATTTACGCTCCAAAAATTCAACATAAAAACATTTTATGTACGATCGTTTCCGAGACTATATGTTTTTTTTTTAATATCGAGTCTTCATCACCACAGGGTATAGACACCAATTTAGAAACCACCAACCAGTATCAGGACAACAGAGTTGAACACTTCCAGTTATACAGCAAATTAGAAATGTGTATGGGTGTGGGTAAAACATACATACATATATATATATATATATATATATATATAGTATTATAAAAATATATAAAAACATATATAAAAATATATTTATATTAGAGTATATTCTTGGAAGTAAACTAAAAATAGTGATTGCAGTAGATGGATTGACTTACTAGACTAAAATCTTTCAACAAATTTTTTTTTTTTTTTTTTTTTTTTTTTTTTTTTTTTTTTTTTCTCAGTTTTGAAGGTTAAAAGAACTTCCGAGACTATATATATATATATATATATATATATATATATATATATATATATATATATATATATATGGGAAATGAAAAAGGAAAAAACAAAATATGTTTTTTATGTATTCATCAACGTTTCGTCTTTATTTGTAAGACTTCCTCAGGATGATAATTTTAAGAAATTATCATCCTGAGGAAGTCTTACAAATAAAGACGAAACGTTGATGAATACATAAAAAAAAACATATTCTGGTATTTTCTTTTTTCATTTCCCATTACGTTGGATTACCTTCATCCTTCCTTTCTCATATATATATATATATATATATATATATATATATATATATATATATATATAGAGAGAGAGAGAGAGAGAGAGAGAGAGAGAGATTTATTAATTTATAAATTAATTTATGCGTGCATTTTTTACTTAATTAATATACATATATATATATATATATATATATATATATATATGTGTGTGTGTGTGTGTCTGTGTGTGTGTGTGTTTTCAATACTTGAAATTTATTTCCGACAGTATGCAGCATGGTATGTATTAAGCTGCATTTTCTTGTTTATGTTATTGTTTTCGCGGATAATATTACTAAACGTGTAATTATTTAGTCCGCGTGGCTGGATATAAGTACAGAATACCACCAAATGAAAAAGAAGAGAGCCGCCTAATACGGGCGTCGCCTTGGACCACTTGACTAACGAGCGATATACATAATTGTTTTTATATATTTATCCGTGTTAATGTCGACATTCACTAAACTAAATATATAACAATGTTTTTGCTTTGACCAGAAAATAGGGACATAGTAATTTAGCTTTATTTTCGTATCGTTATCGAGGCAGCGATCCCGCCCAAACCAGCGACTGTGGCGCCGTCGAAACTGCACTCATCATGTCAGCATCCAACCACCATTTCTTGGGAATGTGTCGGTGAACATCTGCGCCTTATCTTGATTTATCTAGTGCTTCCGTTTACAAGACGTGTCCTCTGGCATTTGCGACCCACTTCAAGTTTATGTAGCAACCACATGTATGTATCACGTACACAACTAATCCCATAATTCATATACAACGAGGTAATATGATATATATGCAACAGACTAAAAGGCACGGTATGTCTTTCCATTAATTACTTTCACGTTATTAGACCCGCGTTGGTACTTGTAAGGAATAGGCATCCATAGGGTTTCGTTTCTTATGAAGTCAGTTTCGAGTGTTAACGGAGAATCCCGAGCCAGTCGCGGAAATTGTCGAAGCAGTTTATCTCTAGCTTCTATTTTTTTCATAGGAAAATTTTCAATTTTTTGTTAGGGGCTAAATTCTTTTTAACCAGAACCATTCGCATGCTTATTATCGTCAGCATTTATATATTTTTTTCACGGCTTTCAAATCATAAACTGCTTTGGTTATTTTCGGAACTGACTCGGGATTCTCCGCCAATACTCGGAACTGACTACATCAGAACTGAAATACTCTAGGTGTCTGTTCCTTACAAGCACTCGCATGTTTCCCTAAAGGAGTGCATATTTATCTTCTTTATTTAAAGAGGCCCCAGGTTGAGCATGTTCCTCACTGGACCCTTTTGATCTCTAGTTTTAATGAGATGTAAACACAAAATTAAATATATTCTGAAAATGCTATCACATTTGGCTTGAAGACCCTCCAATAATGCATACTTAACGTCTTTTTAAGCTAATATCTTTAGGTGTGTACGCTCCATTTTTAATAAAGTTGTCGCTACATCAGCATGTTCCCATTTACCCTACTTACATACCTCCCCACGAAGAAAAAAGTTAGGCATAGGGTTTGATTTTAATACGCGGAAATCCAGTTGATAAAACGAAAAACTCAATGGAAAATATAGTTTGATTTAATATTTTGTCATTATTCAACGTTAAATTTGAGTGAAAAAATGGAAATACTTTTTCTTTCATTTCATCGTGTTTTTTTTTGTTTTTTTTTTAAATGACGCTTTTCTTTCTGTCATATTTTCAAAAACAGATTCGGTGCTTATGCTGATTAACGGACATATGAAAAAATTATTTTTATATGAAAACAATATTATATACTTATTAAGCATTATATTCTTACTCACTGTACAAAAAAATAGAAACAATTATCCACTAGAACTTTAATTACAAGTATTTTTCCATTCTGCGTATCATAACAACGACTCGTTAAGTTTTTTAAGAAGATTTCAGTTATCTGCCCTTCAAATCCTCTTAACAAAACAAGATGGACGCTTACTGAACGAGGCGCTGTTATGATACGCAGAATGGAAAAATACTTGTAATTAAAGTTCTAGTGGATAATTTTTTCTACTTTTTTGTGCAGTGAGTAAGAATATAACGCTGAATAAGGATATAATATTATTTTCAAAATAAATATTTTTTTCATATGGCCGCTA
>OY744516.1:30045182-30165182 GCA_963556195.1 Sepiola atlantica | reverse complement strand
TTCCCAAAGTTCAAAATTCACTGCATTTTTGGGGTTTTCAGCCGCCGTGATTACATAATTTATTTATTTTTCACACGTAAATATGCAGTTTTTTTTTGTGTTTTTTTTTGTTGTTTTTTTTTGTTTTTTTTTTAACGATTACGTTTAGGCTTTTATCTTTCAAACACAAGAGGCGGCCATTTTTGCACGTGCCTGGGGTGTATATGTATATGTGTATGTGTATATATATATATATATATATAATTATTATCTTTTTTATTTATGTATTTATTTTTATTTATTTATCAATTATTCATTATTATTATTTATTTATTTATTTATTTTATTTTCGTAAATGTTTCTTTATGTATGTGTGATAGTGCACCTTGAACCTCATGAAAATGAGAGAAACGCTATCCCTGTGACAGGATCACAGGTAAACTAAGCCTGGGCCTGGTGTTGCCACAAACACTAAACCATGATAAATGTCTATAAACACAAATAAACGCCGTGGGACTCAGAAGAAAGATCTGAGTGTCATGATGGGCAGGTGCTCCCTCGATAGCCAACATGGGGGGACCCGGTCCGCATACTGCGAATGTTGGCCCTTCTCATTTCAGAAACAAGACAACGGACAAGAACCAGGTAACTAACCTCTCTGATTCCAGGTATGACAAGGACACAGACCAGAGACAAGTAAACCAGAGCGAAAACAGCAAACTGGAAAGATATAGAAAGAAATGGACCATGAAAGAGAACAGACTGGTGATGGAGTGCTACTATAAAAGCCGCTACCCTATAGAAAGAGGCTACCGAAAACGAATGAAACATCTCTGGGACATTGCTAGTGACCCACATACAACGGAACAAAGGATAGCAGATCAAGCAAGACAGATCCTCAAGCGAGGATGGTTCTCGGAGATGGAACTGACGGAAATCAGACAGAAAGCTAATGGCGAAACGGAGCAAGAAACACCACCAAAGGAGAGACCACAGGAAGAGGACGGGCAAAACATACACACTGAAACTGAAGAGATTGAAGACTACGGAATCACAGAACCAGGGGAGATAGAAGACTGCGGAACCACAGAACCTGCTGAGATAGAACTCAACGAAAAAGAAGCAAGTGAAGTGGAGAACATAAGACGATACATGTTAGAAAACAAAACAAAACTCCCATCTCTCAGGAATGAAGTAGCGATAAAGTTACAGGCAGAAACAGAAAGAGTAAACAGACTCCTCACACACATCCCAACAGAAACTATTACAGACCTAAACAACCTGATATATGCAGGGGCAAAATCGGTAAGTATGAAACTAAGAAACGAAGAGAATGGACAAAAGAGAGGACCGACAAAACCTGGATGGGAAATCAGACTGGAAACCCAGATCACCAAACTTCGGAAAGAAGCTAAAACCGTGAACAGAAGGAAGGAGGACATGAAACGATTAAGAAGCAAAAATCAGAAACGCAAGGAAAAACTAAATGAGAAACATGAAGAAATAAAACAAAGGATAGCAGCAATAGAAGGAAGACTGAGACGATACAGGTACAAATCAGAACAGAGCAAACAGAACAGGACCTTTGAAAACAATGAAAGCCAGTTTTACAAAAACGTAAATGGAGAAAAAACAACGACAGAGCAACCGAACCCAACAGAAACAAAACAATTCTGGAGCAAGATATGGGAAGAACCAAAAAAGCACAACAAGAATGCCCAATGGTTGAAAAACATGAAAGATGAACTGCAAGAAATCGAAGAAGGAACCGAAACAGAAATCAACAAAGAAACGATCAAGAAAACCCTAAGAAAAATGGCAAACTGGAGAGCACCAGGCCACGATGGAATACATGCATACTGGTTTAAAAAATTCACGACCCTGCATGAAAGAATAGCGCAGAAACTGAGCGGATGTATCCGCAAAACAGACATACCAGAATGGATGACGGAAGGAAGAACAACACTAATACAAAAAGACCCCAAAAAGGGAACGACTCCCAGCAACTACAGACCGATAACATGTCTACCAATAATGTGGAAAATTCTCACAGCACAACTGAGAGAACAAATCTACCAATCCCTGGACAAACGTGGACTGCTCCCCGAGGAACAAAAAGGATGCCGGAAAGGACAAAGAGGTGCACATGATCTACTATACATTGATCAAAAGACTCTGAAGGAGGTGAAGAGCAGACAAAAGAACATAACCATGGCATGGATTGACTACAAGAAAGCCTACGACAGAATCCCCCAAACATGGATAATTGAATGCTTAAAAATATACAAGATACCAGACAGGATTATTAATCTCATCCAGAAAGCAATGGAAACATGGAGACTAAAACTGACAGCCGGAGGACAATACCTGTCTGAGATAAAAATACAGAGAGGCATTTTTCAAGGAGACTCACTATCACCACTACTGTTTATAATAGCCATGATGCCACTCAACTACATACTCAGAAAGTGTGATGCCGGATACAGGTTTACGGATACAGAACAAAGAATAAACCACCTGATGTACATGGATGACCTTAAACTGTTTGCAAAAAACAAAAAAGAACTGGAAAAGCTGATAAACACAACCAGGATATTCAGCCAGGATATCCAAATGGAGTTTGGAATAGAAAAATGTGCACTGCTAGAGATCAAAAGAGGAAAACTGGAAACGACAGAAGGTATAGAACTCCCCAACCAAGAGGAGATGAGGGCGCTAGGAGAACAAGATAGTTACAAATACCTGGGAGTTCTGGAAGCAGACACAATCAAATATACAGAAATGAAAGAGAAGATTGGAAAAGAATATCTACGAAGAACAAGGAAACTCTTAGAAACTAAACTATATAGCAGAAACCTAGTAAAAGGGATAAACACATGGGCTGTATCACTAATAAGATACTCTGGACCATTCATAGGCTGGACCAAAGAAGAACTCAGGCACCTTGACCAAAGAACTAGAAAACTAATGACTATGCACAATGCACTGCACCTAAAAGACGACACGGACAGACTTTACGTGAAAAGAAATGAAGGAGGTAGAGGACTGGTAAGTATAGAAGACTGTGTGGAAGACACCAAAAAAGAGCTGGAGAAATATGTAACCCAGAACACGGAAAGACTGATCACCACAGCAAGAGACACCAGCCCAACAAACAACCCCGGAAGCACTGAACCCAGAAACAAAAAGACAAGAAAGGAAAAGTGGGAAGAAAAACAACTACATGGACGCTTTATAAGGCTCACAAGCGATGAAGCCAATGAAAACAGCTGGGCATGGCTAAGAAAAGGAAACCTGAACAGAGAAACGGAATCTCTACTGACGGCCGCACAGAACAATGCGATTAGGACAAACTTTATTAAAGCAAAGATAGATAAAACCCAGGAAAACAGCAAATGCAGATTGTGTGGACAAAGAGACGAAACGATAAATCATATAATAAGTGAATGCAGCAAGCTAGCACAAAGGGAATCAAGAACAGACATGACAGCATGGGGAAAGAAGTACACCGGGAAATGTGCAAACAACTGAATTTCGAATATGCAAGAAAACGGTACAAACACAAACCAGAAACTGTACTAGAAAACGAAAAACACAAAATCATATGGGATATGAATGTACAAACAGACAAACCCATAACAGCAAGGAGACCGGATATGATAATAATCAACAAGAAAGAAAAATCCTGCAAAATCGTGGACTTTGCCGTTCCAGCAGACCACAGAGTGAAGATCAAAGAGATGGAAAAGAGAAGCAAATATACTGAACTTGCCAGAGAATTGAAAGGAATATGGAACATGAAGAAAGTCAGTATAACACCAATAATCATAGGAGCACTAGGAACAGTCCCCAAAAACATGGAGAAAAGACTAGGAGAAATAGGAATCAAAGGGATAACTGAGACCATACAAAGGACAGTAATGATCAAAACAGCTACAATCCTGAGAAATGTCCTCGAATGCGGAAACCAACCCACATAAGCAACGAATGGAGAACAAACACATGGAAGCACAAAACAACAGAACCGGGGAAAATACAACCGCACGAGAGAGGCGCAAGCATAGGCTTACGCCACGAAAATTATGGACAGAGGGTCGAGGAGGGAAAGCGCAAAACCAGACCTCCACTGGAAGAGCGCGAACAGCTCTGGGACCTTGGGAAGGCTTGTTGCCACTCGGGCCCCAGAGGGGACCAATGGCCCTTATCAGCGGGAAATCGTTGGTAGGTGGCTGTTGCGATTACCACAAGGTCATCAGCGGTGATGAACGAAAAGAGGTGGAGCATACTGGAGGCCTGAGGAGACTTGTTGTCACTCAGACTCCAGGGAATACCACAGGTTGTCGGCAGTGGGTGACCACTGACGATGACCAGTGTGATAACTCCTAGTGAGTAAAAAAAAAAAAAAAAAAAAAAAATACAACAACAACAACAACAACAGCAACAGCAACAGCAACAGCAGCAGCAGCAGCAGCAGCAGCAACAGCAACAGCAACAGCAACAGCAACAGCAGCAGCAACAACAACAACAACAATAACAATAATAATAATAATAATAATAATAATAATAATAATAATAATAATAATAATAATAATAATAATAATAATAATAATAATAATAGAAACAGAAACGATTTACAGAACTATTATATATGCAAAAATGAAGTGATGGATTTCAGAATTTGTTAACACTTTCACATCAGCTGTTTCATTTAGCTTTAATAGAAAACTCCGTAGAAAGATTAAAATCGGTGAATGTGAAAGGGGTTATCTTCTTCTTCTTCTTCTTCTTCTTCTTCTTCTTCTAATTATTATTATTATTATTATATTGTAGTTTCAAATGTTGGATGGTTTTTGTTGGATTTGTCTTTTTTGAATATCAAGTCAATTCCCTCGACTTTAGACATTCAAGCTGTACCTTTACACTTTCGCTGTTCCTAACAGGCAAGCCTTTTGCAGAATAGGAAAATAAATTGTCTCGTCAATCTGTTTAAGCCATTTATAGTGGCTTTTCGTTATGGTTCCAAGAGTTTCAAATTACAATTGGAATCACTTTTACTTTTTTACATTTTCATAGGCTAACTAATTCCCATTTTAGATCTTGATATTCATTCATATTTTTGTGTTCTTTCTCTTTCACTTTAGTATCGAAGTGGTATGCTATATCAATGATTAAGCAAGTTCTCTTGTTTTTTTTTAGAAAGATTAAGTCGGGTTTTGAATGTTCAAGAATCCTATCAGTTTGTATGCGCATGTCCCAAAGAAGTTTGACATTGTCGTTTTCCTGTACCACTTCTGTCTTATTCCTATACAACTTCTCATTGTGGTCCAATTCATAAAGTTTGCATATATTCCAGTGTAGTATCTGAGCGACTTTGTCGTGTCTCAATTTTTTATACTGATGTTGTGCTAGCATAGGACATTCAGATACAATATGCGTGCGCTAAGGTGTCTTCACAATCGGTATATCGGTGATTTTGTAGTTTTGTCAATGTAATGTTTGATGGACCTAGTGCGAGTGGCTGGTTCCAGGTCTGCCATTAAGGTGCTCCTAGTCGACCTTTTGAGATCACCCCTAATCAACCAATTCCAGCTGTCATTATCTATAAATGCAGTATTCTTAAAGAATACACTGTGTAGTTTCTTTCCAAACAATTTTAACCTTTGATTCGTTTTCTCCCCAGTTCTTAGCATTTCCTTTCTTTTCACTTCACGGAGAAGAATCTCATTACTTTCAGAAATATATTTATGTAGACAATCTTCTTCTATATTCACATCTTCAACACTAAGTAGACCTCGACCACCTTCTTTTTTATGTAGATAAAATTTATCTGCAGCTCCTTTCTTTGCAAAAGCTCAATAAATTGTAAACATTTTATTATCTATATATTAATACGATAGCGTGTGTGTACGTGTGTCACGCTTACATCAAAAGCTCTGCGCATGCGTGCCGCACCTAGATTTGGAAAACCATTCAAGTCACCTAATTTTCGTAATGGTTTCGAGTATTTACCTTTGGCGCAACGGTTAGCGACGTAGGATTTTGACGTCGGTTTTTGACGTCGGCCCGACTGGTTTATAGTTCGATCCCAACCAACCTCTAAGATTTTTTTTCTACATTGAAGGGGGGGGCAGGGAGGGGACGACCGGGAAGACACATATTAATACGATAGCATGTGTGTTATTTTGTGTGTCACGCTTACATAAAAAGCAACGACCTTCCGAATCTTTGTATGCTACTCATGAATTGGAGCCAAATTTATTTTAATCTAAAGCATTTACAAAGTAAGGTTTAGTCGTCGAAATCGGAATTAGTCGATCGATCAAATCGAGAAAAAAGTCTGACGGACGGGCGGACGGACGGACGGACACACAACCGCTTTTATTTATTAGACAACAACCTCTGGAATTTTTTATAGGTTAGGAACAAGATAATTAGTATTGAAAACATCATTTCGTGTAATTTACACGGGTCCCGCTAGTTGTTGTTGTTGTTGTTGTTGTTGTTGCTGTTGCTGTTGCTGTTGCTGTTGCTGTTGTTATTGTTATTGTTATTGTTGTTATCATCACCATCACCATCATCATCATCATCATCATCATCATCATCATCATCATCATCATTATTATTATTATTATTATTATTATAATTATTTTATTTTTTTATTTTTTTTATTTTTTTATTTTATTTTTTTTGGTACTCACTAGGAGTTCTCACACAGGTTATCATCAGTGATTGCCCATTGATAATCACTGGTGGTGTTCCCTGGGGGCTGGGTGACAACAAGTATCCCCATATTTCCAGACTCTCCACCTCTTGCAATAACTTTTGCAAATGACTTTGCGTTACCGCAACAGGCGCTTACCATTGACTTCTTGCTTGCAACGACCATTGGTCCTCACTGGAATTTTGGTGGCAATAAGCTTCCCAAAGCCCCAGTACTCTCCGCACTCATTCAGTGGAGGTCTGGTTAGTGCTCTCCCTCCTCGGTCGTTCCATCCTCCTTGACCCCTCACGACTATTGTGTGTGGTATCAGCTGAGGCTGATGCTATTTCTGGAGGGGGCCTAATTTATAAGATTGCTTGCAGTTTCAGTTCCCTTGGGATCATGCGATGTTCCTTCCATCTTTTTGTTTTACTTCTGTTGTAGTGTCCATGTAGCGGGTGAGTGTTTGTAGTTTATGTAGGTTGGTCTCTACATTGAGGCTTTTCATTGAAATTTCAGCTGTTTTCATCATTGCCATCTGCTATATAGTCTCAATCTTCCCGTTGATTCCAATTTCTCATAGTCATTCTTCCAGTTTTTTCGAGACTGTTCCTAGTGCTCGTACAATTATTAGCATTATATTGACTTTCTTCAGGTTCCATATTCCTTTCAGTTCTCTTGCAAGTTCAGTGTATTTGCTTCGTTTTTCCATCTCTTTTGGTCTTCACGTCCGGTATCATTGCTTGGATGAGTTTATCTGTTTGTACGATTTTTTGGTTTTCGTTTTCCAGTACTGTCTCCAGTTTGTGCCTGTACCATTTGTCTGCATCTTCGAAATGCAGTCGTTTGCATAGTTCCTAATGTATTGCTTTCCCCACGCAGTCGTGTCTGTTCTTGTATTCTTTTTGGGCTAGTTTGCTGCACTCACTTATCATGTGGTTTAATGTTAGTTTCTTTGTCCACAGAGTCTACATTTACTGATTTCTTTGGTTTTATCTATTTTATCTGTAATATAGTTAGTTCTAATCGCATTGTTTTGTGCAGCTGTCAGTAGCGATTTCGTTTCTTTGTTCAAATGTCATTTTCTTAATCATATTCAGGTGTTTTCGTGTTCTTCTTCTCTTGCCATTCATATGAATCGCCCATATAGCTGTTTCTATTCCCACTTTTCTTTTCTTTTGTTTCGTGTATTGTCCATTTTGATGGTGTCTATTGTTGCGGTGAGCAATCTTTCTGTGTTCTGAGTTATGTATTTTCCAAGTCTTTTTTTTTTGTGTTCCACACAGTATTCTGTACTTACCCCTTTGTTCCTTTTCACATAGAGGGGGTCAGTATGAATTTTAGGGTGTAGTGCATTGTGCCTGGTCATTAGTTTCCTCGTCTTCTGGTCAATATACCTAACTTCTTATTTTGTCTAGCCTATGAATGGTCCAGAGTATCTTATTAGTGATACTGCCCAGGTGTTTATTCTTTTAACTATATTTCTGCTATATAGTTTTGTCTTTAAGAGTTTCCTTGTTCTTCTCAAGTATTCTTTTCAAATTGTCTCTTTCATTTCTGTAGATTTGATGGTGTCTTTTCTGTTTTAACCTTAGTTCACCCCAAACAAGACAAGTTGCCACTGTAGACGTAAGGGGCGACTGAGAATTAAGGTTAACGTTTTGGGGGTCATCCTAAGATGGGAGCTTTGCAGAGAGATGCTTGTTCACATTAGTTTTAAATTTCTGCATGTCGGTACAGTCGGGTAATTAGGGGGCAGAAACGGAATACCAAAGGCCGACAGCTTGAACAAAGCAGTTATTGAAGTAGAAGGATCTCTCGCATCTCTGGACCTCAACAGTGAATGGGTGGGATTTAGCTGATTGTCGGGTTAGTCGAGTGTATTTACGTCGAGGGGGCACCAGAGCAGCAAGTTCATCGGAGCACATTTCATTGAAGTACTTGTAAAACAAGCACAAGGATGCAACATTGCGGCGATGGGGCAGGGGCTGGAGCTTGGTGGATAGTGAGGGGCAAATTGGATTAGCCGAAGAATCCAAGCCAGTCACGGTGATGTACATTTAAATCCTTAAATACATGTATTTCAGCACTCGAGTCAAGTGAAAATGCTTTATCTATGCTTTCAGACACAAAGTTAAGCAGGGTAAAGTCCTGAGTCGAAGGAGAGCGGTATAAAAAATATAAGTTAGTGCTTCCAGAACTCCCAAATATTTGTAAGTTTCATGTAAACCAAGCGCCTTCATTTCCTCTTAGTTGGGCAGTTCCATGCCCTCCGATGTCTCCAGTTTTCCCCTTTTTATCTCTTGCAGTGCACACTTTTCCATCCCGAATTCCATTTGGATGTTCTGGCTTAATATTCTGATCGTGTTTATTAGCTTTTTCAGTTCCTTTTTGCTTTTTGCAAATAGCTTCAGGTCGTCCATATACATGAGGTGGTTGATTCTTTGTTCTATGTCTGTAAACTTGTATTCAGCATCACATTTCCTAACTATGTAGTTGAGTAGCATCACGGCTATGATAAACAGTAGTGGTGATAGAGAATCTCCTTGGAAGATGCCTTTCTGTATTCTTATCTCAGTCAGGTGTTGTCCTCCAGCTGTTAGTTCCAGTCTCCATGTTCCCATTGTTTTCGTCATAATATTAATAATCTTGTCGAATATCTTGTACATTTTAAGCATTAAATTATCCATACTTAAGGGATTCTGTCATAGGCTTCTTGGAGTCAGTCCATGCCATGGCTATGTTCTTTTCCTGCTTTTTACATACTTCGAGATCTTTTGGTCTATGTATAACAGGTCGTGCGTTCTTATATTTCCTTTCCGGCATCCTTTTTGTTCCTCGAGTAGTAGTCTACGATTGTTAAGGGAGTGGTAGATCTGTTCTCTCATTGTGTCGTAAGGATTTTCCACATAGTTGGTAAACAGGTTATTGGTCTGTAGTTGCTTTGGGTCGTTCCTCTTTTCGGGGGGTTTCTGTATTAACGTAGTTCTTATTTTGGGCATCTATTCTGGTACATCCTCTCAATTGTATTGTTAGTTTCATGTAGGGTCGTGCATTTTTAAAACCAGTATGTATGTATTCCATCGTGGCCTGGGGCTTTCCAGTTTGCAATGTTCCTTAGGGTCGTTTTCATCGTTTCTTCATTAATTTCTGTTTCTGTTTCTGTACCTTCTTCAATTTCCTGAAGTTCTATTTTCATATTTTTTCAGTCATTTGGCATTTCTGTTGTGGTCTTGAGGCTGCCCCCATATATTGCTCCAGAAGATTTTTTCTTTCTATAAGGTCCGGTTGTTATGTTCTTGTTATTCATTGTTTTCAAAGATCCTATTTTGTTTGTACTGTTCCGATTTGTATCTGTATCGTCTCAGTCTTCCTTCGTTTGCTGCTATCTTTTGTTTTAGTTCTTCACGTTTCTTATTTAGTTTTTCCTTGTGAGTCAAATGCTTTTTCCATTGTTTCTTTTTTTTAACCTATTTACTGTTTAAGCTTCTTTCCGAAGTTTTGTAATCTGCGTTTTCAGTTAGATTTCCTATCCAGACTTCATCGATCCATTCTTTTGTCCAGTTTTTATTTATATTTTTGGTGTTACTCCAGGATTTGCACCTAATTTCCGTGACTGCTCGGCAGCAGCGAGCCGACAGCTCGCGGAAGCGTCCGAGACCTGCAGAGTCGAAAACGAGGCTGTAAATAAAACTGGGGAAAAAACCTGACCAATCAGGATGCTGCAAACCAGTTTATATCAAGCAGCCGATAAAAATTGGAAGGAGACGCTAAGACAAACTGAAAAAAAAAAGAATTTTGAGCAATTGTGTCGAAGTCTAGAATCTCCGAAGGAGGTAATGAATTTCTGCCAGCAGAAAGCTCTACTGCCCACCAGAATGCGATGTACGCGATGCGGTCGACTTTGCCGGTTGACGGCAAGACGAACAATATCTGACAGATATGCCTGGAGATGCCCCACCCAGGAATGCAGGGCTTGGATTTCTTTGCGATCGGGGACATTTTTTGTCGCGATCAAAGTTTGAGATAGCTACCATCCTAAAGATGATCTACCTGTGGTCCCAGGATATGGCGACAGGGAAAAATCTACAAAAAGAATGCGGTGTACTGTCTCCAACCACACAAGTGGATTGGAAGAATTTTCTGCGGGAGGTATGCACCGAACATCTGGCGCGCAACCCTAGACGACTCGGAGGCCCAGGGCATACGGTGGAGATCGACGAGAGTCTATTCAACCGACGTAAACACAACGTCGGCCGTGTTCTCCAGCCGCTTGTCTGGGTCTTCGGGGGGGGGGGGATACGACCCCGCAGAGAAGGGTTAGGGTTTCCTGGTGACAGTGCCAAACAGAAATGCCGAAACCCTAACCCTTCCAATAATCAGGCAGTACGTCGTCCCTGGGACCACGGTAAGGCCCCCCCCCCCAAAAAAAAACAAGCCTAATTTGAAAAAAAAAGACTTGCCTAATTGCAAAAAAAAGTACAAAAAATATTGTTAAAAAATAAACAAAAAATAAAGATAATTTATTTCAGCTATGGGTTTGTTCATTTCTTTCATTTTTTTTAAAATAAAAATATATGCATTTCTTTTTCTTTCCGTATATTCATCGTCTTATATTGTTGTCGTCTGCCAATCTTCCATTTTTTTTATTCACGATTTTTTTGGTTTTGTTTATACAGCCTCGTTTTCGACTCGGCAGGTCTCGGACGCTTCCGCGAGCTGTCGACTCGCTGCTGCCGAGCAGTCACGGAAATTAGGCGCAAATCCTGGAGTAGTACCCTATTTTTAATTTTATTCTTACTGTTTTTGCCCATTCATATATTAAATTGTTTAGGTCTGTGATAGTATCTGTTGACATGTATGGGAGGAGTCCGTTTACATTTGCTGTTTCTAATTTTAATTTCTTCCACTCTTCGTTGCTTAGTAATGAGATTACTGTTTTGTTCTCATGCATAAATCGTTTGATATTTTCAACTTCGCTTGCTTCATCCTCAGTGAGTTCTATGATTTCGTCGTTTTCAGTCTCTTCTGTTTCAGTGTTCATGTTTTGCCAGTCGTCTACCTGTTAGTTTTCATTAAGAGGTGTTTCCTAATCTGTTAGACCATCTATATTTTGTTTGATTTCCATTAGTTCTTGCTCTGAGAACCATCCCCTCTTCAGGATCTGTCTTGCTTGGTTTACAATCTTTTGTTCAGTTGTCTGGTAGCAAGTAAACATGCCCCATAGATTTTTCATTCGCTCTCTTTGGGGTTGCTTCTATAGTAGCATTCCATTACCAGTCTATTCTCCTTTGTGGTCCATTTATTTTTATGGCTTTTTGGATTGTTCTGTCCATTCTCTGCGTTCCTCTGCTTGACCTGTATTATTGTGATACATGGAATTAGAGAGGTTACTTACCTGTTTTTTCTTATCTGTGGTCTTGTGCCTGAAATTAGAGGAGCCAACATTCGCAGAATGCCGACCGGGTCCCCCATGTTGACTAACGAGAGAGCACCTTCCAAATCATGAAACTCAGATCTTTCTTCTGAGTCTCACGGCTTGTATCATTATTATGTAGCATTAGTTATATTTTGGTGTATGTTGCAACATACAACAACAAAACAATTATAAAAAATAAATAAAATATATTTTTTTTAATTGAAGAAATTAAAAAATAAATTAATATATATATATATATATATATATATATATATATATATATATATATATACACACATAAAATGTTTTATATATATATTAAGTATCTACTTAGTAGTTGTCTAATCTCCGAAGACGACGATAGGTTCCCCTCCCATATTTACACGACGAATTGAAGCAGGTTAGTGTGAAGGCTTTGATTTATATTTAACTAAATATCCTTCTGAAGTTTGCAAACACGATCGACTTTTTGATTTAGAATTTTAGCATATGTTTATCTGTCTCGTCTTTTGAAACTCTTTTGGGTACTGTCTTTAGTCGCGTCTCTGCTCAACTAGAGATTAATACACTGACCGTTTAAAATTAATTTTAAAATTCTTCCAGTAATTTTCCATTCAAATGTAATTTCAATCAACACAAATAAAAATGAAATAACAGACTACAAAGTCGCTCCATTTTAGCATAGATTTATCAGTCTCGTCTTTTAAGACTATGTTGGGTATATTATTATTATTATTATTATTATTATTATTATTATTATTATTATTATTATTATTATTTGTACTCACTATGAGTTCTCACACAGATCATCGTCAGTGATTGCTCACCGACAACAACCAGTGGTATTTCCTGGAGTCTGAGTGACAACAAGTCTCCCCAGACTTCCAGTGTTCTTCACCTCTTTTCGATAACAATGCGGTATCGCAACAGTCTCTTACCATTGATTTCTCGCTGGTAAGGACAATTGGTCTTCTCTGGGATTTGGGTGGCAACAAGCCTCCTCAAGGTCTCAACACTCTCTGCACTTTTCCAGTGGAGGTCTGGTGTGTGCTGTCCCTCCTCGATCTTCTCATCCTCCTCGACCCTCTACAAATATGTTGTCTGGTGTCAGCCTAGGCCGGCCCAGTTAAAAAAATAAATAAATAAATAATTTAAAAAATAAATAAATAAATAAAAAATTAAAAATTAAAAATTAAAAAATTTTTTTTTTTAATTAAAAAAATTAAACATTTTTTTTCAAAAATCAATTTTTCTTTTTAATTTAAATTTTTTTTCCTTTCAATTCCTTTCTTTTTCTTTTTGTTCTTTTCCTTTTCTCTTCCCTTATTTAAAAAAAAAAGAATTTTTAAAATTCTTTTTAATTTTTTTTTTTGGGGGGGGGGTGGGGGTGGGGGGTGAGAGAGGAGCTTATATTATTATTATTATTATTATTATTATTATTATTATTATTATTATTATTATTATTACTTTTACTAAAGTAGTATACTTAGCATTATCGGAGATACGTGCTCGACAATCAGTCCGGCAGTGACTTTGTTGCTATCTGATAAGGGTATGGTCATGTTCAGTCTCTCGAGGTTAACCTTCCCAGGCTTTACATTCTCTGTGAGAAAGGGTTGGTTTATTGCTAATTGCATGAGGCGTCATACCGGGGAATGTCGACGGGGCATTTTTGTAGGGCAGAGTGCGCTAATCCTAGTGCGCTGGCTTTTAAAAACCACACCTGACCTTGTGCCTAACCTTCTGGATAAGAGGCAAATAAAATACTTAGCTTATGGTGAAAAGACTTTATGTAGTTTTTGGTTTGTTATTCCCTTATTTTCTCTTTGCCTTGAACTTGCCCGTCGGCGATGCATTATACGTCCACATTATATAAACAGGTGCGCTTTTCCAATAAACACAATTAGTTAATGCAGCAATGTTGTTTGAATCTATACTAAGACCAGCTGGCTTTGTCACCTCGCTATCGCTTAGCAAGGTTCGCTACTTGGAATACTTAAAATCAAAATAGTAAACATTTCATTCATAAGTTTGTTGTAACCACGCATTTATTCATATAAATAGATATTAACAGTTTGCTAATTTCGATCTTTTAAAATAAAACCGCCAAGAAATGAACAGAAAGAGGAAATTAATTCGCTGTGTGCGCGCGTGAGCCTGTGTGTGTGAGTGTGTGTGTGTGTTTGTTATTTTTACTTATTAAAAACCATTTAAAAATGTGACGTCTGTCGTTAATAGAAGTAGTCAGACACTCGTTCCCCTAAGACGTCTCTAACGGGAGAGAGATAGTGAGAAAGAGAATGAGAGAGATAGTAAGAGAGAGAGAGAGAGAGAGAGAGAGATAAAGAGAGAGGGAAGGGGCGGTCAATCACCTTTTCCCCTTTCAGAACTCTTATGTCTTGTATATCTTTCTCTCTTAGTTTAAATTACTTGCCCTGAAAATTAATCGTCAAATATTTTAAGAAAGGTTTAATAACTTATCATTTTTGTATCAAAGTACTTTAATTAATTACTGTGTATATCGACGAAATATTGCATATATATGAAGAAAAACAGAACGATAAAATTACGAATGAATAACACAAAACATCAATTAATTATGAACTTTTGAAAAAGTAATTATGCAAATAAGGCATGGAAAGAGTTCTTTGGGTCTTTCGTCTCTACGATATCTATCTATCTATATATATATATATATATATAGTATCTTTAACTAATGTGTTGTATTATTGATTTAAATAGTAACCCGTTTTTATGGTAATATAGGAGTGATAAATTAAATAAGCTTTCGCATTTATTCATTTAGATGAGAGACGTCCATCTGTCTATTTAGTTATTCTCTTTTCTTTTTTCTTTTTTGCTGTTGCTATGGTATCCCACTGAATGGCAGCCATTCACCAGGTATTTCAGAGAGTTCAATTGAGAGATATTTTTAGGATTCTAACAATACTTTTAAGTGCAATTGGTTTAGGTCTATCTTGCACTTGGTTCAGCGGGCATATTCTCGAGATAGTTTTTTAAAGTTCTTTTTCATGAACTATGATTACTGGATGATTGAAATCTTTCTAAGATCCCAATTTCTTTTCACGTTGTACATAAGACCTTGCTAGTTAATTCTCTCCTCCCTCTCAGCTCTGTTTAGGCCAGCATCATTAGGGCTGCTGATTTCAACTAATGTGTGTACACTCTTCCTCCTTTCCCATATTACTATGACAGGTTTAACAGCTGCATGTATCTGTAGGGATAATTATAGTGGATGGCGTATGACTTATTTCCAACAGTTATCTCTGGTATATGATCCCAGGACTTGCTGCTACACTGGATGTTGAATTTTTGGTAAATGGTCTTGTGGAGATATTTACACATTCCATTGTGGTACATTGTGTAGAAGCCGTCCCTCCAGAAGAACCTTACACCTGGATGTCAGGTATTTATCTGTGTGTTTGGCTTTGTTTTTCAATAACTACTTTTAAACTTAGGAACGTAAACTTTGGTAGGAATTATTCCTCACGCCTACATACTTACCTACGGTTATATGTGTTTAATAAAGGATACACGTTTTCAATTTTAATATCAGTCTGACAGTGGCTTTTCTTCCCTCGGGTTGAAGTATGGTTTACCTCAGTCCTAGGAGGATCACTCTCCCAGGCTTTACCTTCTCTCTTTGAGAAAGGGGTTAGTTTATTGCTAATTGCCTAAGGCGTCCCTCGATGGGGCTGTTCAGGCATTTTTATAGCTCAAAGTGCACTTCTCCTGACCTTGCGTTTAACATCCTGAATACTATTTTCACAAAACCGGAAGCTTGGAAGTTTGACGGAAGTTGAGTTTTGGCCAGATGATCGTTTTAGTTTAATATAATGTTACCGTTAAAATGGACTATATACAGTTTTTCTGATTACATTTTGAGGAGACGGAAAATTAAAAAATAAAACTATGCGGGCCTAGCGCTTCTGAAATCATCCCTTCTGGTGGGTAGGTGGGGGATATAAGGCCTTCTACATAATCGGAGGTGGTGGGTACGTCAGATGTAGGTATCGCTGGCTCTGTTGCCATCCTGTAGTGAGAGCCAGAAGTTAACACTACGCTGCCAAAAAATTGAAAGGCAAACACACGTTACTTTTCTTTCCACCCAACACATAGATATTCGAGAGAAAAAAACGCATAAAATAATATTCTGCAGCCATAAAATATTTATCACCTTACCCCCGTCAGACCCCACGGGCTTCGAAGATTTTGCCAAGAAAGTCGGCAAGCTAATCCTCTTAAAAAGATTTAATAGCAAGGTGAACCCGTCGAACATACAATTCGTTCTTATAATGTGTTGCAGGAACAGAGGAGTAGAAATTCTTCTTGACTGAGGCAATTTTTATTTTTGCAGAATCTAGATTACTCCTTTTGGGGCAGCTGGATATGCCCCTCATTGAAAATCAACCTCATGTCTAACTTTGTTCTCGTGGGGAGGCAATTCAATAGATTACTAGTGTTGCCGGCGTGGCCAGTTTATCTACTAAACATCTCTAATGCTTTTTGTCTAAATGTTTAGGGATAAGGAGTTCGATCATTATTTACATTGATTTATTTTCGGACTATTGTCCTCATCAACGGTAATATTTGTAATTTCATAACGTTTCATTTGATTGCTACACGACCTTCTTCAGATGTGGCACAATTCATGTTGTTTTAGTGCGTCCACGGCTTTTGTTAGGTGCTAGTGGTCGTGGTGGTAGTGGTCTTTTTGTTGTTTTTGTTGTTTTTGTTGTTGTTGTTGTTGTTGTTTTCACGAAGTCAAGGCACGTAGATGTGTCGACCAGAAGAACTCTGATTCTTTGTTATTGCGTGACTATTAGAATAATCTCGTTCACATCAGCTTGTCAAACGAATCAGTGTCAACGATTGGTTAAAAAATCTAGAGTTCACACCTATATGCGAAATATTTTTTTTTTCTTAACTATTTCAGAGTCGCCTGCTTCGTTTGTGCGAGCCTCGTAGAAAGCAAATATATTTTAGAGAAGCCCATTTCCACTCAGCACAGTAGGGGGAAGATATGAAAAGAAAACAGGAGGAAATAGTAAATCGAACGAACGGAGAAAGAAAGAGAGTAGCTTATAAAAGCTCGTATCTTTTTCATGTTCGCTCGTCTCGCATAGCTATTTACTAATCTACAGCCGTTCATTTACGGTAATACTTTTGCCGTATCTAAATACGATTGTCACTGAAGATTTGCGTATATGACGTTTTTTCTGCGTACTTCGATCCGTGAAGCTATGCTCTTTTTTTACTAATAAGTCACCACTTATGAAGGCCAAAATCCACTCGAGGATAAGGGTTAATGAGATGGATAGATTGTCAGTTGAATGATGATGAATATCATGAGAGGATTAAAAATGATTAATTAGATGTACTACGTTTTATTACTTATGAGGACAGTATTTGTTGTCGTTGGATTTCAAGACGACTCTGTTGTAATCTGTAGGGAAGCATTACCGTGTTAATGTGTTCCACAGATGAGACGATCTGGCAAAGAAACTTTGTTCATGGAAATTCCGCCTAACGCTAGACACATGGAAAAAGAAAAGAACGTTTTTTTCCGTTGTGGTAGTAAGACGAGATATTGCTTTGAATGTCTTACAAAGATGAACCAGAGATTGGAGCTCAGTCGAGCACTTTCCATGGAAATAATGATAGACCAGCAACGCCTCTTCTGCGAGAAAGGGGCCGTAAGGAATAGAAGAGACCTTCTCCTCAATAGATTTCGACGTCGATTTTATACTCTGTCGAAGCGAGAAAGAGTGCTTTATTTTCAAGCTCATGAACACTCATGTATAACAGAAAGCGCGTGGACCGTGATATGAACCTGCTTATAAACCGTTGCACACACGCACACCCACCCACCGACATACACACACACACATATATATATATATATATATATATATATATATATATATATGAATAATTATTTATACACTGACGATTTCCGAAAGGGTGAAACGTATAAGTATGTAGATAAAAATGTGTTTTCATCTACATACTTATACGTTTCTTCCTTTTGGGAATCGTCCGTATATAGATAACTATTCATACCGATCGTAGGATTCGAAACCCCGGAATACGAGCCATGTTATAACCCAAATTCCGACGCCTTAACCCACTCAGCCTCTATGAACAATCTGATAAAACAGCGAGAGTTTAAAACTGTTATAGACTTATAGACAGCTGTCGTCAAGAATGTTCAACTACTGAAGGAACATGCATTAAAGCTACGATAACGGCTGTGTTAATACTACTCATTATAGTGCCCAGCCTAGATTGGGGCGACAAGTAATATATATATATATATATATATATATATATATATATATATATATATATATATATATATATATATATATATATATATATATATATATATATATATATTGTGACCCCCTTAAGACAATCTGAAAGGTAGCCGACCCCCCCCCTAAAAAACTCACATTGTTATATAGCTTATAGCCTAAAAGTAGTTAGCCAACACGCAAACAGACTGACAGACACGTCTCTCATTTTGATATAGATTCTAAAACAAAGAAAGGAAAGAAGAACTGACTGCCCACTAAAACAATCACCCGTAATAAACATTTGATTAATGATATCGTTACTACTTCTGTGGCAGTCGCTTTCAATGGTGGTCAGCCTGTGTCGGAAGAAAATGTGATTATATGACAGTTTGACGCTATCGAAGTTTGGTGATAGTTTTAAATCACGATCGACAACTGTTATAAAATCACAGATTATGCCATTTGCTAAATTACGTGTCACCTGGATACTTGAATGTTTGAATAAATCTTGTTTCCCGGAATAATCTACTTTGCAACAAAAGAAATATTTCTCAGCTCAATTTAGTCTAGGGGTCTAAGACACGTGACTCACGAGAGAGAAAAATTCGTGACCAATATTTTCCTCAAATTTTAATAAATATGTTGCAGTGGCCGATTCTGGTGTTTGGTCATCCAACAAATGTTAGATATCGAGTCTGGTGTACTAGAAATTTTCAATGTACTTGACAGACCCAAAACGTGTCTGATTGACACGGTAGATGGACACGGAAACACAACACTTCGCTTATAAAATATTTGTTGATTTAGTCAAAACCATTTGCAAAGTTCATCAATAAAAGATTACATGCAGACAGGGGCACTCCATCGCTAAATAGGCACCCCAAGGGACGTGGCTATATTGACAGCGAAGGCGAAATCCGAGGATAGACGTTTACAGTTTGATGCGTCTCTGCAATCATTATATAAACTAATCAGAATTGAGATCGAGAGTTGGCTGGCGATCGAGTTTGGGAAAACCACTTTCGTCAATTCTTGTGCGCCCTCCTTCCTCACTCACCCGCACTCGTTCACCGCCACCGACAATAAAGATACATCATTGTATTTTTATACATCAGCGTTTGTCGTCATTCTTTTAAGCGAAGCAGAAATACAATACTAAGCAAGACAAATACAGCAATGGCAAAGAAAGAATGACAAACACAGGTGAACGGTATAAAATAAGGATGACACTTATTGAACCAATAAGGTACATGAATATATCGAGAAATCAAAGATTGTTTGGTACGCCTGCTGCTGGAATAGAAGGCGTCTATGTTGACTGAAACGATAGAATGACGTCACTAAAAGCTGGCCTATATTTTGCATTAGTAATATCGAACTTACCCTATTTACCAAGTACAAGCAGGCAATCAATCATTTTTAAGGTCACCAGGGTTAGCTCTAGTTCCTCCCCTCCGGGAAAACGCCCTACCACGAAAATAGCCCATCATTGAATACGATGTAATTTTTACGCAGATCATCTGAATTTTATGCCACCCCAATTCCGTAGTCGATATCCTTATTAGTAAAACTCTTCAGTTCATTCATTCATTTCGTATGAATCAGATAATTCTGTTGTTGGCATTGGTTACCCCGATATCTTTCTAGAAAAACATCGGGTACTTACAGAAAGAGACCACGTGAAGGTTGCTAACATCCTAAGTGAAAGTGTTTCTGTGGAACGAACTAGATTCGAACTTGGCACACCTAGGTTTCAGTCCGTGTCGTTAACCACTTCTCAACTCTCTAATAAGATTGACTGACTGCTCGCAGCATTTCTCCCTCATCACGCAGTGACCATTTTGTGCACTTAGTAAAGATCCAATGATGGACACAAATCATGGTTTGACTTTATGGTGTGACCTTGAAAGACCGATTATAAATAAGACAACACGGTGGTATATTTACAAGAGGGTGTATTTACAGAAATACAGAATAGTATGTTACAGAAAGACTGCTGTCCTTCGTGGTAAGTTCTTCTATACACGATGTCTAGAAGAGTCCATTTAGTTACGAAATAGGGTAGATCACCATCACACAATAACACTTTAATTATATATTAAAAGTGCGTATCTCTATTTATATAAATTAGGTATGTCTATATGTTCATATATTTCTGTGTAGAGGATTCACTCCCAAACTTATTAACCGGTCATTATAAATTTTAGATTTCATCTTCTCGGTGTAAGGGTGGGTAATGTAGGCTATATTTAGTTTAATTTAGTTTTAGGGGAAAAGAGGTGGTAAAAATCCTATTTAAAAATTCAGAAAAACACGAATTTTGTGGAATTTAAAAAAATAGGTATTAGACATCAATTAATAAATATTCCACAAATTTCATTTTTTTTTTTGTACTTTAAAGAGGTTGTAGGAGACAGTATATGGGCATAACTTCACATTTGAAAATTCACATATTTCAGATGTGCATCAGATTTGATCCATTACAATTAGACACCAATTAAGCAAGATTCTCTGAATTTCAGTTTATCCCTAGACTCCTTAAGCTTAAGTGGTACATATTATACATTTTCTAGAATCAAAATCATTTAATGGATTTTATCAAAATTAGAATAAGCATTCTAGATATACGGTTTATTAGCATTATATCTTGGTTTTAATATTCATATAGGGACATAAAAGTGGTGCAACACTGTTCTGTTCGCGGAATTCATTTAACCCATTGTATTCTTCTAGTATATATGTAGAAACGAAACAATTTTATTTTTATTCCTGTCAAGCATATTAAGATCACTGACTCAAAACATCGTTGCCAGTAAATTAAGACATGCTGAGACAGTTAGGAAGTGCAAATGAAATTTCATGTAATAAAACATAGATTAAAAAATACAACAAGAAACAGCCGATTAAAAAGTTCTATTAAATAGGCGTTCATTATTAATGGCTGACTGCACACCCAAAAAATAACAAAGATTCGTATCAATCATCGACTGATTTGTTTTCTATCGTGTTGTTTTAATACTATTTGTTGTGAGAGAATACGAAGTTGAAGATGTCTGTTGATAGTATTGTTGGCATTTTGGTATTTTATCATCGCTTAAAAAAGCACCCGGACTTATGGTTTGGAGCAGACGAAGTAGAATAATGAACACTTTGTCTTGTTTTGCGTTATCCATCAATGGACGGTAAAACTTTAAAGAAGTTCGCCCGCCACGATGCTCTCTCGTTCACTCATTATATATATATATATATATATATATATATATATATATATATATATATATATATATATATATATATATATATATAAATTTTTATTTTTCAGGAAAAAATTCTTGGTCTGGTGAGGTTGACTTTCTTGGAAAAGTGCAACCGAAACATGTATGCACATATATAACCAATAATGTTTGTATAAATAAAAATTTATACTTATAAACAGCTCTACTTGGTATTGAGCACTTTTTATAAACACTTGAGTTTCTACGGATTTACATTTACAGAAACTAATACAATACATGTACGATATATATATATATATATATATATATATATATATATATATATACCCATTGCAGGATTTGAAAATTTCGCAAACATAGAAGCTTTTAAAATATGAAAATATATACATATACATATAATGACTTTTTGACTAAAAGGATTCTCAATATGACAATCAACCCGAATAAATGATGTTAAATTAAAAAATTAAAATATAGAAATACTCAAATGTTTTAATGTCATGCATAAAGTCTGGGTATTCCGAGCAATAGCACTCGGATAGATCCATGCGATCTGAATGTGTAGAGATCTTCTTTTTTTTCTTGATTTATTGCTCTATCAAGTATATTGAGCTTTTCATTATCACGATAGGTCATTATTTAAAATACAACATTTATTTTTAAATTTTCATTGATTGTTATATATATATATATATATATATATATATATATATATATATATATATATATATAGAGAGAGAGAGAGAGAGAGAGAGAGAGAGAGAGAGAGAGATGGAGGGAGGGAGGGAGAATGGTAGTTTGCTTTAAGCATTGCTGGGAATAGTAGTAGTATGTTTTTAAAAGGCTGTGGGCAATGCAAATTCCGGGTAAGATGTAAGCTGGAAGGAACAAAAATAATAAATGGGACTTACTATTTATTTTTTTCTTAAAATCTTACATAACAGCAAGTGTGGCGTTAGCTGTTTGTGTGATGTCTGGATGATTATAAAAATCATTTATTTAATATTTCGGGAAAAGAAACTTCCCTTTGTCAAAAATAATAAACACAAGAGGAAAACTCCGTCTGTGCAGAGAATAGCGTCAATTCAAAAAGGAAACGATACTATGACTCCTGAGGAGGTAAGGCTTGTGGGGGGGGGGGTGTATGGTACCTTTCGTATAACGGAATACTTGAACTCTTCCACTCGCATGCTTCTCAGTATTAGATCTACCCCATCCCCATCCCGACAGGAACTGGGTCATTTCGGTGGCCTTTTATCTATCAAGCATTAGTCCTGGGTAGTCCTAAGAGGTTTACCCTCCCAGGCCTCGTTGGGGTGGAGTGCGTTTATTGCTTACTGTCTGAGGCGCTCCGACCGGGGAATACCGACGAGGCTGCTCAAACAATTTTTTTCCTTCTTTAGGGGTGCTGGCTTGACTCTCCCCACCTTCCGACCTTGTGCCACATCTTCCTGCAGTTGGAAGGAAGTAAATACCTGGAACCACACCACCTTATACTGGCAATCAAGACTGACGTACAACCACTCTTGTTCTCTGTTGTATTATACTTTTCTTAAATATACTTGTTTTCTCTAAACCTCAAATTCGTGTTTTTATTCCGGACCCTTTACAGGGTAAAAACAATATATATCTTAAGTAAACTTAATTACGACATAATCATTTATTTACGCTCCAAGAATTCAGCATAAACAGCAGTTTGTGTACGATCGTTTCTTAGACGATATGAGTTTTTATTAATATAGAGTTCCTTTATAAGCACAGGGTATAGACACCAACTTAGAAGCCAACATTTAGCATAGCAAGACCATAGAGTTGTTCACACTCAGTTATACAGCAAATTGTATCGTTTAGGTGTTACGACCGTAGGACGTCTTACATACCACCTAAACGATACAAGCGCTATTCAACGACATATCATCTCACACAAAAGTCTATACAATCAGCCGAAATAAGAAAAATACTAACAACTAACACTAAAATTATCCATACAAATGATTATACACACACACTAAAAATCCTTAAAGTTATGTACATTAAACAACTGCAGCTCACAGAATATCATTTAATACTGGCACAAACAGCCTATCCGTATTCCATAATCAAAAATTAAAATAAGAAAAACAAAACAAAAAACCTATAAAAAGACTAACCACACAAAGACAAGAAATAAGACACAACTTCTGATGACGATCGAAAGATGGAAAGCGCTAGAGAGATGACCGGCGAAACACAACACTCAGAGCCATAATGTTTAAACTAACAACTGAAATTTAAAAAACTCGCTCGCCGCGTCGAGAAGCTAATAAGGAAAATAACAAAAAGAGAAAATTTCGTAGTCTTTAATGAAGCCTGCGTAAATAACGTTTTGCTGCCTAAATATATATATATATATGTATATATATATATATATATATATATATATATATATATATACATACATACATATATATATATATATATATATATATATATATATATATATATATATATATATATATTCCATGAAAAATGCCAGTATACAGAAATCATATGCCTTTAATAATGTTAAGATGAAAATTCATATACACTAAATGTACAAAAGCAAGGAAATTCCCAATTTTTTACACTTTTATTGTCATTAAGGGCATGCGAGCACAACAGGGCTATGTATTTTACTGGTAAGAATTTTTCTTCAGCACACCTCACACACTTCATCCACTCATGCATAGAGATTTATACTGTAGTGATGTGATAATGAAATGGTTTGGTTGATATGTAGTCATACTCTTAATGACAATAAAAGTGTAAACATTTGGGAATTTCCTTGCTTTTGTACATTTAGTGTATATAAATTTTCATCTTAACCCTATTAAGGGCATATGATTTCAGTATACTGGCATTTATTATGGAATGTCACTACTTTTGTAAAGGCTATGCCTCAATACAATGGTCATTTTAAAGTTATTTTGGAATTTTCTGGAAAACTAAGGTATATGGTAAACTGAAATTAAAATGTCATCAACTAGACCCTAGAACCTCTATATTTGCAAACAATCAGCTGAATCCATCAAATAGTTGATGAGATACAGGGTGGCACGTACGTACGTACACACAGATAACATGATTTCATGACTGAACTTTCTGGATCTCTGGGTTGCCTTGACTAATGATGCTGAAATTCTACACACTTATAGAACCTATCAAATAAAAATTTTGTGCAAAGTTTTAACTAATTTGCTTTGTTGGTTTTTTAGTTATGATTGATCAAAGAAATGAGATTTCCAGCATAGGCCATTCGTGTAGTCTATTAAGTGATAGAGCCCTCTCGCCCCTCCCTTGATTAAATTATTATTACCTGTAGACGCCGGCGTTTCAAGCTTATTGCTATCACCAGTGCAGGAAGTGATCATTTAAGACAATCGTAGGGTGCGTACATAGTTCACAGAATCAGCTGAGACTCCGCAAGATATCGCTCTATCCCCACAGCCATCGGGAATTATTACGTGATTAAGGGGAATTAAGTTCTATGTGTGCTCTAAGAAAGCGGACAGCAAACAGTAGACGATCAAGAGGGTTCAACGAACGTTTACGAAACCTTGCATAAAACTAAGGGAAAGAATATTTTTAACATTCCAGGACAGTGCTCAACTTTAATTTCTTAAAGGGGGTTTATAAGAATATTTATAAATAAATTATTATTATTGAAATAAAATAAAATGTGTTTTTTGGTTTTGTTTTGGAATAATTTGCTCTTATTTCATAAAAATAACAAATGATGTTTTTAACTTGCAAATAAATCAAAAATGAAAGATTACGAATTTATTAGAGTAACGCAAAACCCATAATTTAAAATAATTAATGAATAGAACATTGATTGAAATAAATTAAAATGTGTGTTTTGGGGTCGTTTTTTTTCAAAACGAAGTTTGTTTACAATATAGTAAAATGTTTAATGAATTAAAAGTCATGTTTTTTTTGGAGGTGGGATGAAACTTAAATTGTATTTCTTATCTCGGAATAAAATTCTAATACATTTTTTAAACTTGAAACGCCATGTTGGATTCTTGAAGTCTTTTAAGGGATAGAGCGCTCTCGCGCCTCCCTTGATATATATATATATATATGACGTAATTTTAAAACAAAAAAACTCCAAAAAACAAAAAGTGTATTATTTTCCTTCTAACTTTGTAAGGTAGCCCATGTATGGAACATGCCCTTATTTCAAGAATGGTCTATATTATAAGCCCATGAGATATTCAGGATTTCTATTTTAGCACACAAAGACGAACATTTATAACATCAACTTCTAAAAGGTTTATTTAGATCAACTTTTTTTTAAAAAAATCAATGGTTTTGTTTAGCCAGGGTTTTAATGTAACTTTTTCAGACGTTTTTGGTACGAAGTTCATCATAATTGTTCCATTTTTTTTTTTCGTATGAATCAGAAGATTCTATTGTAGACATTCGTTTCTTTTTAGTTAAAATTCTTACTATAAAGAAGACATCGGGTACTTACAAGGTGACTACGTGAAGATTGCCAACATCCTAACTGAAAATGTTTCTGTGGAACAAACTGGATTCGAACTTGACACACGCAGGTTGTTAGTCCGTGTCGTTAACCACCGAGCCACTGTCACCTCCCAATTGTTTTATGAACCAGACGTCTTCATTTTGTTTCATTTTCTGTTGTTGCTGTTTCGGGAGGTTCGAATTACTTACTTTTCTGATAATAATATCTTACTTGTATTCTTATTTTTTCATTTCAAAATTAAAGATAAAATATTTGTTTTAACTACGCCCAAATTGAAGTCTGTATCTAGCACTTCGAGAGGGCGTAACTTAATAGCCTCATACAAAAAATAAAATAAATAAATAAATAACAAGTAGTTTCTATTTCTAGGTCGGGGATACTCGGTCGACGGTCTAGGATAGAGATATCACTTTACATTTTTCTTTTTGTATTACTTTCCCTGCACTCCTTAATATTGCCGTTCCACTTCCTCTTCCTTCTTTTTGTTCTCTGATTTGCCCACACCACGACCCAATTCGCTGACCTTTCGCAAGGTCATCGGAATAACACACCTACTACCTCGAGCCTTACAGTGTTTCTCTGCGTGATAATAACATCAGTGAAAAGAATTTCAACTATTCAGACAAATCATTGGAGAAAAGGAAAGAATTTAGAAAAGTTTAAGGGACTTGCTGTCACATGAACACAAGGCCATGAGCCTAAAATGATTAGATATTAAACAATTAAATTCAAACTCTATCTATCTATCTATCTATCTATACATGAATATATGTCTGATTATATGTAAGTGTGCATGTGTACGTATGTCTGTTTGTGTGTATGCATGCATGTGTGTATGTATAACTATATCTCTCTCCCACCCCCACCCCCCACTCTCTCTCTCTCTCTCTGTCTCTCTCTCTCTCTTTCTCTCACTCTGCTCTCAATGCTATAAAGGGAAGGGTAGGTGTAACACCATCCGAGCATCTGAAACGAATATATATATATATATATATATATATATATATATATATATATATATATATATATATATATATATATATATATATATATATATGGTAAGTTATGAAAATATATTTATGGCAATTAAGCTTCACAAAAGCTTCCGCGTTTCATCCCCATAGGGAATATTCAGGCTAAAATGCATTTTAGCCTTAATATTCCCGACAGGAATGAAACGGAAAAGCCTCTGTGTAGCTTAATTGCCATAAATATATTTTCATCCCGAAGATCCCCTACGGGGATAACAGGCGGAAGCCGTTGTGTAGCTTAATTGTTATAAATATATTTTTATCCTGAAGATTCCTTATGGAGATGAAACGCGAAAGCCTCTTTTTAGCTTAATTGGCATAAATATATTTTCATAACTTACTATCTAGCTCTACTCACGTATTGAGCACTGTTGAAGTTGTTGAAGGTCTGAAAATCGATACATAAAAGATTATATCTCCTTATAATATTTTATGTAGATACATGAAATAATATATATATATATATATATATATATATATATATATATATATATATATATAAAATGAAGTAATAAAATAAGGTGTCAATCAAATTTTATTAGAATTCAAAGTTGAAGCAAAGTATCTTTAAGTCCTTAGCTCATGAGTTTTCAAAGATAATTCTTCAAAGATAATTCTTCTTTGCTCAATTCGGATTTAACGGGTTTTCAAATTAAACAACGAACTTTGATTTGACTTGGGTTGCACATTTCGGGATTTTGGAACTTTGATTGGACTTTCTGTATTATTTGATTTAGTTATCATTAACATTGAATATTGACACATTTCGCGACTGGATAACTTTGCCAGCCCCTTCAATTTCACGTATATGGACTGCTGTTTGTAACTTGGAGTAATGTCTTTCCTGATTATGCTTTTCAATTTGTATGACCTGGATGGACTGTATGGATTCAACAAAAAGTATGTTTTTGGGTTGATATGTTTGATGTTATGTATTTTTATGTATTTGTGTATATAATTTTATATATTTTCAAAGCGTAATTTTATTACCTGTAGTAGTATAACTGCGGTAATGGTCCTCTGAAGAGAAGAATTATCTTTGAAAACTCATGAGCTAAGGACTTAAGGATACTTTGCTTTAACTTTGAATTCTAATAAAATTTGATTGACACCTTATTTTATTACTTCATTTTATATTATAATATTAATGCTCTATCCAGTATATTGAGATTCAGTTTTTTATCCGGATGTTTCACTAATTATAAGATATTAGTTGACGCTTATATCTTTTGTTGGATTGCTTCATATATATATATATATATATATATATATATATATATATATATATATATATATATATATATATATGTATATACAGGGTGATTCATAAGTCACTTAGCTATTTATTTTTGAAATTCTACAGTTAAAAAAATACGGTAATACAAAACAGAAAGTTTATTCAACAAATTCATTTATGGGAGTTTAAAATTACAGCACATTTTCAAAATTTCCACCTTCGTTCTGCATGCATAGTTCCATTCTTTTTTGCAAGGAATTTACGACTCTTTGTAGAATATTTGATTGTTTATGGTGTTGTGCGAAGGAGGCTTTCTGTTCACATCACGTTTCCATTGCCTAACTGTTGTGGTGGCAACCACTCATTTGCATATACGAATAACGTTACACTATAAATGGCAAGCCTAGGTTGGCCTTAGTGTGTGTTACCTAAATGCCACCGGAAGTGACGCCGAAGAGCGTACATGTCCTCCCACCAAGACTCTCTGTCTCGACACCTTCATTTGTACATACTGTAACTATACCTTTTCTTTAATACACTTATTGCATTCTCCTTGTTGTTTGCGTCTTCATTGTATTCCTCACTAATTATTGTTCAACCTTGCAACCACAACAGTTGGCGACGAGATATGAAGCGTCAAATATAAGAGTTTGACGAAGAACTATTAAAAAAAAAAAAAGTACAATGCAAAGTGTTGACGAGCAAACGGATTTTACGCTAAAGAAAAGTTTCAACTTAAGTGAAAAAAAAAAAACTCGAACGTGGCAAAAGCGACAATTTACGCCGTTTTCTGGGAATCTGAGTTGCAAACGAATGTAAAAGTGAATTTTTGTTTTGTCGCTAAACGACAAATCTGTTTTGTATTACTAAAGGACCAACTTGCAAACGAAAAGCGGATTTTGTTCTGTCGCAAAACGACAGGTCAGACTCGTATTACGAAAAGCAAGGAAGTAACCTACGAAAAAAAAAAGTTCACCAGTGGATTCTAATTACTGCTCCCCGTTAGCAAAACAACAACTAAAGGAATCTTTTAATTAATAATTTGTTTGGCGGCGGTACTAAAAGGAAATACCATAGCTAGAAATTAAAGCTCAAGGAAAGGATTTTTTTTTTAAAAGTTGTCACTGGATAACGGATAATACAGTAAAACGTCACGAAAAAAAAAAAAAAATGGAAGACTTATCAAAAATGTTCATGAAATTTTTACAGGCACAAGCGAGGAAAGACAAAATGAACGTTTTGCTAAAACACTGGAACTACTAAAGAGTAATCGAGAAAATGTCGACAGTGTTAATTTCTCCCATACAACTATCTTTAATAGTATGGACACATTTAATTATGTGCCGGAGGAAGGAAAGACTTTTGAAGCATACTATACAAGATACGAGGATGTCTTTCAACTGGACTGCAAAAATTGGCCAAATAGCCAGGAAGTGAGCCTCTTACTCAGGAAATTGGGTACATCAGAACACAGCAAATTCATAGATTACATATTACCTAAAAAAACTGCGGAATTAGAGTTCATGGAAGCTGTGAAATTACTAAAAGAATTATTTAATCCAAATATATCTTTTTTTCATAAAAGATGGCTGTGCATGAATCTAAGAAAGATGGACAACCAAGATTATTTGACATACGCTTCAGTTGTCAATAAAAACTGCGATAATTTTAAGCTTGCGGAACTAACGGTAGAAGATTTTAAATATCTAATCTTCGCACAAGGGTTAGTTTCCACGAAAAATGCAGAAATCTGGAATCTGAGCAAGATTTAACCCTCCAGAAACTAGCAGAGGACTGTGAAAGGGCAATTACACTAAAAAAGGATTCAAAAAATATAGAAGAATCCGGAGTGGCATATGTAAGAAAAGTTAGAAAACCATACACACCAACCAAGAACTTTACAAAGAAAAGCAATCGAAATGGAACGGGATATTACAATCCTAATAACCATAAATATAGGACAGAATATAACAAACCTCTTCCTAGATATAACTGTAAGAGATGTGCAGAAAAGCATTGGGAATCAGATTGTCCTTATAAGAAGAAAAAATGCTACATTTGTAAGAAGGTGGGACACAAAAGCGATTGCTGCAGATATAAAGATTACACCAGAAAGAGAGTACAGCAAACAAAATCAAATACAAAATTAGACAAAGATCGGCGAAAATACGTAAAAGTGGAAATATTTAAAACACCAATAAAGTTACAACTCGACTCCGGCTCCGATATTTCTATTATAAACCTGAATACATGGAAAAAGTTGGGTAAAAAACCAACCATGATGAAAACGAGTAAATCAGCCCGGACGGTAACTGGTGGTGGTATAAAATTTGAAGGAGAAGTTGTCCTTCCGATAAAATTAAAAGGGATTACGAAGAAATTAAAAATATTCGTACTGAAAAATAGTGAAAATCTGTTTGGAATAGATTTAATTGAGAAATTTGGACTATGGGATAAGCCAATCAATACATTCTGTAAAAAAATAGAATGTTCTTCTCCAACAACAGTAAATATAAAAGACGATTTAAAAGAATTATTTCCTGAAGCATTCACGACTAACTTAGGTCGCTGTAATAAATTCAAGGCCTCGTTTGAACTTAAAGAAAACGCCAGCCCAATTTTTAGAAAAAAGCGAAACGTTCCGTTCGCTGGGTTGGAAAAGATTAATAAAGAATTAGATAGATTGGAACAGACAGGAATTCTATCAAAAATAGAACACAGCGAGTGGGCAGCCCCCACCGTATACGTAAAGAAAAAGAATGACGAAGTTAGAGTGTGCGCAGATTTTTCGACGGGGGTCAACTCCCTATTAAAAGATCACCATTACCCTCTACCAAGCCCAGAGGAAATATTCACGAAGTTAAATGGTGGTAATATCTTCTCTAAGATAGACTTGAGCGACGCATATTTGCAAATACCGGTCGAGGAAAATTGCTCAAAAATACTATGCATCAATACGCATAAGGGTTTATACAAATACAACCGATTGCCCTTTGGCATCAAAGTAGCGCCTGCCATTTTTCAGCAAGCGATGGACACCATGCTAAGTGGTATTGAGTGCGCATGTGCATACCTGGACGACATTGTTGTCAGGAGCAAATCCCTACAAGAACATAAGGAACATTTGAAACAAGTATTTACTCGAATACAAGAATTCGGCTTTAAAGTAAAAGAAAGTAAATGTGACTTTTGTATGAGCGAGATTAAGTATCTTGGACACATAATAAACAAACATGGACGATGTCCAGACCCAAACAGATCTGCGGCAATAAAAAATATGCCAGCACCTGATAACGTAACAACCTTGCAGAGTTTCTTAGGACTCGCAAATTATTATCAATCTTTTATTGAAGGAATGCATAACTTGCGAGCCCCCTTAAATAATCTGCTTAAAAAGGATACACCTTGGAACTGGACGCAAGAATGTCAAACCACTTTTGACAAAATAAAGAGCGCACTAACATCCGAATTATTCTTAACGCACTTTGACACAAAATTAAAAATAGTCGTCGCTAGTGACGCTAGTTCCTACGGCTTAGGAGCATGCATTCAACATATTATGCCGGATGGGTCTAGAAAACCAATAGCGCACGCTTCGAGAACGCTGATACCAGCTGAGAGGGCATATTCACAAATCGAAAAAGAAGCATTGAGCATAATCTTTTCCGTGACTAAATTTCACCGATATTTATATGGTAGACAATTCTTACTTGAAACCGACCATAAACCGTTAGTCACGATCTATGGATCAAAAAAGGATTGCCGGTATACACCGCAAATAGATTGCTGCGCTGGGGTACAATCTTACTTAATTACGATTTCCAGCTACAACATCTAGCATCAAAAAAGATTTGCCATGCGGATGGACTGTCAAGACTGATACCACAGAAACACAATCTGGAAGAATCAGTCATTGCAGCAATTCGGACAAATGTTGAAGTAAAAAATATGGTAGCAAACATCATTAAGGAACTACCCGTAACTTTGTCGGACATTAAAAGGGAAGCCGAGAAAGACGAATACATAAAGGACATAAAAGAGAAAATTATAACGGACACAAAGGTGCAGGAAGTTTTCTCCATATATAACGATGTGTTACTGTACAGTGAGAGAGTGGTAATACCCAAAACATTGCAGAATAGGATGTTAAGAGATTTCCATACGGGACATCCGGGGATAAATCGAATGAAGTCGTTAATGAGAAGCTACGTGTACTGGCGTAACATGGACACTGACATAGCAGCAACAATAAATAAATGTAAAGGATGCCAATTAGCAGCAAAATCCCCACCTATAGTACACAAACCTTGGCCGAAAACCGACCAACCATGGTCGAGAATCCACATGGACTTCGCTGGTCCAGTAGGAGAAAACTATTATTTAATTGTAGTGGATAGTTACACAAAATGGCCGGAGGTAATGCGTTGCAGGAATCCAACAACGAACAACTCAATAGGGTTCCTACACGAGTTGTTTGCAAGATTCGGTGTACCAGACACACTGGTCACTGACAACGGAACGCAGTTCACATCCGCAGAGTTTAAGGAATTTTGCGAAACGTTCCGAGTGAAGCACATCACGACTCCGCCGTATCATCCAAGGTCGAACAGCCTTGCGGAAAGGTTCGTGGACACGCTAAAACGAGCGTTAAAGAAATCCATTGGAACACCAACAGAAAAAGCTTTGCAACAATTCTTGCAAGTTTATAGGATCACACCACATCCTAGTACACCATCAAACATATCACCAGCTGATCTAATGTTTGCCAGAAAGGTAAAATCAGCGTTTGATAAACTGTTGCCAAGACAGGCAATTATCCGAAACACTACACACACGAGAAGAAAGAAATATAACTCGGGAGATCGAGTATATTTTAAGTGCTACAAGAATAACACATCTTACTGGGAATGTGGAGTAGTGGATAAACGCATTGGTGATTGTACATATATGATTAAAGGTCCACAGAGTATACATAAAAGGCACCTAAATCAGATAAAAAAACGTCATATCCAAGATGATGATTATACGACAACAGTCGAAGAGGAGGAAACCATAGATGTCATATACGAATCCTTTAATTTGGAACCGCCTCAATATACATCTGAACCCCAAAGATCAGGTAGGAAAAGAAAATTTAATGAACCATTGATGGTAAACCCAAAAAGAAAAAGATATTGAAATCTGTGTGACTTCAAATCTTGGGAGGGGGGTGTTGTGGTGGCAACCACTCATTTGCATATACGAATAACGTTACACTATAAATGGCAAGCCTAGGTTGGCCTTAGTGTGTGTTACCTAAATGCCACCGGAAGTGACGCCGAAGAGCGTACATGTCCTCCCACCAAGACTCTCTGACTCGACACCTTCATTTGTACATACTGTAACTATACCTTTTCTTTAATACACTTATTATTGCATTCTCCTTGTTGTTTGCGTCTTCATTGTATTCCTCACTAATTATTGTTCAACCTTGCAACCACAACACTAACAAATAGCAGTAATTAGAGAGTAAGATAACAATCATCAAAAGTTCATAGTATGCTTGTGCTTCATATGGTAATCATTTTAAATAGCTAAGTGAAGTGACTTATGAATCACCCTGTATATGTATGTATATGTGTGTGTGTGTGTGGGTGTGTGTGTGTGTGGGTGTATTTATGTATATTTAGGCATTTTTTCTATTTGATACAAATATCGTTAAATATGACAAACAATAATGCATTTATCCCCTACCAGCGCCATAGCTCAGCACCTAACTTACAAACATTCCTGCCCCCGCTCACAATTTTGAAACCCCTTGGTAGAAAACACCACGATTATCGGTAGATTCATCGGTCAATTTCCCACCGAAACAAAGACCCTGAATCGACAAATGGAAAGGATCCATACTAAGATATCCAGACATAAGTTGCCTGTCATATTCAACAACACTTATATATATATATATATATATATATATATATATATATATATATATATATATATATATATATATATATATATATTTAAAAAGAATGTGCGGACATCTCTCTAAGGCCCTTTCGACTATCATCTCGTCAGGAGAAAATCGATAGTTTTAATTAATAATAACGTCGAAAGAAAGAGCAAAATGGGGAATTGAGTGTGCCAAAATTAACGATAAAGCGATTAAAATTCAATTTAATGATTTCGTTAAAAGTTGATTAAAAGGCACTACGTTAGGGAAAAAAAATTGGGAGGGAGTTTAATTTTTCCCCCTAACGTAGTGCCTTTTAATCGACTTTTAACGAAATCATTAAATTGAATTTTAATTCGTTAATTTTGGCACACTCAATTCCCCATTTTGCTCTTTCTTTCGACGTTATTATTAATTAAAACTATCGATTTTCTCCTGACGAGATGATAGTCGAAAGGGTCTTAGAGAGATTTCCGCGCATTCATTTTAAATGTATTCATAAGTTTTGTACCTCAAAACATTTATATATATATATATATATATATATATATATATATATATATATATATATATATATATATATATATATATCAGTAACACGAATTCCATGCACTTTGGCCTGACGATTCCCTACAGGATTAAACGCAGGTGCCTTTGTGTAGCTTAATTTCCATGAATATATGTTCATAACTTACTGCACACACACACACACACACGCACACACACACACACACATATATATATATATATATATATATATATATATATATATATATAATATTAAATTATATTTTTAATATTTTACCTATGTACGACGTCGTTTCGAGCTTTCAGCTTTTATCACGTGATATAAAACAAATTAAGTTATATTACGCTGAAAGCGGCGGGCGTAAACATCAAGACAATCTGATAGAACTAAACGATAGAGTCGGAGTATCGCACTGAAGCTTATGTGAATGTCTATTTTTTTAATCTCTCCAACAGTGTTCGACTTTAATTTATGTAAACAGGCTTCTGTATATATATATATATATATACATACATATATATATGTTAATATATATATGTTAATACAATAACTGTTGCTTGTACAGCAGCATTGCTTCTAACAACGTTTTCATCATATAATGACTCTGAATTCAGGTATGATTTCGGGGCCGAAACATCATTACCCTTGACCTAGAGCTACCCAGCAATATCTTACAATAATACCAAACTTTGTTGGATTGTTGTCACTCAGTTGGAGTGTCATATCCACGCTGATACTTTGTCTTGTATTTTCGTTATGTATTTCGTTTTGTCTGATGGGGACAGAGCAAGAATATTCAAGAACACGGAGGCTGAGTTTGCTATAAAACTTCGATATCTGACTTCGATAGGAAATACAATGTTTTTTCCAGCAATTTCTGACACATTGTTTTCGTAGATAGTCATATCTATCCAACTTGCGCTGATGTGCCCAATTAAAATTTCCTCAAATGGAACCGTTAACTCAATAATTATAATTCGAATTAACGAGCCAAATGACAATATCCGGACGCTGATTCTTTAACGTTATTTCAGTTGGAAATACGAGCCGGCGTTCTAAGTTCAATACAACGTGCCAGTCCGTGCAGCCATCAAACAATGACAGTCTCTGCCTATTTTTACACGAAGACTTTGAACGATTTCCTTCTTAACGAAATGATTTTTTCTACTGGTGACATTGAGAGCTTTATTGGCCGTCTCACAACATATCTCGAATCCTCCGCAACAAACTTCCAATGCTTCATTATGTCTCCCCGTGTATCTTCTTAGGGCATGCTCGCATCCAGTGAGAATATTTTTGCGGTTGGCAGTTTTCCCACGTGCTCTGCATCGATCGAATGTAATTTACCCCCCCCCCCCCTAAGAATGAGGGTTAACTGGTGTTGGTAAAATATCATAGACTGACTTTATGAAAAAACTTAATTTTTTAAGCGCCATGTATTTTAGGTCGCGCCATGTGATTTCTCTGTCTTTTGCACTCTCCCACTTGGTCCATGTGCCCTATTTACTTTGAGCCACAGCTGTAGCAATGCATGTAGTTTCCTCAAAATGATGAATTTCTTCCGAAACTATTTTTCTTTGGTTTACAGGGGATTCTTTGGACCAGCAAAGTTGTGGGTTGAGACCTAGACCGGCTCTTCCACGTGCCTCAGCGCCAATTATTTCTTTCATCCTAAGAGTCGGTTGTGCATTGAAGAGCTTCTGTAGGTGAGACACCAGTTGTTTCATGTATGATCTGGATTCTGCGACTAAGGTTACATCATCACTGACGCCTTCATAGAAGGGATGATTTTCTTATTGGTGTTGTTTTCGGCACTACACAATATCATCTCCATTACAAACATAAACAGTAGTGGAGGGATAAAACATCCCATCAAAATGCCAATATAAACAATTTTACCAGTTATATATATATATATATATATATATATATATATATATATAAAATATATATAGAGATAGATAGATAGATAGATAGATAGATAGATAGATAGATAGGGGCATAGATAGATAGATAGATAGGGGCATAGATAGATATATAGATAGATAGATAGATAGAATTGATAGGTGCATAGATAGATAGATAGATAGATAGATAGATAGATAGATAGATAGATAGATAGATAGATAGATAGATAGAATTGATAGATAGAGAGAGAGAGAGAGATAGATAGATAGATAGATAGATAGATAGATAGATAGATAGATAGAATTGATAGATAGATAGAATTGATAGATATATAGAGAGATAGATAGATAGATAGAATTGATAGATAGAATTGATAGATAGATAGATAGATAGATAGATAAATAGATAGATAGATAGATAGATAGATAGATAGAATTGATAGATAGAATTGATAGATAGATAGATAGATAGATAGATAGAATTGATAGATAGATAGAATTGATAGATAGATAGATAGATAGATAGATATATAGATAGATAGATATATAGATAGATATATAGATATATAGATAGATATATAGATAGATAGATAGATAGATAGATAGATAGAGCTAAACGGCCCGTGTATTCTACTTGTAATGGCTTACACACCGCATCTTCATTATTTGCGCTGCTTTTCTAACAGCCGCCTGGTTGTGTATTCATTGAACTGTTAAACTCCTTAAAACTCCACGGCCTAACAGTCACATATAACATGAATTGGAATAAATACATAGAAGATATTGTCAATGCTGCTGCTAAAAAGACTACTCACACCTGACAGTATCCTTTATCTCAACAAGGCCACCGTTCGCTCTTGCATGGAGTATTGGTGTCACATCTGGGCTGGTGCACCATCCACTAGTCTCTTCCTCTTAGACAAGGTCCAAAAAAGAGTCTCTAATCTAATAGGCCCCTCACTATCCACCAAGCTCCAACCCCTGTCCCATCACCGCAATGTTGCCTGCTTGTGCTTAGTTTACAAGTACTTCAATGGAATGTGCTCCGATGAACTTGCTGCTCTCGTGCCCCTCGACGTAAATACACTCGATCAACCCGACAATCAGCTAAATCCCATCCATTCACTGTGGAGGTCCCCAGATGCCGGAGAACCTTCTACTCCGATAGCTTATTTCCTCGTGCTGGCGGCCTTTGGAACTTCCTCCCTGTTCCTTCCCCCCCAACTGTACCGACATGCAGAAATTTAAAACTAATGTGAACAAGCATCTAGCTGCACAGCTCCCAATTTAGGATGACCCTCTAAACTTTCACCCTTTTTTTGAGTAGCCCCTTACGTCTACAGTGGCAGCATGCCTTGTTTGGGGGTGAACTAAGTTAAATTTTAAAAAAGGGTAAGAAACTACGCGTACAATTAAATAGGAATACGTATTGAACAGAGACTATGGCCTCAAGTTGTTGCAACAGCTGTAGAAAACAAGGAAGAAAAACGAAAGAAATGGAAATAGACATTAGCCTTCAATAGCTTAAACATCGAACAATCTTTTCTGGTTTGCAAATAATGCAGATGGCGCCCTCGTTTGTTGTAAGATGAAATGTTTTGATGTGTTATATTAACCTGACAATTGATTAAGCTTTGTGGTCGGGGAAACTTCGCAGACCAGAGAGATTGTGTAGAAGAGATATTCTATTAAAGGAAAAATCAGTTTAGCCAAAGAAAAAAAAGAAAAGAAAACAAATAGTCCTATCAGTCATGCGCACTATGCACACACACACACACACCATTGGCCTACTTTTGTGAGTCCTCTCTAGATATACGTCGGGTAAAGATTAGGGTTAGGGTTAGGGTTAGGGTTAGGGTTAGACTGCACAAAATACATAACTTCCCTTAAGCTTTGTGAAGTGGATTGCATGCCATGGCACTAACGGTTATTATTACTAACCTATCAGGCTCGGGGGATATTTTTTAGCAGGGATCCGCCACTAATAGAGAAATGAGTTTTGCAAAAAATAAATAATTTAAAAAAAATAGACCGCCAGTCATGCGTAGTGCGCACACATGCCTTGACCTACTTTCGTGAGTTCTATCTAGACATGCGTAAGGCAATTTTTTTATTTTTATCCAAATCCAAAGTTTTCTCTTTTTGGGGCAGTTAGATTTCCCCCACATTAAAAACCGATCTTGTGTTCAACTCTGCCTTCGTGGGGAGGCAAATAAATATGGGGCATGCGTCAGATTACGGTTAGAATTAGGATTGGGTTATGGTTAGGATTAAGGCGTACAAAATGCAGAATAAATGCGTGTGTGAATTTATGTGGTGACAGAAATATAAGGGAGACGATGTTTCCATGCAAATACTCAATGACAGGAATGGATTACAGCTGTTTGAGTAAGCAATAACACTTTTTTTTTGTGTATTTGGTCTGCTTTTTTGGGGGGTATTTTTCAACTGTATTTCCTTTTCCAAACAAATTTTTTAAAATTGATTTTAACTAATATTTCGACCTGAAAGGGATAATTAAATTAGCTATGCTTTTTTTTCATAACAAACTAAATTAATAAAATAAATATTGTTCGTATATTAAAATAATATATTTGAAGAAATGATAGGCATTATAAAATGTCTTATAGTCATCATTACTTTAATAATTATTTCATGGATATATTTCAGTAGAAGAAAATATTTTCACCTAAAATAGCGCCTTTTTATTTCACTATACCTATCCGACTTAAGATTGGAGTCTACGGTGGTTTTTGTGATGATGATTATGGAGGGTCGCTATTTTATTGATGTATTATCGTAGCTGAGTACAGCAAATTGTGAAATCGATTCATACAAATCATGTATTTATTCATTATTTATCTTTTTACGCCTGGTTTATGTACTAACTGGTGAGGGATTAATATTGGTGCTCCTGTAACGTAAGTAAAAGGTGAAAAGCTGGATCCATTAGAGGTACTGTGTATACTAAGTGGAATTGTAGGCATCGCTTGCATCCATGATTTTTTTTCGAGCCATTTTAGCCTCTTTTGGTGTACAATGCGCTCTTTCTACTAAGCCATTGCTTGGAGGATGATACGCAGTCGTTCTAATCCGGTAATAATATATCACCTTTGCCAATTCTTGGAACAAATCGCTCTCAAATTGAGTACCTCAGTCAGTTACGACATATACAGGAACGCCGAATCAAGGTATTTATGCATTAATAAATGCTTCTGCCACTGATAGTGCAGTTATTTCTATCATAGACTGTATTTTGATTCAGTGAGTATTATTTACTCCTCTCCAGGAGTTAGGCACAAGGCCAGTTTTATCCTACTCCCACAAGTAAGATGTGACCCAAGGTCGGGTCGGAAAGTGGGGGTTGAAAAGCCAGCGCCCGAGAAGTGAGCACTCTGACCATCAAAAATTGCCTGGGCAGCCCCGTCGGCATTCCCCGGTAGGGGCGCCTCAGGCAGTAAGCAATAAACTTACTCCTCCCCAAAGAGGGGAGGCGAAGCCTGGGAGGGTGGACCTCCTAGAACTGCACAGGACAATCCCATAGACCGGCGTAAATCAAGTCCCGAAGGACAAGACAATACCAGTCTATGGGGTGCAGTATCCATCGGAACAGATACTACACTTTGATCTTAGCCAAAAGGCCAAGAATTAGTTTCGAGCGCGGTCGATACAGGGATGGAGATATCTATATCGACTAAGATACGGATCCGGATCGTTGCAGGTTAGGGACTATCGATATGCACAGTTTTGAAACATTCAGATTGCAAACGTGCAGATGGCAAATTCTGGACAGCAGATTTAGTGTGTCTGTCAACTTTTATAGACGCCCCCATTTTAAAACGCACTAGACTATCGAAAATAGATCTACGGTGATTTTTCGGAATAAATGGTCTGAGGTGCAAGATGAAGTGTCACGTAGGACTGAGCCCACTTCGTTAAACACGAAATATTTTTTCAAGTCCGGGTATAATTTTATTTCATTATCTCCTATTTGTATTTTAGCTATTTCTGTCAAATCACAAACATCTACTTGCAAAGCTAATGCAAGTCTAGATATATAGTCCGTGACTATATTTTGTTCGCCTTTGATATATGCTATGTCAGCAATATATTCAGCAATATATTCAGCAAGCTCTAATAAATGTCGTTACTTTCGATCCGGTGTTGCCGGTGTCTGACTGTAAAATGCTCCACATAATGATTTGTGATCAGTGAACAACGTTACATGACGCCCCTCTATGCGATGACGGAAATGTATCACTGGAAAAATAAGCTGCCGGAAGTTCTTTGTCAAATGTTGAATACTTCGATTTGGGCTTGGGAAAATTTCTCAGAGAAGAATTCTATAGATACAGGTATTTTATCTATTAGCTGGTGGAAGGGGTAATTCAGCGCCAATCGCGTTTTGACTACTATCCGTGACTAGGTGATATTCAGTAACTGAAGATTGTGGATGGGCTAATGCCGTCATTTCCGACAATTTATTTATTTTAATTTAGTTTATCTAAAGAGATCAAGGGGCCCCCTCTTGAGGCTAACACTTGATTTCCCTATGAGTAAAATTTATATCCGAGGGCTCTCTTAAGGATAGATGTTGTTCCTTTCAGGGCTGCTATCTGTACTTCCCTACAGTTTGGTCGGTATTGTTTCTTAGTATTTTCTTAGATTTTTTTCACTAGAGCAGTTGCCCCCACTACAACCGGTATGATGTTACCATGTTATTTTAAAATCATTTTTGAGTTCTTGGTATTTTGTTATTTTCCCCCGTTCGGCTCTATTGAGGCCATAGTCATTTGTGACGGTTACATGAATGATGAGAGCATTTTTTTCTGGTTTGTTCCAGATGACAATGTCTGGTTTGATGGCCTTGTCTTTCATGTATCTACCCGCCTGTATGTCTTTATCATAGAACACTGTCACTTTTCCATTCGATGTTATGGGTGAGGGTTCATGTTCCCAGATGTTCAGTGATCTTTCAAGCTGCATCTCTCCGCAGATCTTCCAATGTAGGTATTTACATACTTTGTTTTGGCGGGCAGTGTAATGGCCATCAGCTAAAAGGATCTTGCATCCAGACATAAGGTGGCTTGGACTTTCAATGACCGAATGGCAGAACCTGCACTTGTCAGTTTTTTGTAGACCAGCCATTTTCTTAAATCCATTAGTAAGTAGGCCTTGGTCTTGTGCAGCTATAAGTATTCATTCCTCATCGAACAGGAAGTTGCCACTCTTGAGCCATTGTAGTGAGACCTCCTTGTCGATATAGCTCTGGTTAAGTTCTTCAATGAACTTTCCTGCTCTTTTATTATGTCGCCATCCTTTAGTTTTGAAAGCAGCAGTTCTTTTTAATTCAGCCCAAGCCTTGACTTATAGTCAAATCTCTTTTGTTCGGATATTGGTAACACTATTTATGTATAATTATGGACTAACTTTCGATAAAAAATGGTTATTCATAAAATTCTCTGTAAGTTCTTCAAATCTTTGGGTACTGGGAATACCTCTAGCTCTTTAATTTCCTTCGAAGTAGGTAACAAGCATCTTTTGCTGACGAGACAACCTAGGAACTCTAACTCTGCTACATTGAATGAACTCTTTTCTAAGTAAATCTTTAAGTTATTGTCACTAAGGATTCGAAATGATTCATCCAAATCTTTCTTGTTTTTGTTAACTGTCACTAAAATTAATATATCGTCTCGATAAATGAATACACAATCTAAATCAAAAAATGTCTTATCCATATATCGCTGAAATGTAGCAGCAGTATTTTTCTACGCAAATGACATGTAATGGAATTCGGATAAACCAAAAGGGGTAGCGACGACTGTGTCCGGTTCGTCCTCTGAGTGTACTTTTATCTGGTGCTGAAGTCAAATCTCGGCCTTTTGGTCGAGATCAAAGTGTAGTATCTGTTCCGATGGATACTGCACCCTATAGACTGGTATTGTCTTGGCCTTCGGGGCTTGATTTACGCCGGTCTATGGGATTGTCCTGTGCAGTTCTAGGAGGTCCACACTCCAAGGCTTTGCCTCCCCTCTTTGGGGAGGAGTAAGTTAATTGCTTACTGCTTGAGGCGCCCCTACCGGGGAATGCCGACGGGGCTGCCCAGGCAATTTTTGATGGTCAGAGTGCTCACCTCTCGGGCGCTGGCTTTTCAACCCCCACTTTCCGACCCGAGCTTGGGTCACATCTTACTTGTGGGAGTAGGATAAAAACTGGCCTTGTGCCTAACTCCTGGAGAGGAGTAAATTACTCTCGGCCTTTTGACCAAGATCAAAGTGTAGTATCTGTTCCGATGGATACTGCACCCCACAGACTAGTATTGTCTTGGCCTTTGGGGCTTGATCTACGCCTGTCTATGGGTCTGTCCTGTGCAGTTCTAGGAGATCCACCCTCCCAGGCTTCGCCTCCCCTCTTTGGGGAGGAGTAAGTTTATTGCTTACTGCCTGAGGAGCCTCTACAGGGGAATGCCGACGGGGCTGCCCAGGCAATTTTTAAACAACACCCTCCCGACCCGACCTTGGGTCACATCTTACTTGTGGGAGTAAGATAAAAACTGGCCTTGTGCCTTACTCCTGGAGAGGAGTAAATAAAACAACCGTAGAAAAATAGCATTTTTTAGCTCATCGTGCGCAAAAAGGATTTATTTTGAATATCGGATAGGGTCTATTTGATGATACTATTCAGAGCACGGCAATCACCAGAAACTCCTGCATTTCACAGTTTCTTAAACATATATATAGAGAGAGAAAATTCACAATATATATATATATATATATATATATATATATATATATATATATATATATATATATATATATATATATATATATATATATATATATATTAGAGGTTAAAGATGAGAATAAAAAATTGTAAAAATACAATATTTATTAGAACATCAAACGTTCAGAGCAGGATATTAAGCTCCTTGCTCTGAACTTTTGATGTTCTAATAAATATTGTATTTTTACCATTTTTTATTCTCATCTTTCACCTCTAATATTGATTGCTCTATTCAATATATTGAGCTTTATATTATCACGATAGATTATTATTATTAAACCATAATTCAATTATCGTTAGTTAATTCAACATTTAAATATTATATATATATATATATATATATATATATATATATATATATATATATATATATATATATGTGTGTGTGTGTGTGTGTGTGTGTGTGTGGAACACTCTGGTGGAGGAATTGCTGATTTTTTTTGCTTAGAGTAAAAAGTAATACTCTTCCATAAAAGCAATTGAGTACTCTCAGTTATCAGTATCGTACAAAAAAATGTAAACGCATGAACAGTTTAATTTAAATATGATATAATTTATCCCGCTGTCAGTAGCATTGTCGTTTGCTAAATCAGTAGAGTACCGGTTTCGAATCTAGCTAAGTTTAGCTACTCTGATGAGTGATGGAAACGATAGAACACGTGTCTTTAAATAAGGTCTAGCCGCACTGATGAATGGTGGAAACGGCAGAACACTTATCTGTGGATAACACTCTCTCTCTCTCTCTCTCTCTCTCTCTCTCTCTATATATATATATATATATATATATATATATATGTGTGTGTGTGTGTGTGTGTATATATATCACTTCAGAGTCCTGAACAACACGTGTAAGCGTCGAAACGTAGGTTGATCCACGCAGACTGTTTTTAATATGTATTTAATTTTTAGCTCTAATTTTTAGAATTTTTTGAAATAAAATTGGTTTTAAGTTCATGTTATCAATATATTTGAACTTATTTAATTGCAGGTTTGATATGAAACACATGTAAATATGGGTTAATTTGAAAAATATTATTTATAAATTATTATATATATATATATATATATATATATATATATATATATATATATATATATATATTGTATTGTTGAGCAATATTTGTTTATTCAAGCAATTTATTTAAATAACAAGCTTAATAACATTAGCATTGATTGCATGGTGATTCATTCAAGACAAATCTCATCTTCTGTTTTCGTTCAACAAAGATGGTGAGCCTCTCAACCCTTACTCGCACCCCTATAGCTTACATCGGATAAAACTGAATCAGCCATTGACCTAAAAAGTAAACCTTTAATGCCATTTTATTTTTTATTCTTACCAGTAGCAGTTATGATATAACTCAACATTAGCTAAGCCTTGATCGAACCGCCGGATGTTTATACCCTATCTCTCGATTTCCGTTCCTCTCACATCATTCGGCACAGCCTAGTCCCATCCCTATCTTCTCTTTCACATCTGCCACTATTGCAAGCTTTAATAGTGGTTTTACACATAACGGAAATGTGGCGTGTGGCTATTTCATCGACTGGTCTAAAGTCGCCGTTGGTTCTTAACGGTTGTTGGTGGGCCGGGCAGGGCCGGGCTGGGGCAGGGTCTCGACTGTCGGCCAGTTTACTCGGCGACGGTGGTCCGGTTATGGGCGCACTCACGGGGTTAGTAGATGGCGCAAGGTCGGCATAACCTTGCTGTGTGGCCATCAATCACGTGCTTTACTAAGCTAATGAACAGGTCGGTGAGATGGAGAAAAGGATAGATAAAGCGAAAGAGAGAGAGAGAGAATAAAGAATAGAGAGAGAGAGAGGGAGAGAGAGAGGAGGGGAAAACAAGAAGAGAGAGACACACACAAATATAAATAAATAGATGCAGAAAAATATAGAGAGAATGAAAAAGAAAGATACAGAAAAGAAAAGACAGAAATCGAAAAAAAAAAGGAAGTCAAAATGCAAAGAAAAGAAAGAGATGAAGAAGAGAGAGAGGAGTAACGGAAAGAGAAAAAAGAAAAGAGAGAGACAAAAAAAGGAAAATATGACAGAAGAAAGAGAAAGAAGAGAGAAAGAGAAAAGGAAAGGAAAGATATTTTTAAAAAATGAGAAAAATATGAGAGAAAGAAATGAGAGAAACTCTAAAAGAATAAGAAAGACAAAGAAGAAAAAGAAAATATAGCAAAAAAATATTAGAAAAATCCAAAAAGAGAAAGGTAAAAGAAAGAATGGTTAGAGTAAGAAGACTAAGAAAAAGAAAGAAAGGGTAAGAGTAAAAAGGCAACGAAAAGGAAAGAAAAGGAACGCTAAAAGAAAGCGAGAGAAAAAGAAAAGAAAAGAGATACAGCAAAAAGAAAGAAAAGACAGAGAGAGAAAGCAGAAAAAAGCAAAATACTTCAATTTGCGAAAATAGCTGAGCCTCTGACGAAGGGAAAACACATCTGTGGTGGTGGTGGGGGTGGGGGGGGGGGGGGGGTAGATCCATTCTCCTGGGATTTAAACGGAATCCTTAAGACATGGGTTGCCGGGAATATTTTCAATTAGCTTATTAAACCCATGTCTTCGATTATCACTGGGATCATTAATGTTTTCGTGTCTCGGTCTTGATATTTCTATTTCGAGATCTTTGGATTTTTATTTGTTATTTAATCTTAGAAGCCGTATTGCTCCCTGCAAGAATCAAAAACAAAACGGAATAACCATGAACAGAGTTTCTTTCCACAAACGTTCCATCTGCGAAACACATTGCCACGGGACTGCTTCTCTGAAGACTACATGGTCGTCTTCAAGTCCAGTGTCAACAAATACTCGTCTAGCAGTCCTCTTCAGAAATCAAATTTGGCCCATTTCCATTATATAGGACTGAATATTGGTATTAATTACAAGGACGGTCTTTAATTAATATGAATAGGAATGAATAAAGATTAACATATTTGTAAGCATAGATCTGTGTGTGAATAAATATTTGAAAGGTAGTTTTGAATACACAAAGGTCCCAACCGTAAATTATCCTTTTGCTGGGAAGGAAGATTATTTGCTCTGTGAGCAACTGTGGTTGTGAGCACTAATGTGTTTTATGTACTAACGAGTCACCGCTTATCAAGGCCTAAGGGCTACCCGAGGATAAGGGTTAATGAGTTTGTCAGGTTGGAGGTGAGACAACACCGTGAGGAATGGTAACGATGACTCGGACTGAGTAGAATTTGATTATTTAAGAATTTGTTTACATTGGACTTGAAAACGACCATGTTGTAATCAGCTGGAAAGCAGTCCCATGGTAATGTGTTCCATAGATAGGAGGTTATTGGAAAGAAACCTTGTTCACAGAAATTCCGTTTTGTTTTATGTACACAGAGGAAGAAAAGAAAAGTATTTTACAGTGGTGGTAGAAAACGAGTTCTTGTTGTAAATGGTTCACAGCAGAACCAGAGATTGGAGCTCAGTCGAGCTTCACTATACTAGTTGATGGTGATGAAGAAGGTTTTTTGTTTTGCATATTTCGACCGAGGCACAAGGGCTACTGTGATAGGGGTCAGATTTATAGGGGGCAATCTGGATGGGGAGTTGATCAGCAAGACGTTTGTTCATATTACATTTACGCCCCATTGAAACCCGCCAGCCACTGTTGCTAATGAAAGCTTTTGTTGTGTTTGGGGGGAACTATAGATGGGAGCTCAGTCGAGCATGAACATAGGGATAGAGTAGATAAAGACTAGCAACCTCTTCTGTGATAAAGAGGCTGTAGGAAAGAGAAGAGGACATCGCCCACTAGATTCCGATGCCGGTTTTGTACTCTGTCAAGGCAGAAAAGTGTACTCTGAGCGCACCTCCCCAGATGTGGCAATAGTACTCCATCGTAAAACGTATTCGACTCTTATACACGTAGAGGATTCCGTCAGAAGTCTGCTAGCAATTCCTCTGTGAGTCGCATGGTTCGCGTGAAGTTAAAATCTTTTCGGCATTGCCGAAAATACGATCCTAACCTGAAGGCAGGCAGTAGAAAAAAGTAATTGTTGGCACGTCGATGTCGAGTTGATAAGTAAATAACTACGCCGAACCGTCTGAGTATCCCACACTTGACCAATTTCAGTTCAGCACAACAATTCTACGCAAACAGAAAATAGTTCGTTATTGCTAGGTAACTCCTCGCCTAGACAGAAAAAATGGGATTATCTATGACAGCAGTTGACAAGAAAAGGGAAACACATATTACATCAGTTTACAAAAATGTTTGTGGTCCTTTTCTTTTCTTTTTAGTCATTCAATGAAAAATATTTTTTCTGTAAGAAGAGGAATTGTCCAATATTCAAATTAATGCCGTAGGTAGACACAATAGTGTACAAGAACTCAAAAAGCCTGTTTTACATCACATTGTTCATCTATATATATATATATATATATATATATATATATATATATATATATATAGAGAGAGAGAGAGAGAGAGAGAGAGAGAGATGTACACACACAAATTCCGTAAAAGATAAAACGTATATGTATGTAGATAAAAACAAATATTTAAAATTAATTTTTTGTCGCCCTAGGCTGGGCTCTGTGGCGAGTAGTATTAACACAGCCGTCATCGTGGTTTCAATGCAATGTTCCTTTCAAAAATCGAACTCTTTACAGCAGCTACCTTTAAATAGTATTAATCTCTCGTTGATTTACTGAGTGGTTGACAACGGCTGTGTGGGCAAAGACGTTGTAATTTGTGTTTGAAATATAACTCGTGTTCCGGCGACGGGTGTGAATAATTCTTCTCTACACTGACGATTCAAGGATGAAACGTATACGCATGTAGATAAAAACAAATATATATATATATATATATATATATATATATATATATATATATAGTGTATGCGAAAATAGTGATTTAGCACATACCTTCTATTTTTTATGTATACCAACTTTTTCCAATTGAAAGCTCAATGATTGTGAACATGTAAAAACAGTACATATACAGATAAACAATATTTAGTTACATTTTAAATTCCAATATTTTATTCATCTTACGAATCATTTTTTCAAAACAATCACTTTTGGTACAATTAAGGTTCTGTTTCGTTCACCAGAAGACAACCGACATGTCAATATCGGATTTTGTCTCTCTGAACTCATCAGAAAATCAAAAAGGTATCGATTAGAAAAATATACAGGGTGTTTCAAAAGTCTTGGGAACATTACAAATGCGTATATCTCATAAACTATTCCAGGTAGAAAAATGAAACTGGTGCGATTTTAAAGCTTGCTTAATCAAGTTTTTGGTCATACTAATGATTTTCGTGTTATCTTTCCAGGTGCAGTAATGGCGTTCTCTAAACAAGACAAGGCATTTTGCGTCCTCCAATTTGCAAAGACTGAATCGTGGACATGTGTTCAGCGTGCATTTCGCAGGAAATTTAAAAAAGAAGCCCCTGAAAGGAAATCCATTGTCAGATGGCATGCTAAATTTGTGAAAGATGGGTGTTTGTGCCCAAGTAAGCGAACAGGTCGCCCTTCAACTTCAGAAGATGCAGTTGAGCAAGTTCGGACAGCCTTTCAGCGGAGCCCCCTTTAAAAAGCGTATTGACCCAATGTTCACGCCTTCTACTACATATGGTGGTGGCATATAGAGTTGAAGCAGGTGTATGCTACGTTGCAAGTGTAACCCTTGTTGGCTGATGAAGAATGTGTGTAAAAGATCTATGGGGCCCCATTGTAGAGGTGTTTGTAAAAGCCCATTTTACCAGATCAATAGATACGTTGTCTTTCTTTGATCTCTATACTAAAATGGTTATCTGACCGGTATAATGTGGCGTGAGAGAGACTCTCACCAATTCTTTCATAAGAAAAATGTGAGACCATGTAGCAATGTCTTTCGAGAGCGGAACTTTTATGTTCTGCTGTCGAGAGTTGATAGATGGGAGGGGTGTAAGATAAGATCGCAGTGGTTCAAAAAGTTTGTGGATATTATTTATCTCCTCTGTAGGAGGTTAAGCACAAGGCCATTTTTATCTTACTTCCACAAGATAATATATGACCCACGGTCGGGTCGGGAAAGTGGGGCTTGAAAAGCCAGCGCCCAAGAAAGTGAGCACTCTGGTCATTAAAAATTGCCTGGGTAGCCCCGTCGGCATTCCCCGGTAGGGGCGCCTCAGGCAGTGAGCAATAAACTTACTCCTCCCCAAAGAGGGGAGGCGAAGCCTGGGAGGGTTGACCTAGAACTGCATAGGACCGAGTTCGTGTGGATATTTTTTTTTTTTTAACATGATTCACCCCAAACAAGGCAGGCTGCCACTGTAAACGTAAGGGGCTACTGCACCTTTAACTTTTGGCAGAGTACACACGAACGTGTCCAGGCAGTGATTTCGAGCCTCATATTTGGCCAGAAAAATAGATATGTGTAAAATAAATATTTTAATGAATATTTAATTTTGCATTTTCTTCTAGAATACATTGAGATCTGTTTGTGAAATTCTATTATGTCGATAGAAAGAGCATTTTTCATGTACGAACGACGAACTTGCTGCACTTGGAATCCCTCAACGTAAATACCTTCGACCAACCCAATATGACATCCATTAACTGTAGAGGTATCAGATGCTGGGAGGCTTTGTATTCTAATAGCCTCTTTCATCGACTCCTTGTTTCCCCGATTCTACCAACATACGGAAATTTAAATGTAATGTGAACAAGCATCTCGCTGCACAACTCCCCGTTAGGATGCCCCTATAAATCTGGCCTCTAATTGATAGTAGCCCCTTACGTCTCAGTGGCAGTGTGCCTAGTTTGTGTTGCATAACCCCTTTAAAAAGTGTGCCTAGTTTGGAGCAAATAAAAGTAATAAAAACAGTATTCTCCTCTGCGCCTTTAATTGAAGTTAGCATTAAGTTTCCAAGATACTGCTAAGCCTTTTTGCTTATTTATTTATTTATTTATTTATTTATTTTGTTGTTGTTGTTGTTGTTTTTTATTTATTTATTTATTTTTCTATTTCTTACTTACTAGGATGTTTGACACGAGGCATTATCCGTAATCGTTCACTGACAAGATAAATGGTTAGGGTTAAGGTTAGAGGAGTCTGAATGAGAAAATATCTCCTCAGATTTCAAGCACTCGTCACCTCTTTCGATAACCGTTGGAAATCGTGTCATCGCACCAGCCGTTTTCCATTGATTTCATATTAGAAATTACCGCTGGTCTTCTCTGGAGATTGAGTGGCAATAAGCCTCCCCAAGGTTCCAGTACCCTATGCATCCATTCCAGTGGATGTCTGCTTGGTGCTCTCCATTGCTGGTTTTTCCATCCTCATTGACCTTTCACGACCATTTTGTTTTGTTCCAGCCGAGGCTGGTGCCACCACGTGTGTGTGTTTTGGAAGGGGCGTCAGTTTATTGGATTTCTGGCAATTTCAGTTCCCTTGGGCTCGTGTGATATTCTTTCAATATTTTTTGTTCTCTTACTACTTTAACTTACCTGTGGCTGGTTAGCGTTGGTTGGTTCTGTGATTGGTTTCCGCATTCGAAGATTTTCTTTAATATTTCGGCTGTTATCATCAATGCCGACACTGTATGATGCCAATCTTCTTTCTGCTCTTTTTTCTCATAGTGTTTTGCCAGTGTTTCAAGACAGTTCGTAGTGTCCCAACAAGTATTGTTATTATAGTTATTTTCTTCATATTCAATATTCTGTTCAGTTCTCTGGAAAGTTTCATGTAGTTTCTTCGTTTTCATGCCTTCTTGATATTCATCCCGTGATTTACTTCTTTTATTGCTAATTTGTTTTTATCAATTTGTAAAATACATATTTCAGGTGTTCCTAGCTACATCGTCTGTGATGTTAGCCTGAGTTTATTAAGGGTTTAGAGGTTTACATCACCAGACTACTTCGGCTAAGCGACCAAGCTGATACTGATCAATTACTAGCTTGATACCTGGTTGCAAGTTACAAAAACGTGTAATATCTTAATGGAAAATAAAACTAGCTGACAAAAATTAAGTATAACATATCCCAGCAAATGGCCAACCCAAGCAGATGAAGGAAAAATGACCCCCTTTGTATCTGATGAGCATTCATAATAGGTAGCTGAGTCTGCTTCCATCGAAGGAGGACATTTCTAGGGGATATTAAATTCACAAACGGTCCTCAGTTGTGGATATTGGGTTGGCCAAAAAATTCGTTTTATTTTTAGTGAATATTAATGCAATTTATTTTCCACGCTCGATTTGGAAATCTTGAGAATGTCTGCGATTTGTCTGGTTGTTGAACGGCAATCTCGTTCAACTACGGCTTTCACTTGGTCAGTGTCGATCATCTTTGCCTGGCCAGAGCGAGGAAAATCTCTCACTGAAAATTTTCCTTTTTGGGATCAAGCAAACCATTTCTGGCACACCCGTTCTGTAACAGCATTCTCCCCATACACATGGCATATCTTTATGCAGGTTTCTGTAGCTTTCTTTCCTTTTCTATAGTAAAAATATTGTTTCTAATACTGTAATGGCTACCCCACATAAAAGCACAACACACAATCGTCACACATTCATTGCTATTTCTTCTACCTGTTTTTTTCTGCAACTACTGCTAACATCAATAATCACAATAAACCCGGGTAAAAGCCGAGCCAGTCGCTATAGTTAAACTTAATTATCCTTTTCGCAATATTTAAGAGTAGTCATTAACGTCATTAATTTAATTATTTTTCCCCCAATATTGAACTGCCTGCTTCGAGATCAGTTTTTTGTAGGATGCGGATTACGTGACTAATTTTAACGACAGATGTTTCCCAAAGATAAAGCTTGTCAAATCAGTTTGACGATCAGCCTAATCTTTCGTCTTCGACAGCAGCCGCCATTTTTACGACTGTGAAAGAAATGGCTTTCACGAATGAGTTTAACATCATGTGTTCATTTAAATAAAAGTTAGAAATATTAAAAGTGTAAACTTATATTTTAGATTTTTCTGTGAAGCTTTATCGTGCAAATGACCATATTTGTCAATTTACGTTGGTTTTGCTAATTGCCCCACCTCCCGACGTCAGTAGAAAAATTAAATATTCAGTAAAGTGGGTCGATTTTGGAACCACGCGCTTGGAGAACAAGATATGCTAATTGGCATTCCTAGCCTTCTGGGGGTATTTCTAAGTAGGATGGCCCCTAGAGTAAATGTGGTATTGTGGTGACTGCAATGTAGTCGGACGAAGCTGAAATGTTGGAAAACTCTCTGAATTAGTGTCTGAACATGATTTTTAATTCAAATTCGATATATGTATTTGAAGCTTTAAGGAGGTTCTCTCTAAATGCGTCGCAGAAAAATAGATATTTTGCACAAAAGAGTAATGTAGAGATTCGAAACAACTTCCATGGTCTTCCCCGGAAATTTTTTTACATATATAAATTTCATCAAAATAGGATATATTTGAAGTTTTAAAGGGTGTCTGGCTCCCTATAGGTTAGAAGGGCACTTAGATATTTATTACCAATTCCATTGCATTCTCCATAAAATTTGATACATATGATTTAAATTTCATCAAAATATGATATATTTGAAGTTTTAAGGGGGTTCTGTCCCCATAACCGTTTTAGGGGCACACAGAGATTCAGGAACACTTCTATTGTATTCTCGGTAAATTTTAAATGAGAATAAACTTTTAGATTTTATGTAGATTCTCTAACCTTTCTTTTTATAGGGTACACACAAACACACATTATATATATATATATATATATATATATATATATATATAGCAATAGATGAAGTGAAAAAATAGAATAAGGTGCGAATCAAATTTTATTACAGTTCAATGTTCAGCAAAGTTCTTTAAAGGACTTTTAAGAATTTTGCCTGAACATTGAACTGTAGTGAAATCAGATTCGCATCTTATTCTATTCTTTCACTTTATCTATTGCTATTAATGCTCTATCCAGTATATTAAGCTTTATTTTTATCCGGATGTTCACTAATTAAAGATATTAGTTGCCTCTTATATATTTTGTTATATTAACCTTATATATATATATATATATATATATATATATATATATATATATATATATTATATATATATATATATATTATATATATATATATATTATATATATATATATTATATATATATATATATTATATATATATATATTATATATATATATATATATATATATTATATATATATATATATATATATATATTATATATATATATATTATATATATATATATATATATATTATATATATATATATATATATTATATATATATATATATATATATTATATATATATATATATATATTATATATATATATATATATATATTATATATATATATATATATATTATATATATATATATATATATTATATATATATATATATATATATTATATATATATATATATATTATATATATATATATATATATTATATATATATATATATATATATTATATATATATATATATATATTATATATATATATATATATATATTATATATATATATATATATATATATATATATATATATATATATATATATATATATATATATATGTATATATATATATATATATATATGTATGTATATATACACAGGGCTTTATGGAGCCCTCCAAAAAGAAACGCGCTCCAGGAGCACGCTCCTTTTTGCTGGAGCGAAGAAGAGGGCTCATTTTATATTCAGCGGGAGTGAAGCGTGAGCAATTCTATTTGGGAAAAAGAGCTCCAAAATTATTTGATTTTCTTTTTAAACATTAGTTTTTTTATTCAGCAATAAAAAGGAAAAAAAAATGTCTCACCTAAACTCTTTGAGTTATTTTTTAAATTATATCTCTGGCAAATGTATATTAGATAGAGAGAGAGGGTGGGAGAGGGTGAGAGAGGAAGGGAGAGAGAGAAAAAGAACGAGAGTGTTACACATGAAAACAGAGCATTTGAACTTCTCAGGTTTTTTTATAGACGCAAGTAGATTTTTACATCTACATGTTATATTTTTGATAGGACAGTTTCCTTAAGGCAGGAGACAATTTGATAACAAATGTCTTCAAATGCGCCAGTGAGTGGATAGATGTCTTTAAAGTTATTTTCTTAAAGATTTGAACTTTTTTTGTATTTATGACAAAGATGTTTATTGCTGATTGAATAAATAAGCCAATTTTTCTTTGAACTTTAATTGAACTTTTATGCCACATTTTTACCCATCGTCTTTTTGGTGGCAGTTTGTTATTCTTAAATTCACGACTAGTATGTTACCCTTTTCATGTTTGCTTTTAAATTCGTTTAATTATGTTAACACTTGCTTTTGTAAATAGAATGTTCAAAGTTTTTTTTGTATGTAATAAAATTTTAAAGCATTAAAAATATATTTAGTCCAAGGAAAAAACAATAAAAACCAACATGGCCGCCAGCGATTAAAACCTGGAATTAAAGTTAGATTCTCAACACTTTTAAAAGTAAATGCAAATTTTATTTCAGGACCAAAAATACAATTAAGACCAACAATCAGTTTCATCCAAAATCTGGGCGAATACCAAGCGTAAAAAAAACAGCGGTCCCTATTCTACAATTAAACTGATGTTTAGACTTAATTAAATTAAAGAAAATGTCTTAAATTTTAATTTAAAAAAGCAAATAATTAGACTTTCTGACTAATTTGTTGTTTTTTAGAACCGAAAGTAGATTAGAAATCTTTTCTTTATCTTAAAAACATCTATGATCGAATATTAAAATTGTAAACAGTTTGTTTTTTAGAGATTTAAAATATAGACGTTTTCACCTTTTTTATTCGAATTTTTAATTTTAATAAATGTTTTTGTCCGACCTAGGAAAACTTCCTCCAGTTAATTTTTCGGTGGAGGAAAATTTGACCCGATATTTTTTCAACTCCCAAGGTCTAGGCTAGATATTTTGTATGCAATTTTAAGACATTAAATGGACCTCTGAATTGTTTATTAACAATTTATTGATATTTTTTGGCAAATTTATGAAAAATATTGTTTATTCAATCTTTAAAAAATAAACTTCATTGTTTTTTTTGTCTCAAATTGTACCATTAAAAAAATGGATACATCGATTTGTTTGAAAGTACTTGCGGGTTTCTCTGTGGTAAATAATAATATATATTATACAATATTGTTACGTTCGTAAAACAAACAAATATTAAAATACAACACGACGATTAATGTTGCCCTGGCTGTCTCTCCTCTCCATTTAAAAAGAAAATAATCACTAATAATGTTTAAAAGTAAAACTTCATTTACTTAAAACAAATCTAAATTCCTTTCCTAAAGAAATAGAAAAAAACTTGGGTCAAATTTTCCTCCCCTGAAAAAATAGGTTGTTAATGTAATGAAAATTAAAATTGTTTTAAAATACTTCAGGGATTTTTCTATTTCTATTTTATACCCCAGGAAACGAAAATGTACGTATAATCCTCTACTTCGTTCAACATGTTCTCCTATAACCCTTAGCACAGCTCAAACTATTAGCGAGATTTTGTCAAATATTATCTTACGGTCTTACACTTAAAGTGACATCCCCACCCATATTGACGAGATCATTTGACGCCCACCCCTATTCTTCGACCACTCATTAGCAGAATAGAACGTTTATGAAAGAAGGTACTTTTTTGATTATGGAGCGCAGAAAAAGAGCCACTCCTTTTTTATAGGAGTTTGAGCTGGAGCGGCTCCTTTTTGAAAATGGGGAGCGTGAGAGGAGCCAGCTCCAATTTTGGGCGTTGGAGCAGGAGCGGGAGCAGCTCCAAAAGAGTGGAGCGCGTAAAGCCTGTATATATCCTCGGTAACACAGTAAGTAACATGGGCACATTATTATTTTTGTAAATGTTACTACTTAGGGGGTGCGTCCACCAAAATTCGCCCACGCCCCCACCAAAAAACAAAAAAACTTTCAGATTGAGAAAAGAATTGCTCTACATCTAATTTTGCGTCATATTAAGTAATGCATTTTAAAAAGATTGGTGTGCGCACGTGAGCATCGATAATATCTAGGTGCTTGGTAAAATCCTTAAATATTGAACATCATCTCTGTCCCATTTGAGGGTTATTGATAAAGTGCAGAAACGTGCATATAATTTGATTGACCCTACCCTTTCTTCTTCTCTGTACCATGTATCTCACAGACGTGATGTTGCTAGACTTAGTCTTTTCTATAAGTACTATTATGGCATGTGTTCTTCAGAATTATGTGATCTATTCCCCGCTTCTTTCGTTCCAGCTCGTTTGACTCATTGGTCTAGTGGTCTCCATCAATTCGCTGTTTTAATACCTCGTTGTAATACAGCTTCCTATTTCAGTAGCTTATTTCCAAGAACCGCAGGCTTGTGGAACTCTTTTCCTGTTGACTGTTTTCCTCCTACCTATACCCTTGGTCTTTTCAAGACTAAGTCCAATAGGCATCTCCTGTCTTTGCGATAATCATATGTGTTTTTGCTAGCTCCTTACATCAAGTGGCTTCATGCCTTGTCTAGAGCGATTTCCATGAAAAGAATTATGGAATATTTATTCTAGGCAACAGGGTGAGTAACGTAGCACACTATTAATTTCTTCTGGCTCCGAAACCGTAACGTACCCGCCCCCCCTCGAAAGAATAATCATGATAGTGACATTTTAAACCAAACCTTTCAAGCGGATATGGGCCAGACAAGAGAAGATTGGTTCCCAGGCAAGGAGCGATGCGTGAAGACCAGAGTTATCAGTCGGACCACTACGGTAAGGGTGATATCAGGCGTCATGTTGAGGGACTTTGATGTTACAACAACCCGTATCAGGAAGTCTGACTTCTAAGAGAAGGCCATGTCGATGTTATACTTTAAGAGGGAGTACAGCGCTTCGGTTTCTTCCTGTATCAAGGTTCTGACGTTCCAATAGGCAAAAATAGACTGTTGTATGTTTCATGATAATCCCAGTTTGCTGATTTGACACTCGCATCACTTGGCTAGCGAGCGTATTAGTTTTTGCAGACGCCATACAAGAATACGTCATATGTTGTGGGAGGAGCATGGAGGAATGTATGGAGTATCTAGGGAGTAGTAAATTCACTAGCGGTCCCCAGCCGCAATTATATCCCTTTTGGGAGAACGACTTGTTTGCTGCAGATTATCCATAGACGCAGGGACATGACGGTTTGAAGCCTCCGGTTTCCGGATCAAAAACTTATTGGTTTACACCAGAAAAAAAACCACACTTGCAGGCTTCTGTTGATCGCGTATCCTCGAATGATCTTCTAATCATTGTAGACGATTAGAATGCCCACACGGGCACAGGCGACGTCAGAAACAGTCATATAATCGGATAATTGTCGACTTGTCGATTGGAGACCAATGTGCTAATGGTGAAAGACTTGTCAACTTTTCTGCAGCAAACCAAATGACCGTATCCAGCACACGTTTTCAGCATCTCCTACTTACTTGATACTCCAATGACGGTGTCACAGCTAACAAAACCGACCACTTTATTGTTAAACGCTGCTGGTCGTAAAACGTCCTTGGTTGTCGAATGTTCCGGTGCTCAAAAATCGGTGGCGATTTTGGTTATGATATTGTACTGAGACGGGCAAAGCTACATTTTTTAAAATCTAAATACCGTCAATTTGCGTGCCCAGCTTCTCATGTACGAGATTTTGAAACTGAAAAGTAAACAAACCGTTGACCCCTACTGCATAGAACTATCCAATCGGTTCAACGGTCTCGAGGTAAACCAAAGTAATAGATGCTAACTCAGATGAGATTTGGCAAACTGTATCCGTGATATCTGAGTGGCTCGAAACCACCAAGCGAAACGGCAAAGATTGTTTAAAAAGCAAATCAAGCCCGTTGCAATACATCTGACAACTTCAGATAACTACGCCGTGAAGCTACTCGTTCTGCTCACGCTGATCGAAATACATTCTGAAGGAAAGTGGCAGAAGACATGGAACGTGCCTTCGTTCGAACACAAACCAGCTTGGTGTGGTAATCAAACGATCTTGAATCAGAATGGCGAGCCAATCACAAATCTCAAGAAACGCTTCATCCACTGTAGAGATTACTTCGCCAATCTGCTAAACAACAACTAACAGCCCCATCAACTATTCCTATGAATAACGCCGACCGAACTCCTTATGACTGCAAAACAACTCCTCCATGCGTAAGGAGGTTATCGCTGTTATCAAAAGTCTAAAAAAATAATTTTTTAAAAGCTACAGGCGAAGATATCATCCCTGCTGAGATCCTCAAACACAGCGCAAATATACTAGGGCCTGCCATCCATCATATTATCAAGCGGGTCTGGGAGACTGAAATATTCCCCCCAAGACTGAAGCGATGCAACACTGGTGCCGTTCTTTAGGAAAGGTGATAAGCGATTCTGAAGCAACTACCGTGGTATCAGCTTGATCGATGCGTCTGATAAAATATTCGCCTGCATTTTTCTGAGACGATTCCAGTCAGAACGCGACTCAAGAACGAAGCCAAACCAATGTGGTTTTCGTTCAGGCCATGTTTGCACCGATCAAATGTTCACCTTAAGACGAATCCTTGAGCATCGTTAGTGTTTCCAACAAAGGACAGTCATCTGTTTCATTGATTTCGCTGCTGCATTCGACTCTGTCCACCGCGGCACCCCCTGGACATTTTTGAAAGCAGATGGTATTCCGCCTAACCTTCTTGGTCTTCTTAGAGCATACTACTGTTCAACACGATCCCAAATACGCATGTACGGTGAGATTTCGGAACTCTTAGAAATACGGTCTGGCCAGGATGTGTTCTTTCGCCAACACTTTTCAATTATGCCATTGACTGGGTCACTTCGAATACCTTAAAATAATTTCCCAGTATTACTGTTCAATGCAACTTTGCTGCCAAAGACTTAGATTACGCAGAGAATATCGCGCTACTCAGTGAAACATTCGTTGATGTTCACTCTGCTCTAAATGAGCTCTAGCATGTTGCATCGCAGATTGAGATGGAAATAAACACATCGAAGGCAAAAATAATCACTACCAGCTTCCTCCCAACTAACAAAACACCCATCGTCCTCAATTGTGATGTTTTTTGTGATATCTTGGCGCCTTCACCATAGCCACGAAGCAACGTGGCACTGACATCAAAGCGCGACTTGCACGTCTTGCCTTCTGCCGACTCAATTCTTGGCTCTGATCAGGATCTGATATAAGGCGCAACACTAAAGTAATGATCTACCAAGCGCTAGTGCGAACGATCCTCCTATAAAGCTGTGAGTCCTGGCCAATGAAAGTGGAAGACGTTAGGCAATTATGAATTTTCGATCACCACTGACTGTATCGCTTCTCAAATAACGAAGTGTGTTTCTTTTGCAAAATTAACTCTTTCCGACAAGTCATCCCCACGGGAGGTCTACGCTGGATAGGTCATGACCTGAACCAGGAGAATTTATCTACGAAGCAATTTCCAAATACCCCCTAGAGGGTTGGAAAAGGCGATGTGGTAGACATACAAAAACCTGGGTGATGACGGTTAAAGTTGGCCTGGAACCAAACCTGGACCCCGAATCTATAGAGTTCGCCGTTAAAACAGCAAGTGGCTAAAGATCATCCAATTGTTGACTTCAAACTGTCAGGCTTGGTCAGTGGCAAAGATAGCTGGAGCCGGCTCAACATACTTCGGGTGAATACTGTTTCAAGTACGACTACAACTAGTATTGCTTATAAACGTCTTGGGACGGGTATTTTACAAGTGTATATATATATATATATATATATATATATATATATATATATATATATTTGTATATATATATATATATATATATATATATATATATATATATATATATATATATATTTGTATATGTATATAAATACTAATTTATATATATAGTATACATTTTTATTTATATAGACATCTTTGGTTACATATGTGTATACATGTATCAGCTGTGCACACTTTCGAGGGCCACCTTCTTCAGACCTTTAGATAAAATCAAATGAGATAGAACAAACTTCCGTATTTTGTGTATTACCCTGGTTGGGATGGGCGGGGTTGGGTGCATAATTAAACGGGGACAATTTATATCCAATTACATATTCAGGCTGCTCGTTTTCTATTTTTTATTTTTATTTTCTATTTTTATTTTATTTTTAAAATTGTATTATTTTATATTTTTCTATGTTACTATATCTCACCTTAGTGTAGGCTTTGATTTTATCTATTTTTCTATTTATTTTTCTTCATTTTTCTTTGTTTACTATGTTATACTTAACCTTTATGTTTATATTGAACCTGTATTTTTTTTTTAATTTAATGCTAGGTTGTGTTTATCTACTCATATGTTGGGTTTTTATTTTATTTTGTTTGTTTGTACTTTGTGTTTGTTCCCTGAATTAATGCTAGCGCCAGTCCAAATGTAAACAAATGTAATTAGAATTATCAGATAAGATGGGTAATGTGGGATACTGATGCAGGGAATGTTATCTTTATGGACTGTATAATATATCCATAAGTTTAGAGAAATCAAAACATACGGAGAGGTATAGAGTAGAATGACATATATGAGCGTGTATATAAATAAATTTACAGGTTGAACATCGGTAGATGTATTCCTTAATTCAGAGCTCTGTATTTCGTAAGAACGGCATGTACACGTAATAAAGTTTAGTGGATATATATCCTTGAGCGGGGTGAGAATAAAAGTACGCGAGTGTATAATATATGTGGTGATATGTATGTGGTGATATGTATGTATGTATGTATGTATGTATGTATAAGAATATGGAAACTTAGATTGACCAGTATATATATATATATATATTGAGAGAGAGAGATAGAAGAAAAAAGAGTGATAAATATGCGACGATTGTCCAAATTTATTTCAAATTTCAATTGTTCAATGCAAGGTGCATTCAGTAATAAACTAGTGTTTATTATTCTTTCCTTAAGCCAAGGCTTTTCAAAGATCGAAATCTTATCATCAGAGGAGAAATACAGATGGATAAGTTGGCTTTCGAAAAAAACAAAGTTCAAATATTTGAAAAATATGAAAATTATTATTAAAATTTATTAAAATAATTTTTGTTAAAAAAACGTATTGAATGAAAAGAAGTTCCGAGAAAAAGATATGCAAATTGTCCGGGTGGTAAATTTCTGTTGAAAAGAAGTCCGGTGAAATTGTAGAATAAACACTAGTTTATTACTGAATGCACCTTGCATTGAACAATTGAAATTTGAAATAAATTTGGACAATCGTCGCATATTTATCACTCTTTTTTCTTCTATCTCTACTATTGCTCTATCTCGTATATTGAGCTAATCCTTTTCACAATAGGTTCCATCTACTAAAAGTTTTCACTTTGGTTTATTTTGATCGTATATATATATATATATATATATATATATATATATATATATATATATATATATATATATTGTACAAATGGGTATGTATAAAGTTGAAGGTTTTATTTAGTAACGTAATTATTTGAGTGCCTTGAAATATACGTATAAATGTGAATAAATGCGGTTTATATTCGTATTAGGTTTAATTATTGTGTTTACGTAAATAAGTGTATTTAGATGTGAATATATATATATATATATATATGAATAAAGTTAATATATAGGTCAGTTTTTGGAAATAATGTATCCGCTTACCGTTAAACTATTTGGCCTCGCTCGAATAGAATTATACCGAGGCGACGTTTGGGATACTCTCAAGTGAGTAATAAAATGTATAGCTGGATTTGAAGAATCGTCAAACGTACTTGATAAACTTAAATGATGAAATGTAAAAGAAAGCGAGCAGCCCGAATGTGTAATTAGATATGAATCTTGTCCGTTTAATTATTCATGCATCCCCTCCCAACTGGGTAATACACAGAATAAGGAAGTTTGTTATTTCTCATTTCATTTTTTTAAAGGTATGAAGAAGTTTGCTCTCAAAAGAGGGCGCAATTCAAACATGTATGCACATATGTAATCAAAGATGTTTGTACAAATAAAAATGTATATTAAAAACAGCTCTACTAGGTGCATGTACCATATATATATATATATATATATATATATATATATATATAGTCGTGGAAGTTTCTCAACCATTAAAACTATATTAAAAAATAGTCCCAAGTCATTCAGTGGAAAATCACTCATGTAAGTCAACTTAACTTTTTCAGTTATTATATTAGTTTGCTTCTAACATTATTTAAGGGATCATCAGTTGTTTACCATGAAAAACAGTTTCGGGAATTTATATATATATATATATATGAATATATGAAAGGATAAAAATAATCCGACGGTATGAAATTAAAAATGGAAAAGCGGAAGACCTTTTCGCTCAACGTTTCGCCCAAATTTCACGTGGGCTTTGTCAAGAGCGGACGAAGAATACGTCTTTTGTCATTTTTGTATTCTTCGTCCGCTCTTGAAAAAGCCCACGTGAAATTTGGGCGAAACGTTGAGCGAAAAGGTCTTCCGCTTTTCCATTTTTAATTTCATATATATATATATATATATATATATATATATATATATATATGTGTGTGTATGTGTATGTGTGTGTGTGGGGGGGGTATGTGTGTGTGTGTGTGTGCATATATATATACCGATCAGCGCCGACGTTCTACATTACTACAGTTACCATATATATAGAGTAAATAGTGTGAAGCTTTTTGATATTTACTATTTAGTAATTCAATCTAGCTGAAGAGGATATAATTGTCGACATGGTTATCTGATGTAACAAAACAGCTGTTGATTGTGTTTGTCAGTGTTCATATATAAAGACATCCTCGTTTAACAAGGAAACCAAAGTAACCAAAGATAAACAAACGATTTGAAAACAAACGGATGTTCAGCAACGGATACATAGTTGAACTAAAATACAATGAATCGCTTGCAATAAATCTGTTCAAAACAGAGAACGTTATTTAGACAGTATAGTTGAAAGAGCTTACTCTCCATAACAAATGACGTGAGATAGTTTGAACGTCGTCCGAGAGATACAACTTTCTGATTGGTTGAACAAGGTCACGTGTTAAGTTTTAGAGAGTATTGATTTACACCTCTCCAGGAGTTAGGCACAAGGCCAGTTTTTATCTTACTCCCACAAGTAAGATGTGACTCAAGGTCGGGTCGGGAAAGTGGGGTTTAAAAATTACCTGGGCAGCCCGTCGGCATTCCCCGGTAGGGGCGCCTCAGGCAGTAAGCAACAAACTTACTCCTCCCCAAAGAGGGGAGGCAAAGCCTGGGAAGGTGGACCTCCCAGAACTGCACAGGACAGACCCATAGACCGGCGTAAATCAAGACCCGAAGGCCAAGACAACACCAGTGTGGGGTGCAGTATCCATCGGAACAGATACTACACTTTGATCTTAGCCAAAAGGCAGAGAAGTTTTAGAGAGTAGCTCTGAAATAATCATTCAAGATAGTTGACGGGAGACGCGGATAACCTTTTGGGACGATCATTGACAGGGCCACCTGAAAGGGGGGGGGGAACTAGGTGAACTACTAAAAGAATCATGAGAAAACTAACGATGGTTGCTTTGAAGTTGATTTAATAGGTTAATATTTTAAATAATTTACATCATTCGTAGCTATCAATCTATAAAGCCTGACGAAAATAACATTCAAGATGGCTGCCTCGATGCTTTTATGTGAACGTGTTAGAAATAGCAGCGGCAGCGAATGTTGTTTTTACGTATCGACTCGATGAGACAAAGGCGTCAATCTGGAGTTTCTTTCAACTAATCATAGCACAAGAGTTATTCACTTCTAATTTCAAATCTCGCGCGTAGTATAAAAACCCAAACAGGGCATTTTCAGTAATTTTTTTCAATGACAATACGCGTAAGATACATTCCACCTAAACCCTATAGTACCAAAAGACCTCGACAAATATCACAACACGAACTACTAAGCATAGCAACAAGATATACACAATGCTAAACGAACTAATGTATTCGGTCAATACATGCAGTATCGCACTGGCAAAACAGACACCCTAATATAAACGCACCCCTACAATGCCTATCCTGTTTATACACACGCAAACTCACGCGGCGTCAAGCGAAGCAAAAATGTCTACCCAATTTCTCCTTACAGACAAACTACTTTTCTTTCACTGAGAACGTTCTTGAACTCTTTGAACTCTTTGAAATTTCCAACACTTTATTTTGTATTCTCTTAACAAGTAGTCAAAAAAAAGTAGTTATTTTGTATGAGTAGATTTTGGTATTCTTTCTTTTGATAATGTCTTATCCCCAAAAGGCGGATATTTTAGCCAACCAATGAAACGATGAAATTCGTTATAAAATATTTTTCGCTGTTCCATTATAAATTATTCTCTTTGGAAGTAATTTTTCAATTCATTTTTTGCTTTCATTTCACTTGCATTTGTCGAAAAGATGGATTTCCTTCTAAAAAGCAAATCAAATTTATTTGGCAAGAAATAACAAAGTGCAACAAGTCATGTAAAAGTGCAACAAGCCATGTAAAGAGACAGGTAGAAGCTATTTACATCCACATATAGTCTGATAGGCTGTTTTAAACCTTGATATGGTAGTCATCGTCACAACCCTCATCTGCTAGGTTGTTTCATGGAGCAGAAAAAACGGTCAGAAAACGCTGCTTTCTCTCTCTTGAGCCGAAAACAATTCCAGTACATCTTTTGCGGGATACCGCGGAGACCACTGCGCTAAGGTAGATTTAATTTCCCGTTGATGATGCTGCTCAAATGAGAATAGATTTAGTCTTTGGAGCCGCTCTTTGTAAGTAAGCGTGGAGTGACCTGTCACCACTCTGGTTGCCAACCGTTGAACACGCATTAGGTGTACGATATATTTTTGTAGATATCGGTAATTCATTTTTCATTATTATTAAAGAGGTCACCACAAATCAAGGTGATAAGCCACTCGAGAATAAAAGTTAACGAGATGGATGGATTGTCAGTTGAATGATGAATGATATTATGAGTGGATTGAAATTGATGAATGAAATGAACAAAGCTTGATTACTTAAGGGCGGTTTATGACAGGTATTTATGGACATTGAATTTGAAGACGTTGTAGTCTCCATTGAAGCATTCCTGTGGTACTATGTTCCACAGATGGCAAGTTCTTGGAATGAAACTCTGTTCGTGGAAATTCAGCCTGACGATAGACACACAAAAGAAGAAAGGAAAGTTATTTTTAAAAAAAAATAAGTTAAAATAAATACTTCGAGTTAGCGTGAAATAAGCTGGTTTAATTTAATTTTACCTCCGGCAAGGAGGTTATCTTTTGTCGAGTTTGTTGGTTTGTTAGTATGTCTGTTTATGTACAGACTAGCGTTCACATCGCTTGACCAATTGTCACCAAACTTGGTTAAAAAATCGGTGAAAGTCTAACTTAGAACTGATTTAATTTTTGGATATTAAGGTCACGGAAAAGTTGCTCGGAGTGTTAGCACTTGTCAAATAGGTTAAATAGAATCAGTCCTAGGCATGAACTGAGACTGCGCGCTATTGTATACACGTACATTTAAAAACTATGTAAACTAAGTTGAAGATATTAAGAACATAAAAACTTTTAGCAAAATGACTGGATTCGGATTTAAATGATCCAAAAGCTGATATGTTGTATTACTGTTCCAGAAAGTCATAACTTCTGGTGCATTTCTCCAGCTATAAAGGAGTCAGATACATTCTAACATGGAGTACTGCTGCCCCATCTGGGGAGACGCCGCCGAGGGCATTTTTTCTTGTCTTCACAGGGTATAAAATCGACTTGGCAATCTAGTGGGGTATGATCTCTTCTATTCCCTACATCCCTTTTCTCCTCAAAGAATATAAAATAGAAACTCTAACACAAATCCCCAATAAAGCAGAACCCACTATAAATTTCATATTCAAATCCGAACAAAACAACTCTTTACAACTTCTCGACATCTTCATCCATAAAAACAACACTCCATCATATTAAATCTACTGAGAACCCATGAACAAAAACGATTACATATATTACTAGTCGCTACATAAAGAACAGCATGATAGTAGGTATATACATTAGATCTCTCCGTATTTGCAGCCCAGAATATCTCATTAACAAATACAACACAATAGAACTATCTCTCAAAACTTTAAAATACCCCAAACATTTCATTCTTTCCTCTAAGAAAAAAGTTATTCATATACACAACATCGAAACAAAATGTTTCAACACTATACCGCCATACTAAAAAAATGTTACTCTCCTCACCAACACATACAGCAAACATCTTTTCTCCACTCTTTCTAAACACGGTTTTAGAGCCATTTAACCTACCACACTATAAAAAAAAACATACGAAGAAAACACAAAAATAAAGAACGCATGTCTTCCACACACACAGGAATATACACAATACCATGTCGCGACTGCAGAAAAAATCTATTATGGTGAGATTCAACGTCCTCTAAAGAAAAGAATATATGAACATAATAGGTCCATCAAGTTGGAAGACACTCTAAACTCGCTGGTTACATATATGATTTCCAATAATCATCATGTTGACACACTAAATACGAAAATCATAAAATACGCAGAGAATATAAAATTACGACGCCTCATTGAATCTTGTCTGATTTCACGATCCAAGAACAATATTCTACAAAGGCCATACTATAGCTAAGACAATCCTTTTTGAAAATAATTTCAGAAAATATGATAATGGGTTGTCTCAACTGTCGCCTAATGCCCATATTTTTATTTCGAACTTTATTCTCTCTTCACTTGTTTTTTCTGTTTATTTGCACTACGTGTTTTTATTATTTCTTAACACTTACAATTATCTCTCCACCTATTCATCATCATGTATCTGGCCCAACCCCCACTACTGGCATCTTATCCTTTATCTGCCATACATATCCACCTTCTCATTTCTTCACGTACTGAACCCACAACATACAACATCTATTCCCTTTCTTACAACCTCTTGGTTTTTTTCCCACGCTTCACTGTATAAACTGTTGAGTGCTGTGAAATATAACTTATTTTATCAAATGAATATGGTCAAACGAATCGATCGAAATATCTTGGTTCAGCTTTAATGATGAGTTTGTGTATTTATTTGTACTAATATGTTGCCTTGCTATCCACTATTCTATGAATTAATTTTCTATTTTGTCTGAAATTTTTTATTTAAACAATACATTTAGACATCCAAACTATTATAAAGTCATCTTTTTAGTTTGAACATGTGTTATTATATTATTTACTATCGAAACAAATATTAACCTTCTAAACAAAAAATCTGAAATTATATTTTCTGTTTACATAAAAGACAAATTAATTTTTAAATCTGGAAATTTTTCTTAGAATAATTACTCCCCTTCTAACTATTGCTGTTACTTTTACGTAGCGATCTTGGAAAAGTGACCGCATACCTTTGTTCGACAATGATTCTTAAATATTTTGAGGATGAAGTGGATTTCAAAATAACATTCTTTACAGCTATGAATTATGATGTGCCAATTCATTTCTGCTTCTGTTTGTAGGTGTGTATATGTATTTCTTGAATTTCTTTTCTAGAAGGGGGGGGGTATTTTTATTCATAATCGTTTTTTTTTCGATTGTCGCAAGAAATGAAAAACGATACTTGTGGAATGTTGTGATATTTATATGCTGGGTTCAAATTGCAATAATTAAAAAAAATGTAAACTGATTTTCTCATAACTTTTTGGTTTGGAATTAGCTTAAAAGATATTTTAAAAACTATGTATATTAAGTTCTGTTTTACGTAAGCTTCTAGTTTCTTTGCATGTCATAAATTGATTTAAATTTTGGAGGCTTCTCATGATAATTTATGCAAGTTAATTTTAAATAATTAAATTGATTATATATATATATATATATATATATATATATATATATATATATATATATATATATCCTTTCACCCACACCCCTCCACTTTTTCACTCAGAACCATCCTCATTAATTGTATTCCATGCTACTGACTTCCCTAAGCCCGGACCTCGGTCCTGCGCACACAGTTGTAGCTACTACTTTTTCTTATCAACCCATCATGTGCACCCAATATTTTCACGTACTTGCATGACATTTTTCTTAAAATAAAATTATCATCCTTAGGAAGTCTTACAAATAAAGACGAAACGTTGATAAATATATTAAAAAAAACATCCTTTTTGGTTTTTCCTTTCCCATTACGTCGGATTACCTTCATCCTTCCTTTCTCATTATATATATATATATATATATATATATATATATATATATATATATATATATATATATATAAGTGGTGTGGTCTGTGTGATGCGTCTAGTGCTACAGCGGAGCGTACTTGTAGTTGCATGGGCTTCCTACTCTTGCTATTCGCTTAGCCGCCAGATAGCCCACTAGTTGTGCGAAAAGGGAGCCGAGTGAGTAAGTCTCCCCTGCTGGTATATAGCCTATCCCCAGACAAGACTCTAGTCTGACCTCCTCGTGGTACACTATGGTAACTGGGTGCTTTGCGGCCCCAGGCTAATAGACTAGAGATCTCGTAGGTTAGAACCCCAGAGGTGCAGTGTGCAGGGCCTGCTGGCATGCAGATACGTCCCGGCACTCACCAATCTAACCCCCTGCCACTGTGTAGTAATCTGTCTCAACCTCTCTCTCTCTCTCTCTCTCTCTCTCTGTATATATATGTGTGTATATGTGTATATGTATATGTATATGGCGTCGGATCAGAGAAATTTCCAGTTTGGTATCTGGGGGCGTGTTTAACCCACTAGGAGAGATGCCCCCTAAGCCTTTGTTAAGGCAGGTGTCTAGGAGATGGAAAACTCTGATGTATAACCTGAGGGTTGTTGCTGACTTTTTCTGTGGCACTCATTTGCACCGATCTTGTGTAATCAACAATTCCAAAAAGTGTGGATGGTCCTACACAAGCCTTCACCACTCAAATCAAATCATTCGTGTGGGTTTTCTAGCAGCTTTTCTAAAATCGACATGAGTATTTCTGGGTCCACTGGCGAGAGAGTAAAGGCGACGGGGACAGGCAAAGGATATTGCTGGAAGTCTCTAGCTGGCGCTCTACACAGTGGCGGCTGGTGGGTGATGGCCGTTTGGCACAAACCTTTGGGCAATTGTATCGTTCGTGTCCTCCACCAGTGACAAAGCAGGCCTATCTAGGATCAGCACTGCTTTCCCTATTTCAGGAAGGGGGCGATAAAAGGAGCCCTAAACATTGCATGCCCTTCTTTGACTTTTCAGCCTACTGCAGCTGTCTAGTTATCCAATACAGCAGTCAGAAAACAAAGAAAATTATGAAGCTAAACATTAGATCTTGGAATGTGCGCACATTGCAGGATAGTGATGCGTCACTAGAAAGGAAAACGGCCCTCGTATCAATGGAATTAAGGAAACATGATGTAGATATTGCTGCCCTTAGTGAGACGCGTCTGCCTGGCCACTCACAGCTGTGTGAGGTAAAAGGTGGATACACGTTTTTCTGGGCTGGTAAACCAGAAAACGAACCACGTCAATCTGGCGTAGGGTTTGCAGTGAAGACGGAAATTGCTAGATCACTTCCAACACTCCCAGTAAGTCATTCAGATCGCATTATGACCCTAAGACTTCCACTAAAAAACAACACATTCGCAACACTTATCAGCTGTTATGCCCCTACTATGAATAGTTCAGATCAATGCAAAGCTGATCTTTACAATGATTTGCGTAGCTTAATCTAAAAAATTCAGCATAAGGATAATGTTGCTTTGATGGGAGACTTCAATGCTCGAGTGGGGCTCAACTTTCAAACATGGGCTGGTGTTCTGGGTCACCATGGTGTTGGAAAAATGAATTCAAATGGATTGCGACTCCTGACGTTATGCAAAGAATTTAACTTCAGTGTGACAAACACGTACTTCCAACAAAAGCATTGTCGAAAAACATCATGGATGCACCCCCGATCAAAAGATTGGCATCTCATTGACTACATAATTACCAGAAAGCGCGACCTCAAAGATTTTAAGATAACACGCTCTTTCCATAGTAGCTGTTGTTTATCAGATCATTCGCTTATAGTCGGCAAGACCATCTTCCATTTAGACAAGAGGAGAGTGAAAAAGTCTTCTGTTCCAAAACGCCTAAATGTTCTGCCTCTAAAACAGGCAGATACACAAAATGAGCTGAAGGAAAAAGTTACGACCGCTATAGCTTCTGTAGAGGTAAATAGTGACGTTTCAAGTTCTTGGGATTCATTGCGCAATGCTGTTTATGACTCGTCTGCTGAGGTTTTGGGCTTCCCTTTGCGGAAACATCAAGACTGGTTTGATGAAAACAACACTGAAGTGCAGAAGCTTATCGACCAAATGCATGTTTGCCACAAAACATGGCTCAAGGACAAAAATTCCACAGTGAAAAAGAAGGCATATAGAGCTCACAAAGCACAAGTTAAGAAGGCACTTAGGGCATTGAAAGAGGCTTGGTGGTCATTTTACTCTGGCCTGAAAGAAGTGTTTGGTCCTCAAATGAATGGTTCTGCCCCAGTTTTTGCTGAGGAAGGAGAAACATTGCTAACTGACAAATCTGCTATCCTTGAGCGCTGGAAGCAGCACTTTGAAACTGTCCGTAACTCTGCATCGGTGACTGACGAAAACATCATTTCCTCTCTTCCGCAGCATCCCGAAATTCCGGAACTGTCTTTTCCACCTACAGTTCAGGAAGTATCTCAAGCTAAAAAACAGCTATCGTCAGGGGCACCGGCCAGAGATTGCATCCCCATTGAGGTGTACAAACATGGCGGAAGAGCACTTGAGGAAAAACTGACCATTTTGTTTGTGGAGATATGGAAAGTTGGCGGAGTCACACAGGACTTTAAGGATAGTAATGTCAAGCATCTTTATAAGAGCAAGGGAAGCAGGAATTCTTGCGATAATCATCGCGGGATATCTCTGCTTTCTGTTGCAGGTAAAATTCTTGCAAGGTTGATTCTGAACAGGATCATCAGACATCTTATTGGTGAGATTTACCCAGAGTCCCAATGTGGTTTTCGCTCTGGTCGAGGTACAATCGACATGGTATTTGCCCTTCGTCAAGTTGCGGAAAAGGTTCGTGAAAAAATCGGGAACTGTACATAGTTTTTATTGATTTGACAAAAGCATTCGATACGGTCAGCCGCGTAGCACTTTGGAAAGTTCTTCATAAGCTTGGAATCCCCAACAACATGCTTGATGTCATAATCTCCTTTCATGAAGGAATGAAAGCACAGGTCGTTTCCAATGGGGAAACCTCAGACCCTTTTGAAGTAACCAACGGTACGAAACAGGGTTGTGTGATGGCACCTGTGCTGTTTGCATTGTTCTTCTCGGTGATGCTTCGGCACGCATTCGCTGATGAAAGCACAGGTGTTAAGTTTCAATTCCGAACCACAGGTGGGCTCTTTTACTATCAGCGTTTTAAAGCCAAAACCTTGGTTCGAGAGGTCATCATTCGGGACCTTCTCTTTGCAGATGATGCTGCCCTGATCGCGACTTCTTTTGAAGAAGCTCAGAATCTTTTGACAAAATTTTTTTTAACAATCAGTTTAAAGAAGACTGAGGTGGTCCATCAACCATGCTCTACTCCTAAACAAGTTCAAGGAGTGAAACAAAATCAGCCTGTCCATGAATTTCCATTAGAAAAACTCAAAGTGGATGGCAGACCAATGAACTATGTCAAAAGCTTTACCTACCTAGGTAGCAAAGTTAAGTCTACTGCTTCACTTGATGATGAAATCGTAAACCGAATTGCAAAAGCGGCTAATGCCTTCGGCAAGCTGAAACATCGTCTTTGGAGTAGCAGAGGCATTAAGTTGAAGACAAAAATCAATGTGTATAGGGCTGTAATATTGACAGGTCTTCTCTATGGATGTGAGGCGTGGACGCCTTACTGGCATCACATTCGCCAATTGGATGTGTTCCACAGGAGCTGCCTTAGGACCATATGCGGACTTAGTTTGAAGGACAAAGTCGCTAACACCGATCTTTACAACAGATGCCATATTGGTGGAATTGAAAGTTTCCTGTTGCAGTCTCAATTGTGATGGGCTGGTCATGTAGCAAGAATGGACGAAGGGAGGATACCTAAAGCACTGATGTACAGTCAGTTAGCTTGTGGTAACAGAAATGTTGGTCGGCCCTTGCTGAGGTACAAAGATAAATTGAAAGATGCGTTGACGGCAATTGGAGTACCCCCCCCCCCCCCAAAAAAAAACTTTGAAGACTGTACAAAAGACAGGACGCCATGGCGAGCAGCTTGTTGCATTGGACTGGAAAGATAATATGGATAATATGAGAACTGCCAGAGTGAGGCGAAAAGCTAGAGAGAGTGCTCCACACCTGGCATCCGATTACTCACACTCTTGCACTGTCTGCGGCTTTCCTTGCAGGTCTCTTGCCGGACTCAGGTGTCATGAACGATCTGGACACAAATGAAAGCTGTTGGAACCACCTCATACGTCGCAATCGACGGGAGAGTCCATCATATATATATATATATATATATATATATATATATTGTGTGTGTGTGTATTTAGGCAGTATATTTTCATTAAGACAAACGTTATTGAACAACACGGAATGCTTCTACTTAATAGGTCTTTTTTAATTTTTCCGAGTTTTCGGATGGTCCATCGAATATTTTTGTCAAATTGTCATATGTAGAATCCATAAGTTTTATGTTTCATTCTTCGCGAGTACTTTCGATTGATTCATTAATCGTCTTCAGACGGGGTATTACCCTGGTATGTTCATATCTGCTGAGTTCGTCGAACGGTGCGATAATGTATGGATGTTTAAATGAACGCATGGGTGATAAGATGCCGTATGCGTGACGTGATCACGGTTTAAGATACAGAAACAACAAAAAGATCATTTAATAACCTAGACAATAAAACTGGTCCCTCATTATCTAACTACATACTATCTCTAAAAGAAACGAATGTAGTTCCTGTACTAAAATGGAGCATTCTAAAAACGGCTTCAACGCCTACACTGCACACCTCCAAATGTTTTCTTTGTCTGAGTGAGAAGTTGGCTATTGTGTTCCCTGATAAGAATGGTTTGTTGAATCAGAGAGATGAGATAGGATTTAATTGTAGGCACTTCAAACAATTCACCCTGGATAAGTATGGTAATAACCTAGCAAATACAGCATAACTAATCTTAAAATATAACATAAAAACTAAAGCTTCCTTTAATAAGTACAAAACTTATTTCATAAATAACTGTAGTGTATTAGGTTTTAAGTTAACCGATTAATTTGGGGATATAATTTAAATTTTAATTAAACTAAAAATTAAAAATTAATAATATAGTTAGGTCTATCGTTTTTAAACAGGAGTAAATTTGAAGTGTACTAGTAAATAAGTTATAAAATGTAATCAGGTTTTGTAATTAAATTAATAATTAATAATACAGTTAGGATTCTATGTGCGTCTTCCACTTATCTAATTGCGAGGATGAAGAAAAGTAATTGATTTCAAGTAGCAAAAATATTGTACACACTCGTATAATTCTAATATAGTTTAGTTGACGTGCCGCCTTCCAATTGCCAGTGATATGAAGGATAAGGTGTTTATAATTTTTAAGTGCAATCTTCTAATATGTATATCAAGTTCAGATTTAATATAGTTGAATATTCTGATCATAATTTTATAGTGATGACCTTTAAATAGTGTGTATATGAAAAATTTATCTAAGTAATTTAACTCAAAATAAAGTTTAATTTTTATATCATAATTAAATTATGTAAGTGGAAATCACACGACGTTATGGCGAGAAGGGTGTTACTTAATATAATATATGTGAGTTAGTCACACACTCTCTTAATTTTCCCTCTTTTTTCATTTTTGTTTTTAAAAACTGATCTTCGCTTTTTGACACAATCTTGAGAAGACGCATATGCGTTGAAACACGAATTAATTAGTGTCGACTGTCCCACGAATGTTTATTTGATTTTATAAAAGCTCTACTCTGAAAAATATTGATTTTGTGTTCATTATGTCAATATATTTGAACTTGAATAATTTATATATATATATATATATATATATATATATATATAAACTGTACTTATCAGAGTAAATGATATCTATAATCTAACAATGTCATGCGAATTAATGATTTCGACTTCTATTGTGTGTACATTTTATAAGAAAATCATTTTTATAAGTAAAAATTAATTAATATGTGCATATGAATTCACAAAACATTAAATATTTGTGTCCATAATGTGAAACAATTAAGTATTGTGCTGGTGTGATATCAGTTGGTTAATTACGTTAAATTAATTATAAAATAATGCATGAAAATGCATTTTAGAAGAGTAGAAAGTAGAATTTGGGTTTACTTTAAGCAGCCTCGTAACTCTAGCTTCCTTTATTTTGTCCTTTAGTTCTCACGTTTCATGAGGAATGTTTCTGGCTAAGTGGGAAGAATTGCTGTTTTTTGGGTCGGAATCAATCCATCTAAGACTTATCGTTGGCTAGTTTTTTACCTTGAAGTAGTATATATATATTTTAGCTCCTTACATCGAGTGGCTTCAAACTATGTCTGAAGCGATTTCCATAAAAAAACGAAAGAGTGGTCAACACACTTTTGACTAGTGTAGAATTAATATTATTTTTAATTGTGTCATTATATATGGATGATTTGAGGTTTTAGTTTTTTTTATAAACTTGGAATGGCCATATCGTGTGTATATATGCAACAATGTTTGCACCCGTAAAATTTTCGATGGATTATCAAACATAATTTTCGAAACGCCATTTTTTTTATTCATGATTTTAAAAGTCACACCAATCGTACGAGATTATTCGAAACAATTATGTTTTCGAGCAACACAGATGAACAAATGCGCATTTATAATTCAAAAGGTTACTGAGTTCACCTGTCCCATACCGGATAATCATCTCACCTGTCAAAATTAAAAGGCATGCAAGTAATCGCAATAGATAAAGACCATATCATATATCTTCATTTGAGTCTCTGACTACATGCATGAAACGAAGACTTTGATTGACTGGCCAATCGTAAAATAGTAGAAAATGTGAAATGTTCTGCGATTGGTTAACAAACAAAAATAATCATCTCAAGAAAAAAATCAATATCGATTAATTATCTTTGTATGGGTTCAAGATAGAAATAAGCGACCGATCGGAGACCGGAAAGTAAATAAAGACTAAGAATAAATGTCTCTCGAAATCATTTAAGGAAGAAAATCACAAAGAAAACTCCAAATTTCCTGAACCCAGAATTAGCACCATTCATATTTCGATAACTTCTTTTTTCTCCTTAAACAAAATCAGCACAATTTGTGTGTTATTATTGCTACACAACTGTGTTGCCATAAATATTTGTTTGTGTTCACGGCGAGTTTTTTTTCATTTATGGGTTGCCGACCGAACCAATCCACTACCCAAGTATGAGCCTAAATTGCGTCAATACTAAAGTCATGTACATCTTTTAAACACAACGACAGTTGGAACGTGTGTGATCTTCACAACTTATAACACATACGTTTGCTAGTTTGTGTATCAAACAGTAGAAAATATTAAACACAATTGAAATATTGAACACATATTTTATGCTTGAATAAAGGTTTAAGAAGGACACTCCTTCAATTCCGGGTTCATCTTAACAACATTGCGGGTCGGGTCAAATCGATGCAGGCATTTGTTCAAGCCTGGTTAAAAATATCCCAATGTTTATCGGAGTGAACAATTAGATTTGTTGTTCTGTTTGAAATACATTTTAGGATTGGTCATATTTGTTTCAGTCATATTTCGTTGGGTCATATTTGTTTTGAACGTTGAAAAGTTTAAAGGATTTAATTAGACCGACTTGCAATCGGCGGTCTAAAAGTGTTCAAATTTCATTAGCATAAAAAATGAAGAGAAAATCAGAAACGAATACATACATTTAGCTGATTTCTTGGATATTGTTCATTTTCTGTTCCGAACCGCAACCGAGAGAACAGCGTGATTCATAATTGGTTGCACTTTCTTGGCCTTCGGGCTAAAAACCATCCACTCGCAATCCCCATTCGATTGCATTTCCTTACACTTAATTCCCACTACCACTTAGAGAGCAACTCGCTTGTTTTCGGTTATAAACAAACCGGAAAACGATAAGCGATCTAATGTTTTTTAGAAAGGGTTGAAACGATATTACTAACTTGCTTTTTGAATCTCTCTTGTGTCCTTTTTTATTGTTGTCTCACGCCCCCCCCCCCAAAAAAAAAACAACAACTTTTAACCAATGAAATCATAAACACATTCAAAATATCTGTAGGGTGAATGTGGCATTGTGGTGACTGTTGAAGTGAAAGTGATGGACAAATGACGAAAGAATGCAATGAACTGTGCTTGGACTAATGGGTAAGAATGGATCTAGTTAAAAGAAAGATAGACAGAGGGCGATCAACGACCAGGAACTCCTAAATTTTGATGGCCTTGTGCCTAATTTGTTAAAATGAATTTTTATATTTTAAAGAATAAATAATTCGAACTGTAGTATAGGTTCTATCCTCGGTCGGAGGAAGGGAAATCTTTCTTGACTGGAGTATTTTTTAATTATTTTTGTCCCATCTAGAGTGCCTTTTTTGGGATGCTGGATTGGATATCCCCCCTACGTAAAAAACGACATTGTGTCTAATGTTGCCCTCGTGGAGAGGGAAATAAATCGGGACTTTGGGTCTGGAGTGTTCAAGAAAATTGTGAAAGCCGAACAGACATACTGATATACGAACAGACGAACGGGGTGGTAGACAACTTTAGTATTTCACATATACATGATTGATTTAGTTTTGTTTAACGGCAAATCAACCCTTTAGGGTTCTGAATGCTGAATCGGTATAAGAGTTGTGTAGGAGGATCATGCCCGGTTCTTTATTGGTCCCAAAATGCGAAAGGTATTTCAGCAAAAATGAAGAATAAAAACAAGAACAGATTTTCATAGCTTACACTTGTAATAGAATGCCGACATCCTCTTACACCCTCAGCTTTACATATACAGTCAGCTCCCCAGTCCCTACCTGTTGGGAGCAAAATACGGAACGTCCGCTCACCTCGACTTCAAGTCTCGTTCTCCCATTTCCTTCGATGCTCTCTCGATGGGTGACGTAATCCTGAAAAAATTGTTTCTCAATCCACATACCTAACAAAAAAAAAACAATAAAATGTTTATATTTTTATTTTTGTCGCAACCTTGCAATTATCAAAACAATCATAGTCGCATTCTAAATGCAACATCTAGCCACACCCCTGACCTACATTTTGTTACCTTCTAGATTATAATTCTTAGGTACTAACCTTCTTTTTCGATTACCCCGGAGTTATCTTATTACATTTGTAAACAGTTCATTGCATACGATTAATTGATGATAGCTGGGAAGAAATTGGAGATTCATACCTTTCCTTACAGTATAGTATTGCATTAGTATTTACAACATATCCGATGTGATTCGAACTCGACACAGCTGATTCCCAAGTATGCAACTATACCAATTAGGTTAATCAATCACTCCGAACGTTATATACGTATCTACGTATGGAAGGTATTTAAAAAAATAGTTACTTACAACATATTTTAATTTATTCTTTTTAATTAAAAAAAAGGGTCTTATATATTATGAAGAGCAAGACCTACTCTCTATCTGCCAGGCAAGTGATGTATGCACAGGTGTACGGTGTGCAACAAAGTTTCTTCCCAAGAACTTCTCATCTGTGGAATACAATACCGCGGACCTGCTTCCCAACTAAGTACAACATGGTCGTTTTTAAGTCCAATCATAACAAATTCTTGTGTAGCCGCCCACTTAAATAATAACATACTAACTATTTAAGGCATCGTTTCCAATCTTCTCATGGTGTTGTTCATCGCCAACTGACAATCTCATTATCCTTATCCTCAACTGGTGATACCAGATCAGGCTGCCCTGTGGCTCCCTGAGACGAAATTCACCTACATTGACGTTTTTTTTTTTTTTTTTTTTTTTTTTTTGTAAAACTTAATTATGTTCTACAAAACCAAAATCAAAAACAACAGCCCCTCTCCCTTTCTCCCTCCCCTTTTTTATTTTATTTTTAGAACTTGAAGCATAAATCTTTTACTATAATGACCAGATTCGGCATTAAATAACCCAAAAAAGGTTGATATGCCGTAAAACAAAACTACCAAACCAAAAACGATGATTAAACATTTGAAGATATAAAGATCTTGAAGCATAAAAACTTTTACTATAATGACCAGATTCGGCATTAAATAACCCAAAAAGGGTTGATATGCCGTAAAACAAAACTACCAAACCAAAAACGATGATTAAACATTTGAAGATATAAAGAACTTGAAGCATAAAAACTTTTACTATAATGACCAGATTCGGCATTAAATAACCCAAAAAGGGTTGATATGCCGTAAAACAAAACTACCAAACCAAACCTTATCCTCAAGCGGCTATCTGGCCTTGATACGTGATGACTCGTTAGTATAAAAACATTTCAGATGTCTTACTTTTGTAGTTTTCCTTTTTCTAGATTTGCAAAGGATTTCGAGTCCAGTCCACCCTAGTATCTAACTTATAGGTATGAGTGATGGGTGAGATGGATTCATATATTGTCTAAGGGTATTAGTGAAACTGGTGCAATTGCTCCGGGAAAATGGAATACGATACGTTCTCACACCTGACAGTATCCTATATCTCTACAAAGCCACCATCAGCCTATACATAATGTATTGTTGTCACATCTGGGCTGGTGCATCAACTGCTAGTCTCTCCCTATTAGACAGGGTCCAAAAAGAGTCTGTAATCTAACAGGTCCCTCACTGTCTACCAAGCTTCAGCCCCTGTCCCATCGCCGCAATGTTGCATCCCTGTGCTTGTTTTACAATTATTACAATGGAATGTTCTCTGACGAACTTGCTGCTCTAGTGTCCCCATCGACCAACAAGACAATCAGCTAAATTCTACCCATTCACTGCGGAGGTCCCCAAATGCCGAAGGGACTTCTACTCTAATAGCTTCTTTCATCGAACGGCTAGCCTTTGTAATTCCCTACCTGCTCCGTTTCTCTACCTGTACCAACATGCGAATATTTAAATACAATGTGAATGAGCAAATCCCTGCACAACTCCTCACGTAGGATGTCCATGAATCTGGTTCTTCATTCACAGTAGCCACTTAGTCTCAGTTTGAGGTGAATAAAAAGTTGTGTTTGTAAATGCCCCACCGCCACTTCAATTATTGTGTTACAAATACACTAAACTAGCATTGGTCGTTAGTATCTATAGATTATTTCATGATCACATGTTAATCAAACATGATCTCAAACCCCGACTCTCAAGATCGCATTATCATGGAATCTGTGCCTACGTCAGGAACGGCTATCGGTGCTTCTATAATAAAAAGCTGAAAAAAAAGTTTTTCTTGTCTTTTAGTGTTGGAGAGGTAAATAAGGGGCAGGTAACTCTTACAATGAATTTTAAACACGATTTTCTCTGAAACTAGGATCATGGATTTTAGCTCTTTCAAGTTCGAAGATATACTGTATTTTACATCAGACAATGCAAAACAAATTGATTTTTTGCAAGCACACATACTAATTTCTGGTGCAGAAACATGCAACTGTGGCCATGAGATGCGACTTGTGCCATCAGTAATCAAAACTGATGGCTTTAATTGGCGTTGCACATGTGGCTAATGTGCAAGGAGAACGTCGATTAGACATAAAAGGGTTAGGGTTATGGTTTAGGGTTAGGGTTAGAAAAATATTGTTCGAAAGCTGTTGTGAAGAGTTACCTGCCCCTTATTTACCTCTCCAACACTAAAAGACAAGAAAAACTTTTTTCGGCTTTTTATTATAGAAGCACCCGGCTATCCACATGAAGACCCTGATTTGCCCTATATATGTTTCCGTATTGCACTTGTCCACACCACCGCTTTAATCTTTGACCTCTATTGACCCCTTGCCGATGTAGTTACTGCTATTTAGAAGATCTCGAATAGATGACGGCTCATAGCCAGAAACACGCTGGTTTCAAATCAACTTTCCGACTTTCGCTGTGAAAAAGAGATAAATACAACCTATCAGTAAAAACAAAGTTGCCTGGCCATGGCTGTCGAGTCCACCCTAGTATTTAACTCATAGGTGGGAGTGATAAGTGAAATAGATCCATGGATTTTCTAATGCTATTAGTGAAATTGATGCAATTGCTCCGACAAACTAGAATACGATACGTCACACTCGTAACACCTACACAACGGCCACTTCAATTATTTATACTACAAATATACTAATTGACTATAAACAACAAAAAAGAGAAATCATATTACGTCAAATGAGAATTTATTACCAAATTAAAAGATATTACTTACAGTATTTGATTACATTAAAATGCATCCTATTGATTTGTCACAGTATTTATTTTGTAACTAACGGGATCCAATGGAAATTCCACGGTGTTTTTTTACATCAATGTCTAAAATTTACTGTTAATAATAATATCTCTTTTCAAATTATAAATGTCTGTTAGGGGAAATACTATTAGTAAAATGACCCTTTCTTCTTCCGTCAAAAAAATTGTCATTGTCAGTTAAATATTGTTTCAATAAATAAAACTTATTTATTTAAAATTGTAGCAATTTAATTCTTTTTAAAGCAATAAAAATTATTTGTTTTCTTTACCGTAAAAAATAATTGCCGGTTAAATATTCTTCAAATCAATAAAACGAATGCCACTTTTTGAAATGGATTGATTTAAAATTGAACTGTTTTAGTCGACGGCACGGCATACTTTGATTTCGGAACAATTCATTTTAAAACAGATAAAGTTAGAATTGTTTACTTTAGCGACATCAGATTAATCACCTAACATTATTATTATATCTGAAATTATATTAGAAAAAAGTGAAGGAATAATAAAGCTTACACACAAGAATGGTATTTTGTAAAATCACAATTAGAGTAAAACATTTATATTAAAACAGAACAATTTATTTGACTAAAACATTTTGTAGAGCTATCAGTTAAAGAGTACGTTTTTAAGGAGTGAAAAGTTCCGTTTGTACGAACGTGTACGAGTGAAATGTTCGGTTTGTTTAAGTTCATGTTTGTACGAATGTGTATATGCGAGCGTGTTTGATGTATTTTGTGGCAATTGTAATGTGTGTGCTTGAAAGAATAATTCGTTATTCGTGGTAAGAATTAAAAGAGATTATCTACTTTTTGACTTTTGCTTCCCCCACCTCCTCGGTCGAGCCGGTGTGGGGGGGGGTCAACAATCTCCTCTGTGTGTGTTCGGCCGGAAAGCGGAAGAGAAAAAGAGAGAAAAGAGAGTGTGTGACTTGTTTTATAGGGAGTTAAATCACGCGTGGTCAAGCTGACCTGTTGGTCCCTGATTGGCCGGAATCTTCGGCCAGCGTGTTTTCACGAGATCACCTCTTCTTCTCTATCTCAGAGACGAAGAAAGGTTGAGCAAGCAAAGAAAGGAAAGAAGTCGCAACAAATATCCCCTGGCCGGGAGTAGCGTCTGCTACAATCTCAGTTCTTTAAATGTATATGAAAGAAAGCTAATCATTTACGTCTGAACATAAAGTGGCTAAGCGTACTATAATATAGATGTTCAGTAGCGTCTCAGTAGACATCATATCCTATTCTGCAATGGGTAAAGAGAATATGGAGAGGTGGTGGAAGATGCTTCGGTGCCTTTCTTGTTTTGGGTTGTCGTTTTGCAATATGAACAGAATGCGCACGATGGTGTGTCTATGTGGTGGTGGTGGGGTTGGTAATGAGTTTGAGACGGGCAATGTGCCTCTGTGTTTGTGAGCGATAACGTGTATGTGCTGTAGGAATCGCGTTGGCTGATGCGAATAAAAAATGGATTTGTGAAAAATTGGAAGTCGTGTTCTGATGAGTCATGTCAGATATTGGCTCACCATCTTATGACACATACGAGGTCAGATAGAATTGGTTGAGCGTGTGTGTTAATCGACCAAAAACACGTGATCTTGCTCGGCCAATCAGAGATGTTGATATCAGTTATCCCAGTTTTAGAACCTTACAATTTACGTTTGTTGGATGAAATAAATGACATAGTTTCTATTAAAAGAAGTATAGTTTTAATTTAAATTTATCTACAGATACATTCTTAATGGATAGGGAAAGGGAGACACAGAGAACAATCACATCAGCTAGCGATCGTCTTTGTTATCCTATTAACTGTTTTTCTGGCGTTTCATGGTATCTTTGTGAGCTTCTACCAGCTCAAATGCACAATATTTGATGTGATAATTACTCATCCGAAAATTAGCTTTTCTTTCCTCAATTGGCTGGGTTCAACTATTTCACCTTTCCGAGCTATTTTCTACTCGTTCAGGTTCACTTATAAGAACTGACATATGTTTTTTTTATTTGATTTTAGGAAAGAATTTTAAAAGAATACCCAACAAGTTGAACACTTATGTTCCGTGATATTCATTACCTTTTCAACGCAATGGAAAGGAAAATAGATTACATCAACCCTTTACAGGGCGATGAAGTAATCGTTTCAAGAAGGACATTGTCCGGATGAGGTCAGATCTAATCTTGACGATAAGTGGGTTTGTCCGATATCAACGTATAAACGAGTAAATGACATTTACCTAAGAAGCTCTGATTGGGATTTTTATCTCTTCCTTCCCCCTCCCCTCCCTTCTCCTTCTTCAGCTGCTGTACGGATCAAATCAATTTGAATTTTTTTTCTCTTCTTCCCCCTCCTCATCCTCGTCGTAATCCTCCTCCTCCTCCTCCATCATTAGCTTCTTCCCCTCCTCCTCCTTCTACCTCTCGTCATCATCTTTCTTCTTTTTTTTCTTCTCTTCTTTTTCTTCGTCGTCTTTTTCTTCCTCGTCTTTTTTCTTCTTCTTCTTCAGCTACTACGGATCAAATAGATTTGGATTTTCTTCCCCTCACCCTCCTTCTATTCCTCCTCCTCCTGTTACAACTTTTTCCTTCCCCCCTCCTCCTTCTTTATCTTTTTCTCTTTATCATCCTTCTGCTGGATCTTTCTCTTCTTCGTCCTCTTGCTCCTCTCTCTCCTCTTCCTCTACTTCTATACAAATCAAATCGATTTGCATTCTTTCCCCTCCCCCTCCTTCTCCTCTCCCTCTTCCTTCGCATTTTTCAGCTTCTTCTCTTCTTCCTCCTTCTGCTTTTTCTTCTTCTCCCCTTCCTCGTCATCCATTTTCTTATTCTGCTGCTGCTGTTTCTTCTTCTTCTTTCCTTCTTCTTCTCCTCCTCCTCTTTATTCTTTTTCAGCTGCTGCTACTGTACGATCAAACCGATTCAGATTTTTCTATTAGTTTCCGGCTGATCTAATAATAAGAGAAATACTTTTTTCGAACAAAAAAGAGATCCCTGAAGTTTCCAAACGGTTCGATGGGGACTTCACTTCCAGATCGATTCGATTCCACAATCGAACGAGACGAAATGTATACGCGTTCAGTCGCTTCTTTGCTTCTCTAAATCTACAGGCATTAATGATCGCGTTTTTAGCTTTAGTTTTAGTTTCTTTCTTCTCTTTAAATGATCCTTTAAAACATTCTGTCAGCCATAAAAGAAAAGAAAGAAAAATGATGAAAATATGCGAAATAAGAAAAAAAGAAAGAAATACAATAGAAGAGACGTAATAAAGAAAGAAAGAATGAAAGAAAGAAAGAATGAAAGAAAGATAATGCGAATATCTACTTACCTCCTCTCCAGTGGGTTAGACACAAGGTCAAGTTAGGCTAGCGCACTAGAAGAAATGCACTTTGACCCACAAACAATGCCTGAGTAGCCCGTATCTCAAACAGAGAAGGTAAAGCCTTGGAGGATGGATCTTCTAGAACTGTACAGAAGCATACTTTAGCCCGACAGAAACAAGGTCACTTTCGGGTTATTGTCGAGTAGGTATTCTCAACTGAACAAGAAAAAAAAGCAAAAAAACATAACTAATGGAAAGAGACGTAACAAGCCGCGCATGCGTGGCCCCCCTCTGTATGTGACTCGATGTAGCGAGTGTAAAATGCAATAAATTTGGGCAAATTGGGACATTTTTGACCCCCGGTGACGCGAACCAGAATTTTTCTGAGGTCAAGGATGCTTATTTTATATCCAGAACAATTGCCTCTACATTTTGGCCAAGTTTCAAAAAATTTAATGGATGGATCAAACGTTATGGAAGAAAAGGGTCATTTTTTGCAATTTTGGGGGCTTTTGACCCCCTGGGGGTGCGAACCAGATTTTCTCAAGGTCAGCGATAGTTATTTTCTATTAGGAACAATTGCCTCCACATTTTGGCCAAGTTTCAGAGAAATTGAATAGATGGATGAAAAGTTATGGGGCAAAACATGTCATTTTTTGCCATTTCGGGGCCTTTTGACCCCCTGGGGGGCTAACCAGACTTTGTTTCAAAAATCAGAGAATGTCACTTTCTAACCTGACCAAAGTTACAACTTCATGCAAAATTTCAGAGAAATTCAATGGATGGTTGCGGAGAAAAATCCGGACAGACGGACGGACGGACGGAAATGCCTCAAAACATAGGTCCCCCGATTTTATAAATCGGGGGACCAATAATAAACAATGAAAGGAAAAGGTAAAAGGGAATTTAAAAAGAAAGAAAGAAAATGAATAGGAAAAAGGAGAAAGTAAGAATAAAGAATGAAAAAAAATGAGGAAAAAGGCAACATGGGAAGAGCATTGTATGATGAAGATTATACCTTTTGTTTTGTCTTTTCAATATTTCTAATGATTTTGTGTTAGAATTAAATAAAACATAACTAACTCCCCTCAAATGTTAGTTAATAACACGAAAATAATACATTCTTAAACCAATAAAAAGATATAAAAGTACTCGAAGCTATCTTTATAAAAATCCAGCAAACTACAAATCATAACATTACTTATGAAACCAGAAAACAACATTTTTAAATGCTTAACGTAATTAATCTTAAAATATGGCGGGAAAACTCTATTTTCTAATGGTAAGAAACAATCTCCTGCACATCAATACGAGTAACCGCTACTGTCAATACTTACTTATCTTCCGTTTGGATCTATTCACATCTGATCGTTCTGTGGGGTTGTTTGATATCGACCGTGCACTCGTTTATTTTGTCACCTTTTTGTGTTTTGATTTATTTAATGTTATTATATCTTTCGCCATCTTTTTTACCTCCACAGTTTTGGCTGTTTCGGTCGGTAACTCTTTCTGAAACTGTTTTCCTTAATAGAAGCGGGTATTTAATTGCTTCCCATCGCAACCATATGTGACACAAGGTCGGAAGGTGGGGGAAGAGGCAAGCCAGCTTCCCTAAAGGCCTAGCAAAAATAGCCTGGGCAACCCCGTCGGCATTCTCCAGTCAGGGAGCCTCAAGCAGTAAGCAATGAACTTACTCCACCCAAAAGAGGGGAGGCGAGGCCTTGGAGGGTGCACCTCCTAGAACAACCCAGGACAGTATACCTCAGCCCGGCAGATAAAAGGCCACGGAAATGGCCTAGTTCCTGTCGGACTGATTGTCGATAACGAATCCTCGACTGGTATTACCCCAATCCCGAAGTCCTCAATCAGCCGAAGTTGCTGAAAGACTGAACTGGCTGGGGTGCAATAGCAGCAAAGCTTGTTGTATGTTTCGTGCTATTTTACATATCCCATCATCCAGTTTGTTATTGTTTCCAGATTTTCAGGCAAGCCCATAGTCGTGATTTTATAAGACGATTCGAATTAATCCCCTCCAACTATCAGCCCCTTAGTTTAGGAATTTATTTCCAACAATTATATAACTCCTTATTTTTATACATTTTTATTTTACATATTTTGTATTCATTTTACATGCATTTGTATTTGTGTTTTGTCCAGTTAATTTCTAGTATCGTGTTTTTTTGTTTGTTATGTTTTTTTGTTTTTTTTGTTGCACGAAACTAAAAAAGAGGCTTTTGTTACTAGGCGCATTTTTAATATTTGTTGCCCGCATAGGGAATTATATGTGTGTTCCTCTTTGGATTTTTATGTAAAATAAATTCTCTTTTTTTTTCGGCTTTAAAACAGGACTATTTTAGTTATTAATCCCCCCCCCCCTATTTCTTGTCTTTTATTTTTTGGAGGGTTACAAGGTCGTTAGTTGTATCCGGAAAAAGATACAATTCCAACAAACGTTAACTTTAAGGTGGTGCATTCGGGAAGAATTGTTTCTGTCTTTTAATATTCATTCTTTTGGGGTTTTGTGTTGTCAAATTTTTAATTTGGAGACCATCTATTGCAGATATCCTATTCTGTGAACAAGGCATCAGCATATGTAATATTCCCTTCTCGTTTTCCAATTATTCTCCTGGTAGTTCACGCCCTGGACAAGTTGAGCCGGCTTCCTCCGAAGAATGGAAGTTTCTAGGGAATGTTAAATTCATAAGCCGCCCCCAGTCGACTGTATATCTAGGTCAAGAGATGGTGTTAAGTATTTTTGCGGTTTATCTCCAAGAGGTGTCGCCGTCAACCCACATACAACGCCTGGTATTCCCAAATGGTCACCCATCTGGTACTGACCAGGTTCAACGCCGATTAACCGGTAATCTAACGAGGGCTGGTGTGTCAACGAGTTTATCTTTCTTTCTGGCCGTGATTAATTCCATTTCCTTCGTTGACACCAAGTTGTCATTATGTTTCCTCTTATTAACGTTGTTTCATTTTTATGCTGAGACTTGAGACAATAGGATGAACATCTTTCTTTTATTTTACTTGTTATTTCCGTCGATGGGGGTTATGTTTTCGGTCGAGTTAGTTTGTTTGTGTACAGTCAAGCGTCCAAATCGCTTGATCAATCGTCACCAAACTTGGTCAAAATATCGGCAATGGTCCAAGCGCTTGACATACCCAAAGACTTTAACAAGGCCTGGCAAAAAGGGCTTCTCATAAAAATTCACGCATATCGTCTTACTGGAAAGTCTTTAAGAGGGTTTTTGCGTATTAGTTTTCTTGTTTCGTGTTAGTTTTATTTATCTACCTCCCACAAGGTAAGATGTGACACAAGGTCGGGAAAGTGGGATTAGATAAGCCAATGCTCGAGAGGTGAGCACTCTGGCTTTTTAAAAATTGCCTGGGCAGCCCCGTCGGCATTCACCGGTAGGGGCGCCTCAGACAGTAAGCAATAAACTTACTCCTCCCCAAAGAGGGGAGGCAAAGCCTGGGAGAGTGCACCTCCTAGAACTGTACGGGACCGACAACCCCCAATAGACCGGCGTAAACCCAGACCCAAAGGCCCGGACGATACCGGTTTTATTAGGCGGGGTAAAAAAAACCCTGGTTGTAGTTTGCTCATGTTCGCCTAGCAATATACGTAGTTTAAGAGTGTTGGTTCCGTTGCCATGAAAGTTTTGCTGATATTTCCTTCGAATTATGTCAATTTCCGATTCTTTCTTACTCAGAACGAATTTCCCCCGTAAAACCGAATACATATAACTGCTTCGCGCGCGTGGATCTTTCAAGTGTTTACCTTCCTTGAGAAACAACAGCCTTTCCACGTGCAAGATAACAACTCAATAAACCGCTTACTTCATCGACCAGTGGTTAGCAACATCTGGTTTTGAAACTACTCCCCGATCTCCACACCGTAACAATGCGCGGTTAAAAGAGACTATTCTAATATGTGGCAACGTATTAAATAGTACTACTCTATACAAAACTAATTGAAATAATGTAGTTAGTTAGTTATTTTAGTACATGGGGTAGTTGGAATTGGTGCTCTTATCGATCCTGAACTAGTTTTCGTGACGTTCGACTCGGAAGCGTTCGGCTGTTCTACGCAAACGCCCGAGAGTTGACGAGCCGATTTGTACCAGACGACATTTTTACGTCCTATGATCATAATGTTTTGCTTGTTTTTTTGTTTTTTTTGTTAGGGTTTAGGTTTAGAGTTAGGGTTAGGAATTTTTTAAAGAAACAACAAAGAAAATTAAACATATTTACATGAATTTTTTTGAAAGAAACAACAGGAAAAAAACATAGCGAGGTTACTGTTATAAAATGAATACTGTATTTTTATTTACAAGGAATCTTTTTGAAGAAACAACAAAACAAAAAATTACTTTTATCACGACATATTTTTTTAATTTTATTATTTATTCTTACTTGCTCGCGATGATACTGCAGTGCAAAGCTGTTCGTAATTCATTTTGGGTTTATTTCCTTCAAAAAAAACTTCCTGACAAAAAATCCGTCCTCGAAAGCACTTATTTTCACTTTGTAACAAAGTTATCAGCTGCTCGCTGCTTCGGCTCGTCAACACTCGGCCGTTTGCGTAAGACAGCCGAACGATTCCGAGTCGAACGTCACGAAAGCTGGTTCAGGATCGATAAAAGTACCTTGGAATTTTCCTAGAGGTCTAGTTTGAATATTTCAATCAAATACTTACAGAATATATTCTATTCACGACGGGACAAAATTATATCAGAAGAAACTTGAAGTTTCCTATTAGAAGTTGAATGTTTTTGAAGACGATGACAATACAATTTGTTTTCAGACAACGTTGGATACAAGACAAAGCAAACAGGTTATAAATAACAATATTGAAGAATTCAAAAATTTAGAAATTAAATATTGATTTACCAACGTTATGTGTCGAATCAGGATTGTATGTATGGTGTCATATTTATTAGATTTTCGAGTAAACCCTCTTTTTCAAAAAGACACTACCACTCAATCTGAAATGTGTTTTCGCCTGGAAGTCGGGAAAAATTATGGGATGTCCTTTTGTAGTAGTCTCGCAGAAATTAATTATTTATCATTTATTTTTTTTGTTGTAAATGTTTGTTAACATTTCGTGTTTGTTAATTATTAAATCATTATATTATTTTATTAAATATCTATTTTTATATTATTATTACGTGTTTTGTTTTTTATTTAAATGTATTATTTTTATTTATTCATTTTTTACGTGCGTTAATTTTATTTAAACTCTAAATTAGTTTGTAATGTATGTGGAATAATTCGTTCGAATTAAGCTGAGTGTTAGCTTCCTTTGATGGGAAATAATTAAGGATTTTAATATTTTTTATAGGTTGTTTTGATTTCTTTTCTCCAGTCTAGCTCTGTTGTTCCCCCAAATTCTCTCTCGTAATTCTTCACAGATTCAAACCCAACATAACTAAAACGACAAACAATAAAAGTTTATATTTCCATTTTTCTCACAACGTTAAAGTTATCAAAACAACCACAGTCGCATTCCAAATGCTATTCCTACCCACAGACCACTTCTGACCTCCATCTTATTACCATCTATATCGTAATTCCTATTCACTATCCTGCTTCTCCGATCACCCCGAATAATCTCGTTAAATCTGTTCGTTTTTTTTTGGGGGGGGGGGGGGCTTAAATGTTTTTATTTACTCGTGCAGTCTGTGACGTCTGGTTCATATCCTGCCTAAAGGATAATCTCATATAACCTTCAAACTTACTAGATCTGACTCTTCCTCTCGATGCCTGCAGTACATAACAATCGGGTTCGAATCCAGTCAGATCTAATTTTATGTCCGTTTATGCTCTAATAACGTTGTGGAAGGTATTAACCCGTGAATTCCCCCACAAAAAAAAAACAGTTATTAATACAGTAATTTTGTAAAAATATTCACAAACGATTTTCAATCAATTATTAATTATAGTCGACTAACTTCTTTTATTTTGTAAGACCTACATACTTGACCTTTTGTGTGAATGATACCTTACATATGTAGATTATCCTCCGAAAAACTGATAGCATACTGTTTCTTAACAGAAAAATTGAAAGGCAATTTGATGAAAACATACATTAATATAAAGGAAAAGTTTAAAATTATAAGAAACTCAACACTAAAAACGAGTATTTTACAGAGATCAGACGAAAACGTGTATCAGATTAATTTAATATTTAACTTAATAATAAAGTCAATATTTTAATTTAAAATAAAAATTATTAATTACAAAATATACCATATCTACATTGCATGTCCTAATGCTTTTGTAGTCCTCAATTTTTCAAATTTGGTCCTGTGGCTCCGAAAAATTTCTCATGGACCTGTTGATAAACGTTGACATAGGTTTGTAGTGTTTCGACTTTTTTATGCTTCATCGTAAATTATATCGATTCTAACTACGAGCAAATCTCGCTGATTCAAGTCCTTTTAATGGCAATATATATTTTATAATGCAATAAAAAATCCATAACTTCAGTTATGTCATCTCTATTTTCATACACGTTTTACCGCATGCTTGTATTTGCTTTGAGATGTGGTCTCATTTAGGGATAAGGGTTAATGAGATAAATATATGGTCAGTTGAATGATGAAGAATAGTATGAGTGGATTGAAAACGATGATGCATGGAATGAAAAAAAATTGATTATTATGTTTCGGAATTTTTTAGATGAAGTTTAATAATTTGTATCATTTTGATTACTCGAACTACTTTTCTCATCGTGGATGTTATTCTCACAGCGTTTCGGGTTTCCACATTTCTTCGAGTCAATCTTGTCGAGCTTGTGAACATGGACCTGTGGCGCAACGGATAAAATGCTAAGTTACAATCAGTTCTAAGTTATAGTCTTCTAGAGGTTAAAGGTTTAAATACAAATCCGAGTACAGGCGATACTAAGAATATAATTAAGAATTACTTAAGATTCTTACCCGGTCATGGGACGAGAGCAATCTACCTCCATGGATTAAATAAAGGGTTTGGATCGACATACCGTACAGATTGCCGAGTTCAACATAAAGGTTCCCGCCTTCTACAAGATGTGCCGGTAGAAAGTCGGAGGTTACATCAACCGAAACGTTGTGAGAATAACATCCAAGATGATAACAGTAGTCAGTCCGTATAATCTAAATACAGGGCTTTACGCGCTCCACTACTTTTGGAGCTGCTCCCGCTCCTGCTCCAACGCCCAAAATTGGAGCTGGCTCCTCTCACGCTCCCCATTTTCAAAAAAGAGCCGCTCCTGCTCCAACTCCTATAAAAAAGGAGCGGCTCTTTTTCAGCGCTCCATAATGCAAAATGTACCTTTTTTCATAAACGTTCTATTCTGCCAATGAATGGTCGAAAGATAGGGGTGGGCGTCAAAGGATCTCATCAATATGGGTTGGGATGTTACTTTAAGTGTAAGACCGTAAGATAATATTTGACAAAATCTCGCTAATATTTTGAGAGTTATAGAAGAACATGTAGGACGAAGGATTATACGTAAATTTTCGTTTCCTGAAGTATAAAATAGAAATAGAAAAATCCCTGAAGTAATTTAAAACAATATTAATTTTCATTACATTAACAACCTATTTTTTCAGGAAAGGAAAATTTGACCCGATATTTTTTCTATTTATTTTGGAAGGGAATTTAGATTTGTTTTAAGTAAATAAAGTTTTACTTTTCAACATTATTAGTGATTATTTTCTTTTTAAAGAAAACATTTCTCTGGAAGAGGAGAGACAGCCAGGGCAACATTACTTGTCGTGTTGTTGTTTAATATTTGTTTGTTTTACGAACGTAACTATATTGTATAATGTATATTATTATTTATAACAGAAACGCGCTAGTACTTTCAAACAAATCGATTTATCCATTTTTTTCTATAGTACAATTTGGGTCGAAAAAAAACCCCAATGAAGTTTAGTAAAGTAAATATTGAAAAAAAATGATATTTTTCATAAGTTGCCTAAAAAATATCAATAAATTGTCAATAAACAATTCAGAGATCTATTTAATGTCTTAACATTTCATACAAAATATCTAGCCTAGACCTTGGGAGTTGAAAAAATATCGGGTCAAATTCCCCCCCCCCCACCCCCCCCCCACCCCAAAAAATTAACTGGAGCAAGTTTTCCTAGGTAGGGCAAAATTCAAGATATTTTCTTTAATTTAATTAAGTTTAAACATTGGTTTAATTGTAGAATAGGGAACGCTGTTTTCTCTCGCGCATTTCGCTTGGTATTCGCCCAAATTTAGGATGAAACTGATTGCTGATGTTAATTGTATTTTTGGTTCTAAAATAAAATTCTCATTTACTTTTTAAAGTGTTGAGGATCTAACTTTAATTCCAGGTTGTAAAAATGTGGCATAAAAGTTCAATTTCATATATGCTCAAAAATAAATTAGAATTTTTTGTCAAGACAAAATGTACCATTTCACCCCAAAAATCGAACGTTTGGGTGAATACCGAGCGAAATGGGCGAGAAAATCCAACGGCCCCTATAGTATAATTGAACCTAAAATTCTTTATTTTAAAACACGAAATAAAAGAAAAATTGGCTAATTTATTCAATCACAATAAACATCCTTTTCATAAATATACGAAAGTTCAAATCTGTAAGAAAATAACTTCAAATACATCTTTTGACTCACTGGCGACATTTGTTGCCGAAATTGTCTCCTGCCTTAAGAAAAGTATCCCATCAAAAATGTAACATGTCAATGTAAAATGTTCTGTTTTAAAGACATCTATAGACTCACTGTCACATTTAAAGATATTTGGTGCCAAATTGTCTGTCTTCTGCATTAAGAAAACTGTCCCATCAAAACTTTAACACATAGATGTAAAAATCTGAGAACTTTAAATTTTCTCCTTATTTCTCCCTGTCTCTCCCTCCCTCTCCCTCTCTCTCCTTATCTCATATGCATTTACCAGATATAATTTTAAAAAATAACTCAGAGTAAACTCTGAGACTTTCTTTTCTTTTCCTTTTTATTGCTGAATAAAAAACTAATGTTTAAAAGAAAAAAATCAAATAATTTTGGAGCGAGGAGCGCGGAGCGATAAAACCACCGCTCGTTAGTCCTAAATGGAGTTGCTCCCGCTCCACTCCCGCTGAATATAAAATGAGCCCTCCTCTCCTTCACTCCAGCAAAAAGGAGCGTGCTCCTGGAGCGCGCTCCTTTTTGGAGGGCTCCGTAACGCCCTGTCTAAATAATACATTTGACTAACGTGACCCGTGTAAATTACACGAAATGATGTTTTCAATATTAATTATCTTGTTCCTAACCTATAAAAAATTCCAGAGGATGTTGTCTAATAAATAAAAGCGGTTTCGTGTCAGTCCGTCGGACTTTTTCTCGATTTGATCGATCGACTAATTCCGATTTCGACGACTAAACCTTACTTTGTAAATGCTTTAGATTAAATTAAATTTGGCTTCAATTCATGAGTAGCATACAAAGATTCGGAAGGTCGTTGCTTTTTATGTAAGCGTGACACAAAAAATAACACACACGCTATCGTATTATATCTGTCTTTCCGGTCGTCCCCCCCTACCTCCCCCCTTGGATGAAGAAAAAAAATCTCAGGGGTTAGATGGGATCGAACTATAAACCAGTCGCTAACCGTTGCGCCAAAGGGAAATACTCGATAATATTAGGAAAATTAGGTTACTGTAATGTTTTTCCAAATCTAGATGCGGCACGCATGCGCAGAGCTTTTGATGTAAGCGTGACACACGGACACACGCGCTATTGTATTAATATATAGATGACTTATGAGGACTGTTTATGACAAGTATTTGTTGACATTGGACTTGAAGATGATGTAGTGATTTATGTTGATTCGTCTGTAAGAATGTCAGTATGAAGAAAGCCACTCGGTAGAGTTAACCGTGTCTGGACCTATCTGACTGGAATTGAATATTGAATAACGAAAAGGGTCACCATCTTCCACAGAAAACACCAACATCTCCACCAAAGTATAAATCAACTTTATTCAAAAGGAACACTCGAATATAAAGAAAGTTGATTGGCGGGCTGGCTTTCGTCAAAGATAGAATGTGGTATTCTGGCAGAAAGACGAGAACGGGATAGGACGTATTGTCGCCACGAAATTTAATCGAGAACTGAATAATTTTTTGGCGCCAACTCTCACAGCGCAAACTGAAGTTGAGACTGCGCAGTTATATAAGTTCAGGTTATCACGCGCATGTGCCAAGCCTAATCAAAACTCAGTGTAACGCAAGATACTGCGCGTACGTACAAACAAAATAGATCTGCCATGCAACTGTTCCACTGACCATGTTATAGCATGCAAGGGAACAGTTCCGTGGTAATGTATGCTACAGATGGCAAGTTCTTGGAAAGAAGCTGTATTGCACTGATTAAAGATCCTAAGTGTATCTCCATATTATGAACCCGTAGTGGGGCGGGTATACCAACTAGTTCTACATGTGTTTAATTATATTGACTTCTTCAAGACCGTTTCGTCATTATCTATTGATAGAAATGTATGATTGTATATCAAGATGATAAGTTTCAAATTGAGGCCGAAATATATCCATAAGCAAAGCTAATGAGAACGGTATTCAGTAAGCAATTAATGATATGTGATATATTAGATATATCTACGTATGGAATACGTCAGTGAAGAAAGTCAATAATCTGAGACTGATTTCATGATGGCGATTTATATTTGAGTCGTAGTGAGATTATCGGGACAATTAGGATACAAACTGGGGGGGGGGAAGATAATTGGAGAAAATAAGAGTGTGCTTATATTCGCAGAAAGCAAGAAAACAGGAAATAAAATAGAGAAAGAAGACGAAAGAAAGTATCATCCATTGCTACAATAAAGAGCAATGCGAATAAATTTATATATATATATATATATATATATATATATATATATATATATATATATATGTAGCCTTCTCGTAACACAAAAGTCTTCCCAATGAATAAGGTAAAGAAGAACGCAAATCTTCCATAATGAGACGTTTCATTTTTGTTCCTTTCTTTTTTCTATACCGATCTATATGTTGTTTTTTCCTTTTTTTCGGTTTTTCTTTGTTGTAAATTTTCCCGTCTGAGACGCTTTTTTTATTTCGTATTCACTTCCACTAATGTCTTTGATGGTAAAAAGTTCGGCGCCATGATTTTAATATCTCCCAATAACCAAGGGAAGACAATTAAAAGGCAAATAAAAAGCAAAGTCAAAAGTTCGTGTTTTTTCTTTAGATCATCAGATATGACTCGCACCTTTTTTCAACTCGCAATGATTCAGCCCCTAATTATCCTATTGAAATAAAAAAAAAATTTAATTTTCTACAAAGACTTACATTGGAAAGCAAATAGCAAGACAGACAACTCGCTGTCAGAAATGAATTCGGAAAGAAATACTCCACTCTAAATAGAAAACATCTACCAACGGTAAGTGTTTTATTTTTTTTTAGGTCATCAGAAATGATAATAATTTATATATAAAAAATGAAATTATTAACGTAATTCTATGATTTTAAATGAATATCAGTGCGAACACTGGCGAAGCATAATTTTTTTCTGCCATTTTTGACGGCGTGTATACACTAGTAAATGAATAAAAAAGGGCGAAAGAAAAACAAAGCAATCAGAAAGAAGAAAAAGAAAAGAAACGAACAAAGCAAGCAAGAAAGAAAGAAAGATGAAAAAATATTAATGAATGAAAATGGATAAAGAAAACCGAAGGAAAGAAACGAAAGGGACTGGGCAAATAGAGAAAAGAAAGATTAAAAGGTAGAAAGAAAGAAATAAAAAAGGAAGAAAGAAAAAAAGAAGAAAAACAAAAGAAAAGAAAGAGAAAAAGGGATAGAAAGAATGAGAGGAAGAAAAATATAATAAATAAAAAATGAAAGATTGAAAGAACGAATGAAATAAATAGAGAAAAAAAGAAAAAAATGAAAACAAACGAAGGAAAAAATGAATAAATAAAAGAACGAAAGAGAGGGGGAAAAGGAGAGAGAAAGTCAGCAATGCCGGAATAATTAAAAATAAAGAACAAAGAATAAACGAAAAAAAAAGGAAAGAAAGAAGAGAAGGGGGAAAAGAAAAGAATAAAGAAATATGTATATGTATATCACCAAATGAATATGGTCGCAACCTTCGACCGAAATATCTTGGTCCAACTTTAATGATGCGTTTGTGTCCTTATTTTCACTGCATGTTACTCTGCTTGTTCACTTTTCCTTAACCATTTTCACATTTTATCTGAAATTTTGATTTTATATTTCATATGTATATAAGTATGTGCTCCCCTCCATGGTTAACATAGAAATGTTGACTAGATCCTATTTCACCGTGGCTGTGCAACTCATCCCGGAGTTGGAAATCACCGAAACTACACCTTCAATCAACCAAATAGGTTTCTGTCACGCCATAAGGCACTTTTGGCAAGGAGCAACGTGTAGTATCTGTTCTGATACTACACTTCATCTTTTCTGTCCTCGGTAAGTGAAGGAAAAATCCTTCTAAACGAAGAAAATTTTAATTGTTTTCTAATCCAGACTGCCCCTTTTTGGAGAGCTCGATTTTCCTCACATTAAAACCTGACCTTGTGTCTAACTCTGCCATCGTGGAAAGACAAGTAAAAAGGAGCATGCACCTTTACATACATTATTTGCCTAGTGGAGAGAGTGGATGTTGTCCGCAATAATACATTACTCACTCGTACGTTATTCTCAACGGAAGTATTAATCATATAAGCATGCATACACATGTAATAATTAAAATTATGAAAAACTGATTCGAGACCCGAGAAATATATATTATTTCAATGTATATGCTGCAATGAAATAGTGTCTCTATGGAAAGGAATTTTGATATATAATATCCGTTCTATCTAAATGGATAAATGCGAAAGTTTTTTTTTTTTCATTCATCATAACTATATCACCAGAATTATGCTTATTTAAATCAATAATACAACATAATCATTTGAAATACTGTATATATAGTAGAGAAAGACCCAAACACAACCATTTGTATATCTAATTTGCATAACTATTTTATAAACAATTTATAATAAATTAATTTTGGGTGTCATGCAATCGTAATTTCATCGTCCTATTTTCCTATATATGCGCAACACAATAGTTTTGTTGATATTAACAGTAATTAATTAAAGAGATTTAATAAAAAAAGGATAACTTGCCAAAACATTTCTTAAATAGGATGTTCATTAATTTCCATGAGAGGTAATTTAGATGAAAACTTTTTTCAAAATTTAAAATAGATTTATACTAAAGATCTGTAACGTACGTTATACATTAAAAAAAGAATACTTAGGGGTAGATTAATAGCCGCCGGATAGCGAGTGTTTCTTTAAATTATTTTTTGCTTGTATTTAATAAAAAGAAACAAAAACCTTGGATAATTTTGTAAATGTACTGATAATATTAAAACGTTAGTTTATAATACACGATTATATGAGCTAGACATAGTGTGGTAGTTTTCTATTTGTTGGTGGTTACTCTTCTATTTATCGCCGATAAGACACGAAGAGAAAAGTGAAGGCCACCACTCAACTAGAGGGGAGGGGGGGGTAACCGGAATTGTGTTGCCCATACCAGTCAAAAATACGTCCTCAACAATCAGTACGACAGAATCTGGGCTATTTTTTGAGCTGGTGACCTTGCCTTTTGTCGGGCTTAGGTTTGGTTCTGTGTATTTCTAGGAGGTCAACTCTCCCAGGATCTACCTTCTCGCTTTTAGAAGGGGTTAGTTTATTGGTAATCGCCCGGTGAATGCCGACAGAGTTGCTCGGGCATTTTTCGTGGGTCAAAATGCACACGCATCTTGTGCGCTGGCTTTCCGATCCCCATTTCCTGACCTTTTGTCGCATCTTCCCGCGGTGGGATGGAAATAAATACTAAATACCAACGTTCCCAACATGGATTACAGTTACATTGGAAGTAGGGCGTACTAAATAAATCAGCACATTTTATGGACATTTGGCCATTAGTTTTGAACTTATGAGCATCTCTTTTTCTTCTTCTTCTTATTATCATTATTATTATTAGTAGTAGTAGTAGTAGTAGTAGCAGTAGTAGTAATAGTAGTAAGATAGTTATTCTCATATTGTTATATAATGGGACGCATGTGATGATGGAGGTACAGAGAGATCGCTTAACTTGTGCGATTTGTAACGGAGTCATCTCGTGCAACGTAGGTGAGATGTTTTCTCACGATTTGCGGTGACAGTTGATGAGACCTCAGATCAGGGGTCGGATCGCACCTGTGCGTTGAATACGAGATTTCGTGACGTCACAGTTTTCCCGGTGGGAAAACTGCAGTGAGATTTTGAGTTCTTGACGGGAAGCCGACGAGTCAAGTCGCCTTAGCTATGTAACGATTAAATAAGATAGGGGAATTCAGATCCCCAAAAATGAGAGCCAGACGATGTCCCCCTCCTCCTTCCCTTACACGTGATTAAGTAATTAGTTAATTAACTAGCGTAAGCTTCTCTCTCTTTTTCAACATGATACACCTGATATCCCAAACTTACGACACAGTAAATTTGATGCAACCTTGTCGAATAGCTTTAGAGCCTATACGTTAACGACAGCCACACCGATAAAACTGCTTAATTTCAATATAGACTAAATATGTCGTATGTGTATAACTTTCTTCTGTTAAGCCAGATGAGAGATGTCTCCGCTACATTTATTATCTGCCTATACATTTCCCTATAATAGCTTTGGCAGTTTATTGTCTGTGTATCTCTATATTTCTCTTTAACGGTCTGGCTTATCATTAAACGCACGCAATGCCCGTATCCGAACAATTCTGTTTTGGTGCAGACTTTGACCAACTATAATTGCCAATCCTTCGAGGAACTAAGCAGCCATCACTTTATCAAGAATCACCCAGCGGCCATGACAGCGATGCCTTGAGAGTGCCACGGACCAATATGTAAATCGTTTTTAGTCCGTTTAGCTCAGCTGTCAGCCTAGAACGGCCTGCATACTCAATCAATCAATGAAATGGTGTTTACAGTCGAGGAGGGAATTAAAAAAGAAGGCAATTGAGGAGAAGTTCCGCTTTCTGCATTTCTGAAATGATTTTCAAGTTTCGTTGCAAAACGTAGAGGGCGTCATTGTTTATGCGTGTCGCCATGGGAAAATGTCAATAGCAACCGACGTAATTATAATCTTCCAGCACACAACCGTCTTAGTTGCGTGACAATCTTTCGGACAGATAACAAAAACAGCATTTCTGAGAACGCGAGAGATAGAGAGAGAGAGTGTGTACGTGTAACAGAGAGAAGGTAGCAATAAGAGAAAGAGAGAAAGGGGGTAAAGAACGAGAAAGAGAGCATCAGAAAGGGTAAGAAAGAGAAAGAGGGAAAGGGAGAAAGTGTAACAGATAAAGAAAGAGAGAGAAAAAGGAGGGGATGACAGAGATATAGACATTTTAGAGAAAGAGAGAGAGAGAAAAAGAGAAAAATAAAAGAGGGTGGGCGAGAGAGAGAAAGAGTGAATGTCTATTATATATATATATATATATATATATATATATATATATATATAGAGAGAGAGAGAGAGAGAGAGAGATATGAGAGAGAGAGAAAAGAGGATGAGAGAAAAAGTGGGAGTGAGAGAGAAAGAGAGAGAGAAAGAGAAAGAGAAAAGAAGATGAGAGAGAAAGAGATAGGATTTTTATTAGAGAAAGAGAGAGAAAAAAGGGAGTCCAAGAAAGAATGAAATAGAGGGTGAAAGCAAGACAAAAACGGAAAAGAGTTAGAGAGAGGTGAGAGAAATAGAAAGAAAGAAAAAGAGAAATAATCTGAGTTGGAGAACGAACGAAGGGGGGGGGGGCGAGAGAAAGAAACTCTAAAAAAGAATGAAAAGAAATGCTTTACAATAATACAATGATGTCCGATCTTCAAACAATAACGGTTTCCATTTATCATAATTACAGATTCTTCAATAAGTGAGCAGAGAGCAGACTTGCACCATTATCAAAATGTATTCGAAAAACAAAACTTTACTAGATTGGAAACAAAAACAAAAAAAGGGAAACAACTCGTTTCTTAAATAAAAGAAAAAGCGGAGGTTAGGTCGTAGGTATATGCCGTTCAGCATTTTTTTTTTCGTACTTTTTCCGAGTTAATAAGGACCATCAAATTAGAGAATTGGTGGGAGATAATATGGCCATGGAGATATGTCCCAGTGTGGTGATACTGGTTAATTGATGTGCATAATTATCATAAGTAGAAATAGAATACTATATAAGTCTCTCCTTAAGTATAGCTAGCAGTGAAAGTGCACAAGCAATTGACTAGGTAAATTTACAACTTCACAATAATGGCGTCGCCGATAGGATCCCAGTTGTTTCTCGAGGACTCTGATTTCGTGGACACGTGGATAAGATGCTTCGCTGTGAGTGCAAGGACTAAAAAGTTAAACAAACAGGGAAACAGGAGGAGAAAATGAAATAACACATTTATTTTTAGCTACAGCTGAATGCAGTCCAATCATGAAGGTCTCAACCATGGTGTATCCCATGAACCTAGAAGAACTGACCTTCGGAAAGGAAAAGTCAGATCATAAAAAGAAATATAAGACCGACGAAAAAGTTGGCAGAAAGAACAAAAGTTTATGTCAATGAAACAAGAAATTGATGAACCAATCATCAAATATCTACACTGTCTACGAAATGCGAGTAGATATTGTGAGTTTGAAAATCTCGGACAAGAAGAACAGACTATCAAAGAAAATTTAATTCAATTAAGATTAATTGGAGGTATGTGCAATGCGTCACACAATAATAAAATAACGGAACAGCTACAAATAAGAAATACTTGCATTGACTTTATACAGCAACAAGAATTAATACAGAAATACACGATAATAAAAGTCAACCCGGCGAACAAATAGTCGCTAATACATACATGTTAAAAAAGAAAAAAAAATGTTAGTGTGGACGTGAACATGAAATAAAAAGGGGAAAATGCCCAGAATTTGGAAAAAAACTTGTACAAATTGCTTAAGAATGAACCATTTTCAAGCAGCATGCAAGTTCAAAAAGAAAAACGCTGACGAAAATGAAACCAATAGAGAAGTCTTTACATTAAAAAACAAAAATAAGAATGTTGAAAAAAATTGAACTAAAGAAAAAAGATATATTAAAAGTCAAAATTAACAATGTCGATTTGGATATGCAAATGAGGTAACGTTTATACTAAAAAAAATCTGGGAACGCATTGGAAAGCCAACTTTACGAAAAAGCAAATTTGATGGATCGGTCATAAATACTTTAGGATACTTTAAAGGTTCCTGAGAGTTAAAAGACAAATTCAAGGTAGTACCTATAATTGTCACAAATTGTAAAAAGAACCACGGACTCCTGGGAAACGATGTGCTTAAAATAAATTCTACCAAACTAATTAATGACATACAAATGGAAAAAACAGGAGAATTAAAAAAAACTAAAAAGCTAGTTTAAAAGTAAAAGAAGATTTTACGTCCTCTTATTATGAAGCACGAAAATTACCAGTACATTTGTTGCTATTAGTCGTAACAAAATTACAAAAATTAATTGAACAGTACCTTATTGAACATGTTTCATCTGGGGGTAACAAGTGAGCATCACCCATTGTAGTTTTGAGAAAGTCAGCCGGAGACATATGTATATGTGGAGATTATAAAATAGGCGTAAACCACAAAGTTTGCTCGGATTCGTATCCTATATCTAATGTGGAGGTTGCATTAGATGCGCGAGCAGAAAATAGATTTGAAAACGGCATACCATCAAATTCAAACAGATGATAATTTCAAAGAATTAACAACGATAAATACGCCAATAAGGAAATGTTGCTAAAATGGAAAAGAATGGCATATGGAATAAAAACAGCAAGCGCCATATTTCAAAAGGCCATCGAACGGGTTTTAGGAGAATATATAAAAATATGGTATGTTACCAAGACGATATTTGCATAGGAGCAAATAATGAAATTGAATAAAAAAGAAAACTGACATCGTCTTGAACAAATTAAGAAATGCGGGAATGACTATAAATGAAAGAAATGCGTAAACAATAGTAGTAATATATCATTTTTAGGTTATTCCATTTCAAAAGAAGGCATATCACCAGATCAAGCTTTAATAGAAAAAATATTTAAAATATCTATACCTACAAACAAGAAAGAATGTGAATCTTTTTGGGGATTGGTCAATTTCTACAGGCGATATTTACCAAAATATACAGACTTGACTGAACCGTTTGCAAATTTAAGAAAAAGGAATGTTGAATTTATTTGGTCAGAAAAACAAGAAGCTTTTTAGTAATTGAAATTAGTTATTGCGAAGAAACCAGTTGTAAAAATGTTTGATTCCAAATAGGACATTACATTAACCACAGATGCAAGTGAACATTCGATATCTGGAATATTATCACGAGAAGAACATCCGATAATGTATTTATCAAGAAGACTAACGAACGCTGAATTTGATTATTCAAATATAGAGAAAGAAGCATTGGCCATTGTATGGTGCACCACCAGGGCTAGACAATTTCTAATTGGAAAAAATGGAAACAAATTTCTCTTGAGAAGTGATCATGGACGTTTGGAATTTATATTAAATCCAAGAAAAGAATTACCTAAAGTTACGACATTGAGAATATTAAGGTGAGCAATAAAGTTAATGGTATTTGACTTTGATATAGAATATGTCAAAGGAAATTCTATTCCACATGTAGATGCACTATCAAGGTTGTGATTTTACAAGGAGTCAAAAGATAACACAGAAGAATAATTTGAAGATACATTTTACATTGGGTAGAGACTGATGTTTTATCTTTAGATAAAATGGCTATGGACACTAGACATGATTCAGTACTAACATCGAAAATAAGAAAAAAATATATGGGGAAATTGTTCCAAGGGAGAGAGACCTTACAAAGAAATAAGGCATAAATCAATAATAGAAAATGGAGTGATTTGTAATGGAGATCTAGTAATTCCATCAGAAACACCAGGATATTTGGTGATAAAAAGTGTACATAATTATATACACTGTGGAGTATTGATTTACTCCTCTCCAGGAGTTAGGCACAAGGCCAGTTTTTATCTTACTCCCACAAGTAAGATGTGACCCAAGGTCGGGTCGAGAAAGTGGGGTTTAAAAATTGCCTGAGCAGCCCCGTCGGCATTCCCCGGTAGGGGCGCCTCAGGCAGTAAGCAATAAACTTACTCCTCCCCAAAGAGGGGAGGCGAAGCCTGGGAGGGTAGACCTCCTAGAACTGCACAGGACAGACCCATAGACCGGCGTAAATAAAGCCCCGAAGGCCAAGATAATACCAGTCTATGGGGTGCAGTATCCATCGGAACAGATACTACACTTTGATCTTAGCCAAAAGGCCAAGCACACAAAAAGAATAAAACTAGAAACATGGTGACCGGGATATTCACAAGATATCGAAGAATATATAAAAAGATGCAAAAAATGCAGAGAATTAAGAAATTTTAAACAGAATACTTTACATTCATGGCCCAGAGAAGTAAAGCCATGGAGTCGTGTGCATATGGACCATGCGTACATTTCTGGAGTGGGACTTTTATTTATATTTATAGACTCTTTTTCAACCTAACCATCGGACCAAGACGCTCTGTCTAGAAATATGTACGATTTTTATCACCTAAATATTTAATGTATTTTTTATGTAATTATTTTTATTGGTGATTACAAAAAACAAATACATTAGATATTAGGTGATAAAAATCGTACATATTTCTAGACAGAGCGTCTTGGTCCGATGGTAAAACGCTGGACTATAGACATCAATATCGAAGGTTCGATCTCTGTGTAAGTCAGCCATGCTTATGATGGATTACTTTTATGTACGTATAAAATAAATCAAAATATATATTAACGAAAATACGTCCTATAAAGTTATGGGCGACTAATAATGCAATTTTCTGCATCTTAATCACTTAGGAAGTGAGACAATCGAAATAATAGTAAGGAAAAAAACAACGAACGCTGCAGTCACCAATAAAAATAATGACATAAAAAATACACACACACATATATATATATATATATAAAAAAGCTTTTTAGTAATTGAAATTAGTTATTGCGAAGAAACCAGTTGTAAAAATGTTTGATTCCAAATAGGACATTACATTAACCACAGATGCAAGTGAACATTCGATATCTGGAATATTATCACGAGAAGAACATCCGATAATGTATTTATCAAGAAGACTAACGAACACTGAATTTGATTATTCAAATATAGAGAAAGAAGCATTGGCCATTGTATGGTGCACCACCATACAATGAATTAGAAAGTATTTTATGTAAAAAAAAGGCTTTATTCATTAAATATGAGGTTTCGCTAGAGTATGTTTCTTGTTAAGATAAAAGGCCAACAGGAACAAAGACATTTTCACATTAACGACGAGTAAAATTATTGACATACAAAAGAAACAGAAAAGAAGAGAAAAGAAACGACGAAAAACAAGGGCAATATGAGGAAAATAAATTTGATTTCTGATGACCTACTAGACAAAGTCAAATGTAATTTTATATATGTTTCTTTAATTTTGAATCTGTTTGTGAGAACGTTTTTTGTGAAAGTACGGCGATTAGGCCATTAGTAAACAAATTTTTCTCTTGTCTGTAGCATATGTGAAGAAGACATATACTGAAACCACATAAAAGATGAATAAAGCCTTTATATAAGCATAACATAATTATCCACAGACACGGGTTTTGTCGTTTCTACGACTCATCAGTGTGACTAGATGTAGCGAGATTCGAAACCTGGACTTATATATATATATATATATATATATATATATATATATATATATATATATATATATATATATATATATATATATACTAGCTGACCCGTGTCCCGGCGTTGCCTGTGAACGTAGATTAATTCAAAATATTCCATGCTCAACTTTGAACGACCGACGCAAACACAGACCCCACAATGTTAAAAGCAGATCCCTAGAATTTTACGTCATTTGTGGTCGATGTTACGTATTATTAGTAATAGTATTTTTAACAAATATCATACCTATCTCATTCATCTGATTTCGCTTGTGTGTACTGATCTATGGTGGTAACTTGAACAAGAGAAAATTCACAAGATTAATCAGATCTACCTACCGTATATTTATGACCCCCTCCCCTAATTTAAAATTATATGTTTTTTTATTGCATAAGAAAAACAAAAGAAATGCCCCTCTATTTGTATGGTGGGGTGGGGCATAATGGGTCAGTGTGGCATAATGGGCCAACTCTTTCTCCCAACTCAAAGTCCTTCCTATGCTCGCCTTCCTGGAGTTACCAACTTTGGAAAGTGCTACTGGTTGACTTGCTGAATTTTTTATGATAAAGTTGTCTCATCTCCTGCTTGTAAAACATCAACAAAAATTGAGATTGAAACATTACTGACATAGTTACCAGAAAGCAATTACTTTCGAAAGTGGAGCCTACTGGGTCATCTCAAGTTGTTATTGGTGGGGGCACTGATTCGGCTCCGTGTTGGCAGGAATAGTCAGGAACGTAAAATTACGGACTTACTTGTAATAAACCCTAAAAAGAAAAAGTATTGACTCCACATGGAATAGGGCTAGATAGGCGGGTCTGGGTTGAAGGTAATCTGCTTTATTTCGTGACTATATGAACTCTTCCGGACACTATGTATAGAGGGGCTTACAACCAAGTCTCGCAGAAGTCTTTCCACAGCTTCAGTGGTTTACAGACTCTTGACTGCTAAATACCAGTCGAGGATCCGTTCTCGACAATCAGTCTAGCAGAAACTAGGTAATTTTAGTGGCTTTTTTAATTGTGGTGATCAGGTATTGGTTCTGAGTAGTCATAGAAGCTCCTCCTCTACTATGATAGTAACCATCTGCATGCAAACCCTGCAAAAACTCAAGTCTGCTCGTTTCATCTCAGGAACCGAAAGGCCAACCGACCTCTAAACATCACGTGGTCTGGAATACAACTTGAGAATCGCACTAGCGTAACCCTGGGCCGCACCCTCTTATTCAGGGAACATGTAAAGAAGACAAAAATGCAAGTCAATTACATCCTACGGAAACTAATCAACTCCAAGTGGGGAGCCACAGCACCCACACTAAGTTGTACTGCCTTAGCCTTGTGCTATTCCTCTGCGGAATATGTTTTTTCTGTTTGGGAGAGATCAAAGCATGTCTAAAACCTAGACTCGGAATTGAACAACACCTGCCGCTTGATCACTGGCTGGTTGAAACCCACCAACCTGAACAACCTGCATCTTCTCACTGGTATTGCCCCTTCAGATGTGAAACGGGAAGTTGCCAACCGAGTAGAGATCACAAAGGCTATCAGTAAAGAATATCATCTCTTTTATAGATGTGAACCAACGGTCCAATGACTGCAGTCAAGGAAAAGTTGGCTCAGCATGTCGAACCCCTAACAATACCTCAGGAAGAGACCAGACTACAGCTGTGGACCAGACGGTTAGAAGATGCCCCCTCCCTCATAACGACATGGGAATCCCTGATTCTAAAGAACTCCCCCCTGGTTCAGAGGCACCATGACTCCAGTGGAAAACACTAAACCGCCTGAGAACGGGAATGGGACAACTAAAAGTGACTATGTGTAGATGGGCTACAAACTGATGCAACCATTTGTGGAGAGGAGCACCATACGATGCAACACTGCTCTCTACTTCCCAACCGATTCAGCTTGAAAAGTCTTGCAACGTATAACTAAAAAGCAAAAGAATTGCATAAAAAAGTGGGAAACTGTCGTATGACCACATGCTTTAAAGACACGCCAAGAAGAAAAAGGATAAACCGATAGTATAAATGAAACAATGATATTAACGAAAATAAAGAGCACACGAGGGATTGGGGTGCCAGAGAAGACCAATAAGCGATGAAAATAAATAAATTTGAAATAAATAGTCGTTTAAAAACGATTAAAAGGGCACATCATCGGATAAAAAAGCGGGATGCTGTCAAAGTTCCCCAAATAGATTTCATATATATATATATATATATATATATATATATATATATATATATATATATATAAATATTATATATATATATATATATAAATATTATATATATATAAATATTATATATATAAATATTATATATATATATATATTATATATATATATATAAATATTATATATATATATTATATATATATATAAATATTATATAATTATACATATATGTTATATATATATATTATATATATATATAACAATTAGAATATAGGCATTTTAGAAGACCCCAAATACCGCAGATATTAATAACAGCTCAATGGATCATTGTTATATCAACCAGACTCAAAAACTCAACACGAGTGAAAGGATTATCAAAGTAGAAAAGGACAGCGAATTGATTAATTCGATCGCTCGAATGCCGTTTTTCATCTCAATCATGCAGTCATAATGGAGGGCTTTCCATCTGATGTTTCTGACGAATTTGTTTATGATTCTTATAAAAGCTATATGTATGTATGTATGTATGTATGTATGTATGTATAATAGTATTATTGTTATTATTAATTTTATTACTACCATTTTTATAATTAGTATTATTATTTGATATGCAAATTACCATATCACATTGTAGTCTGAAGGGTAATGTGTTATTATTATTATTATTATTATTATTTATTTATTTATGTATTTATTTATTTACTTATATATACATAAGTTAAATAAATTTGGTTATTGGGGAAGTGGTAATTTGATCAGTACCACTGGAGAGCCAGGAATTTTAAAGCTGTTCTGTTTTTAAATCTCTGAAACTGTTAGATAGTAAACAGTTGATGATCCCCGTTTCCTAATTTAAGTTAAGGTCCCTTGTTTATATTTCATTTTTATATACTTGAATCCCCTTTTGTATTTGTGAATTTTATATCTACTTATGCGAGTGCTAAGTCTGCTATATGTTGGATTTAGTTATAATCTCTGGGAATTAAAACTGCATTTTCTTACTTTGTTTCAAATAATTCAAAGCTTCTTTAGACTATCTCTCTCATTCTCTCTCCCCTGTCTCTCTCTCTCTGTCTCTCTCTTTGTCTATATATATATATATATATATATATATATATATATATATATATATATGTGTGTGTGTGTGTGTATGTGTGTGTATTGTTGTGGCCTTTCAGGACCGGTAATAATCAAGACAAACACAGTGGTATAATTTAAAAAAGTATGTTACATAAGTACGCGTGATGATTCTGGAGCCATAACTGTTACCAATAGCTGCCACGACGTTTAGTCGTAACTGCATTTATTGTGTCTGGGTAAGTCCATTTATTGCTGAAATAGGTAGATCAGCTTATATCATAATACCTTTATCTTTTAAGACATTCTTCGTAAGGAGTCCATACCTTTTTTCTCTTGGAGTTCACTTCCATGAAGTCGGTATTTTTCCTTCTCCTTTTCGATATTCGTTCTTGAGAAACTACTTGAGGGACTGGTAATTCGAACGTGTCAAACAGGAACCCCCATCAATTATTCTTCTGTAATATTGTCTTATACAGCATTGGAATATATTTTCTGATTTCGTTTAAATGTCTCTTACAAGTAGAGCATATTCACAATTCTTTTATCGACAATCCCGATTTTTCAAAATAAATTGTCGTTCTTAAACATTCGGAAAAAAACTTTTCTCCGATTTCAAAACGTTCTTTTTGACATTTATTTTTCTTATGAGTCGGTAACAGTTTGTCGAAAATCATCTTGATTTTTCTTGTGAATATAGCTTCCGCTGGTTACATGCATGATAGAACGTTATCATTCTGGGTCATTATATACACTTTTATGGCTTTTTAACGTTCTTTTAAAAGTATCGATAAATCGCTCTGCTTGACCGTTGCTTCTTGCATGATACGGCTCGATTCTGAGGTGTTCCATTAATAATGACTGACAAAAAATTCTGAATTCACTGGACGTGAATTAAGTACCGTTAGCCAATACTACACAATCCACGACTCTAAAACGTTCGAACAATTCATGCAGAAACCAATTGTTGTTTCTGTCGTTGGTTTTTTACACTTCAATATCTCTGACCATTTACTGAAGCTATCCACTACAACAAGATAATAGAAACAGCCCAATGGTCAGGCAAAGGCAATATGGATTCTCAACCACGGTCTATCAGTTTTAGGCCAGAGTTTGAATATTATGGAAGGCGTTTTTGTTTGCAAACGCACACCCTTTACATGATTTAACTGTATTCTAAATATCTCAATCAAAGTTGGTTCAGTAGGCGTAACTTAGCATATGACTCTTCATCCGTGATATGCCTGATGCCCAACATGAAACCGTCGTAGAATACGTTTTTGTAATGTTGCCGGAATTACCACCTGATCATTGTACATTACTACATCGTCGCAGATAGAATACTTCCGAAATTTGTTGGTTCTTTTCTATTATGCCTTTGTTAATATTTTTATAAAACCGTCGTTCATCGCCTTTGTCATTATCATTTCATGTGTCGCTGGAAGTTCTCTTATAATAGTACACAACGTGTTTTTCACCTCAACTTCTGTTGCTGTTGGGTCTGAATGAACATCTCCAGTCTTTTATTTTGTGCCAGCTGTTATTTCTGTAATTCCAATTTCTCTGCTTCGATTTTATTTCGGTAGGATACTTGTTCTTTCTGCTGACTCCTGAAGATCTCCAGGATTGCGTTTTTGAAATCCTCCATTTTTATTCCGTCACTTGAAATAACTGACTTTTCTCTCTCTCTCTCTCTCTCTCTCTCTCTCTCTCTCTATATATATATATATATATATATATATATATATATATATATATATATATATATATATATATATATATATATATAACTTATTTATAATATAGGAGGAAATATCCCAGCAGAGTGCTCGATTAATTGAGGATTAAAGTTAAAGATTAAAAATTAAGAGCGTAGTATTTATTTTGGTACAGAAAAATTAGTACAACATTCGTACCGTCGGTTTCAAGCACAGAAAGACTTAGCCATCCGGCTCTCTTCAGCTTCTCACAACAGAAGCTGACAACAGAAGCTGAAGAGAGCCGAATGGCTAAGTCTTTCTGTGCTTAAAAACGACGGTAAAATAGTTGTACTAATTTTTCTGTACCAATATATATATATATATATATATATATATATATATATATATAATTCCCACGGTTCGTAGTTTTCTCTTACTGTGGAATAAGCTCTGAATCACGCAGTGGAAGAAAACAAATAAGTTGTACAAAACTTATTTACGCAGTTTCTGATTTACGAAAGAAAATCGACAGACATTTTTGTTGGTTTATCTTGCTTTTTTCTTCGCGGTTGACTTTTAAAAACTTTGTTTTGTGACTGTTGCGTTTTACTTAGAACACTTAATCGTTTTCTTTAATCGTTTTCGCGACGTTGGAGTTTTTTAAGAATTTACACACTTTGCTTCTTAAAATTCAATATGATATCAACTTCTTGCTCTATTGTTATTAAATAACTAGAGCATAGCACTAAAGTTTGTTTTTAATCCAACAATTAAATTGCAGACTTGAATCCGAGTTTTCCGTTGCCAGTGTTTGTGTGCAACTAAAGTCCGGTTTATTTTCGTGTTTGAATAAATTCGAATTTTTTGTCGTCAAAGTCGTGCAACATACGTTCGAAGAAAAACGTTCGCGTACGTTGTCTCCAAGTTTGTGGGATATAGATTTCGAATCCTTGCTGCAAGTGTTGTGTTACACAGGTTTGGGTAAAGTTCGAGTAAATTCTCAACGCCAATGTTATGAGATGTAGGTCTCGAATCCTCGCCACCAGGGTTTGTGACGATGTAAGTCTCGAATCCTCGTCGCCAGTGTTTATGGCGATATAAGTCTAGAATCCTCGTCGCCAGTGTTGTGACCTTGAATGGTCGGTAATAATCAAGACAAACACAATAGTATAATTAACAAAAGTTTATTAACAAAGGTATGTTACAGAAGTACGCATGGTGATTCTAATGCCATAACTGCCATCAATAGCTGCCACGACGTTTGTGTCTAGGTAAGTTCATTTATTTATGAAATAGGTAGATCAGTTTACACCATAACATAAGTATATATATATATATATATACTTATGGCAAGTAAGATACATTTATCTTTCATTTCCGGGGGAAATCATCAGGTTTCATTAGACTGTTAATTTCCCCGGGAATTAAACATAAACATCTCTGTGTAGCTTACTTACTATAAGTATATTTTCAAATTATCCAGATGATTTCTCTCGATAATGAAACTGTATAGTTCACTTCTCATACGTATATTTTAATGCTACTACTACTAATCTATATTCACGTATTGAGCACTGTTTAAGTAAATACTAAATATATATATATATGCGTAATATATTATATTATTTCAGATTGTAATATATGTGCATATACATAAAATAGCAATATATTCATTGTGTGTATTTAAGTAACATATTTTTATTTAGGCAAACGTTAAATTACATGATACAGCCGCACAATATGAAACCGATACCTGGAATTTCAGAGTTCACTTAATTAAGCAACAAATTGCCATTATCCAAAAAAGTGATTGCCCAGCACACTCCTGAAATGCAGAAACATGCAAACACACTGAAAAATACTATCACTAATGATCAATACACTGCAATCCAACAACGTATCACTGACATAAATAATAACTTTGAATTTTCACATAGAACGACTTTCAAAATAAACTCAACTCTCTACACAAAAGCTCCATCCTACCTCATAACAAAACACAGAACTGCATCAACCTATCCGACCAAGAACTCACTGAACATTAAAAGGAATTCCTTAACCTTGGACCTAATAGTCATTTATTTGGTCAACACCACTAAAATAAAAAAAAGTCGAAATCGAACTATTATTTGACAACATTGTCAAACTAGTAAATGAACAAAAAATGACTACACATCCCAGAATTAAAAATCTACTTAAAACTGAGGCATTAAAAAACAGGTGTGATAAAAAAAGATCCACTACAATCTTAACTCACAATTTGAAAAAGCCGCGAATGAACTCTTTAAAAACGAACATATAAGTTGTACTTAACAAAACTGACTATTTTATAAAATTATAATTGGTCGAAAGTTTTAAAAGTAACAAAAAACAATTACTCAACTTAAGACACAGGTAAACAAGCTTATTATTACAGTCAATAATGTCGTAAATGATAACCATAAACTCCCCCAAATATTTGGGTATTATAAACCTTATTACCTATACAATACCAAAAAAATCCATCAACCTAACTCCATTATCCGCCCTATAATTTCTTAAGTAACAACCCCTATATAGCAATTAAACAAAAAAATGAACAAACAACTCCTTTTTTACCAAGAAAATACAGTGTAAAGTCTACTCATGAACTCATACAGATACTCCAAACCAAAAAAGTAACCAAATAATAAAATCACTGCTTCACTTGACTTTGACAGATTATTTACAAATGTACCAGTATACGAAACAATAAGTGTCATTATTGATAACATATTCAATAACTCATCTCACCCTCCACTTAAAATTAATCCTAAAATACTTCAAAAGTTATTATTAATATGCACAACTGAAGTCCCTTTCTACGATATATACTCAAATCGATAACGTTTCCATGGGATCGGTTCTTTGACGACCTTCACCAATTTTTATATGGCCAACCTCGAAAATGAAATATTTAATATAGACAACCGGCTATTTTGTGTTCATAATATGCATGGAATCTTTGGTCCCTTTAAGGAACTGTTTCTTGTAGAAATGCATAATGGATTTTTTTTTTGTTTTTGTTTTTTGACTGGGGACTTTTCTCCGGAAGTAATCTGATGGTTTTCTGATGGACTGCATGAACGAAAGATCTGGTATTTATATGTTTATTTCCGGTTGTTTGCGCGCGAAACAATTGTCATGTTACACTGAATTATTTTGAAATTCGGCAAGAAAAAATAAATAAACACTTGATCATTGGAATTAAAAATGCCATTGTTTACTTCGCAGAGAGAAGAGAGAGGGAGAGAAGGCCAGTTAGCCACCAACCCACCCTCTCCTTTTCATGTTCTCATCTCGCTTTTGCCTGTCGGTAAGAATTCCATTGAACGATGTTAGACCACAAGTTTTTAGTAAGTTATCCATTTTTTTTTGTTAAATCATTTTAATTAATTACTGTTAATATAGACGAAACTATTGCATTTATAGAGACAAAATTATACAATAAAATTAGAAATGTATAACGCCAAACATTAATTTATACAGAATTGTTAAAAAAGATAGTTATGCTAATTAGTCATACAAATAATTGTCTTTCGATCATTCGTCGGTACTATATATAGAGTATTTCAAAATATTATATTGTATTATTAGTTTAAATAACAGTAATCCGTTTTGATTAGTAACACAGGAGTCATTAATAATTTAAAATCTTTCGCGTTTCTTCATATATATATATATATATATATATATATATATATATATATATATATATATATATATATATATATATAAGTTCCGTGCGAGCGTTGAACACTGTAGACGACAAGACACTTCCCCCCAATTTCCGGGTAACTGTACCTTAATTTCAATTACTGTCTGAGTCGATTTCTCGCGGCCGTGTTGTCCTGAGCGTTTATCTCGCGATTCCAGACTGAATCTACGGCGTTCGAGCCCATCCGACCGCCTGAAATGCCACTCCTGCACTGATGAGGGTAAAAAAACGAAACGATATCGTCTGTAGGTAAAAAACACTTAAATATTTAAATAAAATATTTATAGTTAAAAACGCCTTTTAAAGATGTAATAGTCTTAAAAGTAGAGCCCTGTTTTAAATTGAAAAGTTTGTTGTCATTTCTGTGATATGCAAGTTTCGCGCTAGCATCGAAAACTGTAAACGACAAGACACTTCCCCCGCCCCTGGTAAGTGTACCTTAATTTCAATTACTGTCTGTGTCGATTTCTCGCGGCCATGTTGTCCTGAGCGCTTTTCTCCTCATTCTAGACTAAATCTACGAACGGCGTTCGAGCCCATGCAACTGCCTGCGACCGCCTGCAACCGCCACTCTGTTATGGTGCCGTACCTACCTACGGAGAACTAATGGACTCTATAAATACGGGAAGCACGTGACACTTGTTCCCTTCTTCCCCGGCAAACCGGCAATGTATCTCTTTCTTTCTATTATATAATATATACCTTTGTTCATTTAAACCATGTGTTCCTGTGTCATTCATTCGGCCTTACCTAGGTCAACAACACACTCATGCACTGATGAGGATAAAAAGAACGAAACGATATCGTCTGTAGGTGAAAAACACATTAATATTTAAATAAAATATTTATAGTATATATATATATATATATATATATATATATATATATATATATATATATATATATGAACAGTTCAGAAAGTCGATATGTTGTGTTTCTCTCTTCGCAATTCTAGAGGACCACCTGAGCGTCAGTCGGTTGCAATTCTGTGAGACGATGCGTGAACCAATTTTAAATCAACCAATTAAAAAAGACGTCAATCTAATAAGCAATGTAATAAAAAGATAAACTAAGCTTCATACTTATCTTTTGCTACACACTAATAAATAATTCACACGTGTTATTGTTCACCAATCTTTCTTTTTTTACAGGGAATAAACAAAACATTCTAAGACACTCTTTTCTTTTCTAATGTTTTAGTCTTATTATTGTTCTCAGATTTTCTTAAATTTTCCCGCCTTCATAGAATGTAACAAGAACTTAAGTGAGTCGTGAAACAGTATATTTTTGCCTGACAACGTAAGGATGGACCAAAGTCTTATCTGAGCATACTTCTATTGTATGAAGTATTTCCGAAGTTATGCCATGAAAACGTTAATTGCTAAAACACTGTTTAACTAGTCAGGCTGGAATTTTGCCAGGTGGTTATTGTAATCAAACAGCATCAGATACATACATCAAATTTGAAAATATCGGAAGTCGAAATTCTGAAAAAATTCGCCCTTGATCAACTTTTCAATGTCAAGGTCATATAAAATGCAGGACTTCATTCTTATAATAATATAGTATAACCCAAGTAGTGAGTCTCAACGATTAATGGAACCAATATTATCGCCAAAGTGTGACTTTCACATTTTCCGTGACCTTAACCTGGACTTACATATCCCAAAATTAAAGCAGTTCTAAGTTAGACCATTCCTGATATTTTGACAAATTTGGTGACGATTGGTCCAGCGAGGTGGGCGCTAGGCTGTACACAAACAAACAAACTCGACGGAGGTAATAAGAAATCGATGGCGCGAATGGTAACATGTGTTGTTAAATATTTTTCATGCGAAAAGATTCGTTTGTTTTTAGATACGTGGACGCATCTCTATAAAAAGCGCTATGATTTGATTGGTCGATCCGTTGGTGTGTCATGCCTTGGATTGAAATAGCATTTGCATCGCGAAATGCATTAGGTTAGGATTATATATTTTTAGATATGTCCACGCATTTCTATAAGGAGTTCTGTCTGTGTGTAGGTCTGTCAGGCTTAAGGTTGAAATAACATCTTGATCGCTAAACATGACACCGGGTGGGGGTTATGCAAATCACGTGACCCCGGTGGGACCACTCTCACTCTTCTAGCGGGCGATACTTGAACGAAAAAATGACGTGTTTTTTGCGTGCTGCCCCAAAACGGGGACAGCACACGTCGGGCGACTGACGTAGTGAAGTCTCTCTCGCACATGCGCGCGCGAACACACACACTCTCATGCGAAATTTATGTTCTGTCCTTTGAATAAACCTTTTTACAAATTAACCAACAAATGTCGGCGTGGTTTTATATCAGCGCACGAAAAAGCAACCGGGCTTCACAACTATGATGCGGAGACGTCGACGTGACGATCAACTCACGAGCGTAAAGAACTGTATACACGCATCAGTACGGGTGTAGATAACAATTGGATGAATCCTTTCTCGGTCACGCTTGATTTTTTTCTTGATTTTTAAATGCGACCATGCATTTCCTTAAGAGGCTCTGTTCGTTTGTTGGTCGATTCATGAGCCTGTCCTGTTTTAGTTTTATACACCATTTTCCTCGCTAAACGCTCAGTTTGAATGAGATAATCCATTTGCGATTTATGGTTTTCCGTATAAATATTATATTTTGGCTCTGAACTTTTCCTTCATTTAAATAGAAATTGGCTCCGCAGACAACAATAAACATGAAGACGTTGTCAAAATTTATGGTTATTTTGTCGATCGAGTTCCGGTTATAAAAAAAACACAAACATGCGAAAAAATTTTGTTTTATTTTATTTATTTATTGTAAATGTTATCGGTTCTTCATTTGTTTCGCAATAGTCCGACAAATTTACGGTTATTGGTGATTCGCTTCACTACGGTTTAAATGTTGGTGTCTCTGTTTTACGGCAACTCAACCCATTTTGGGTTATATAATTGTAAAAGTGTGCAATACTGTATGTTTAGTTACGTGCATGTTGCAATGCCTGCAGACGACGGGTTTGCAACGAGATAAATATTTATCTAGAAGAGAGGCGTCTTCGAAATAGTAATGTCATCTTGGATACGAGGTTCCATGCTGTCATTATGACCCACTTGGGATTTTCTAAAAGTAATGTTTATACCAGATGGTGGACCTCATTATAAGCCAGTTTTTATGTCCATAAATTAACAGCTGATAGTCACGAGTAGTCTGGCGGTGTGGTAAAAATGATATATATACATATACATATATATATATATATATATATATATGTATATATATATATGTATATATATATATATGTATATATATATGTATATATATATATGTATATATATATGTATATATATATGTATATATATATGTATATATATATATGTATATATATATATGTATATATATATGTATATATATGTATATATATATGTATATATGTATATATATATGTATATATATATATGTATATACATATGTATATATATATATATATATGTATATATATATATATATATATATATATGTATATATATATATATATATAGAGAGAGAGAGAGAGAGAGAGAAAATAGAGAGAGCGACAGAGTAGAAGGTAATGCAGATCCAACGAGAGAAAAATGTATATTTAAAGTGAGGCTACCAACATTTGTAAATTTGAAAAGAACATTTTTCAAAAATTGTTTATTATTTTATAATTTTATAATTTTATAACGCGTTTCAAGCATTTATACTCTGTTCAGATATTCTTTCCATTAAAAAAAAATGAGTTTATTTTTAACAGTTTGGCGTTTTAGCGCATGTGTGTCTTTTTTATTTATATATTTTACTTCTTGTGCTTTTAAGGATGTGTGTTTCTGACAAAGAGATAAAAGTAAGAAACACACATACTTAAAAACAAGAACCTGCTTCAGACGAAGACAACAAGTGCAGTGAACGCACACAGACACTCGTTAACATAATGCCAAGACGGAATACATATTCGTAACGATTGCATTCGATTAATGTAACACAACTTGCTTTTTCACTCATGAATTGTAGGAAAGCGGGGTTCATACCTTTACCAATATTATTAGCGTGTGAATGCCTACAATTGATCTGGTAGGATTGGAACTTGGGTCATTTACGCACACACGTGTTATATAGAGCGCCGACTTGGTTGTTTGTTTATGAAATCCAGAAATAAGGGCGAGAATGCTTCAGTCCTCGCACTTGACGTCACAGCAATACGTGATGTCGCACCCCGCCGCATTCCAAGATGTAACGAAATATCTTGGTAACGTGTGACACACGCAAACCGGTTGGTGATTGTTGTGTACTTGAATTCTTATTTTCTAGTATTCTACAATGTTCCTGCTCATCATGGCACAGGGGTATCGGGGATACGTCATCGACATCTTTCTGATAATGACTTTGTTGCTGTCGGGCTGAGGTATTGTTCTGTTCAGTCTCAGGGGTTACACCCTCCCAGGCTTGACCTTCTCTTTGAGAAAGGGTTAGTTTATAGCTAATCGCCTGAGGCTACCCTACCGGACAATACCGACGGGGCTGCTCAGGGAGTTTTTGTAGTCCAGAACGCGCTAATCCTAGTGCGCTGGCTTTTCACCCTACTTAGTGTCTAGCCTCTTAGAGAGGAGGTAAATAAAAAAAATACTGTGACCTTGTGTTTAACCTACTCATCAGTTTTTCCATGCAACCCAGCCAGCCGAAGGATAAATCCTAGAGCGCGACCCGAACCACACGTGGGAATTCAATTAAAGCCACTAAGACGCCCACGAAGGAAGGATGTTCAAAGTGTTTATATCAAGTTGTTTATTGTACATCTTGATTGGTTATATTATAATAACATGTTACTCAAACAGAAGGGGGTAAATATACACTTTTTATGCATTTTATCAAAATTAACTAGCTTAAGTCGCCTCAGGGTGACTAAAATCACGCATCTTAATACATTATATCAATATATACAGATCTATTTGGTTGTTCTAAAATGTCATCTGGTCGTAAACGTGTGAGTGTAATTTATATATACTATCAAAGACATATTACCGGAAGGAGCATATTCTTGCTACTATATATGACGAATGAACACATACTACACTTCTCCCCCAAAAGAAGAAGTAATGCATGGGAGAATGGTATAATAAGAGAACAGATACTACATTACTCTCAAGGAAATGGAGGTGGGCCTGGGAATGTAGTCTCATTACAACAAAACATTAATTACTTTTATCAAAAAATATGATTTTCTTCTCTTTTGCATAATTAATTATTTTAATTTGTTCTTGTTCCAAGGAAAAGCATTTTTTATTCACCCTCACCCTGAGAAAAATATGGTTTGAATTTTTTAAACTATTTATTTGGGGAGATTTGGATTCTTTTCTTTAATAGAAGTGGTTTTTAATCAAGTAACTTCACCCAACCACTACAAAAGAATATTTACTAAGTAAACCGACACTTACTAATTATAAATTTGTACTCAATAATAATCTTGGTTTCTCGCTAGTATATATATATATATATATATATATATATATATATATATATATATATATATATATATATATATATATATATGAGGAATATATGTAAAAATAAAAATGGAATAAAGGATAAGTACATCAACAACTAGCAAAAATAAACTCAAAAACACATATTGAATAGTTCTACCAAAATATTTCGATTGTTAAAATACAATCATCATCAATTGTTTTTGAAAACTTTTCTGTTTTTAATTAAAGTTCTGCTACCAATTGATGATGATTGTATTTTAACAATCGAAATATTTTGGTAGAACTATTCAATATGTGTTTTTGGGTTTATTTTTGCTAGTTGTTGATTTGCTTATTCTTTATTCCATTTTTATTTTTACATATATATATATATATATATATATATATATATGTGTGTGTGTGTGTGTGTGTGTGTGTGTGTGTGTGTGTGTGTGTGTCTGTAAAATAAATAAATGGACAGCCTTATTATCATTAATACTGAAAAATGCACAGGCAAGATAATATTGCTCATTTTCCCTCGCTGATAAAAAATATACGGCAATAAGGGTCTTCATCGCCGTCTCTTTGTCCGTGTCTTTTTCTTAAACGAATTACCAGTGACAGGTCCCTGTAACTCACATACACATACACACACACACACACACACATATATATATATATATATATATATATATATATATATATATATATATATATATATAATGAGATAAGTGTTA